>OX442352.1:10399092-11006592 GCA_949357725.1 Hyperoplus immaculatus | reverse complement strand
TGCAGTCATTAAAATGATGCACTGCAATGGAGGTATAAAGGCCTAATACTGTAGCAATGTATTTAATGCCAATGCCGGTGCTGTAAAGGGATAGTTAAGTATTTTTGAAGTGGGTGATGCATAGGTAGTCTTTTACCTTATGGAGATGGCGATCGGTTCAGTCACTATAAGGAGTTTTGGGGAGATGTCGCCATGTACTGCTGCAGACAGGGCCCGCAGAAAAACTGTACATAAATGGTTACATAGAAAATGAATATCAATTCAATTGTACGCCGGGACTTGTTCAAAAGGCACAAGAAAAACTAAATAAGGGATTATGAAATCGACGACTACATGCCCTTCACTGTGGACATAAGAGGATACCTTGAGGAACCAAGGTTTACAGAATAACTTTTGCAGACGGTGAAGGAACAGGCCTCTTGTGTAACTTGAATAAGCCGTGACAGCTGATCGGCGGAGTGATACGCTGCACTGCACCTGCGCAAGTCGGCGTAGTAATACAATGGGCGACGTACGCTTGACAAAAACTGCAAAAATAAATGACTGTCTGGCGGCAAACTTAAGCATTTATATATGCTGTGGAAAAAAATAGGTGTTGGCCCCCTCTACAACAAGTACAACACTGACTTCTGCTAATGCCACGTCCCCCCCAAACTCCTTATAGGGACTGCGCTGATCGTCATCTCTATAACGTTACACACTCACTATGCGTAAGTACCTCATACAACACTACTGTACTATCCCTTTAAAGCCACTATGAGTAAGATGGCACGTTGGCGTCCCCTTTGGACAAAAGTGGTAGTATTTTTACGACGCCCGCTGTCGCAAAGCTGTTTTCTAGCTCGTGCCAGGCGCGCGAGTGTGAACTGAGAAGGGAGCAATATAGTGCATGTCCGTGTGTTGAAAGTGTGAGGACTCTTTTCGGCTCCGTGAGAGTGGTTTTGACACTGCATCAACTAATGCCAGTCTGGCACACACACCTGATTGCAATGAGTTGATCCAGCAGTGTCACCTAACTACTCTCTCTCACGGAGCTGAAAGATTACGTGTCCGACTTCTCACAGAAAGCGAATGAACGATAGACGGCAGTTAGTATGGATCACGATGAGGTAATGCGTTTATGTTGTTGTAAATAATGACTATTTCAGATAATGGTTATCTGATGATGGTGAAGCAAAGCAAACTTTGTGTTAGTACCAACCGCTCATTCATTTAGGAGTAAACACTGCAGTCTAGTTTCGCTCTCGTGAAATTTTATACACGTTGCTTGGCAACGCCCTGGTCCCGCCCGCAGCCTATATCACTCTCCCTTTTAGCTTTTCTTCTTGCATTTTTTCTTTGATGGTTCAGCCCCGTTATCAGTCATTATGACGACAAATAACTATCTCAAACAAGGCTCCTGCTCCCCTTCCCTCACCTGGAGGGATAGGCTTCTCAATTCACGTTGTTGCGCCACACTGAAATCTGCGACCAATATGGATATGTGACCATAGAGCCTGCACGAGCGAACCGAAAATCGGACTCGGTGTGCGACCAGACCAGAAGCAGTAATAAAAACTATTTAAAAACGTCTTTCTTTGCACTGATGGTCTTGTTTGCTGTTAAAGGTAATTTATGATTATCAGAGGAAACATGAGGCTGTTTAAAAGATATTTAAATGTTACTCGTAGCCGCTTTATTGTTTGATACTCCTAAACCTGGCTGTAAATGATTCCTCCATACGTTGCCCCAAAAATCTTGTTCTAACTTAACCCCTCCACCGCCCGCAGCCTGAACCTGCTCTCTGAAACGCAGATGAATATAAGAAGAGCTGCCTCTCCTCCTGACATTTTAATGACCCACTTTGCTTCTCTAGACTCCCTGGCTCTTTCTCAGACATCTCAATCACCTTCGCCTCTGGTACAAAAACAAAAAGAGAAAAAAACAAATTTCTCATTTCTCTGTGTGGCTCCCTCCAAACAGAAACAAAAGGCACAGCCCTCTCCATCATACAGCAAACCATAAGCTTCCCCTTCTTTATCTGCCCCTTCCCTCATTAAACTCTGAATAACTCAGCAGAGAAGAGAGCGAGAGAGAGAGAGAGAAAAAAAAGTGATTGAATTCTGCCTGGAGGAATAAAAGGCCCCCTTGAGGTTGCCATTTTGAATGTGTGCTCATGTTTTGAGCAGGCTGGAACCAGAGATCACCCAGACAACGGAGCAAGGGAAGAATAGCCCATAGACAAGAGCTCCAGGCCGGGCTGACACACTGTAGATAATGTACCATGCATGTCATGTCATTGTACTGAGAGGGCTGGAGTCATGATGATGACCCGTCACGACCCTCAGGAGGGGGAGGCAGAGGAGAGCGGCTCTGAATGGGGAGGGGTCAGAGAGGAAAATCATGGCACCAGACTTGATATCTCTATACAAAAGCTTGCACTGGCAACCTGCTCACACTCAATGTAGCCCCCCCCCCCCCAACAAAAAAAAATAAATAATAATTTCAATGCACCTACAATGCTGGGAAGGGGAAGACCGGAGAAAAAGAGGGGTCACGAGAAAAAAAAGAGAAATGGGTTTGACATTTTCAGCCGCACGGACCCATAGGAGGTAACAAAGTTCACAGCCTTTTCAGAAAAACGTGGCCGCCCGATGTGTGATGGATCATGGAGCCTCAGACGAGCCAATCAGGGGCGGGGCAGCGGGGAATATACGCATGGGAACCCAGTCTCTCTCCCAGGAAAGAAGGGAGTCATCCTGATGGTTAAATAAATGAGATTGTGGTGGTTGTGATAAAAGCAGCTCCGACAGCACATTGCCCCCATATGGAGCAATGACACTGCTGCAAAAAACAAGACAAGAGCGATGCTTCAGACAACACTGATATGCACCGCACCCAGGACTGATTCATTACATTTTCATGTACTTATTCTTAAATAATGGAGTCATATTAAAAATGTCCTCTTGAAAATAATGAATTGCACATGATTGATGACAAAAAAAAAATGCCAAAGCTGAGAGGACAGAGCCTTTAATTAAAAATCTGGCAACTTGATTAAGGAGGCACTCCAGCAATGTAATATTGTACTTCCAGGTTAAAGGTTAACATATTCTTATGTCCTCATCTTAGAATTTTTTTTCTTTCTTCCCTAAGCTAGACAAAAAAACTAAAATTGAACACAATCTGCACTACAGCTCTAGTTTGTGACTGACTATCCTCTGTCTAGAAAACATTGTTAGAAATTACGTTTACCAAAACATGTAGCCCACATTACACACAATAAAAGCCTTACTCTTTTGGGAGACCTGAAGAGTAAAGTAGTATAGGATCTTGAAAGTAATCTGAAGAAGAAGCCAAATATTTCCTTAACATAACGTATACATACATAGAGATAGCTTTGTGAGAACAAGAGTGTGCAACACCTACAGTAGATATTGAGGGAAACACCCAGTGTGACTTACAAGCATGTGGATGGAGCAGAGAGGATCAGCTACAGTATGCTTGGTATGCCAGCTATGTCGACAACAGCCACTTCTACTGTAAACACATGTAAGTACTGCTTATCAATGAGGTGGAGGGGGCAAGAATGCCATACTGAAGAAAAAAAACTTTCTTCATTTCTTTCTTCACAAATTCAACAATAACTCTGAGAAATGACGTGAATCTACGTATCTAAATAAGTTGCATACATATAGATTTTTTTTGCTGTGACATTTATGTTTAAAAATGTGAGGAATCTGTAAACTAAGCTGAACTATGATGTATCGATTAATCAATCATTTAATTCATTTTTACAGCAAAACATTATTTTCACCAGCATTTAAAATGTCACAGGGTGTTGCTTTTCTTCTTCTGTCTGACAAAAATATGGGCTTGGTTTTGTAACTGGTCAGACATTGTGAAAAAATTAACGCTCAACTGATTAAATGATATCACATTAAGAAGATTGTCAATAATGAAAATACACATAAGCTCTTCAAGGTTGCAAAAAAGTATAAACTATAAAAACTATATGACAAATATTCATAACAATAACAACCTGTATACAAAGACCACTGTCCTCTCGACTGTATGCTATAGAATCTGTGGTATGCCCCACTTGCAGCTATAGGAATAATAAACCTGTCAACCACCCGTCTCCTGAGAGGCCACTGCTGACACGCTGTATAGTCAGTGGCCGACCATGCTGGGATAGCTAATGGGACAGGCCCTTAGGGGGACTGGGGACTGAGGAAAGGCCCCTGACAGGTGAGCTCTCTGACAAGCTGTCACGTCAAATAAATGCTCATCAATCATAACCGCGATGCTTCTGTTGACTTAAAATCACAAACTGATGTCCTTTCTACTTTAAAAAAAACACCCACACACACAGACAAATCCACTTATATTATTGGATTTAGGGTATTTAAGGCAAGGCCAAACCCATCAATTGAGGGGAATTATTTTAAAGCGAGACACTGCAGGTGAATAGGGTACACTTTTTTCACTTATGGATAGGCCTATCATCTTCAAACTTTGAGAGTTGATTACTTACATTAAAACAATTATTTTTTGTATAACAATCTTTTCAGAAATGTTTGAATGAATATGTTAATTTAGTAATATATATTAGCAAATGTGCCAGAATTAGCCAGAAGGCTTTTTTTTACATCCGCTGTTCCCGGACTTAAAAATCTAGATGTTGGATAAAGCCAGAGTTAAAATCTTTCTTTCATTTTACAACATATTGTTGTTAAATATGTCTTAAGTCTTTACTTACCAACATATTTTGGATACAGTCTTCATTCAATTTATAAATCAAACATTACTATATGTACAGATATTAAAAATACATTTGTAGGCGTGTTTATAAGATTGTTTTTATCATAAATCATATAATTGACAAAATATGAACAAACACATCCTTCTGGAAAAACCTTCAGAATAGTGATAGTTCATAGTGAAGTTTAGTGGAAGTAAGTGCTCAAGAGAGGTTTCCTTCAGAGTAGGCAATTGAAAAAGAAGCAGTCAAGGTTTAGTGAAATGAACACCTAAATGTATATTTTGGACCTGTTATTTATACTAGTATGAAAGAAGACATGTTATGGAAGCAAAATAGACAAACATCTCTCAAAATATTGACCAGTGTTTAAAAAACACAACAACAATGTTTTGCCTGCAGTGTTTGCCTTAATATTGAAACATTAACTAACTGAGATGCTTAAAAAATATAAGAATGTGAATTGAGGTAAAAACAAACTAAAAACAATATATGAAGCACTGACTCAACTTATCAAAGCCCACCATTCCATCTGTGCCTATTTATGAGCAAGTCCAGATGATGCACACAAATCAGTCACAACTATCATCACATAAAACTTACAAATGAATCATGTCTTTGGACATGCGCCGCCGCAATCCCCCTCCCCAACAACACCCACGTGAGGAGAGAGAGAGATCGCCCAGCCCTAGTGTGTGTGTATGTCCCCGGGATTTCTCCTCTTATCGTAACCACGTGGACCGCATGCGGCTAGTTTTGGTCCTCCGTCAACAACACGTGCACGCATGTGAACATCTGAGCAACTGAACACACTTCCCATGTGTGTGTGTGTGCTGAAGGGAGCAGCTGGAGTTTCACTGCTTTCCCCTATACGCTGTGTGTGTACACCGGTCGGACGGTGCTGACAGCCTCTGTCAGTCAGTACTATTGCACAATCCCACACCAGTATACAGCAACTATTTACCTAGATTTTCTTTATCATAATTCAGAGTGAAGTCAGTAAATGCAGTAGCGCTGTGTGCACAATATGCATTACATACTACATAGACATGTAGTTTGGAGGCAGAAAGAAAGCAGGTTTAAGGCAAAATAATGAGCAGTTGTTTGTGGGTCTTTCCATGGGCACTGACCTGGACAGCATATAGCAAACACCGCGTCGTTCAGCCTCTCATCTTGCCTTCTCTTCTCAGGTTTCACACTCCAGCAGCTCCTTCCTCACAGCCTTTTGAAGTTGGTCCCTCTGCTACGTCTGGGGTAAAAAAGTCTCGTGCAGAGGAGGGATTGAGGGAGAGATAGAGATGGTGTTGAAGTATTTCTCTCCATCCCCTTCTTCTTCTTCTTCTTCTTCTTCTTCTTCTTCTTCTTCTTCTTCTTCTTCTTCTTCTTCTTCTTCTTCTTATTATTATTATTATCATTATTTTCTTTACTTCCCCTTTGTTCAATATTTCACCAGCTGTAATCTGCACCTCCTCCTGCTCTTCCAAATCAAAAAGATCTCTCTACACACTCACTACCGGGAGAGGAGGGGGAAAAACACTGCGAGAGAGAAAGAGCGAGAGCAGCAACAAAAGTGTGCAGCTCAGTCAGTCACTTCTTCTCCCCCTCCCGTTCAAATTTAGAGGCTGGGTCTCCGGCTGTGAGGCGAACTCTACTGGGCATGCCCACAGCCTAGAGGCACACTTTGTAATGAACACTCACTCACTTCCTCCCTTGTTCTTGCCTTCCCCTTCCCCTCTGCTCCCTCACACAGTCCCTCAATTCAGCACGGATCAGGAATTCCGCTCGCACTAAGTCCCACACAACATTAGAGATCACCTATTAGGCTAAATGCATTTTTAAAAGGTTTTTCCAACATTAATACGGGTCCCCCTGGAGTGAAAAGGCATTTCTCTTTTTCTCCACCTCTACCTCTCTGATTACCTGTGTTCAAAACCCCAAGTAAGATTTTGTCTCCCCTTATGACCACATGAGGTGGGGCTTAAAGAGACTATAAAAGGCTATAAAACAGAGTTTTTCAGACAGAGCCTGAAAAGAGGAGATTCAGCAATGACACTGTGAGAAATATAGAAGGCCTTTTAAATACTACACCATGAAAACAGTTTTCTAGTAGAAACCCAAATTAAAACTTTGAATGTGAAAAGTAGGGTTCTCACACTTTGGCTGAAAAACAGAATATAACCGACGAAATAAAAAATATTGCCAGAATATCTTGAATCCATCTTATTCGATCATGTGCACTGTCAAGTTAGTGCTGTCTAGACTCCAGTGATGTTACATCTAATCCAAAGCTAATGGACATGCCACTCAAAAATAGCAATACTTATCGAACACAGTCAATTCTGATCATTTAATGTGCTCAATGTGGTGCTTTGAACAATTCCCTGCATCAGTCCTGTATGAGCGAGATAAGAATGTTATCCATTCTGGACCTAGTATGTGGCGTGATTTTTAAAGTTTGCCTTGCATTGTGCCTTATTATGGACCAATACACAAAAGTGATATTGCAGAGAACTCAAGCAAGATATGTCCGACGGCTATTTGAAATTAGCACAGCGTTATTGTTTTCTGTGGCCTTTTGAGCAGCGACGTGTGACGTTGGTCATTAATGAGTCAGCCCCGTGCCTGCCTGTGTGCTATCTCTGGCTCCCTACACTGACCCAGATTCTCCCTAGCTAAACTATAAGGACACCATGTATGAAAAGCAGGCTATGGAATGAGGACAGTGAGTTCAGAGAGCGACAGACAGATGAGAAGAGAGAGAGAGAGAGAGAGAGAGAGAGAGAGAGAGAGAGAGAGAGAGAGAGAGAGAGAGAGAGAGAGAGAGAGAGAGAGAGAGAGAGAGAGAGAGGCAGAGAAAATTCTCCCGGCATATTGTGGGTGAAAAACACATAACGTCCATCTAAAGAGATACTGGCCAATAAAAAAAACTAGAGCATGAACATAAAGACTGCTATTACAGAGGGCCACGTTGAGGAAAATATATGAATAAATTACGAGAATAAAGTGGTAATTTGACGATAACGTTGTAATGTTATGAGAAAAAAGTCTATTATCATGAAAATAAAGTCATAGTTTTGGGTGGAGGTTTATGAGAAGAAACATCATCTTTTCCCATGCATTACAATGACAAACTTGGAGCATCTTGTGAAGTCTTAAATCTTATAGCCTACTTCTTTCATTTAAAAGAAAATAGCTAATCTTTTGGCAAATGGTTATCAAAAATTGCTGTTGTGTGGCACGGCAAGACACCTGAAACAAACAGTGGTTGACAGGGACACTTGCCATTCGACTGCTCTTCCTTGAATAATGTATTTGTTCCTCATAAAATTTAAAATTAATTCTCCCAATATTACAACTTATTCATGTAATTTTTATGTATTATGTTTCCCTGGACCTGGCCCGATTAATCTGTCATAGGCTGCAGCTTCAGTGCTTTGTGAAAACATTTTAAAATGATAAATCACAGAAAATAATTGTGCTGCTCAGGCTTGGTGAGACTGGTGTATCCCTCTCTGTTGGGACAACAATGTAATCATGTAGACGTGCTGCTAGAGCAGAGAGTAATCCATCTAAAGGCTGGAGATAAGGAGGCCAGGTGGAGCGGGGGGGTGGGGGGGGGTCCAGACGGCTGCAGGCTTGACCCCAATGAGGTCACAGGTCATGGGAAGCGGCAGGTCAATACAAAGATGAGAGGTCAATGTCATGGCTGGATAGGCCAGAGATGCATGTGTCTCTCGGCGCTAGGGCGGTTGAAAGCATGGTGTGTGTGTGTGTGTGTGTGTGTGTGTGTGTGTGTGTGTGTGTGTGGGTGTGTGTGTGAGTGAGTGAGGGGGGAGTTGAAAGTGTGAAGGGATCAAAAGTAAAAGCTACTAAGTCGTACAAAGGAAAAGAGAGACCGATCAAGCTTGACGGAGTCACAGACGAGCTTCACACACAGAAACACTTGTCAGTGTTGATTTAAAGAGTGGGAGTGTAAACATGGAAGGAATGCCAGGTCGGAAATGTAGGAAATGAAAGTGCACTATGAAGTTTCAGCGGAGTGAGGTTTTGTTCACACAAGCAGAGACTGTTTTAAGTTTACAAAACATATCTACTCTACATGTCATGCCTAGTATTTAACAATTATCTGCATAAATCAAAAGTTAATTATTTTAAGGCAAAGGAAAGCAAACGTAAGACTAGAATGCGTTTGAAAACAAAACTGTGGGACGGTTACTGTAAAAAACAACAAGGAAATCGTAACTTTTCATGTAGCTTTCTAACTTCAAACAGTGTTTTAGTAATCCAAATTGTATGTGAGGAAAGTGTGAAAATGGAAATAAAGGCACACTTTAGTTTAGGACACCAGGCCCTGGTGTCCTAAAAACATTAGCATTTCGGTCCAAAGGGGCCGCTAGAATCAACAAACACTGAAAGCTCCTCATAGCCACTTTAAACAAAACTAAGAACACCGAGTTTGGCATCTGGCTCACTGATTGACTAAACAACTCCCTGTTGACTGTAAGTAGCTATAGCTAAAGATAAGTCAACACTGTTAAGAAAATGCACCCCATGCTTGCTGATGAGACAGTAACATGGTGGCTTTGCAGCAATCCTGTCAGAAACACAACAGACAAATTGGCCCTGGCCGTGTGTCAGAGCTATAGTATGTGAGTGTGCTGCTGCGGACCACACTCCTCTTAGCTCAATACTGACTCATTAGTCCTCTCACCCCGAGTCTCTGAGGACCTGTGACCCCGGCCATTGTGTGGCTCGGACCGATGCTGACGAGAGCGCCAGGGTTCAACAAAGCCCTGTCATTAACTCTGGGGCTCAGCCGCAAACTGCATCCCACCTCCCCCCCCCCCCACACAGCAGTCTGTCTGGGTTGAAATGAAGTGGGTCTGACAAACACTACGCACCGTTCATCAACCTTAACCCCCCCCCATGACGACCACCAGCAGGGAGGGCCAAAGCTGTTTCCAGGCAATAGAGGAACAGTGTCCATCCACCTGCTTCATTTGCAAACACAGATGTGGGACATGTATTGGTGAACTGCAACAAGCCAAGACTATAGAGAGGGCAGTGGAAAGCAATAATGGTGGTGGGTCACTTGTTTGTTTTGTATTGTTCTCTCAGTCAGTAAAGCAATAACAAGTAGTAATAATACAAATACATGTTGAACTTGCTAAGCAGACAACAGTGCAAAAAGAAATTACTCCATACACAATGGAGTATGGAGTACTCTCCTTTCCACAAATGTACTAACATTTGTTATCCTTTTACCATCAGTTACTGGTTATGACAAATTACTTCCTAAATAGTCTTTTTAATTAAACACCCCACTCACCCACCTCCCTATCGTCCAGAATACAAATTATGTGACTATGGAAAAACTATGTAACTCATAATACAATCTCACTAAAAGTGGAAATAGTTATTGTTTGAGTGTTAGAAAGGATTAATATTATTTCGAAGTGCAATGTTTTGTGATTAGTTAAAAACAATATTGTTAGTAAAGCACTTTGAGTGGCCTTGTGTCTGAATTGTGCTATATAAATAAACTTGCCCTGCCTTGCCTTGCCTTGCCTTGCCTTATGCCTGCGGTCAAATTGACCCCAAATAAAAATGTCTGTTTAGCCATCGTTCCTAAAACACCAGGTAAGGTTATTATATATGAAGCAAGTCATGTCATATTTACTAAAAGATGTTAAACATTGAATCTGGTTAAATTGGCCCAAAGGATAATAGGAGGATTAAGAATAAACTCACTATGATATCACCTCCAGTGGATATGAAAATGTTAAGTAATCAAAATCAAATCGAATATTTTACCATTAACGTAACAGCGATACTATCCTAGCATCAATCACCACTTTGTGTTAAATCATTATGTGACATTTTTACTTTTGAATGATTATTATTTACTAAGAGGCTCCTTAAGCTTTAACAGACTAATTTCAAACCATTTAAAAGCAAATAAATGTATTACTCCATGTTTTCAAGCCCAGAGAATAACATTTCTGACAAAGTAGTATATTTTTTAAAATCATCCTCCTTTTAACACAAAGTATAATGTTAAATGTTTTTGATACATGAATTAGCTTAGGACTGTGTGAAGAAAACTGACAAAATATTGTTCAGCCTTTACCCAAAATAGCTTCAACAGGCTGGACTAGAAAAGAGCAGAGGAGAGACAGATCAATTGAATAGTCAGAGTTTGACTAATTGTGAGCAGACGAGAACTTTAAATAATCCCCCTGAAACACGTTCAGCCATTGATTAAAAAACTAATTGATTTAGCAAAAGTATGGATCTATTGTTGCCAGGCGATGGTGGTTATAAGCTATCCTATTGACAAAACACTTTAAGAACCATTAACGATAAATGACTGAACACATTTTGTTCTTCTTTTTTTTTCTTTTACTTCAGCAGCCCACTGTTGTATCTTCTAACACATAGGTAAGTATTCTCTTTACATGTCCTTATCGCGTTAAGAATACATGCAGTGTTGGGGAGCACAGAATTACATGCAATTAGACTAGTAGTTTAACTACATTTTGCAGTAGTTTGCTGGTAGTAACTGCTTTCATAGTTGCATATGATAAAAGTAGTTACATGCCCCAAATGGTAAGATTCCAGAAGATGGCACTTTTTAGTTTCTGCAATTAGCTCGGTAGCATGCTTTGCTGGCATGTGACTTTTTTGTATTTTATATTGTTATAATTCCATACCACA
This sequence comes from Hyperoplus immaculatus, assembly GCA_949357725.1. Taxonomy (NCBI): domain Eukaryota; kingdom Metazoa; phylum Chordata; class Actinopteri; order Uranoscopiformes; family Ammodytidae; genus Hyperoplus; species Hyperoplus immaculatus. The sequence goes on along the minus strand of OX442352.1, from coordinate 10,995,134 downwards.
TGTACAGTTCATTGACAATCTAAACATTTGAGGAGTTTGAACTACTTTTTCTAAGTAGCTCTAGTTAACTAAACTAGATTTCTCCCTTGAAGAGATGAGATATTGGCTCAGCAGTAGAGGCAGGGCCAACACACTATAGAGAGTCAGAGAATGGTTTTGGTTGGACTATGCAAACTATGAGGACTATTGAGACAAGAAGGTACAATATGGTGCTCAACATTCCCCTCTAGTGGTTTGCAGTGGCTGTTTATTAGCCAGTACATGTAGAGTAAACTCACACTTGGAGCACTAGTACCTCCCAGTGGTATAAACTCCAACTGCAGTCAGTCTATCAAGATAATCAATTTGAAAATGCTTCTTCTTTTCTGTTTGTGGTAGCAATATACCTTCTTAACATGTGATGCATTTTAGCATTGTCTTATTTACCTACTGCATAGTGATCCCAAGCAGGTTTAAAGCAAAAGTGGGAACATTAAGTATTTTTAATTTATATTTAAGTTTTGACTGTGAGGTTCAACAACGCTAAATATTGAACACATGTCAATGTAAGTCAACGTGCTGCACAAGACAGACGGGCATATATAAAATAAATTAAAATAAAGCAATATAAAACATTTACGTCACAGGACTTTCCCTTGTTCCCTAACGACACATATTTGATAATAAATTACATTACATATAAATAAATCAAAAAATATAAGAGTCCATACAAGCACACATGAGCATTTAGTGATGTTGTAAAGATTATCTTTTAACCGGCTCCCCTTGAGCGTCCGGCTAATTTAAATTACCTTATACTACTCCTTAGCATGGCCAACAACTTTCTCTATATTCTGCTTTTATCAGCTTACCTGAGATGGTCAGTCATGACCTACCTGCTCAGTCTGGTCCCTCTCGATGAAGTGTAGCAGTAGTTCCTGAAGCCTCTTGTTTAACCAGGGCAGCTGCAGCTCTGAGCAGCATCACACCAGCTCAGCTTTTATAGGATGGATCCTGCAGCACAGTGCACATTGAAGTGAATAGATTTCCAAGACAAAACCCGCACCTCAATTGATCCGACCTTGAAGAAAAATAAATACACTGTCATCGATGATGCTCTTTGTTAATGCTTTTGTTGGCGGGGCCGCGGAGTGATTCACATCCACTCAGCCAACGGCAATCGGCGAGCTATTAAGAAACAGTCATGTCGTTATCAATTTGACGTTTCTGACTCAAAGCAGTCAATGATAGAAACAGGTGCAACTGATGTTATTTGATGTTGACGGTTACATTTCAACAGCTGACATTCGTGAACATGATGATGCAGAAAAATAACTTGTGGTTATTGGGGCTTCATATTGCGCCCCAGACTATTGCACCGTCCACACGGTAACATTGGCATTATTGTTTATTGGCTCTACTGTATGTATTGGGAAAGGGACAGCGATGATTATTCAAACGTCTTGGAGACTATCGAGCGAGCCAGCATGGAGGCCCAGAGTCGAAGGTTTGAAAGTCATTTTCTTTCACGCTTTAAGAAGGAAGGAGGGGGTCAGCTCAGCTGTCTCTGGAGGCCACATCACTGATAATTAGCGATCAATCACAAATGAGTTAAAATGCTGTCAAAGAACACTGAGAAGCGCTATTAGACTGCAAAGATTCACCACTCTGCAATAATTGCTTTGGGTTTTTACAGGGAACCAAGGCCCTCATGTTTGTTTGTCACAGTGTCTCATCATCACTCTCACTGGTATCCCACTACAAGTCCTCTGCTTATTGCAAGCATACAGGATTTTTGTGTATCAATGCATAAATATAATCATTACATTACTTTGTGAGCCACATTGAACTGTAAAGCTGTTTTTTTATCTGCTGGGCAAAGAGATGAATTACTCTCCTGGCTACCATAAAGTTGACAGTTTAAACAAAATCCAAAACTATAGCTTTATAAGTATGACATAGAATAGAGCACAAAGGGATCATTCAAGCAGCACAAGAACATTACCCTGGAAATCCAGCCTCGCTAGCAAATTTCAATTTGCCTCTGCAGCTTACACGGCATGGACCGTTGAAGCTCATTAAAGGCAGACTATGCAACATTTTAATGAAAAAAATAATTATAGTCGCATAAAAATAATCCCTCTCAATGATCACTTCAGCCTGCACAAGAATGTGTGGCGGTGTGTTTATATATATGTAGGCTATAAGGACAGACAGCTACTAAAAACATAAGTTGGATGACTAATAATGATTTAGTGGTCTAGCCAGCTGGTCCTCTGCTGTGATAGCCTATGCCATGTAAAGTTACTGCTATGCTTATCACTGAAAAGCATATAATTTGCCTATGATATAGTTAGATAACTTTCTGATATGAACCAGCTAACGGTTATTGTGAATATGTCAAGTTAAAAAGTATTTGGTGCTTTAGAACACCAGCGTAGAGGTTTCCCCCTTTAAAGTGGCTTCGAGTAACTTTGGTGGTTGGTGGCCCCTTTGGACAAAACCGGTAGTATTTTTACAACGCCAGCTGTCGTAAAGCTGTTTTCTAGCGCGTGCCGGTCGTGCGAGTGTCAAATGATTAGGACGCAGTATAGTGCATGTCCGTGTGTTGAAAGTGTGAGGGCACAGACTCTTTTCGGCTCTGTGAGAGAGTGGTTAATGACACTGCATCAACTGATGCCAGTCAGTGCCACACACACCTGATTGCAATGAGTTGATGCAGGTTCACCAACCACTCTCATGGAGCTGAAAGATTCCGTGCTCTCACTGAAAGCGAATGAACGAGAGACGGCAGTATGGATCACGATGAGGTAACGTGTTTATGTTGTTGTAAATAATGACTATTTCAGATGAATAATGGTCATCTGATGATAATGAAGCAAAGTCAACATTGTTTTAGTACCGCTCATTCATTTAGGAGTAAACACTGCAGGACAAGTTCACTCCAGTGAAATTGTGTACTTGTTGCTTGGCAACGCCCTCCTCCCGCCTGTCTATCACTCTCCCTTTTAGCTTTTCTTCATTGAATTTTCTTTGATGGTTCAGCCCCGTTATCAGTCATTATGATGACAAATACCTGTCTCAAACAAGGCTCCCGTTCCCTCACCTGAGGGGTATACAACGAAGCGAGATTAAGGGCTGATCGAGGTCTGTTGAGTCTAAAGCGGTCTAAAGCCAGAGTTTTCAGTATCACGAAATGTGGCTCTCTTTCTACCTGGCTAGATCACCGTGGTAACAGAGGCTGCACAGCTAACCTGCCCAGACCAGTTTTTGTTGCAGAGTTTGAGCTTAAATTCGGCTCTTAGAGCGCTGCCCTTTATGGAAACTACACATTTTGAAATCCCGCGGACCTGACTATATTGTCTGAGCGATACTTCTCACTGAGTAAGCTAAACTAGTTCAATCAGTAAACGTATTGATCAGTAAGTAGCCTAAATGAACGAAACGAGGCCGTGGCATAAGGCTTTCATTAGAGTGAATTGTAACATCGCGCTGCGGCTTTTTGCCACATGCATATTTATTGATGCAGAAAATGTAAAATAGCCTAGACCTACTGTATGCAGCGCCACTCTATGCTCTCACCTCAAAGGATTTTACCTGGCGATCTACACACACTGGCTCTTAATGACGCGTTCTATAAAATCACAGGTTGCCACATTATTTCACTGTAGGTTTCTTTCTTTTCATCAGTAGCGATTACAGTTGGGACGTGACAGGTGACAGCTGTCACAGTTCGGACATCACTGCAGACTTGCAGGTTAAGCTTCTCACAGTAGATTCATATTTGTCCGGAAAATACAGACGACAGGCTTTGTATCTAAGCTATTTATTTTAATGGTATTTATAAGACGCAAATAAAGGGCTATTAGCCTAAATCAAAATCGTATTAATTTTGATGTGGCCCAAAACTACAGTGGTTTTCCACATAGGCTATGCTATTCATTAGGGGACAGTGTCAGATTTAAATCAGATTATTAAATGTAGGATTATCATTCAACTAGGCTAAATGGTGTACTGTTTAAATCAGAGTTCAACCTTTAATTGCTTTATAATGTCACGTTACGCACTGCGAGAACAATCTGTAAAATAAATTAATCAATTCAGTAGCCCAATTTTCTGACAACATTCCACTCTCTCCTTATTTGCAGTAAGAGTTTTTTTCGGCTCTCTGTTTTCTGCTTTTCTGTGATAATTCAGACTGACAAACTCTTCCTCTTGAGTGAAGTCAGCGAAGTCAGCTGCTCGCAATCAGTCCGTTAGTGTAAAGTTAGCGGCACAAGATCAGTCCAGTCTGTGCGGAAGCAGAGTCAAATGACGGCCAAACGCCCCCTCTCATGGGGACGCGCACAGAGCCTGAAGCTGAAACCCTTGTTCAACATAAGAGGTTGATAACTGCCTTCGTGACACCGGTTAGCTCTGAGCGAGGGTTTGTGTTATGTTGAACCAGATCAAAAAAAGAGAGCTGGGCTCTGTTGAGTTTGTTTCGTAGTATACCCCTCTGGAGGGATAGGCTACTGAAATCGCGTTGCTGCGCAACACTGAAATCTGTGACCAATGCAAATATGTGACCATAGAGCCTGCATGCGCAAGTCAAAAATCGGACTAGGTGTGCAACCAGACCAAATGCAGTAATAAAAACTATATAAAAACGGCTTTCTTTGCACTGATGGTCTCGTTTGATGAGGTAGTTTATGATTATCAGAGGAAAAATTAGGCTGTTATAAAGATATTTATAAGTTACTCGTAGCTGCTTTAATGAGGCACAATTTTCAACTTCCGGCTTGCCGAGGGTTAAGAGCTATTTACCGTGAGCAGCGGAGAACTCAGATTCACAGCCTTAAAAATCTCTGAAAATCTTTGGAGAAAAAAGGAAAAAACATTGATAAGGGGAAGGAGGAAGACAAAGATTATGCGGAAGAAATGAAAAAACAGTTGGCAGACTTGATGAAAGAAATGAAAAGTGAGAGGGAGACGGAGCGAGCACTGCTGAAAGCTGAGCTGGCTGGGATTATGGACGAATGGATTGGGCGTTTTGATGCAAAAATTGAAGAAAAAATTGCTGCTGGTCTGAAGCCACTGTTGATCGAATTGAAGGAACTTCAAGCCGTGAATGTGAGGAAAGATCAGCTCTTGAAAGAGCTTGGAGATAAAATTGATGACCAAGATCAACAAGCAAAAAACAGATAAAATTTGATACTGACTGGTATGGATATTAAACCTAGGTCGTATGCAGCTGCCGTGAATGGAGAAGAAGAGGGCGATACAAGGAATGTGTCGGTGGAAAACCAGGTTGAAAAGTTCCTGAGAAGCAAAGGCATTAGTCTGGATCTGGAGAACGTGGAGTCTTGATTTCTTCTCCCGAAGGAAAAATTCGCCAAAAAGCGTGCTGTCACTCTGAAATTTGTGAGTAGAAAGCGTAAGATAAATCTGCTCAGTCAAGGCAAGAAGCTTAAAGGCGAACAAATTGGAATGAGTGAAAACTTAACCAAGAGAAATGCTAATCTGGCCTACCAAGCGAGAGGGCTAAAAAAATGTGGACGGGTCCAACAAACATGGACAAGAGATGGAAGAATCTTCATCAAAATGAATGGAGCTACACCCGAAGAAGCTAAAATTGTGCAAATCAGAACGGAGGAGGATCTGGTTCAATTCCGGAGGGAAGAGGACCTGATCAACCCAAGCAATCGAGAATGAGCAACACAACTGATGGGATAAATTATCATGAAAGTCTGGAGTTATTAGCTAATCTTTACGAGGAACCTACATCATCGGACCCAAATGACATTAAACAGTGAAATCCTTGAAAAATGCTTGTAAAAAAAAATACATTGTACAAAAGATTCATAAAAGCAAGGACACCACAGGCTGAGTTAAAATATAAAACCTATCGTAACAAGCTAAATATCATTCTCAGAGACTGTAAAAAAATATATATTTTTGTAAGCTTTTAGAAACAAATGCAAATTACCCAAAAAAATGGTGGGACATAGTAAACACAGTGTTAAGAAATGACAGCAAAATACATAATTATCCTCAGTATTTCCATGAAAATAACGTTAAGTTTGAAAACGTGAATACTGCGGCAAATAAACTAAACAAATGTTTTGTTATGGTTGGACCGAATTTGGCTATGGGTATCCTTGACAGGTGTTTGGGGGAGTCTTGGGAAAAGGAAGAGTCTCTTCAACACTCCATGTTTTTAAAGCCAGTCAAGGCCAACGAGATTAGTGAGATTTTACTCGGAATGCAAGCAAAGACCTCAAGAGACTCGCTGGGGCTTCACATGAAAATAATAAAATCAGTGCAAGAAAGTATTCTTCAACCTTTTTGGGTTTGAATACTTTTGCAGATGTGTTTAGACTACCAGATAATGACATTGAAAAGGCCACAATAAAAGGGCAAAACAAACTCTGCATTAAAATCATCAAAAACAAAAAACAACAAAAAAAAACAACAACAACAAAATTGTGTGTTTTGTTTCTTTTTTACTTTTCTTTTCTTTTCTGTAACAGTAAATGTGTATCTGTGTATCTGAATCTGAATCTGATGAAAATGGGGGCGGGACTCGATAAGCCTTAGGCTTCTTCCGTCACCCTTCGGACAACACAAAGTAAGATGTATGATGTGAAAGAGATAATTGTGTATTGTGTGGAATTGTCCGAAAGAATAATAAAAAAAACAAAAAACAAAAAAAAAAACAATTTTAATTCTTCTTCTTCTTCTTTAGTTAGGCAGACTGGACGCAGCTATGGCGTATTGGTGCACCCGACAGAGCCAGCCCACTCCTCAGCCTACAGTGTCCAAGCCTCAATCTTGAGATTACTACAGCGTCTCTACTAGTACACCTACTAGTGCACTTGTCTTTACTTATAGTTTCCTGTTCTGAAAAGTACACCCTTCCTTTCCTTTCCTTTCCTTTCCTTTCCATCTCCCAAGATTTTTGCCACTTCTTTTATAGACCTGTTTATTCTTTATGTGAATCAATTTGCACTCTTTCCTCCTTCACTGCCTTCTTTGCCAACTCATTCTCTCACACACCCATATGTGCCGGAAACCCAGAGAAACCCCCCCTCATACCCTGCCTTGTGAATTCTGAACAATCACTGTAACATTTCTAGAACCAAAGCATGTCTGGACTTGGATTTGGTTTATTTCATTGTAGTTGATGTTGCTGCTGAATCAATACATATGATTGAATTCCCCTGTTTATGGTCCTCAACCCAACTAAGGGCGCACTCACTCTAGGCAAGTTTGCCTGTTCCGTGCTCCAGTACGATCCCGCCTCCCCCGCTGGCCCGTGGTCAGTACTTCATCACCAAGCGTACTCATTGCCGGAATTAGTAGAACAACAATGGAGAACAACAATAGTCGCGGATTGCTCCAAACACCAATTTTTGTGGGTCTTATCCAGCTGCAACCATGGCTGCGACTGAATACTGTCGCGGGTCCAAATTTCTAGCAAACTCTACACTTCGCGATCGCACCGGAACCCACTCGTGAACCTCATGCCGCCATTGTTTACAATTATTGTGGGGAAGAAGGGTCGCGCATGGACTACGTCATCCAGCTCAGGTTGCGTATCCGTGCGTGTGCACGTGTCATCTTATTAGGATCTGTGCCGTTCTCTCTGGCACACCTCTCCCAAGTGTGCCGTGGCTAAGGGGCTGTTCCGTGCTGGAGCGTGGTCACACTAGCCAAACGTTCTAGACTTTAGTATGCAAATGAGCTCGGGCACGGAACAGCGGCCCTAGTGTGAGTGTGCCCTAAATGCCCACATAACTGCAACCATCTCTACTGTGAAGACTGACATGATCTGAGCCGATTTCAAGTATGCTAATACCAACTACCACTGTCCCACTCTCTTGATCCTTTGGCCCATCAGTATAAATTTGAAGTAGGTCTCCCCATATTTTTTGCTGCCAGACTTTTATCTCCTTCACTACAACCTCTGACATCCTTGATTCCCCGACCTAGTTCTCTGTTCCTGCCTTAGAGGAGTACTAGAAGGAATGAATATATATATATATATATATATATATATATATATATATATATATATATATATATATATATATATATATATATATATATATATATATATATATATATATCACAGTATAATTTGAAGCATAGACGGTAACGGTAATATATCACGGTATATTCATTTATCTGTAAATGAATGCTTGTGAATGGGTAAACTACCTACTATAACTGTATGCCTATACTCTTGTAATACATTGCTTGTAAAATGAATACAATTTATGTTAAAAAGTAGAGTACAGTAACACAACATAGAATAAATTATCCAAATTGTTCAAGATGTTTTTGACTAACCAAAAACCAAAGTGTTACACTTGCCCCCTTCTCCCCTACAGAGGGATTTAGAAATCATTCATTGTGCAATCTGCAATCTCCTGCTCTGTTTGTGGATGGGTAGGGGAGGGGGTCATCATGGCTTTGTTTTTATTTGTGAAGCACTCTATGCTAACTTGTGTATGAAGATTACTCTATATAATAAGTTTGATTTGACTATGACTCACTAGGAATGCTGCTGATGCTCCAGTGGCTGCCTTTTCTTTTACAATCGGTTTCTGGTTCAATCATCTCTTTACTTTCGTTTTAGTTTAAGTTCCTTGTGTGGTGTTTATTTTTCATAAAAATTTGCAGACATGAAGACCGTGCGCACAGAACAGCTTCCGCAAGCAGACAAGCTTCATTGCGAGTGCGCATTTCTCAATGGGCTGTAAGTGACGAGCATGAGCCTGGCCCTCTCCAGGTGCATGTTTTGTGTTTGCGCAAGTGTTACGTTTGTAGTTTGACAAGACTGATCGCTCTTCATGTCATGATGACTGGATGAAGCTGTTCTGTAGACATCGAGAGGGGAATTTCTCACAGTGATGAGAAGAAGCCCGACTTTTCTTCGGACGTGCGCAAAAGTATAAAACACTCGCTCACGTTCTCAGTATTGTTAGGAAAATATTTCCGTGTTCTTTTAACCAGAGCTGAAGAAGGAAAAAAAGTAGAAGATTAATTTCAAAGCTTAAATAGGACCTATTACACTTTTTCGACTGTTATGACCTATAAACAATGATCTAATGATTTATAGTTATGTTTAACCGTACTAAAGTGTCAAGTAATGACTTACATGCATTTAGACGTATTCCCTGCTGACCGTCTGGGGTGGCTGTGCAGAGCGCTAAACACTAAGGCAGCCTGTCGCGATTCACTTGTTCAAATTTCCGGGATTCATTACGTAGAGAATCCGGATTTTTCCAAGTTGCTGCAACATGCTCAGGCACGCTCCAGCCATGCCCCCACCTGCCTGCTCAAATCCAATATGGTCCATCTTCCCGCGCGCTACTGAAAGTGTTCCGGAAGGTAACCAATCACAACGGAGTGGGGTTTGCAGGAGGGGGGCGAGGGGACGGAGAAGCACAAAGAATGCCGAAATCGCTGAGACGAGAGGAAGAGTTTCCCGAAAATCTACATGGTTTTTTGTGCTGTGATTCGTGTCAGGTTGCTCTATAGGAGTCATTAATGAGAAATTAAGACCAGAAAAGTAGTATAATAGGATATCTTTAAGGAGTTGATATGGTGCAGGCAGAGTTCTCATAAATTGTCTGACCTTGTAAACCAAGTGATAACCTAAATATTTACTGAATATGGAGAGCCTATAGCTGGCTCACAGTTGAGGAATGTTATCGTACAGCGTGTAAAAGCATAAGACTATAGCAGCATTGTCATGGATGTATTGGGCATGTGCAGGCTGACGATGACGCAGCGGCAGCCTGCATTCATTGTGTGGTAACCTCAGCACTACTTAATAACTGCTCTTCCAGTATCATGGTAGAATCAAAATCCATACGGTAGCGCAACTTCATACTGGTGTACTTCCAATACTGTTCATACCGTACACCCCTAGTGCCACGGTAGGATGCCTCTGTCATTTAGGGGCTTTGAGGCTGCGTCCCCCTAGGGCAGCGGTCGGGAACCTATGGCCATATATGGCTCTTCCGGTGACGGCTTATGGCTCCCAGACAATTTTGAGTTAAAAAAAAAATTATAATAATCAGTTTGGAACTGATTTTAAAATATTTGCGATATTTCTTAAGAATACTGTGTCATTTTAAAGTAAACAGAAATTAGTTTTGAAGATACATTTCATGGGTCACGGGTCGGGTCGGGAACCAATGGCTCGCGAGCATGTCCGGGTCATTGTAAAGGTGGAAAGCCATTCGCAGATGGCAAGTATGCCAAAACATTCATGCTTGATGTGGCCAATGAACTGTTTGATGACTTCCCAAATAAAGACAAGATAATCAAACTAATAAAAGACATGCCCCTGTCAGCTAGAACTGTGCACGATCTTAGCATCTTGATGACAAATCAAGTCGAGGAAACACAAATTAAAGACATAAACGCCGGTGCATACTTTTCTCTCGCGTGGATGAGTCAACAGACGTTAGCCATCTATCTCAGTGCAGTATAATTGCCAGGTATGCTGCAGGTGACACACTGCGTGAGGAAAGCTTGGCTGTTTTGCCAATGAAAGGGACAACAAGAGGAGAGGAGTTATTCACGGCTTTCATGGAGTTTGCTAAAGAAAAAAAAATACAGATGGCTAAACCTATTTCTGTCTGTACTGATGGTGCACCCTGTATGTTGGGGAAGAACAAAGGATTTGTCGCGCTTCTCTGTGAACATGAAAAGAGAGCCATCATGAGTTTTCATTGCATTCTGCACCAGGAGGCGCTTTGCTCTCAGACGTGTGCCAAGGAGCTTGGTGAGGTGATGTCGCTGGTCATTCAAGTGGTCAACTTTATTGTTGCCCGAGCTTTAAATGATCGCCAGTTCAAAGCTCTGTTAGAAGAAGTTGGGAATCATTATCCCGGTCTGATTTTGCACAGCAATGTGCGTTGGTTGTCAAGGGGGAATGTGCTCAGCCGTTTTGCAGCTTGCCTGAGTGAAATCCGGACTTTTCTTGAAATGAAAGGCGTCAAGCATCCTGAGCTAGACAACACTGACTGGCTCCTGCAGTTTCACTATCTCGTGGACATAACTGGCCATCTGAAACAGCTCAATGTGAAAATGCAAGGTTTTGGAAATACAATCTCATCCCTTCAACAAGCAGTGTCTGCATTTGAAAACAAGCTGGAAGTCTTTCTCAGGGACATTGAAACAGGTTGTCTTCTGCACTTTGAAAGACTGCAACAATTTAGAGATGCATGCTTAGCAAGTGACTCCACTCAACATCTGGATCTCCAGCAGCTAGCTGGCCTTACGTCCAATCTCCTGCAGTCATTCAAAGCACGTTTTGGAGAATTTTGCGCACTGGGCTTTTCAAGTTCATCACTCATCCACATGAGTGTGCAGTGGACAAAATCGACCCAACATGCATCCCCGGGGTCTCTATCGGAGACTTTGAGCTGGAAGTTGCTGACCTGAAGGCATCAGACATGTGGATGAGTAAGTTCAAGACACTTAATGGAAAGTTGGAAAGTCTTGCGCGACAGCGAGCAGAGCTGGCGAGGGAACACAAATGGACAGAAATGAAAAATCTTCAACCTGAAGACCAGCTGATTCTTAAAACTTGGAACGAGCTTTCTGTGACATACCACACAATGCAGTGTGTGAGTATTGCCGTATTGACCATGTTTGGCTCTACATATGCATGTAAGCAGTCATTCTCGCATATGAGGAACATTAAGAGCAACCTACGCTCACGTTTAACTGATGGAAGCCTCAACGCCTGCATGAAGCTCAACCTCACCACGTACGAACCAGACTTAAAGGCCGTCAGCAAAACCATGCAGCACCAGAAGTCGCATTAAAAGTAAGACATATTTAATTTATTATATGTTAAAAATACAATATGGCTCTCAATGAATATATATTTAGAAATATTTGGGTTTTAAGTTTCTCCCAGTCAAAAAGGTTCCCAACCTCTGCCCTAGGGCCTCGAGTGTTCCAGCATGGGACCTCCCACTGGTGCTGGAGGCCTTATCACCTTCCTCTAAGCCTGGGTCCAGAGGAAGTTGAGGTGGCTGTCCATGAGGGATGCAATGTAACTCGCCATAGCCCCTGCAAAGCGGGCCGGGCAGTTATATAGAATATATAGCCTTTCCGGTGTCACAGGTGACTTTGTTGTTATAGGTTCTCGAGCTGCACATGCACAAGACGGATATATCCAGTGCTTAAAGCACCGGTCATCCAGGATTCATAGAACCGGAGTTACATACGTAACTGCCTTTTATCCGTAGAAATGTTAAAACCCCAATCATTGGCCCACTCAGTCTTTTTCTTCAAAGCACCTTGAATTTTATTAAACAGGTAGAGAGGTTCCTCCCTGCCTTCCAGATAGCCCCATCATCTGCAAATAATGAAAAACAAAATCTTTTCCCCACTCTTCTAAATATGCCACTGACTAGAATAATAAAAAGAACCGGACTTATCATGCTTCCTTGAGGGGTTCCATTCTCCACTGGAAAACCCATCTTGTAGTCCATTTCCAAGTTACATAAACAATTCTTGATCCAGTTAAACATTCTCCCTCTGATTCCAGCGGCACAAAGTGTAATGATTTTTCAATATCCAGAAAGACTGCTACAACTGCTTCCTTATTTGCAATAGCTTTCTTTTTGTCCATGTCTAAACTTAAAACAGCATCCATTGTTGACCGTCCCTGACAAATTACACTCTGAGTCACAAAATATCCACTTTTCTCCAGCTTACCCACAAATCTATCCGTTATCATACGTTAAATACTTTTACATAAGACTGAGGTCAAGGCAATTTGTCCATAGAAACTAGGGTTATCTGATTGCTTTCAAGGTTTCACATTCTTAAGGAAGACATCCACTCTCCCACACATTATTAATTAGGGCAAGCATTTCCTCCCCCATAAGTTCTTCAGAATGTTTAAATAATTGATACCTCAATAGCTAAAAAGGCATGGTGAAAGAAGACCCCCCTGGCGAACTCCACTCCCAACACCAAATGGCGCAGAGATGGTATTCCCCCATTTTATCTGCATACTTTGGTTGGCATACTAATAAGCCAGAATCCTAATTACACCGTTAGGCACACCCCTTTGACTCAACGGCTAATTATGGTTAACTCGGTCAAAAGCCTTGATGCATCAATAAAACCAAGTAAAACGGTGGAATTCTGTCTTCTATATGTTTCCACCATTTCCTTCAAAGAATAAACGCATAGCTCAGTTCCATGCTTAGCTTTGAAGCCAAACTGGTTATCTGAGGTCTTTAAATAAATACATAATCCGTCTAATAAGATCCTTTCCAGGACTTTGGATAACACACTAGCTAAAGCAATTGGTCTGTAATCATCCAAGCTCCCCACCTTTCCCGCTTTGTCCTTGATGACAGCAGGCACCAAAGTAACAGACAACATGGAGTCCGGTAACATACCATGAGACATTAGGCCCGTAAAACAAATGGCAAGTAGCACTGCTACCTTTGGGCTTGCCAGTTTAAGGTGCTCTGCAGTGATTTGGAGCCGCTTGCTTTGTTAGAGTTTATGAAATTGTTTAGCTAACATTTTGGCTTTGTAATTTACAGCTTCAACTCAATCACAGTGAAGGACAGGGCTATCTGCTGAAAAACTCCTGTCATTCTATGAACAAGACTCCAAATTTTTTTTATGGACGTATCCGGTCCTAATTTACAATGAAAATGTTTCCAACTTTGTTTCTTTGCCTCCTTGATGACACTAGCCTACGCTCTCAGTCTCTTATACTCAATAGCATAGCTCTCTAATAGATGTTTTCTTAACCTTTTATGGGCCCTTCTAGCTCTGTGCAAAGTTACATTCTTCGGTCGGAGCGATTGATCCTCTTACAGGAACTTTTTTCTTAGGAATATTCTGGACTGCAGCTGACCACATTACCTTGGTTAAAGAAGACCCTTTCTCCCTATCTATTTTGAACAACCCATATTCACATCCTCCTCAAACTTGATCAAATTAGCCCTTTTTTAATTAAGCTTCAAGGACAGATTGACTGCTTCTTCAATTAATCATCTACCAAACTAACAAATGTTTGGAACATGATCACTTTCCACTATATAGAGATCCATTGTCTTCCACCTACTAATTGATGCCAACTCTGCTCAAGCAACTTTAATATCTATCCAGAAAGACACTCCCTGGCTTGTCCTAAACCATGTAAGACGACCATTCAACACAACTAGCTGGTTTTTGTTGATAAAATCTTCTACAAATTTCCTATTTCTCTTCTTGTTTCCCCACAGTTCATTGTGCATTTTTGAGTTTGTAAGGCTATGGTCTTAAACTCAGCTGATGAACAGCCTGTTTGACAAAAACTGTTCAAACTATTGCCTCGTTTCCACCGAGTAGAGCGGGTCGGATCGGAGCGGTTCGGTCCGGGTAGTTTGGCTTTTCATTAGCCAAAAGTTGGGTAGGGTACGGTTTAAGCGCACCTAACCGCTCTGAGCCGCTCCAAATCTCAGTACTCCTCCGTAGGGGTACTAGCCGCCTGAAAGGGTGCCGAAAATGCGGAGCTACACACTGCCGTCATTTGATTGGCCGAAAGAATCATTTCCGCCTTGTGTAGTCACCTCGGCAAGAGTCTTGTGTTTTGGCGAAAATGTGAGCACAGCACTGTTTATTTTGTGGTGTTTTTCCTCGTCAATAAATTAATCAGTTGGTTACACTGTGTCCCACTGCGTAGCTGCCGCAGCCAGCACTGTTCGCTCACTGTCTCTATGAGTTGCACCGAGCCGTCTCTGTGTGTTTACGCCATAGATAGTAGTAAATACACGCTCATAACAACACGGGGGGAATAAATAAAAAAGCGGCTGGTTTGACCGAGCAAAAACGAGAGACCGCTGGCTTGACCACAGTTGGTCGAAAGAATCATTTCCGCCGTGTGTAGTCACCTCGGCTAGAGTGAAGAGAGTCAGTGTGTTTTGGCGAAAATGTGAGCGCGGCACTGTTTATTGTGTGGTGTTTTTCCTCGTCATTAAATGAATCAGTTGGCTACACTGTGTCCCACTGCTACGATGTCACGAAGCTGCCGCAGCCAGCGCTGTTCGCTCACTGTCTCTATCAGTTGCACCTAGCCGTCTCTGTGCTCTCAACAACACGGGGGGAATAAATAAAGAAGCGGCTGGTTTGACCATGCAAAAACAAGAGACCGCTGGCTTGACCACAGTTGTTCCACAGCCCGATAGTTTGACCCACATTCTGGCGGCGGCTATAGCAGTCCAGCCTAAACCCCGCCCCACCAGTAAGGGTAGGGTCATAAACCCCGCCCTACCAGTAAGGGTAGGGTCCGCGGTGGAAACAACACCGAGATTCTAAAAAGTGAGCTGTCCCGCTCTGAGCCGCTCCGATCCGACCCGCTCTACTCGGTGGAAATGAGGCATTAAACCCACTCTTACTCATCAGTTCTGCCTGTTTTGCTTAAGATTAATTAAATTCAGTTTAAATTAACTTTTCAATAAATTGCTTACTTAGTTTTTTGTCTCTCGCTTTTGATGGCATTTTGTAGCGCTACTTACAACCTGGTTACGATCAACCACAGTGAAATGCAAAAACGTTGCAATTTTCCCCACGACTTGAGATTTTGTTCAGGAGTGTATGGTCCTCGGTTTTGAACAGGGGTGTCATGATTGTGATTTAATGTAATCGATTTCCGATTAACAATCCCGACCTCTGAAATGGAAGTTGGGATTGTCTATTTGCCCCACGCCCAGAGTCACGGTCGACAGACATGCAAAAATTAAAAAACACTCGACATGTTGCCGCAGCCATTTACCTCCAACTGTTTCTGCAGCTGCAGCCAAAAAGACACTTTACCTGTGAAAAAGTGTTTAATTCACGCTGAAAACAAAACTCTGTGCCAGCCTGACAGACAAATATATACTGGAGCATTGTTCCTCAATCCTCTCCAGTGGCCTCATTTATAAAGCTTGCTTGGCACATCAACCTTGCGTGGACAGGCAGGCATGTGCAGTGGCAAACGTTGGTAAAAGTAGAAAAATTCTTTGCGGAGAAGTGTGTGTTTTCCAACGCCAACTTTCGACAATGCGTAGAGCTCCTGCAAGGTTTTCCTGACTCCATGAAACACCATGAAATACAACAGTCATCAGAAAAAGTATATAAAAAAAACTGTGAAAAAACACACAATAACTATAAAATAATTGGCAGCAAATGTATTTCACACTGTATAAAGCCCTAGTTGTAGTTGTGGATAGGCTATACTAATATAGGCCTATAATGTTGGCACACATTTAAGATGCAGTTTGAATTACTTATCAAGTCTACATGTTCTTAATAACATGTTTTATTGCATTTTATAAACGCATGTCGGCAGGTGGGTCCGTGTGGCCGACGTTTGTTTTGTCCAAAGTTACGGCCAACAATTGTGAATTGAAAAGGTGAATTTCGTTATGTAAATACAGTATATGTGAACAAAAGCCCGATGGTCCCACTTTTCTAACTAATAGAGAAAAGAATGCGTGTGAGGAATGTTTTCAGTAGTTGATAGAATAAAACAAAACTGTTAATTTTACTCAAACATATATCTATTATTAGTAACATCAGAGAAACTGATCATTTTACAGTGGTCTCATTATTTTTTTCCAGAGCTGTATATGGCACTTGGACAGAAATCGCACACCACCAAAACCCTGTTTAATAGCCTCAGAAAAAGAGGATACTCAAAACGATTCCTCCACACCATCAAGAATAGCACCTTAGTCACTCTTGCTTCCATTCACCCCTTGGGCGAGCGAGTTCTGCCCCAGATGCCCGGTGACGGCCTCTACCCCCTGTATCCCATACATCCTCAGATACCCTGTCCCCCTACCCTAACCAGGGTCTGTATCCCTACCCCCCCATCCTCTCCAAGGGGGGCTGCCCATTTTTTCAACAGTTGTGGCTTCTCTGGCCGACTTGCTGAGATGAAATACAAATTCATCTGGTCCGTCTCATGTCAGTAAGCCTTTAATGCAGGGGTATCCAACATGTTGATCGCGAGCTACCGGTAGCTCAGAGGCAGGTTTTCAGTAGCTCTCCTGATAGGTTGACCGACTGAGTTGTTAAAAAAAAATAAAATGTATTCCGACGACAGTAAATGCACCTCATCTCACAAACGTTCACATATGTCACATTGGTGTCCCACCCCCTCCAATTCAAAACATAACAGGCCTATCAACTGTGAATAAAAAGTAAATAAACCCAAAGTGTGTATTGGTGTGACGTTGTATGCTCACTAAGCTAAAGTGAGGAGTTTGGTGGGATTAGCTAGAATTTTAGACTGACAACAAACATGGATAACCAAGGTGGCCAAGTAAAAAAAAAAAAGCAGAAAACTTATAATTTCCATGTGGAGTGGGGATGCAAGTTCTTTTTCAATAGTGTGAAGGACAAGTGTGTGTGTCTCATATGCGGGAGCAGTGTTTCGGTCGGCAAAAGAGGTAACGTGGAGCGCCACCACACTGAAGTCCACGGTACTTTTGCACAGGATTTTCCAGCAGGCAGCACTCTACGGACTGAGAAAGTGAACCATCTGAAAGCCACCCTTAAAAACAGCAAGGTTTATTCATGGGACCGACTCTTACCAACTGAACTATTCAGTTACCGAAAAAGAAGCCTTGGCATTAGTTTTGGCTCTACAACAATTCAATGTGTACCTTGATTCTGGAATGTCAATTGTTGTCTTAACAGACCACAACCCTGTCACGTTCTCTCTGCAGAACCCTAATCGGAGGCTAATGCGATGGGCTCTGTTTTCTGGACACAGACGAAAGCTTTATTTATTGAAGAAAATGTCGCGCAACAGTTTGGCTTGGACGAACTAGGAGGTGAAGACATTCCTCTGCAGCAGTGGGGAGAAAGACGTGCAGAGGGAGCTGCAGCTCAGCCCTGTGAGGACACAGAGGTTGCGTTCCGAATCGCATACTCTTTCTTTTTTCTATTCTACATACTACATCTGACGATAAAAAGAATCTAGTTAGGATGCAGTAGGCATACTATTGGGACGTACTTTTCTCTCTTATTTCATCATAACATTGCGCCTTGATCTTGCCTCTTGCTTTTATATCCGTCGCATCCCCGTTTGTTTTCATAACATGGACCTATAGGCTTCGTCGATGTTACGTCACTTCACGTGCGCACTGGATTGTGGGTCAGAATCGCCCAAATAGGATGCACTTTCCAACACTAACAATCTTGGCCGCATGAAGTAGACCATCCGGGTATTCTAACCATCCTAAATCTGGCCACAAGAATCGGGACATCCTAAATCTTTTTTCTACATACTATATAGTAGAAAGTATGCGATTCGGAACGCAACCAGAATCTTTCAGCTCCGTGAGAGTGGTTAGTGATTCCCTCATTGCAATCAGGTGTGTGTGTGTGGCACTGATTGGCTGAATGAGCCCAGGTGTGAGGAGTTTATATATGCCTTGAGACCCCAGTGTTCCTTGCTGCTCATTGTCTCAACCTCTGAGATTTTGAGAGGTTCTCTCTGAGTGTTCTCTTGGTTTAGTGTTTCTAAAACTGTTTAGTTCTTTGTGTGTGTTTTCAGCTGATTGGCAGCACTGGTTAAGTTGGTTGTTTTAGTGTAATTTCTTAAAAGGAAGCCTGTGTTGCCCTTTACAGTTCTGTTGTGTTTTTTGTTTTCTTCCCTTCCCCATCATCGCAATAGCGATTTAGTGGTTATCCCTCCGGGGAGACACCCCTGGGTCCGCACCTGCGTCCCAACAATTCTTTGTTTCAAAATAAAATTATTCCTGTATTTTACCTCAAATGTTGTAAATAAAACACATTTTGTCTTTTACAACAGGAGTTGGTTTCTTTACACACATATTCTGTATTTCTTTGTCACCATGAAGTTCAGGAAAACATGTTTGCAACAGTTGAGCTACAGATACTGCTACCCTACATTTTTTTTATTCTTTCAGCCGATGGAGAAATTGTGATGGGCGTGGCATTGTTTTTTTTTCACAATTAAGAGGGGATGAAGTTAGAGTTTTTTTTTTTTCACTTTCCTTAGTGCTTACATTTATTGCACATTATTCATAAGCTGAATGGAGGCTGGGACTCTCTAAACAAAAAATATAGCTAGTTCATCTGATTTTTAAAACCCAACTGAGGAAATGTACTGGTAAAACAATACCTACTCTTGTGATTTATATATTTTAAAAGTAGGTAGTCACCTTTTTTAAAATCGCTTTTTAAAAAAAATTTTCAAAGAGCATCTCGCTCAACTGTAATCTACATTGTGTTTTACAGCATCAACTCATCGCATATTTTCATAAAAAATGAAAAGGCAGAGTTAAAGCAGAACGGTGAGTGTATACAATAAAGAAATAAAAGATGCATGTTGGAAACAACTTGATAGCATTGTTCTAAAACATCTTTCTCTCAAACAGAATGAAAAGCGATCCACATCTGCACAGTTTACCTCTATAAGATTCCCCCTGGACTTATAATGAAATACTCTACTTGGCACTGTAAAATCCAATGTCATTGTTTGTGTTCCAATAGCTTCCTGTGAAACACCTTAAACACATTTATTTGGAGAAACAGATCTAGAAATGGACCATCTGAGGCAGAAGATCCAGAAGGGTGCCTTTTAGAAATCCAAATCATTGAGCATATGTTAAAAGTGGGTGAGGTGCAAACTCATGGATAATGTTACTTGCTTTAAAGAAATATGAATGACCTTTTCTTTATTTGGGCTTACAGGTAATAAAGAAATCATCATTTAAAGTAGATTGTCTATATCAGGTGGTGGTGGGACATGTGATTTGGTCGAAAACAACTTTACTCAAAGGTTTTCAATTCAGTACACAATGCAGACGATTAGGCTGAGCATGTACAGTTGAGGCCAAAATGATAAGCCCCCCTTATGAAATTATACACAATTCTTGATTTCTCCATGGAAAAGACTATTAACAATTCTTTATAGTGTTTGTATCCAAAACAACAAAGACAAAATGTCCACTAAGTTTGATGAGGATATGTTATTGATACACTTGAGTTGAGTAGAGCCTCTCCTTGCTCTCCTGTGCCCTCCTCTCCTCCGCCTCCCTCTGCAGCCTCATGTCCTCCCGGTCCCTTTTTTCAGCCCTCGAGCTCGGCCCTGGCTGGCTCTCCCTCTCCTCATACTCATCCTCCGCTGGTTTGTCCTCATGAATGGAGGCAATTAGGACAGGGGGATTGGTGGAATGCCTCTGTCCCAATACCTCATCCATGAGGACAAACCAGGGTCAAGTGGCAGCCGTCGACTTCCCGTCCACCCCCTCACCTGATGCCGGACACTTGCAATCCTATGGCAGAGGAAATCAACCGTGGCAGTTAACAACAGCAAAACAAATTTCAGCAAAAGCATATTTATAAACTTGCGTGGTTAAAACAAATAATGTAGGCTACATTTAAAATGATGTGAACATACTTTATATTTTTTTCTTCTTGGCCTGAAGGGGAGTCGCCTTCCTCTCCAGGGGCCTCATTTATAAAGCTTTGCGTGGGATTCACGTGGAAGCTAGCGTATGGAAGAAATGTAGGATGTACGCGCGAACAAAAATATTCTGATTTATAAAACAGTGCGCACTCACGTCCTACGCCTGTTTCCCTGTATAAATAACAATCAACTCTAAATGTGGCGCAGCCTTTGCGGGCTTCACGTAACGCTCATATTTACCCATACATAGTCATTGACACACCCGAATTAATATCATTTACTGAGTGCATGAAGGCGGCAGTGGCAATCGCCGAATGAAAGGGAAATGGAAAAATAGACTCCACACGGTGTGGATCACTGCGGTCACGCCCAAGTACCCGTTGGAGAAGTGGCGACCAGGGAACATTTAGTTTGGTGGCACAGTGTGAGGGTAAAGGCGTCAGAGTGCAGCCTGTGGCGATCTCTGTGAACGCTGTGGTCGAAATAAAAAGAAGCGATCCGACATAAAAGTGGACGCAAAAAAGTGCATATCCTCACACAGCAGTGTTTGTGCCACGAGCGGGGGACACTGAGACCCCCCATGAGATACAGATTCGGAGAATTCATCCCGGTGCAGTGACGGACGGCGGAGGGTTAATAATAAACTTCACAGTCCCTTTCAAAACACAGTTACGACGTGCTTACACACATAGATAAAACGGACTAAAAGCCGCGAAAAATTAGCACAGTATATGTACAGTAGGCTTATGATTAGTGTGTGGAACTGTGCACTCCTGTCTGCCTGACTGAGGCATCGAGAACAGCGTCAGTGTAAAAGTAATAGGCTGTATTAGACCTCAATATTATCAGAATTAGTCCACTAACATGCAGATAGGTTATTCTTTAATAGCCTAACTGCAGAGCTTATTCAAAGTTTTTTTTTGCACTCATATATCTCCGTTTGTAGGCTATTTAAGATCCTAATTCGTTTAGTTTTTGTTGGTATCACTCCATGGAAAAATCCGTGGAGGCATTTTTTTTATTAGTTGTAAGAATGGCTTCATCTGTTTTGCAAAGGAACTCCATATATGATAGACCTACATGGCTTATAATAGGCCTATATCTGGATTCATTTTACACAAACACATTCGTTCTCGCACTTCATACATGTGCCGACGGAGTCGCCGTTTCTCCTTTCTCCACTTTCTTTGCGTACGCATGGGCAGAGCCGGCCCGAGGCATAAGCGAACTAAGCGGCCGCTTAGGGCCCCCGATTGCCTGGGGGGCCCCCTAAAAAAAAAAAAAAAAAAATTATTTTTATTTTTTTTTAGTTTGTGTGTTTGATATTAACATCATATTATGCAAATGTGAGTTATCATACAAAAAAGGAATAAAATGTTTTGGTCTAGATAATTAATAGCCTAAAAATGTAATCAGTTCATCTGGGAGGAGATCCGTAATTATCTGATCATGTCACGTTCACATCCATGCACAGTGTGTATTGAGTTTATTTAAAAACAATTGGAAATGGGGCTGTCCTCAGTTGGCCATGCACTGTGTATAGTCTATAGCCTATTTCAGCCTTGTCTGTGGAAAAAAAGATACAGTAGCTGGACAACAGAGTTCTTCTGCTTCGTTCCTCACACTGCATTTAAATGCATTCACTATATTACAGAGAAATATGTCCTGTAAAAGAAAAAGAGCTCCAAGCCCAATCCAGAGGACCCTCCATAATATTTTATTTTATATTAATATTTTTATGGAAAATCCATGTGTCCTTCTTCAGTAGCTTCTAATTCGTCTGACCCAGTGTCTCCAAATTATTTGTTCACACAACATTTCTCAGATTTATCCTCTTAATTTTCCTCTCAAATTGCACTAGATTCATGCATTTCACTTTAAAAAGGTTAAAAAAATCTCACGGGGGGGCATACCCCCGGACCCCCCTAGGAGGTCTGAATCTTGGCTGTCTAATATTTTCGCACAGCTGCACAGTGGAGGCACTAGCGGAAAACACTGGGTGTGTGAATGATATTTAACAAAGATCTATAGTTTCAGCAGCGCTAACATTGGAGAGGGGCCCCCTAATCATATTTCGCTTAGGGCCCCCTGAAGGCTTGGGCCGGCTCTGCGCATGGGTCAGAGTTTGCGTGGAGGACCGCACATCTTCCCGGCAAGTTTGCTTTTTATAAATCCCAATGTTTGCGTAGAAATTGGCGTGCGCCCTCTTCTGGGCGTACGCCACGTTTATAAATGAGGCCCCAGGCCCATTTCCTCCAGAATAGTCCTCCAAGTCACAGCAGCAGAGTTTTTGGCCCCGGTGAAGAGGTCATCCTTCTCCCCCCTCAACTTTATACACTGAGCCTTATGCACCAACTCCCTAAAGCAAATGTTACAATTAGTTTTGCTTCACACTACGTACCAAACAAAAACAGTTTAAATAGCAAAATAACCAAGTTAGCTGTGTAAAAATCCCAAAGTTTGTAACGGACATTGACGGGACAGGGTATGACATCAGGCCGACTTCAGTGTCTCTGCCCGGGGAAAAAAAAGTAGGATGAGTCGGTGTTTTCCGTTGCGGTAAGTGGAGGAATTATAAACCTTTTCGGATATTTTTTTAATGATTTTGAAGTGTCTCTTAACTTTCTATTAACAAAGTAAAATCTAGATGAATGACAAGAAATATCTGTCAAGATATAAAGCTCGGAAAGTGTTTTTTTTTTTATACATTTTCCTAAAAGTTAGCGTCACTAACATCACCTAACTTAGCCCATTATTTTAAAAGATTATTTTACATTTGTATCGTTAGTTATTTGAGTTACTTGAAACCCAATAGTTACATTTAAAGACGTAGAAGTTGGCTACCGCTGCCATTTCAACTTCTTCAGATGCCATCTCTGGCAAAACCGCAATGAATCGTGGGATATGTTGGCACAGGTCTCCTGAGGGATTTTGGTCCAAATTGCGTGGTTTCCGAGCTTGGACATTCACTCAGCTTTGCCTCATAATAAAATAGTCATGGGTTGAGCCGGACCACCGAGCCACTCTATTCATTATCACCATATTGGCAATGCAAATAATTTGCACATCAAAGGAATGGTAATCGTAGGGGCCAAAATGCACATTTTGTTTATTTTGAAAAGTTACACACACTTCCGTTTGACGCATGTGGGTGTGGTTTAATCTATATACCTGTGCACTCGTGGGGGGCGGGATTTAAGAGACAAAGGGGGTTAGTGGTGCACCTGATTACATTTTCTGTTTATTGTCAATAACAACAGTTTATCTTTTATTTATTTGTTTTCAATACCCTCGCCATGTTTTCATTCATCAGTTGTCATTCTGCCTTCATTTATTAAATTCTCAAACTTAACTCATCACCGGACTTGGAAATTGATTGACGCGTAACTGCCTGGAGCCCACTTAAGCCGCTTAGCGGCCTTTATTGGAAAGCTGTCGCTATAGTAATGCTTGCAATTGACAATATCAATATTGGACTATAGAAACATAACTGATTTGAATACTCTGCCACTTCAACATGTGTTAAATTGCACTCTGCCGCTAGTCAGTTATACAGCTCTGGAAAAATGAAGAGACCACTCTAAATTTTCAGTGTATCTTGTTTCACTCTTTAGAGTCATTTCTTTGAGTAAAATTAACATTTTGATTCTATAATATAAACTACTGACAACATTTCAACCAAATTCACAATAGAAAAATGCTCATTTAGAGAATTTTTAATAAGTAATGTCAGGGCTGTACGCTTATTTTTTTAGGTGGTAGCACTGGTGCTAGCAAGCAAAAAAAATCAGTAGCACAAAAATAAATTCAGTAGCACACAAAGTATGATCGAAAACTTGCATAACCTTAACCCATGCATTTAGCTCTAATTACCTTTTAGCCTGTCATCTTGGTCTCATTTGAAATTCTCAATTAATGTCATATCCTAGTGTGTGCAGTAATAATTGTAGAAAAATTAATAGGGGTGTACTGATTGTAATTTAGACACAATAATCTAACCTGCCTGTCAATTGCAATTTTTTGCTGATTCAGAATTATTTCTCCCCATAAAATGAATATCTAAATATTTTTTGTATATACATATCATTATTATATTCATAATAATAAACATTTTTGGTAAATGTCCTTCTGTTATTTAACCCTCTGAGCCCTGAGGCCATTTTCTCGTTTTTACATACTTTTATAAATTACCATTTTAGAGGGCAAGTAGATAACATAATACCCAGGTGATTCATATCAAAATGTTCAGAACACTCTCAGCTCTCAGTAAGGAAGGTTCAATTTTGCCCTAGTCCAATGTAAAAAAAAAATATTTTGACATAAATGTTGAAATTTGAAGTCCGATTTTTGAAAAATGTCGAAATTTGTGTGAAATAATACCTTTATTCATCTGATTGAGTTATTTTGGCTCTTGAAATTGCTTCTCCAGAACATTAGCTTCTAAAATGTACTGGAATTTTTCCATAAAAAGGTTGGGAAGAGCAAAAAACATGACTAAAATGATCTTTTTGTCCAAACGTTTTTTGGGTTTTGATCTAAGGGCATTTTCTCGATTTTACATGCTTTTATAAATTACCATTTTAGAGGGCAAGTAGATAACATAATACCCAGGTGATTCATATCAAAATGTTCAGAACACTGCCAGCTCTATATTAGGGAGTTTCAATTTTGTCCTAGACCAATGTGAAAAAAAATATTTTGACACAAATGCTGCAATTTGAAGTAAGATTTTTGAAAAATTTGGAAACTTATGTGTAATAATACCTTTATTCCCCAGGACAAATTGTTTTGGCTCTTGAAATTGCCTCTCCAAAACATTAGCTTCTAAAATACACTGGAATTTTTCCAAAAACAGGTTGAGAAGTACAAAAAACATGACAAAAATGATTTTTTGTCCCAACGTTTTATGGGGTTAGGTTTAAGGGCATTTTCTCGATTTACATGCTTTTATAAATTACCATTTTAGAGGGCAAGTAGATAACATAATACCCAGGTGATTCATATCAAAATGTTAAGAACACTCTCAGCTCTCAGTAAGGAAGGTTCAATATTGCCCTAGACCAATGTAAAAAAAATATATATTTTGCCAAATGCTGAAATTTGAAGTCCGATTTTTATAATAGATGTCACTTACAAAAAAATCATGAAGAAATACAATAATTGACTAATGTTAACATGCTAATACTAAAATAAAATATGAATAGTGTGGATGCAGGAGGACTTCAGATGCTGCCAGAGGAAGGACCTGATCCACACCGTCTTGTCTCCACCAGGGAAAACTGGAAGAGAACAGACAGACAACAAATGAGCCAAGAAAAGTGAACAGGCATGAAAACAAAAAGAGTACTATCCTGCTGAGCGAAAGCATTATCCCCATTTACAAAGCATTAGCTTCTATAATGCACTGTCATTTTCCAAAAAAAGTTGGGAAGTGCAAAAAAACATGACTAAAATCAAATTTTCCAAAATACAAATAGTCTCTTACTCTACTTTGACCACATATGAGGAATTAAGCAAAATGAGACTGAATAATGACTTGATACCACATATAAAAAGGTCCATGGGATGTGTAATGAAAGGGACGCATCACAATCCGTGTAAATGTGATACCCTGTCCCTAGGTATGGCTGCACAAGTGACATTACAGCATCGTAAGAGAGGCCATGTCCGGAGGGGATGTCACTTTTCCCTGTGTAAATGTTAAAATCTATGGTGTAGCCATTGCTTGAGTCCGCCAAAACGAACAATTTGAAACCCCACTTAGTAGGTTTGGCCTTCATGTATTGAGTCATTCCGGTTTTAACCTTTGAGGCAACCATCCTTTCATCCACAGCCAGGTTTTAGTGTGGATGAAAATAGGTCTTTGCTGCGGTTTTGATCGAATTGAGGAGAGGTTTGACCCTGAAGAGTTTGTCGAATTGTGGCGTTCCCTTCTTCCTATCATTGTTTACATCTTTATCTGGATCACTTATGTGTAAGTTCCAGGAGAGAACACCAAATCTGTCCCTACTCATGACTGTTGCGGCAAATGGACAGGTTAAACTGTGGTTCTGCCTCCAGTAATCAGCAATGTGGTGCAATCTAACAAGGGCCATGTAAAAGAGGAGTCCAATGTACTTGTAAAACTTCTCAACTGTCAAATCAGTCCATTTAAACTTTTTACCCATGGCAATTTTTTTGGCAGCCTGTTTGTTTGTGTTGCTACTGAGTGTGTCTACAGTGTGTGCAGTGAAACACAATTTGAAGAGCTCAATTGGTGTGTAGAAGTGTGTGCCTAGCTGTGGGCCAGGGGTGTGTGCAGGTTGAAACCTGGAGACAGGAGGAGCGGTGTCCTGGTCTTCCTCAGTCTTTCAAGCCCGCTGCTGCGTAGGGGGTGCTGGTGGAGTTGGGACACGGGACCTCTTGCGGGTGGTTCTCCTCTTCTGCTGGACCTGGTGCTGCCACAGATTCACAGAAATCAGTCTCATTATCTCATAACAAAAATATTCAAACTTCACAACTTGTATTTGCAAACAACAGTGTAATAAAAGTCGATGCAAAAACATTTCCATTCTCTACTATTTGTAAATTGTAAAGGTAAATACTTTTACACAGAATACACACCTATTACTATTATTTTCAAACAAAAGTAGTGCTATCAATAGAGAAATCAGTCCCTGTAATGTCAAGAATGCAAAATGCAAGCTATCTTACATTTACACACAGATCTTAATTTGCAATTTCTAAAATAAATTATTATACCCGTTTATAAACAGCTGTATAGCCTACTACAATATGTTTGTTTCTCTCTCTCTCTCGTAACTTCTGTCTCCTCCCCTCAGCCAGACTAAATGACGACTTTCCATCTCCCACAACAGACAGCGCTGCACTGCCACCGATTAATGCCTATGCTGGTTCATTCACCATTTTCGTACTCATACGCAAACATATTGAGACACACACACACACACACACACACACGGGTGTCCATTTATGCGAGACAGCGAGCAAACAAAATTGAGACACACGGGGAAAATTGTACTGTTTTGAACCTAGCCTACATTGTTGCACCAACTAAATCAATAATGCACAGACACTGCGGAGAATTAAGTAAGACTATTGAAATATATTTCTATTCTCTACCTTTTGAAAACTATTACTTGTTTTCAAACAACAGAAGGCTGGCGACAAGAGTATACAGCTCTGTCACGTCAGTTCCAAAAAAAAAAATCGGTCATGTCACGGACGCAACATTCAAGCTAGTTTACATGTTCACACTTAGCTTCCATTACAAAAACAGACGTTTTGTCAAATAAATGCTCTTACCCGTCTTCAAATGGATCCATGTCATCTTCATATTCCTCTTCGTCAAAGCCCTCAATGTCGGAATTGGCGTCTTCCTCATCACTGCTCCTCTGAATCTCGTCGCGGGCCTCAGCTGTCGAACATCCGCGCCGTGGTGGAGTCGAAATAGGAGCATGAATAGGAGTCCTTTGTTCAGTGATTGTAAACATGTTTGACAAGTAATGGGGAGGTCCTTAGTGATTACACCAAGTTGATTGGATGGTTTTTCACAAAATATGACAGCAAGCAGCTCTACCAATCACGCAAGGGAAAGGGCCGATGACGTTTTCGCAAAATGTTGATTGACAAGCGGCTCAGCCAGTAGCGCAACGGAAAGGATTGATACATTTTCGCGCCTCTCAGCAACATATCTCTGGCTGTGAGTCACGTATACTATCGTGAGAATATGTCCCTGAAAGGGGAGAATCCCAGCTTTCCGGAGATATTTAAACCACATTGCTGCGATTTAATAATGTTAAATAATGTATTAAAACATAACGAAATCACCGATAGAACGCAGTACTGCGGGCTCCGGGTTCAGAGGGTTTTAAAACCTATAACTTTAAAACATATAGCCTATTAAATAAATAAGTATACATATTGGTACAATTTAGGATAAGTTAAATAGGTTGTTGTGAATGTGTTGGGAGTAGTTCTTCAGTGGCTTATCAGTTATTTCAAACTTTGTTTAAATAGACTACTGTTGTTGACTGCTCTCTGCAGCTGAAGCAGTTGATTTTCAAGCTAGCGCACTGCAGGGCTGTGAAGTGCGAACTTCCTGTTCTTACCGGCTTCAAAAAAGTCAACTCACTTTTGGCTAGTAACATGCTTTTAATGTGAAGGCACAGGAAATGTTCTGTTTGCACACGCGCTAACTTAACTGCGTGCCGTTTCCTTCCGGTTATTACCGTGACGCTAGAATCGCCGCACAAACACAGGTCCCGAGCACACATCTTTCACCAGCCAAAGTGGAGGGTGGACTCAACTTACTTAAGACTACATTTACCCGAATTTGGAGAGTGTTAATGTAGAGCCCTCTAAGCAGTGTTGTGCAGCACTCCTCTGTGTCTCAAACAGACAGCATCTGCTCATTAGCACTCGTGCGAGTGTACTTGTATTCATCATCGCACGTGATCAATTTCAGTAGCAAATGCGATCAAAACTGTCGCACTGTACAGCCCTGAGTAATGTAGAGATAAAGATTGAATAAAACTACAGACAGGTCTTTAATTTTTGTCCGGGGCTGTATATTTACCCTTACGGCTACATTGTACATATGCTATTTTAACTTATCTTTTATATTAAAGCAGTTTTTAATTTAAGCTTTGTAATGTTGATATATTGGTAAATTTCCTTTGTGAATAAAATAAATTGTTTTACCACCTCCAGTATAAAATCCAGTATAAACACATGTTCACCATAACAGATTTGTGGTGGGACACTTCAATAATTATTACATTTTCTGTAAGATTATCTTCTTTTTAAAACGAGTATTTATGCGGTATAAATCACGAAGATGCGAAAATAGGTTCAGCATACAGCCATCATATATGAATGTATCCATAAAAGATGACTGTTACTGCACAGCATAAAAACATTTGCTAATTACAGTAGCTCAGCATATCAAGTATTTGTACTCAACCTTTTCTCCCCAGTAGAAATAAGGTATTATCTTATACAGTAGGCCTACTTTAGTATAAGGGTCATTCCTCTCTATTTGTGACACTTCCGTCCACAGGAAATTATATTATATTAGTTTGCAGATTTGATAAGGATCAAAAGCATTCATGTTTATTTGTGAACATTTCTGTTATATCCTATTTTGGGAAAATTGGGTGCAGTAATGTGAAAATGATAAAGAATGAGCACATGTTTTACACATCAATAAGGTGTAAGAAAAACTAAGCATCATTGAATATTTACCCTTTGCAATACTTATGTATATCCCTAACATAAGTTACATCATCACTTGGTTTAGTAAACAAAGCACAACAACCAACATGAATTTGAAGTTTCATTTGTCAAAAATAGGAACTGTACAAAAAGTAAACGTGTAGCTATGTCAAAATAATCATAGCTCGTCCTGACTATCTAATTCCTCTTGGTAGCCATGGTACTGTCCGTCTTGAGATGGATATTTTGTCCTGATGGTCTGGACAACACACAGGCGGTTGCCTCTCCTGAGTCTCTCGTCTTTTAGGATCCACTCCAGGAAGTGCCGGTATGCTGTGAGCCGATACTGTCTAAGAAAGAATGAGCACAACATTAGCAAAGAAGATGCCCTGCCAATAAGATCGGCTACTTTTAGATAACTGCATTGTCATGACTCCGGGACTCAACTGTATTGTAGCCTATGTGTTCACTTTTAAATAGCTTTGTTCGTTAAAAAAAACAAAAAACGTACCTCTATGCTCAGACGTCCGTTTCTCCCGGCGGGCCTTGGCTGGCGTCTCCAATTCAGTTTCTTTGTCTGGAAATACGTACCCAAGACATAACTGTTTAGATGAGCCATAAAGCCTGGGTGAGATGTAACACATATTGCCCCGTCCACGCCAGATTCAGCCATTTCTTCCAGAAGAAACTGGCATCGCTTAAATTCCCTGCAGCACAGCAACTCTGTTTGTGTCCATTGGAGAACATAGCAAACAATTACACCACCAGTTCACTCCAGCCGCTCCGGCTCCTCAACAACAGGAAAGGCGTTAGCGGCTACAATAGTGGGGGGAAGCCAAAAAAGCTGCCCCACCAACAACAAAGTAGCGGCGAGAGCACTTCGTGCTGTACGGCTAAACAGCCCCTGGAGGACGAGCTCACCCGTTTGCTCCGACCTTGGTCGCGAGGCTGCACACCGTTGATCCTTTCCAAAAAGCGAAAAACTATCCGCACGCGGTACGATCTGCGCCTTCTGCGAGAAGATGAAAGGAGCAGATCCTCTGTAGACACTGGTGTCACGAGGGTCACAGGTGACTTTGTTGATATAGGTACTCGAACTGCGCATGCGTGTTAGAAAAATGTCATGTTCTTTTAACCAGAGTTGAAGAAGGAAAAACAAGTAGAAGATTTATTTCAAAGCTTAAAGATTTATTATCTAAATTGAGTGAGCAGAAACATGTAGGCCTACATGGAACTTACTGGTTCTCAAAAAGCGTCCCCAGTAAGACTGAAGATAAAATGGTGGGACAAAGTGTTATATGGAAACAAATACATACATTGGTTGCGTTCCGAATCGCATACTTTCTACTATATAGTATAGAAAAAAGATTTAGGATGGTTAGAAGTACCCAGATGTCCTACTTCATGCGACCAAGATTGTTAGTGTTGAAAAGTGCATCCTATTTGGGCGATTCTGACCCACAATCCAGTGCGCACGTGAAGTGACGTCACATCGACGAAGCCTCCATATGAAAACAAACGGGGATGTGACGGATATAAAAGCAAAAGGCAAGATCAAGGCGCAATGTTATGATGAAATAAGAGAGTAAAGTTTGTCCCAATAGTATGCCTACTGCATCCTAACTAGATTATTTTTATCGTCGGATGTAGTATGTAGAATAGAAAAAAGAAAGAGTATGCGATTCGGAACGCAACCATTATTTCTGATTGGCTGACTATGTGTTAGAGGCTGGCCGATGACGTCTTCTTCTTGCTGGTCTTCATAAGATACATTTCATGTTTTACACTACCCTGCTAATAAGAGAGGTGAAGGGAGGGTGCGGGGTCGTTGCTAGGCCGGTTGTCATGTGCAGGCACATCCCACACAAATAGTTCTCCCCTGACCTTGGGCAAAGTATCTACAGAAACTGCCTGCCTCTGTATATACAGTGTTGTTATGTGCACTTACAAAATGGTGAATGAATGTGAAGTTAATAAACATACTGTCGTGGGTTGAATAATTCTCATATACAGTGTTGGTCTTGGATGGTCATTTTATTGAATCATTGTACAGACAAACGGTTACTCACATTTAGCCTAGCAGGATGGGTAGCATGCAGTCAGGCTGAGGGGACGTCCTCTCTGTCTGACTGCATGCTACCCATCCTGCTGGGCTAACTGTGAGTAAATGTTTGTTTGTATAAGATTCAATAAAATGACCATCCAAGACCAACACTGTACATGAGAATTATTCAACCCACGACATAATGGCGTCACGATTGAAGGAATAATGCTAAGTTAGACTATTGATTTTAAAGTGGGAAAATCCCTCCCCATTTGAAAGATAAAAGTCAATGTTTGGCTTTATTTTAACGAACCTCTGTGGGGATATTTTGAAAAAATACGGTGGTGAGCTTGATGGTCGTATTATAGGTTTCTAAGCTAATTGAATGTTTTGGCTGTGTGGTTTTTACTGTTTTGGCATGACAAATGATAAGATGAAACGGAAAAAGAGTTCGCTGCAGCATAAGTTAAAATAAAAAATAAAAGAGAAGTAAATAAGTTGCCCTGTCGAAGTGTGGCCCGGGAGTGGACATGCGCACACATATTTTTTTTTGTCTGGATACAATTGTATGTTCCCACGGTGATCCGCGGTACGTCAGATATTTTATTCCCAGCTGGCTGAGTTTAATAAATAATTTGGAGAAGGACATTCATTGCTCAAAAATAACGGTGTTATACGGAAAAGGAGTCCGTATAAGCATGAAAACCTGCCCCGTCCGAAATAGCGTTTAAAACTGATCAAATTCTATGCTTAGGAAGTACGACGGGAGACAGGGTCAGTGACGTATAGAGTTCCGACAGGAGGTTAAAGAGTTAAAAAAGAAAAGAGAATAAAATAATTAAATCTGGGAAAGAGATAAAAAACGAGATAAAATTATGAAAAAAAATATATAAAAGACCAATTGGTAATGTGTATATAGATGTAAAAATTGCATGTTGTTTGAATATATGTATATATATATATAGAGAGAGAGAAATAAAATGTGAGTTTGTAACTGTGAAATTGTTAAAGTGACGTGGCAAAAACTGTGAATTAAAATGGCACCTGCGAAGGAGGCCAAGAAAGACCTATAAATAAACAGCGGTTGAGAAACTAGGAGAAAAACACGTAAACAGATTGATTGCCTTAGTAGGTCACTAAGACCGCGGAGTCTACAAGTATGAAGTAAACAAAAACGAAAAAAAAATTTGGAAAAATTACACAGCACTCTGCTGCCATCTATAGGAAATGTCCAAACGGTACACATTAAGAATAAATCCAGAGTAACTGGTAGTGCCCCTATTTTTAGAAATAGCAGTAGGTGTAAGGTTTCTCTTGGTAAAAGGCTCAGTGATTATATCAGCGGAGCGCCACCAAGGGGGAAAACCGTGAATTATATTAAATAAACACCCTTAATATTTAATTTGTTGAGATAATTCTATTTTAGATTATTTTATGAATACAGATTGAATAAGGTTTATTTTACTATTTTGAAAAAATGTCCCTTTATGGAAATTTGAATTTTTGGGTTTGTGTTTTGAAATTTAGAGATGTTTTGATTGTTGGGCTTCCAAATGAATTGCTATTTTAAAATGGAATGCACAAAAATTAAAAGTGTTAATGTTTTAAGAAACCTCGTGATGAGAAATTACGGGGAAGGGTTATGAAAAAAAAAAAAAAACAGAAGGTATGTTTTTTGCATGTTTTTAAAGCTTGGATTTTGAAAAATCTAAAAGAGATTGATTGACATCATAGGAATTTTAAGAGAAAATGCCTTAACTAAAAGAACTCACACACATAGGAGGATTGTGAATATTCACAGGTGTGAACCATGAAGTTAATGTTAAAGATAAAATGTATTTCACCTTTAAGAAAAAAGATAAAGGAATGTTTTAAAAACACATAATGAAATACAACACAGGGGCATGCAACACCATTTTCTGCTAAAAATGGAACTGTGTGAGTTGAAAGAATAAAGCATGAATTGATGTGATAACGTTTAAGCATCCAATGACAGTTTTCTTTTTCTCTAAAACATACAGTGCATGAAGCTTTTGTCTAAAAACTAAAAAGTAACCCCTAGAAACCCAACCTTGTGAAGTCACATGTTAATGTAAATACAATGACATGTACACTAAAAAAAGAATATTTACTAAATATTTCTTTCTTTTTAATAGTAGGAAAACAAGGAGCCGCAATGGTTGTAGAGATGACTGAGTATCTAGAGGAGGTGCACAAAATAAAATACGGCCCTCCACACGTTACATTGTTTGTAGCTGAGGACTATGAAGCCAAACATCTAGGCCCAATGATCCTTGAGTCCCAGTCCAAACACTATAAGGCCACTGAAAACCATGATGTGTGGTTAAGTGAAGACCGGAACTACATAAAAATAATGATCTCAGCAACAACCATAGCAAGGCCCCAGGTCGTTAGACTACATGAAAGTGAGCAGTGCATCATGGAAGCAAAGGATTGCTATCAAGAAATGATAAAACAAGTCCCATCAAACCTGTGGTCACAGAGCGACACAGATGTTGGCTTAATTAAATCTGCCCAGCCCGTGGAAATAAAACTAAAACCAGGATGCAGACCACCTTGGAAAGCACAGTATCCACTGAAGCAAGAGGCGGAACAGGGAATAGCAAGTACAATAAGAGACCTTCTTGCAAAAGGCATATTGGAAATTGAGCCAAACCCAGTGGGAAACACACCCATACTGCCGGTGTTAAAAGCAGACAAAGAACGTTATAGACTGGTCCATGATTTGCGTGCTGTAAATGACGTTATACAAGATGTAGAGTCAGAAGTCCCCAACCCTCATACATTACTGTCAAAGATCCCTCAAGAGGCAGTTTATTTTACAACAATTGATTTAACTGCAGCATTTTTTTCGGTTCCTTTGAGCGTTTCTTCCAGGGGACTCTTTGCGTTCCAGTACAGAGGACAGTCGTATAGGTATACAAGACTGCCCATGGGACTGAAACTGAGTCCACACATTTTTAACAAGGTTTTAAAAGAAGATTTAGCAGATCTGGCAGGAAAGGTAACCAGCGCAGTGCTGTGTTACGTTGATGACATTGCAATAGCAAGTGGCTCCTTAGAGGAATGCCACAGAGACTCAGTAACCTTGTTGAAAATGTTGGAAGAAAAAGGCCACAAGGTCGCGTTGAAAAAAACTTACATATTGTTGCACCCAGATTGAATATTTGGGGAGAGTTATATCACAGGGGAAAAAGCAGATCTCCCCCGCACATTTGGAAGGAATTGCAAAGGCACCAAAACCAAGAACAGTGCGGGAAATGCTTATGTTTTTGGGGTTAACAGGGTACAGTTCGGATTGGGTGGACGGGTACTCTTTAATGGTAACACCACTGAGAGAAATGGTAAGAGAACAGGGGGCAGGGAATTTAAAAGAACGCATTAACTGGACACCAAGAGCAGAGGAGGCGTTTGTAGAAATAAAAACAGTACTGCAACAGGCCCCTGCCCTGACTTTACCAAATTATGAAAAAGGTTTTGAACTATACGTCTCAAGCCGCGGAGGGCACGCATGTGGCGTACTCACGCAAAAGACCGGGATAGGGACTAGAGGACAGCCAATAGCATACTACTCGATCGGGCTGAGCAGCGTAGAGCTGGGTTTCCCAGAATGCTACCAAGATTTAGCAGCCGCGTCTTTAATGTATGCAAAAGAATCGGCTTTAACCATGGGATATCCAATCGAGATAATAGCACATCACAAACTTGTAAACCTGCTGGAAAAAGGTAAATTTGTACTAACTCCGCAGCGTATGGGAGAATATCATCGGTTGTTAGAATACCCAGACGTAACAATATCTACGTGTAAGGTTAAAAACCCGGCTGACCTCCTCCCCCTCCCCACTGACGGCGAGCCACATAACTGCGAAACCGAATCAGAAAATTACACAAAAATAAGACAAGATTTAAGCGCGTTCCCCCTACAGGACCCGGATATGGTTCTGTTCGTAGACGGTTCGTGTTACAGAGACGGAGAAAGCCTCAGGGCAGGCTATGCCGTAATAGAGTATAGGGATGACCAATACAAAACGTTAGAAGCTCCCCAATGTAAACAACCGTGTTCCGCCCAACTAGCAGAGCTAAAGGCGCTAACCAGAGCATGTGAACTGTCAGCGGGCAGAGCGGTAAATATATACACCGATAGCGCATATGCACTGGGGGTAGCACATCTGTTTTCTGCAGCGTGGAAAGGCCGGGGATTTAAGAAAGCAGATGGCTCCGCCATACAACATCACGCACAAATCGTGGCCCTATTGGAGGCAGTTATGAAACCATCTCGGTTGGCAATTGTTAAATGCGCAGCTCATAAAAAGAATGATTCTTTTATAACACGCGGAAACAATGCTGCAGACTTAGCAGCAAAACAGGCGGCAACACTAAACCCTGAAGCAATAATGATAAATCATGAAGTTGAGCTAGAAGATTTAATTACAACAAAAGATCTAGCCCGACTGCAGAAGGAGGTAACAAGCGGTGAAAAACAGCAGTGGGAACTGAGAGGGGCATGTAAAGATAAAACAGGGCTATGGAGAAATCATGCAGGCCTATTAGTGGCCCCCAGTAGCCTGATACCGTTACTAGTTGCAGATGCACACGGTTTAGCCCATGCATCAAAAGAAGAGATGCACAGAAAAATAGCCACAGAATGGAACTTTTGGTCTCCAAATACCCGACAGGAAATTGCAGCTTTCACAAGAAAATGCATTGTGTGTCTAAAAACAAATGTCAGACCGGGAATAACTACACACCCAGGGGGTACTCCTCTCCCCAGAGGGGGTCCCATGTCACACCTAGAGATAGATTATTGTGACATGTTAACACCCGTTAAAGGTAAACGATACTTGTTAGTAGTCGTTTGCAGATACTCAAGATGGGTCGAAGCAATCCCCTGTAAGAACAAGGGGGCAGAAAATGTCGCAAATTTTTTGTGTAAAGAGGTTATACCCAGGTTTGGAATTCCAGACATAATAAGCTCAGACAATGGACGAGAATTTGTTGATAAAACTGTAAAATGCATTCTGCAAAAACTAGGCATAAAACAGCGCCTAGGTTGCGTATACCATCCACAGAGTCAAGGATTGGTGGAACGAATGAACGGCGTGATTAAGAGCAAAATTCTCAAAATAAGCATGACTACTGGCTTAAATTGGGTTGATGCGCTCCCACTAGCATTAATGGCGCACCGCACAAGCGCACACAGACGGTTAAAGTTAACTCCGCATGAGATCTTAACGGGGAGACCTTTTCATACACCGTTATATCGTGTAGGCGCAAAGGGTCCTTCATTGGATCTGTTATCAGGTGATATAAAAGCATATGTTAAACACATGACATCAATGCAAAATATTATGCAGTCTCATCTTTTGTCTTTTCAGAAGAAAAGAGAGGAGGAGAAGGAGACTGAAGTCTTAATCAAACCTGGAGATCTGGTGTTTGTAAAAGTATACCGAAGAAAGTGGAACGGGCCAAGAAGGGAAGGCCCTTACGCTGTCGTCAGAGCCACCTCGACAGCAGTGCAGGTCCTGGGTGACCCCATCTGGCATCACCTGAACAACTGTGTAAAAGCACCCCAGGAGGATGAAAAAGACGGGAAAGATGGAGAGGAAGGGAGCGAACGGACACATTCTATCAGAGCATTACGAAGGCTCAACCGGAATGATAGCTCTGGTGGCTCTTGTGTTGTTCGCGTTCCTGATCAGTGTGACAACGACCCTGGGGATCCCTGCACTCAAGCACAGTTCCCTCAACTCGTATACACAGAATAGACAGAGGGCGGAGGAAGGCTGGGCCCAACTGGTGGCCAGCACCATGCCAGAGAGACCGGCGTGGGAAGAAGTGGTTTGGAGCCAGGAAAACGAGTTATACGTCGGAACCTACTGGATCATAGAGTGGAAAGAAGCACCCATCAAGAGAGTGAGGGGAGTAATAAGGTGCAGCGGACCAGCCTGCTCAATAAACAACGGAGCGTGGCAGGAAGCCATAGAGGGAAAAGATGGGACAGCGCGAGTCAGGGCACAGCATCATAGAAGAGGAGAGCCGGATGGCGCAGTGACCCTGGAATACTCCCCAGGCGGGGAAAAGGTGAAGCAGAAAAGAAGCATCAAAGATAACTATGCAGCTGCCGTACTAAAATGTGCGGCAGAAATGTTGGCATCGTATTTGCCTTGGCAGTGATACCACAACCAATGTGTGTTTGACGTGGAATGGAGTAGAAGGACGGGAATCAGCATTATGGAAGCAAGCACCAACTGGAAGATGGCTTCGTTCCCAAATGAAACATGTATAAACTTAAAACATGGTCATGGCAGGGTTGTCCTCCTGCATGCAGAGATGGCGTGCTGGAAGGACTCGTGCTTCATAGAGCACAGATCAATAGAGGGAGAAGTCATCGGCAGAAGGGACCACAGATGGGATGGAAAAATCAAGGTGGTAGGGCGGTGGAACAAAGAAGCTTGTTCCCTAGTCCAGGAAACCACCGAGAAAGCTGAAAATGAGGAACAGAGGCCCACATATGAGACAGCAGCAGAAAAAGAGACGCCCCTAGAGACATCATTGGAGAGACGCATGGAAATCTGCACATTGGCGGCCTGGTCAGCAGCTTGCAAATTCCAGCCGGAGAACTTCCTAACCTTCGAAGTTACAACCGCAGTCAGTACATCAGGATCAAATGTAACATGGACAACAAAAATAAAGGGAGGGCAGGGAATTACAGCAGTGGCAGTCGCCAGGAGGGGTCCCTGCTCAGAGATAGGAGGAACAAGCCTCGTACTGGCCTCTGAAGTGGCATGTGTAAATGACATGTGTTCCCTTGTAAAACAGGGACAGCACTGGATAAGGAGAAAGGATCTAGAGTCGCTGGGAATGACTGAGGCAGGTATGATGATCGACAACGAGCCAGCCAATAGGATTCAGCTCAGATCCCTTTATAAGGAGCCTTCACGCTATCGCCCCTCCATAAGTGGAGATCCGGAAGGGTCCATCATCATAGAGAACTGTATCGCGGCCCTGTTTTTGTTAGCAATGGAAGTGCAACCTACAAGCAACTTCTGTGAAATCCAGGGAACTGTTCGCAAAAGCAGAGATGAAAACGGGCACCGAGTTTACATTCAGATCCCATCAGAGGCCGGATACTGGCAGCTTGACGCCGACATTCAAAAGGCTGAATGCCTACCAGATGACGATACCCCGGAAAGAGTGTATTTGGCCACACTGGGGCTCGAGTGTTACCTGAGTAGATGTATGATCGACAGGCCAAACCTGGAATGGATGGACCCAATAAAGGCTGGCCGATTCTGGCCCAGACCCTTTAAAAAACCACTGGGGCAGCCACCCAAGGGGAAAGAGTGCAGTGTCATATTCGCACCATCCCCTTTTAAAGCAGCTGGTGAAATAGCTATACCAGGAAACATTAGAGTCGCTAGATCCCTGACCGACAAAGCAGACTCCCAAACAAAAATGTCTCTGGTGCCAGGACCAAGAAACTCTGAAGAGTTCGCAATGTCAGTAAAAAGAGGTGCAAATGTGCTCTGCCAAATAGAAAAGGAGGAGGGCAAGGAGGCCAGAGACATTGGAATCGATCAATGTAAGATTGAGGTATTCATGAAACCACTGCACTGGTGCGCCTCTGTCCAGTTCTCTACGCAGTGGGACATGACAGAAGATTACCAGCTGGAGGTAAGAAGAGCACCCTCGAGTCCAAAAGCCACTATGTGGCCACTAACAACAAATACCAGGCCAAGGTGCCAAGGAGCACAGCTGTTTCCAGGACCGTGGGAAGGAACAACCCCCACATGGCAGGAAACGGAAGACATGGAGATATGGGAAAGTGAGCTACCAGCCTGGCTTTGGGTGGACGAAATGACAAAAAATGCAGTTGTCATTACAGGAAGAGTGGAAGACAAACCCCCTGAGTTGAGAAGATGTGGAATTACCTGGGAAAAAACAGGTACAACCAGCAAGTGGGGGGCGGCCACATGTCTTCTGAGCATTGCAAAAATAGAAGACAGATTGCAAGTAAAAATGACACCCCAAGTGAAAGACGATATGGCATACTACGCAAGGCTGGAAGCACACATGGCCCAGCAGGGACAAGCAGGCTGGGCAGAGCCCACTTACATCTTCAGAGTAAAAATGAGAAGATACCAAGGCAACGTGAGACAAGACAACGTGAGACAAGACAACGTGGGACAAAACGACGCAGGACAACAGCAGACAGGGGTAGGGGCAGTGGGATTGTTCGAAATCCTGCCCTCCACTGAAAAAGCAACAACGACCAACCCCAGCACCCGACAGCATCCGGCCAACCACAGGCGGCCCCCAACAGGAGTCGGGATGGGGAGACGCCTTCTGGGCGGTAGGAAATCAACTGGGAGAGTTCCTACAAGAAGTGTGGACTCCATCAAACAAAACCAGTGTCATTCTGCCAACAGAAGGAACCAGTGAAGAATATGAGGTGACCAGTGAAGAGGAAAAAGACTGGCTCCATGAGAGGGCAAAGGGAAACGACTGGTATAGATGGGCACAGTACACCAGTCACCAGCACCAACTATCCAACTGCTACTTCTGCTCTAAAGCTAGATGGGGTAGGTTATATGTTGTAAACACTAAATTTAGTTGGAAAAGCTGTGAGCAGGAGATGCAGTCGTGGGAAGAAAATGGGAGAACATCCGAGTGGGCGGCTAATTCGCGACCATGGTGTAAGGCCGAGTGTCTTATGTTTTTCGCGTCAACATCATATCTGTACGTGGCCGGTTATTCAGCAAACGGAAAAACGGCCATGTGCCGAGACTTAGACATCAGAGTAAGCCCTATTCGCCGCTCAATTGGGGTACCAAAAGGGGAAAAATTACGCACGCTGGGAACTTTTGAATGTTTCACTAGGATGGGAGGAGTTAATATAGGTGAGCTCTCCGAGAGCCAGTGTACATCAATCTGGAACGTTGAT
This sequence comes from Hyperoplus immaculatus, assembly GCA_949357725.1. Taxonomy (NCBI): domain Eukaryota; kingdom Metazoa; phylum Chordata; class Actinopteri; order Uranoscopiformes; family Ammodytidae; genus Hyperoplus; species Hyperoplus immaculatus. The sequence continues at coordinate 10,954,478 of OX442352.1, read as the reverse complement.
AGAGTGTGCCAGAAGCCAGGGTACTGGTTTGCCACTCAGGTCAAAGGTAGGGTTGTAGATCCCCAGCCCCAGGCGTGTCCCTATCACAACCAAAACGAGGCGATTAGGGATCAATTCTGGTATTGCGGCCGTGAGCTGCTGGCAGTGTTGCCCCCGGACTGGTCAGGAACTTGTGCTAGAGTTCAGGCCGTAATGGAAATGGTAGTTATCCCAGCAGCAGATCTGGAAAAAAAGAAAGTAGACAAACGCATCCAACGTAGGCAGCGAAGGGACTATGTCCCTGATACGGTTGTATGGCTAGACAGTATTGGACAGTCAAGGGGAGTGCCCGACCAGTTTAAAGCCAGAAGTGAGATACTCTCTGGTTTTGAATCCATCCTCCCCTGGATCACAGTGAATAAGAATACAGAATGGATTAATTATATTTACTACAACCAACAGAGTTTCATAAATTACACAGACCAGGCCCTCACGGCACTGGGTGAGCAGTTGTCTGCCACCAGTGCCATGACTTGGCAAAACAGGCAAGCATTAGACTATCTGCTGGCCGCGAGTGGCGGAGTGTGCGCTATCGTCGGCGAGAGATGTTGCTCATATATTCCAGGAAATACCGAACCAACCGGGGCGTTCACAAAAGCAATGCAACGCATAGGGGCCCTGAGAACTGAGGTAACCACTAATGCGGGGATCGGCAAAGATTCATTCGCCTGGTTCGACACCCAATTTGGTGGGTGGCGCGCAACACTGATTTATGTAGGGATAGTGTTAGTTTGCGGCTTGGTGCTGGGGAGTCTGGTGTGCTGTTGCTGCATACCCATCATGAAATCCGTGGTGGTAAAGGGAGTAACAAGTCAAATGACCGTCCGCAAGTCTGTGGACCACGACTTGTATCCCACTCCGGACTGGAACCGTAAATCTCTGAGAAACACCGAAGTGGAGACGCCAGAGACCGGAGACCTGACGAGAATGGAGGAGGAGTATATCGCCCTAGCTGAAAGGGTGTAGATGTTCTACCAAGTCACTCACCTGGAAAAAAGAGAAAAAGAAAGGAAGCAGTAAAAGATAAAGAAACCCCCAAAGAAGAAACAAAGGCCCCAAAAACAACACCTGTCAAAAAGAAAGAAGGAAAGTCCCACCCAGCCAGACAACAGTAGTCACAGGAGACAAAAGCAGTGATTGGATCCAGAGGAGGACACGGAGGTTAGTGGTATGTCCTAGAGAGTGGGCCAATGACTGCTGGAGCCACACGTGAGTAGTTGGCCAAAAGAAAGTGGCTGGAGCCTTACTAAGAACTGGAAAGGGGGAAAAAAAGGGACTGTTAAAATTGGACTATTGGGGGAAGAAAGAGGAGGAGGGGGGTTTCTGTAAAACATCAGTAAAACACAGTGTTGACTTCAGCAGGCTGTGTGTGATTCTGCTAAGACCAAAAAAAAAAAAAAAAAAAAAAGTAGTTTTAAGTGAAAAAGTTAAAACTTGGAGAACAAAGTATATTGTGTGTTTTTGCCGGCATTTGGAGAAGCACTAAATTCCAGCAAATACAGGAACCTCAAAGTTCTATTTTCATCTTGAAAGGGGGTCTCAGGTACTGGGAATCTTCCCATCGGCAGTTCGTATGGTTTCTTGGGTTTGTGATCTTGACAGATATTATCTGTGACATAGTCCACCATCACTGTCATGCGGGTGTGCCACCATAGCTGTTCTGTGTTGTGTTGCATCTTTAATCCATGTTATCCAGTTTAGAACTGTCAGCACCCTCCTTTCTCCCTCCTTTTCTGATAAAGCACAGCAGCTTTCTCAGAAAAAAATCCAGATAGAATGGGGCTGTGAAGGTAATAGCGGAAAGGGCCACTGTTTGCATGTCTCTGAGTGGCATTGTTGTATAAAGTCCAAGTTGTTTGTAGTCCGAATCCATAAAGTTCCTTGATTCTGTCGTCTGTAAAAGGTGCCATTCCTTCTACTGGGTGTGGTGTGGGGTTCTGTCCATGGAAAGCTGGCAAATCCAGGGGAAACAGGGAGCACTGGGGTGCTAATGGTGCTGGTAAAGTCTCATGCTCAACCGACTGAGCTAGCTGGGCCTCTTCCTTTCGTCATGATCCGGCCCTCTGCTCCTTCTCCTGCATGTCTCTAATCCTCTTCGGCCTATGTGCTCACCGGAGCTCCAGACGCTATGCATAATCCAATCGTTTGGGGCTTGGCAAAGCGGTTCCAGGATTGCTGGTGGTGGGGAGTGTTTTATTTAGTCATAAGTGCCAAAACCATAATGCTCTATTCCCTGTCTTTTCATTCTAAAAATACACTCAACAAAAATAAAAATGCAACACTTTTGTTTTTGCTCCCATTTTTCATGAGATGGACTTAAAGATCTAAAATTCATTCCAGATACACAATATTACCATTTCTCTCAAACATTGTTCACAAATCTGTCTAAATGTGTGATAGTGAGCACTTCTGCTTTGCTGAGATAATCCATCCCACCTCACAGGTGTGCCACATCAAGATGCTGATCTGACATCATGATTAGTGCACAGGTGTGCCTTAGACTGTCCACAATAAAAGGCCACTCTGAAATGTGCATTTTTTTGCGTTATTGGGGGTCTGGGGACTCAGAACCAGTCAGTATCTGGTGTGACCACCATTTGCCTCATGCAGTGCAACACATCTTCTTCGCATAGAGTTTATCAGATTGTCAATTGTGGCCTGTGGAATGTTGGTCCACTCCTCTTCAATGGCTGTGCGAAGTTGCTGGATATTAGTGGGAAGTGGTGCACGCTGTCGTATACGCCGGTCAAGCACATCCCAAACATGCTCAATGGGTGACATGTCCGGTGAGTATGCTGGCCATGCAAGAACTGGGACATTTTCAGCTTCCAAGAATTGTGTACAGATCCTTGCAACATGGGGCCGTGCATTATCTTGCTGAAACGTGACGTGATGTTCATGGATGTATGGCACAACAATGGGCCTCAGGATCTCATCACGGTATCTCTGTGCATTCAAAATGCCATCAATAAAATGCAGCTGTGTTCTTTGTCCATAACAGATGCTTGCCCATACCATAACCCCACCACCACCATGGGCCACTCGATCCACAACATTGACATCAGCAAAGCGCTCACCCACACGACGCCACACACGCTGTCTGCCATCTGCCCTGAACAATGTAAACCGAGATTCATCCTCTCACCTCTCCAACGTGCCAGACGCCATCAAATGTGAGCATTTGCCCACTCAAGTCTGTTACGGCGACGAGCTGGAGTCAGGTCAAGACCCTGATGAGGACGACGAGCATGCAGTTGAGCTTCCCTGAGACGGTTTCTGACAGTTTGTGCAGAAATTGTTTGGTTATGCAAACCAATTGTTTCAGCAGCTGTCTCAGTGGCTGTTCTCAGACGATCTTGGAGGTGAACCTGCTGGATGTGGAGGTCCTGGGCTGGTGTGGTTACACGTGGTCTGCGGTTGTGAGGCCGGTTGGATGTACTGCCATATTCTCTGAAACGCCTTTGGAGACGGCTTATGGTGGAGAAATGAACATTCAATGCATGAGCAACAGATCTGGTTGACATTCCTGCTGTCAGCATGCCAATTGCACGCTCCCTCAATGCTTGTGCCATTTTGCTGTGAGACAAAACTGCACATTTCAGGGTGGCCTTTTATTGTGGACAGTCTAAGGCACACCTGTGCACTAATCATGATGTCAGATCAGCATCTTGATGTGGCACACCTGTGAGGTGGTATGGATTATCTCAGCAAAGCAGAAGTGCTCACTATCACACATTTAGACAGATTTGTGAACAATGTTTGAGAGAAATGGTAATATTGTGTATCTGGAATGAATTTTAGATCTTTAAGTCCATCTCATGAAAAATGGGAGCAAAAACAAAAGTGTTGCGTTTATATTTTTGTTGAGTGTACTATAGCTGCTGTAATTATCCAAAATATATGTAAACTGCATTTAGGCTGTATCACACACATACACACACAGAAAGTCCCTCACTTGCAAGGCGGACACTCCCACGATCTCCTCTTACACACACACATCCAGGCCCAAACGCACACACACTCTCATCTCTGGGGCCTGTTGCATAAAACCAAGATAAGGGATTAACCTAGGATATTTTGGTTATCCTGGCTTGAATTAGCCTCGATCCGGTTGCATAAAAGCGGAGGGACATAAATTACCATGGAGATTTATCCTTTACGTTTAGCCTGGTCGGGACCAGGCTAAACGTAAAGGAACACTTATTCTGTTGCCTGATTGGCTCAGTCAGCTGTTATTCCATGATCTTCTGTGTACTGCTTTATTTTCATTAGCCTCTTTTAAGGTACCACATAAAAGACTGCATTGTCATTTAGTTAAATAGTTATTTTTTATTTATTTAACCTGAACCATTTATAATTAACTTAATTATAATTAGATTAAGATGAAATTATAAAAAGTATAATAATTGATGTGATAGTCATACTGCAGGCTATATTTATACAATTGATTATTGATGGCAGATGACATTGCAAATGTGGGTCAAATAAATTCACTTTGTACTTATAACTATATCGAGGTGCATCTGAAACAAAATTAAATATCAATAAATATTTTTTTCTGTAATTTAATTCAAAAAGTGAAACTTAAATATATTCTAGATTCATTACACATTAAAGCCACTACGAGTAACATGGCACGTTGGCGTCCCCTTTGGACAAAAGCGGTAGTATTTTTACGACGCCCGCTGTCGCAAAGCTGTTTTCTAGCTCGTGCGAGGCGTGCGAGTGTGGACTGAGAAGGGCGCTATATAGTGCATGTCCGTGTGTGGAAAGTGTGAGGCTCCATGAGAGTGGTTTTGACACTGCATCAACTAATGCCAGTCAGTGCTACACACACCTGATTGCAATGAGTTGATGCAGCAGCGTCACCTAACTACTCTCTCTCACGGAGCTGAAAGATTACGTGTCCTCACAGAAAGCGAATGAACAAGAGACGGCAGTTAGTATGGATCACAATGAGGTAATGTGTTTGTGTTGTTGATGTAAATAATGACTATTTCAGATAATGGTTATCTGATGATGGTGAAGCAAAACAAACTTTGTGTTAGTACCAACCGCTCGTTCATTTAGGAGTAAACACTGCAGTCTAGTTTCGCCCTCGTCCCGCCCGTAGCCTATATCACTCTCCCTTTTAGCTTTTCTTCATTGCGTTCTCTTTTTTTTCTTTGATGGTTCAGCCCCGTTATCAGTCATTATGACGACAAATAACTGTCTCAAACAAGGCTCCCACTCCCCTTCCCTCACCTGGAGGGATAGGCTTCTCAAATCGCGTTGCAGCGCCACACTGAAATCTGCGGAGCTGAAAGATTACGTGTCGTCACAGAAAGCGAATGAACGAGAGACGGCAGTTAGTATGGATCACGATGAGGTAATGTGTTTGTGTTGTTGATGTAAATAATGACTATTTCAGATAATGGTTATCTGATGATGGTGAAGCAAAGCAAACTTTGTGTTAGTACCAACCGCTCATTCATTTAGGAGTAAACACTGCAGTCTATTTTCGCTCTCGTGAAATTGTATACACGTTGCTTGGCAACGCCCTCGTCCCGCCCGTAGCCTATATCACTCTCCCTTTTAGCTTTTCTTTATTGCATTCTCTTTTTTTTCTTTGATGGTTCAGCCCCGTTATCAGTCATTATGACGACAAATAACTGTCTCAAACAAGGCTCCCACTCCTCTTCCCTCACCTGGAGGGATAGGCTTCTCAAATCGCGTTGCAGCGCCACACTGAAATCTGCGACCAATACGGATATGTGACCATAGAGCCTGCACGAGCGAACCAAAAATCGTCTTTCTTTGCACTGATGGTCTCGTTTGCTGTTAAAGGTAATTTATGATTATCAGAGGAAACATGAGGCTGTAAATCCTTTTTCTGATTGGTTGTATGCAATATTCTAATTAGGGCTGTCAAATTAACACGTTAATTTCGATGAATTAATCACAGAAAAAATAAACCCATTTTAAAAATTAACGCAGATTAATCGCACTTCTATAATGCCCTTTGACCCGGTGCAAAAGTGGTGCACAGCTGCACCTGTAGCTTGCATACACAGCCCGCACGGGTGAAAGGGAGAAAAGTAAAGAGAGAAGCAGGGGAAAGGGCGGGGCCGAGGGCTCTATGGACGGTTTATGGGATGCTTCGGGCAAATAAGCATGAAAGTAGGAAGACATCTTACTTTATTCTCCGCAGTGTCTGTGCATTATTGATTTAGTGGGTGCAACAATGTAGGTTCAAAAGTATCTCAATCTTCCTCCGTGTGTCTCATTTTTTGTTTGCTAGCTGTCTCGTCTCCCGCGTAAACGGACACCCGCCCTGTGTGTGTGTGTGTATGTGTGTCAATATTTTTGCCTATAAGTATGACGATGGTGAATGAATCGGCATAGGCATCTGTGGCAGTGCAGCGCTGTCTGTTGTGGAGACAGAAGTTACGAGAGACGGAGAGAAACAAACTGTACTAGCAGGCTATACAGCTGTTTATAAACCGGTATAAAAGTGTCATAAAAGTATGCGATTAATTTAGATTAATTAATCACAAAGCCTGTAATTAATTAGATACATTTTTTTAATCGCTTGACAGCCCTAATTCTAATATTTTGAAATACTGGATTTTTTATTCCATGATCAATCAATCATCAAAGAAATGCCAGACATATTTCATTTTGAGTAATGAATCTATGAAAGTTTCACTTTTTGAATGGACTTTCCATGATATTCTATTTTTTAAATGCACCTGCAGACTGCTCACTGTCAGCTATTTTATCATAAAACAATGCAGGGACATCAAGATCAGTTGGCAGAGAATACATCTGCTGTATGAAATGAACTGCCCCCTGAATTACGGTTTAAACTACAATGCATTGTGGGAAAATGGGCCATCTTTTCCATTTTTCCATCAGTAAAGCTGCATTCCAATAGTAGTTGCACTTCCCCTCGTTCATTTACCCTCAGGCCTTGGTATGACGTAACAGCATACGTTGCACGGAGGGAACTTGGGCGGGGAGGAGCAGAGGACTTAAATGGAACCCACTTGCCCTTGTACTCGCAATGGACCGTCAGTTACATAGGTAGTTCTGAATACAAATAATACAGAATTATAACATTCTGCTAAGATAGCCTATATTGCAGAAAGCCATTTCCATAGCATAACAAACATTGAATTTCGACACGGTAACTCAGATTATCAAGATATTGTTACTTACACATGTAAATTGTTTGCTCCGACATATTTTCTTATTTGTTAGTTTCAACCAAAACATTTGTTTTAAATAGTCCTATAATTGGCAGCCATCGGTGTTATAGCAGCAATGTGTAAACTGCAATACATTCACTAGATCAGTGATTTTCAACCAGTGTGCCGCGGCACACTAGTGTGCCGTGAGAAATTATCTAATATCACCTAATTAACCATTGTCGGGTGTCTGTGCTGTAATAAAGTGTGGCAGATAATGTAATAGGTTTTTTTTCTCCTGGAAATAGGTCGTAAAAAGTCAGGTCGTCTTATATTCGGGGTCTAGTATTCGTCGTCCAGTAATGGACTGTCTGTTACCAGAGCGACCATTCAGCTTAATAATAATAATAATAGGCTATATTTAATATATACGGCACATTTCTCGCAGTCAAAGCGCTTTACATAGCTTCAGGGCCTGTGTCCAAGTTGTGTTTATTTTATTTTTTAACGGTTGGAACCAACACTGTCTGTGCTCTCGGAAGCGCCCGGGGCATGTGCTTGTGCAATAGGAGAGAGAACGCTTTGTGTGGAGAGAAAACATGAGGCACGGGAAATCGCCAAAGCCAATGCAAAACCTCAAATCATTATGTTGCGAGTCAACGTGTCAGAGGCAGGAATTGGCTGTGCGATTGACTTTTACTGTGGCTTTTTAGCCACAGCAGTTGCAGTGCTAAGGAGAGATTGTCAACTGCGCTTTCCTTTTACACACACCACAGCCGCCGTAATGTTTAGATTTCATCATTTGCATCAAAGCCCTAATGATAATGAGAATAAAAGGCTTTGTTTAAACGCTGCATGCGGTCGTTGTGATTGTACCTTTATCGGCTGTAAACTGAAACTAACTGAGATCTGTAACGTGCCCCTGTTATCATTTCAGCCTTAAACCACAGCGTTGATAGCTTTCGTTTCAGCACTAGGCTATGTGCTATGAGCATTAAATAAATGTTGCGTCTCAGATGCCGAGGACAGCAGCGAGGATGACCCGCTATGCCACGACCGAACCAGAGCATAGGCCGTGTCCGGACTGCCATACTAGCGTCCTACATCCTACATACTCACCATCTATATACTACATACTGTCTACTCAAAGATCGATTGTGTATGCGAGGTGCGTCGAAACGTTTTCAGTTGAAGTATACTCAAGCCATGAAGAATTTCTTCTTCTTCTTATAAGATTCAGGCCGTTTAGACGCTGTTTAGCGTATAACCGCCCTCTACAGGTTAGATATTGAACTCGATTTTTACAGTCCTGTGTTCATCTGTGTTTTAGACCTCTTGTTTTATAATTGTGTTTTTTTGAGGCGGAGGATCCCTCCGACGCTCTCTGTCCGGCTCATCACAGCACTCAGCTGTCTGTGAGTTGAGTTGAACGAGCCGCGGTGTGTGGAACAGAACAGCGATCTGTTCTGATCTCTCTCCACTATCAGACTCACATCACTCATTTCACTTAGTAACTCTAATGTTGTTAGGTATTTATCTATTGTAAGAGTTTATGAATGACTGCACGTACAGCTGTCAGATCGCGGACCCCAAACAATGTCGTTGCCTAGCAACTTGCTCGAAAATATTTCATTTTCCTGGGCGGGTAGAATTGACCCAGTGCATTGTGGGGCGGTTGAGTAGGAAAAGTATACAATCGATTCATACCAAAAATCTTCCCGGAAGTTAGTACTCATTCGGGAATTTCTCGCATACCCAACCGTCACATACTCAAATTGAAGTCAAAATGAGTATGAGTAGGACGTTAGTATGGCAGTCCGGACACGGCCATAGAGAGATGACAGCGAGAGTGGTCACAGCGGGGCAGAGGAATAAAGTCTGTGGTAAACACATCGGTTCGGTCTATTTGCACTACTGTTCATTTGCAATGAAGGAAAGTGTTTTATTCAAAGTGTTTTTATTTTCGTATATTATTTTAATGAATAAAATTTATTTCCTTTTAAAAACAAGATCTGGTCTTCAAATCTTTTTTTCCAAATATGAGTTTTGAAAAACGGGGTCTTATAATCAGGGTCGTCTTATATTCGGACCAATACGGTATATGTATATGTGCTGTGTTAGTGTCATTTTGTGTCATTTTGGTTGGTGGTGTGGCCCAGGATTTTGTAAATGTAAAAAATGTGCCGCAGCTCAAAAAAGGTTGAAAATCACTGCACTAGATTGTTCCTATGGAAATAGGATAGGCTAATTGAGGCGTTTTGGAATATATTTATATATTTGTCCTGCGGGTGGCCGCAATGTCCCTAAAAGCATACAGTCTACCGGAAAATAAAAAGTGAAGAAGACAAACGGCAATGCGCTGTGGGTGATATCCACCTCGGAGTGACCATGGATGTTCACTTGATAACTCAGCCCTCCGAGGGTGTATATCACAAAGTTCACTTCAGTTTCCAGACAATTGGAACGACACTTAAGATGGCTGTGGGGATTCCCCCGAGGGCAATTGAACGAGGGCATGTTGAACGGGTATTGGAACGCAGGGTAAATTTGTGTTCGATCTCTGGGTCTACCTCTGAAAGCTGTGGGCTGGCACTTAACAGAATTACTTACACCTGGCTTGACAAAGCAGCCCCTTTTCATCCTGGAATGGCGTTTATGCAACTGACTAATCCAAAGTGCCCCGGCTAGGCTTTGTCAAGGCTGGCTTTATAAATAATCCTGGATATCTTAATTCCACTTTTATGCAATAGGCCCATGGCCTATTGCTCTGGGCAATACAAATAGGCATTGTCACTTATTTAACTGAAAAAATGGGTTTAACCAATCTAGATGCTCCCTCCATGGCCCGTGTCAAGGCTACAACAACTCTTATTTGATACATGAGTATTTACATTTACTAATCCCTACACGTTCTGTTTTGCGGATGAAAAACACAATGGTCAATCAGTTACTGTAAAAAAAACACAATGCTCGAAAAGTCAAGCACAATCAATATACATAGATATATTTTTAGTTGTCTCAACCACAGAACAGAACTCTACTCCCCACTATTATACTCCCATGCATGCGCGAGACGGATACATCCAGTCCACTTCCGCATTCAATTCAAGGTCCTCCTCTATACCTTCAAAACCATCCATAACTTTGCCCCCCCATACCTAACAGACCTCATCCAAATTGCCACTCCCTCCCGTGCACTCCGCTCCTCCTCCTCTGTTCACCTCACTGTCCCCTCTGCCCGTCTCAAGACGATGGGGAGCAGAGCCTTCAGCCGCTCTGCTCCCCTGCTCTGGAATGCACTACCCCCCCGACATCCGCAACACTGAATCCATAACCCAGTTCAAATCCAAACTCAAAACCCACCTTTTTAAATCTGCATACCCCACCTGAACATACCTTCATCATCACCTCACCACCCATTGTGTACTTATTTTAAACTGTTTTTAATTATATTTGTGTACCTGCCTTGCTTTTAAACTGTATATGTTTTTGAATTGTACGGCGACCTTGAGAGCTTTGAAAGGCGCCTCCAAATAAAATGCATTATTATTATTATTAGTGCTTAATGCACCGCCTCTGGCGGTCAGTAAGGATGAAATAGAACTACCGTTTGCATAAAAGCGGTGTGCAACACAAATAATTTGCACGAAACTCAAAGCATGCCATAATATGAGGGCTAAGGAGGCGGTCTAAATAAATAATAGATTGCGCTGAAAAACGATAGCGCTCCAACAGAAAATGTTCTGGGAAAGAAAGCACGTCCAAACGGGGGTCTCCGACAAAAGGAGATGCCATTTCTAACACTTCCTTCTGTCTTGAGAGCAGCCGTCAGCCTTATATAGACAACAAACTCAGAGTAGGTATAACGACCTATCCAGTAGGTTTGACCCACGGCGTATGTGGCCGCAGTAACTTGCCCTGGGTTGCGCTGAATCTGCTTCCTGAAACAGAAAACCCAGAGTTTCCAGTAACTCGGAGCAAACAAACTCTAAGTTGCCTCAAATCCCACTTTTTGAAATACCCCCTGGATGGGTTCAGAGTAGTGTAGAACAAACAGGCCTCGCATTTAAAACACGATCGGTGGTATCTGCTGACGTTGCTCCACCGCCAACAGCTGACTTCAAACTCCGTGCTGGTTACACACATAAGCTTATCTCACACTGAAGCCTGTGAGGGCACGGAATCTTTCGGCTCTGTGAGAGTAGTTAAGTGACACTTCATCAATTCACTACAATCAGGTGTGTGTGGCACTGATTGGCATTGATTGAGCCCAGGTGTGGGGAGTCTATATATGCCCTGAGACCCCAGTGCTCTGTGCTGCTCATTATCTCACCTTCAGAGCTAGTGAGAGGTTCTGTTTGAGTTTGCTCTAGTGCCAGTTAGGGCTTGCTCGAATACCATTTTACAGGCTTCCGAGCGAGTATTCAAATACTTATAAGCATTTTACAGGGTTCAGCAGGATGCCCTTATATAGTTGACCTGTGTTGAAGGGCTTCCTACACAGAGCATGTGTAGCCACATCTTGCAACTTGAGCACTCAATCTGAAAGAGAAAAGAAGACTTAAATTACCAAATCCTAGTAACCCAGTCATCGATTTGTGCCCCTGAGCTCTCCTCACCACAAGCCTGGCAAAGCTGGGTGAGGTCATCTGTTAAAATTAGTTAGACATTAATATAGTATTATGTTAATATGGACACAATTAAATTGACCTGTTACAGTACTCTATACCTGAATCCCTCAGCAACGAAATGGCCTTGTTAATGCGCATCATTGCCACACCCTCCTGGTCCACAGGGTAGTCGATTTCTTGACCCTTTTTAGAATGTGCTCTGCAAGCTACAACAATTCTGATTCTGAGTATTATACATTGGGTTCATAATGAAAGATGGGCACAGAAATCAAAAAGTTAACCTACAGACACAAACGCCACAAGATGTGGTGTCCTGCGAGGGTTAGGGTTAGGACGTAACGTGGGTGCGAGACAGTGGCGCAGGCCCATCTCCCAACTGTGCCACATTTCTGTCTGACCAGTGCTCTAAAACAGTAGAGATTGAAAATGTGAGTTAACACTATCCCATGTTAGAGCTTCGATCAAGAAAAGTAATGTTCAATTAATACCAAATGTATGTATATATATGTATGTATATATGTAATGTCAGCCAAATGAATAGTAAAGAAAATGTTACTCATTAAATGGTGTCCAAAATAAAGAAGTGTGCAACACAAATTAAATATGATTTTTCACTCACCTTGTGATTTCTTTGCATTGAGCCTGTTGGGCCTCATTAGCACCAAACGGGTCCACATAAACAGCCCGGTTCTCTTTAAGATACATGATCTATGGAATTGAAATTCAATCAATATAACCGCTGTACACTGCATTGTAACATCATATTAAACATTTAGCATTACTTACAATCAAAGTCCAGTGCCCATTGTGGCATACTGCCCCAGCAGCCCTTTCATGGTCTGACAGGTTGATCTAAAAACAAATTAAGATTGACCCCACACAGATAAAAAAAACAATCGTTTAGAAAGCCACTTTTCTTGAGCGGTTTGTTCTCCCCTGCCAGAGTCTATGATATAGGTTCCCGTTTGCCTTCCAACACCTGTAAGGTATGCATTCACCACCTATAACGTAAAGAGTAACTTGTGATCCACCATTTCTCGGACAATGTAAAGGCAAACAAATATTGGAACATTAAATATACATGAAATAATTGATGTAAAGTACTTCGCTCTCCAATTGTTGTCCTGGGGCGAAGTCCAATATATTTTCGGCTTAAACCTTATAGGGCACAAATTTGGCCCACAACCGCTCCTTACCCCTCCCAGCCCATATGCTTCGTATTACTGTAAAGGAAACAATGTTAGTTTTCAGTAATTCTCATAATGCATCATTTTAGGGTGTACTACTGTCAAATAACTTACAGGTTTCTTCTTTAGCCAGTGGCTCAGCCAGAGTAGAAGGATCCTGCATTTTTTAAAGTTTTGCAGGGATCCTCTCCTCTGGCTGGAAATAGCGGGTAAGCTGGTCAATGATGACCTTTATCTTGGTCTACCCCTTCTCGGACACAAGGTCAGCACTTTTTCCCTCCAGCTTGGAAATTATGTAGAGCCCCAGCATGTCCGCCTCCATCTTGCCGCCTTTCCTCACCTCCTGCCGTTTATTTTGGCGCAGCGCCATGTCGCCAAGCTGGAAATCCTCCTGGCCCCTGTCCTCCTTCCTCTCCCTCACCCTTTTCTGGCTTTTGGCCACATTTGCCTTGACGTCCTCACAGGGGCGGATCTATGGGTGGGCCTAGTTGGTACAGGCCCACCCAGATTGACAGTGGGCCCACCCAATCAGATTCATGAAAAAAATCTAAAAATATATATATTTTTAATTTCTCATACAATATGTTTTTGTATGGTGCCATTGAGTTTCTCGACAAGGCCATTGGTCTGGGGGTGGTAGGGCGAGCACAGGCTCCTTTTAATGCCCAGCCTCTCGCACGAACCATAGTTGACCTTTAAATTAGAACAAAGTGTCAGCACAGTAGTAGTTGTATATTAGGATTCATAATGCAGCATTACTTTACCTTGTTCCGAAACTCAGAACCTTGGTCTGTTAGCAGTCTTTTAGGCTCACCAAATTTGTAAAAGAAATCAAGAATACAATTGGTGACCTCATTTGCTGTTTTGCTCTTTAGTAGGTAAGCCTCTGCCCATTTGGTGAAATAGTCAACCATTACACAAATGTATTGGTTACCACCTTCGGTTTGAGTGAGTTTACCCACTAGGTCCATCCCAACCAGTTCAAGCGGCTCTGTGACCTGTGGGAAGATGAAAAATGAGCATTAGATAAATATAATTGATGATGTGTTGAAAGCTGACAATGTGTGCCATTGTTTCCTTTACTTCAATTGGCTGATATTCCTTCTTTGCTTTGATACTGGCCTTCTTGGACTGGCACTGTGGACACTGCAAAATCTAAACAGAAAGATAATGTTGAAAACTAAGTCTTTTGAGTATAGTATCAGAAGGAGATATCCACATAATTGCAGAAGTTAGTAGGCCTAGTTGTATTTACAGACAAGAGTTCTACATTTTAAGTAATATATTTACATCAAACCTTTGTACTCTACAGCCATTGTAAAAACATCCAACTCACGCACTTCCTAATGTCATCCTCCATGCCAGGCCAGTAAAAGCGGCTGATGATGGCACTGGGTTTTCTCCCTCCCACAGTTTCCACCAATAGCGCTGCAGTGGAATTCCACAAACTGCGCATTTGCCTCCTCTGCAGAGCAAACCACCTTCGCCAGGTGCTCCGATTGTTTTTTTTTTTTTTTTTTTTTTTTTTGTTTTTTTTTGCGCCTGCAGACAGTGCAACTCTCCATCTAGAATTGTAATGTTATATTACAGGGTCGATTAATCATATCTCCTTTTCCTAAGGCCAAATGACAAGCACCCTTACCCTTTATCCTGAAGGAATCCGCTCGTCTCTTGATAACAAACCGCTGCTTGTTTGTCAAGCCATCAGGATAAGTTCCGTGGAGGAGCACAGCCATGAGCTCACAAACTCGGTTGGGATCCATCCTAGCTATCCCTTCTGTCACCTATACCTACTCTTACCTTACACCTGTGACTACTACCTTTCTCCCCTTTTGTAAACACACCTGTAACTATACCGATTACCCTCACCCTTTAACACACACACAAAGACAAAAACGGAAAATACTTTTCAAGACAGACACCACACAATTTCTTTTCAAGACAGACACCCCAAACACCACACAATTTTTTTTTTTTTCACAAACAGTCAACACTCAACTCTCGCTATCGATGTCACTCCTCAGTAAGCCACAACGTTGTGGCATGTAAATCGTACTTATATACTAACATCCCCCCATCTGCTCATTGATGAGGCATATTTTTTACAGGTTCATCCCTATTTAATTTGGGGACGGTACGACAGCTTGGTACGTTATCTCCCATGATGTCCGTTATCTTTGTTTGCAGGGGTGAGGGCACAGCCGTTGTCCCCTTACCCCCACCACTTGCAGCGGTGCAAGTGGTGGGGGTCGACTGCATGGATCGAATGAGCGCTTTTTGTAGTCCATTTTCGGAAAACAGTGTAGTTTCACGCTAGAAATCCACGTCAGCAATACTCGCCGTCGCGCAATGACGTCAGTAAGGAAAAGGGGGGTCAAATTCCTTTTAAACAGTGCTGTCTTTTCCTATGTTCGAAAGGAAGCACCTTTTCATCTCTCCTTAACCCTGATGACATTTAGGGTTAAGGTATAGTAAAGGAGGCTTAAAGGTTAGGAGATTTGACTATTCGTAGAGGCCCCTGGTCCTAACCTTCAAACAGTCCTTTAAAAGCCTCCCCAAACCATCCAAAATGTCCTCCCTTCTATAATGTCCTCAAACAAGAAAATAGTAGTGCACACGCAAACTTGAACACAGACTAAAGCAACATGACACAGTGATCCTTTGTATTTATTCAAACATTTAACGGTGACCAACAGAGAGGAAGAAATAGCAGCTGCAGAGTCAATTCTGTGTGTGTGTGTGTGGTCCTCCATATATATGGATCAGAATGTAATGGTCATGAGGGAAACATGCACCCTCATCAAAACAAACTGTACAGCCATAACGTCTGATATTCTTCTCCACTCCACAAAGGTTCATATTATTTTGTACCAACAGATTTTTTTTTATAGAAAAGTATTTTCTTTTTTAAATAGCACTCCATTCACCATAGTGGCACACTTTTCTTATATACAGAGTGTTGACTTTTTGTTATTTGGTGAATACACTGTATGATGGGACCTCTCACTTGAATTCCCGGGCTGCATAAGATCATCGATTTAGTTCATCAGGAAATAAAGAGATGTGAATGATCCAACAGAAGAGGTTCTTCCGTTTCTAAATAAAAAGGGGCTTTCAAACCAACTCATCCAATGGGTCATGTTGCGGTGTTTTCCAGCATGGAAGACGTCTCTACTTATTTATATTATGTGTTTGGTCGATGTACCAGCTCCCATGGTGATTGTAGAGTAAACTGAAGAGTTGAATGTTCGATATATATACAGGTGCTGGTCAAATTATTAGAATATCGTGAAAAAGTTCATTTATTTCAGTAATTACATTCAGAATGTGAAACTTACATATTATATCAATTCATTACACACAGAGTGATATATTTGAAATGTTTATTTCTTTTAATTTGGATGATTAGTACTGACAATTACTGAAAATCCCAAATTCAGTATCTCAGAAAATTAGAATATTAGTTACAACTAGTACAAAAAATTTTTTTTTTAGAAATGTGGGCCAACTGAAAAGTATGAACATGGAAAGTTTCAGCATGTACGGCAATCAATACTTAGTTGCAGCTCCTTTTGCCTGAATTGCTGCAGCAATACGGCGTGGCATGGAGTCGACCAGTCTGTTGCACTCCTCAGGTGTTATGAGAGCCCAGGTTGCTTTAATAGTGGCCTTCAGCTCTTCAGCATTGTTAGGTCTGGCATCTCACATCTTCCGCTTCACAATACCCCATAGGTTTTCTATGGGGTTAAGGTCAGGTGAGTTTGCAGGCCAATCAAGAACAGGGATACCATGGTCCTTAAACCAGGTACTGGTAGATGTGGCACTGTGTGCAGGTGCCAAGTCATGTTGGAAAATGAAATCTTCACCTCCATAAAGTTGGTCCACGGCAGGCAGCATAAAGTGTTCTAAAACTTCCTGGTAGACTGCTGCATTGACCCTGGACCTCAGGAAACACAGTGGACCAACACCAGCAGATGACATAGCACCCCAGACCATTACTGACTGTGGAAATTTTACACTGGACTTCAGGCAATGTGGATTCTGTGCCTCTCCTGTCTTCCTCCAGACTCTGGGACCTTGATTTCCAAAGGAGATACAAAATTTACTTTCATCTGAAAACATAACTTTGGACCACTCAGCAGCAGTCCAGTCCTTTTTGTCTTGAGCCCAGGCGAGACGCTTTTGACGTTGTCTCTTATTCAAGAGTGGCTTTACACGAGGAATGCGACAGCTGAAGCCCATATCTTGCATACGTCGGTGCGTGGTGCTTCTTGAAGCACTGACTCCAGCTACAGTCCACTCTTTGTGGATCTCCCCCACATTTTTGAATCGGTTTTGTTTGACAATCCTCTCCAGGGCGCGTTTATCCCTCTTGCTTGTACACTCTTTTCTACCACATCTTTTTCTTCCCTTCGCCTCTCTATTAATGTGCTTGGACACAGAGCTCTGGGAACATCCAACCTCTTTGGCAATGACCTTTTGTGTCTTGCCCTCCTTCTTTAAAGTATCAATGGGTTTCTTTTGGACAGTTGTCAAGTCAGCAGTCTTCCCCATGATTGTGTGTCATACAGAATCAAAACGAGAGACCATTTAAAGGCTTTTCCAGGTGTTTTGAGTTAGTTAGCTAATTAGAGTGTGGCACCAGGTGTCTTCAATATCTGACCTTTTCACCATATTCTAATTTTCTGAGATGTTGAATTTAGGGTTTTCATTGGTTGTCAGCTATAATCATTTTCTTTTTGGCAAAAAAACACTTGAAATGTATCAGCCTGTTTGGAATGAATGTATACATTCTACAGGTTTGACTTTCTAAATGGAATTAATGAAATAAATCAACTTTTTCATGATATTCTAATAATATGACCAGCACCTGTGTATATATATAGACAGAAAGATCCTCCATTTGGGCCCTGCACTTTGCTACAAATCCTAAGAAAAAAAGTTCTGCCATGAGTCCTTCTCTTTCTGTTTTTTAAAAAAGTTGACAAATCTTAAAAACCGTACAAACACTCACATTAACCAGAGGACTTACGCAGGCAAACGATACAACAGTCATGACAGTGGAACAGGGGACCACTCCCTCTCTGCAGCCACCAGAGGGTGCCATTGTGACACAAATCAAACTCCCAAATTACCAAATTGAGAGAAGAACTTTTGGCAGGCACAAGGATGCTACTGATCTCAGTTCATTTCAAATTGGTCCATGTCCTTTTTGTTTTTACATTATAGGGACTGAAATCACTGTCGCTGACAAATCTTTAATCTTGTGATACCCTGAAGTTTTTCTAGGTTCTAGGTGATGCTACTAAGAGGAGAAACAATAGAGTAAAACATCTCGCTTTATTTCAGAAAACCAAATAGCCTATGAATCCTATGCATAATGTATATGATATATCTGCTAAAATAGAAAAATAGATGATTTGAAAATAAATTTGAACATAGAAAAATATATGTAATCAAGCAATACAGTATGTACTTGATCGATGGTCATGGGACCTCATAGCTTAGAGCGCACAATGGAAAACCTTTCCTAACTGAAAACGTGTGTACTAACAATGTTTAAAAGATACAATTCCTTCATGTAACTTTTATATGCAAGATTATGCTTAAAGGACTCTACACTGTTGGCTCTGATGAATGTGGGATACAGGACAGATTGATAGTGTGGGTGGGCGGGTGGGCGGGTGCTGTGAAGATGAAGCTCATCCCAGGGTGAAAAGGCAGGCGGAGAGGTCACCATACGGAGCATTTCTCCGCAGGGTTCATGGGGGAACCCTTGGGACAGTGGAAAACCCGCGAAAACTCATCAAACTGGGAGACGCTGCCAATCACTCTGCGGGGCGGGGGGAAGCACAGAAGCATTCAATGTGTGTACCATCTTTTGTGCAACTGCATGCAGTCAAATCTGGTTGTGTTGTAGTGAAGTGTAATTATTTTATGAATGTTTTTGGAATTAAAGATTCTACAGTTGGCACAAATGTAGCATGCCAATGACTTTCTGGGAGTTTGAATGTTTAATTTTCGTGTGTGTGTGTGGTACCTGTAGTGCTCTGGTGCATGTTTGTCAGTCAGCAGCTGCAAGTAGATGGACTGAGATCTCCTCTTCATACACCAGTTCTGCAAAGACAATGCATCATTTCAAGATCAAACCAGTGGTTCCCAACTTATTTGGGGCCCCTTACAAAAAAAAGTAAATGTAAGATTATAGCAGTTCCCCCAAATTATCATGTCTATTTCTCAGATGGTTTCATTTAAATTAAACTTTGCAGCCCAAAGAGGTACAATGACATGAACAGTAACATATACACCATTTTCATATAACTTCCCTTTTGGCAAGAATTAAGAAAAAAAAGAGGGCTGAAACACTTCAAATTGTGTTAAAAAGTGTGTCTAGATGTTTGCCTCTGTTACATTAAGCCAGGAATGTAAATGAAACCATAGTATTTCAATGATAGTCTTAATAGTTACAGGGAGCAGGGGTGGTCTAGTGCTTAGAGCCACTGTGCTGACATAAGGCTGCTTCTTTTTTTGGGTCCCTCCGATGCATCCATTAGCTGTCTGATGTTGGGACACTCCTACCTGCTCCCTCGGAACTATTCACTTCAGATAAACTGATTTTACATGTAAATGTACTGAGAGAAGTTGTGTGAAACTATTAAGAGGCTTCTGTACCTGCGCAAACGCAATGAAGAGCAGCTGTTCATGTGTGTATCTTAGCCCAGGTAGAGGCCTCTCTGGACCGTGTTCCCTCACCCACTTCTGATACGCCTGGACAGTGAGACGGGGAGGTGTGTGAGACAGGGAGGTCAAAAAAAATTACATCACTGTAGGGGGCAACTCACTGTAGGCGTGGAGCTTTTTCACAGCAGAAACATGGGACAGCTAGCCTGGAAATCCAGACCCACATCTAAAACGATGTAGGGTCTGGCCAAAGCAATAGACCTTCCCAACTCAAGGAGCGGCCCCAACGGATGCATTTCAAATACCACTGCACGCAATTGGTTAGCTCTATGACCAATCAGAGCAATTAACAAGGGGGTGTATTCAGCGGGGTTAACTGGTAAATTAACTTTTGCCGTGGTCGGTCAGCAAAACAGAAAATTTATTTTTCTTGCTAATGAAAGATTTGTGTGCAGTCTTCCAAATCGTTTAATGTCGAGGCCAAAGCAATACTGGCTTACTGGGGTACCGGAAGGCAACAGGGCCCTCGTTAACGATATTAGTCACACCTGTGTCTGCTGTGAAAAAGCTGATAATCAATCTTACAGTACAGGCAATTGTGTCGATTAAATAAGGGGGGAAACAATGTTCTTGTTTCAAAACTCGAAAAAGAAACAATCTGAATGAAGGACTCTGGAAAAGGACAATGAAATGTTAAGCCAGTCAAACTCTCAACAAACAATAGAAACATGTTTGTGACATAAGTTTTCCGGTGCTGCTAACTATAACAGCTAACATGCGTCAATAAACTTCCTAACAGCGAGGGAGAGAGCGGGAGAAGTCCTGTCAACAAACAAGATGGCAAAAAAAGCTCAGGGACTTTTTAAGATGTGGAAAATTAAAGAGGACGTCAAAACTGAGTCAGAAACTCTCTCCTGTCCCTTTCTCTTTGCTAACTTTCTCCCTGCGGTGTGTATTTAACTTATTGCTGGTGTGTGATATTATGCATTGTATTCTAGGTTGTTTGGTGCAACACTGAAAATGTTATGTCATTCCTGCAGTCATAACGTGCGCAGGGAATCGCTAGCCTCATGGGGACTTCGGAGTCGCAACAATGATACAGTGCTTTGGCTACAGGTTGCATCTCACCATCGGTAGGTCTAAATGTTTTTTTTTTTTTTTTAATTTGCCACCAGACAGCATTATTGCCACCATTGTATCATTGTTGCAGATTTCTTAAATCCATGTAATTATTCCAGTCACTAATAGGTGAAGATGTCTTCCTAACTATATTTGTCCATGTTATGTTGTCTGTGTGTACATATAGAATAATGAATGACTCATTTTACAGATTGTGAGAGCCCATTGTTGAACGTGCAGTTAGCATATGCAAGAAGATTGTGAGTGCGTTTTCCTACTCATGGAAAAGGAAGAGAGAATTCACCGATGACCAGGCAGAACTTCGACTACCCCTCCTCACCGTCTCATCACCGAAATGCTAACCAGATAGGGGTCTCGCCAGAAAATGATAGAACAGGAGAAAGCCATATCTCAGGTCCTTTAGGGCTGATAAGAAAACCCAGCACCTGGTACCATCATGGCAAGATATGGATATCCTGGAGTCAGTGAGCAAGACCCTCTGCCCCTGATTGAGTTCACTGATGCACTCTCTGGATAGTAATATGTCAGTGTGCCGTACCTCAAACCCATGCTCCACCTTCTAAACAACACTGTCCTGACTCCAGCTGAAGTTGACACAGACCTGACACAAGATATGAAGTCATCCTCAAGTATTTAAATGGAAAATACTGCCACAGATGACCTGCTAGACATGGCCTCCCTCCTAGATCCATGTTTCAGAGCAACAAACATCGCAGATGAGAGGAAAGAATACATCAAAACAAAATCTGCCGCAGAGATAAAGTCACTGCTACAAGGACCGGCAACATCTACAGAAGAGTCTCCTCAACACACTAGAGAAGTTGCAGAGGCGACACCGAAGAAAGCAAAGCGAAGTCTGGGTAGCTTTTTGAAAAAAGATCAATAAAATGGCCCAGTTGCCTTTTCCGACAGAGATGCGGTGGAAGCTGAGCTCAAGAGTTACCTGCAGGCAGAAGAGGTGGATGGTGAGACAATTCCCCTGAAGTGGTGGAGGCAAATATGGCAGGTTTGACCAGGAAATACCTCTGTATTCCTGCCACCAGTGCCCCTTCAGAGAGGGCATTCAGCACTGGTGACAACATTGTGACCTGCCACAGATCAGAGACAGTTGACAGACTTGTCTTCCTGGCTAAAAACCTGTAATACAGTTTAGCCACTCTAAGAAATGTGGCTGGCAAAGTAAGTTTTCTTACTTTGTTTGTTTTTTGCACTAAGAGCACTGTTGTACGTTGAGTATAAGCAATGAGGAAGAGGAAAAACATATACTGTGCAGGAATTATGCAAGGAGAAGGTTTTTTGTTTTGTTTAGTTACTGAAGAGCAGTAACTTATTTGTGCTTTTGTATTTTGAGAGTTGCATCATGTATATTGGTTGGGGCGAAAAAGTTCCTCTCCTGCTGTTCTTGAATTTACTTTCATTTAATATAATGCTGCTAGATTTTACTGTTTTAATGGTACAAGCAATGAGGCCAAGTGAACATGGACAAGACACATCTGCAATGTTGACAATTATTTCAATACTGTAAGAGTCACTCATGGTTTCAACAAATGTACCATTTTGGTAGTTTAATTTTGCTCGAGTTGGTTGAGGGAAATAAACCTCCAGTCTTGCTGTACTTGAATTCCATTTTTTATTTTAACTTTGTGCAGCTTGATTTTATTGTATTTCAAGAATGGAAGTAACTTGAGAAAAGATTTTGCATTTTTTTTCTATTGCCATTTTGCTCGATAAATGTTCTTAAAATACCTCTGTACTATTTGAATACAAAAGTACAGAAATAGCTGCCTAAACAGTATTTTACTCCTTCAGAAGCATTTATATGGAAAATTATAAGATAAAATTAACATACCGTGATATAATACCGTTACCGTCTATGCCTCAAATCATACCGTGATATACATTTTATTCCATACCGTACAGCCCTAACGGGACGATTTTGTTAGGCAACCCTAATTATGTAGCATCCCAGATACTCTTCTGTCCAGGAAAACACATACATACATTGTATCGGATTAGATACTCATTTGCTAGTATCGATATAGTGCTGTCTCCTCCTCCAGCTGACACACAACGTCACATAGTACTGCTGCAGACAGACAGGCACACAGCCCCTCCGATCACATGCTGCAGCTAACCTCAACACTTAGCTCACACACACTGTGTAGCTCTGTCACAACTGTCACAACAATTTTAAACCTGTTTTCTGGCCTTTTATCGAGTTCTGTTTTGGATCACTACCATCCTAAGTGCCTGCTTTAACCCGGTTTAGGGTTTTTTATTTTTATCGGATGTTTGTTATTTTAAACCATGCGTCTTGACTGCTGAGGCCGCTGTTCACCGGCACAGCTCGGCGTGGCTTTAGCATAGCATCTGGGCCCGACCACCACAAAACCAACCTCATACTGTAAACAGTCACAGATAAAGGACACTTTGGTTGCGTTCCGAATCGCATACTTTCTACTATATAGTATGTAGAAAAAGATTTAGGATGTCCCGATTCTTGTGGCCAGATTTAGGATGGTTAGAAGTACCCGGATGTCCTACTTCATGCGGCCAAGATTGTTAGTGTTGAAAAGTGGGCGATTATTACTATTTGGGCGATTCTGACCAACAATCCAGTGCGCACGTGAAGTGACGTAACATCGACAAAGCCTCCATATGAAAACAAACGGGGATGCGACGGATATAAAAGCAATGTTATGATGAAATAAGAGAGAAAAGTATGTCCCAATAGTATGCCTACTGCATCCTAACTTGATTCTTTTTATCGTCGGATGTAGTATGTAGAATAGAAAAAAGAAAGAGTATGCGATTCGGAACGCAACCTTTGAGTTGTAGCCTACTACTACACCATCAACATTTAGGATGGCTGTGTGTGTAGATTGTAAGTCTCAGTAATCATGGAGGATATTCTCCACCGAAATCCGAACTTAGGGGCAAGGACCAGCTGATCGCAGAGCTTGCCTCCGTAGCATCATTACAATCAAAACGACTCTCGATCATGCAACGTTCCGGTCTAGGGGCCCCGGCTGACCCATTGTGGTCCTCCTCCATGTCACAATTGGTTTCAGACTCTGCAGCTACACTTCCCTGGCTGACTTCCGTGAACGCGGCCCGCCCGGATGATCCATAGGTTGAGGTGGACCTTGGCGGCCGCCTCGCTGGGTATGGGCCGGACGCAGGGGAGCCAGGCACTGCCACCACCGATCCCACCAACATAACAACACCGCCGCCGACCGAGGCCAACAAGGGAAATGTGTCCACGGCGCCGGCACACAGCTCCACACCGAAGTCGCTCCAGTATCCATGGTCCCTGGTGGTGAGGAGCGGGCTGGCCAGTGAGCGAGTTTCCTCCCAGCCTCCCGTGGCTCTTTCAAACCACTTCGAGTTGCTGACGCCGGATACCGCCATGGATCACCTTGATGACACCCCCGCATCCAGAGTCAACGGACCCAACTCCGATGGAGGCTCCTGTGACCAGCGCTTCACGGGCGGCTCGCAGCTCCGACGCTGGGAAGAACAACCGCAGCTCCGGTGCTAGGAAGAACAACCGCAGGACGACGATGCTGCAGGAGGCTGTAACCCGACCATCATGGGGTCTTCCTCGGCCTGGATCTCTTCAATCAAGGTCAACGGCGGAGGTCTCCCAGCCCGGGCCGTCGCCTGCCCCACAGACGGAGGTAAGTGAGCGCCCGCCTCCTTGCCCAGGCAGCTCACACACAACCTCACCATCTCCTCCTCCTCTTTTCCCCCCCACTACATTGATTATCGGGGATTCCATAACTAGGCACATTCGGTTTTTTAACGCAATCACACGCTGCTTTCCTGGTGCCACAGTCTCCGTCATTGTGGATCGGCTTTTAGAATTACTGCCCTCTCTCCCGTCATCCATCACAAACATCGTGATTCATGTAAGGCGAAACGACACTTCCCGCCGGGAATCTGAGGAAACTAAAAGGAATTTTAAACTTCTTTTCATTGTCCTAAAACCCCGCTTTGAGTCCATTTTTATTTCCAGCCCCATTTCCTCTTCTCGCGGCACTGAATCATTCAGCAGAATCTTTCAGCTAAATGCATGGCTTCAGTCCAGCTGTAGATCACGACATGTTTTTTATCGACAATTTTGATTTGTTCTGGAACCAGGCAGATCTATTTAAAAGGGATGGGATTCCCCCAACCCACCATGGAAGCCACATTCTGGCATGCAATATCCAGCATGTAGTGCAATCCTCCACACGTGCGTGACACACAGGCTGTGTTCGGAAAGCCATACTAGCGTCCTACATCCTACATACTCACCATCTATATACTGCATACTGTCTACTCAAAGATTGATTGTGTATGCGAGGTGCGCCGAAACGTTTTCAGTATGAAGTATACTCAAGCAATGAAGAATTTCTTCTTCTTCTTACAAGATTCAGGCAGTTTAGACACTGTTTAGCGTATAACCGCCCTCTACAGGTTAGATATTGAACTCGATTTTTACAGTCCTGTGTTCATCATCTGTGTTTTAGACCTCTTGTTTTATAATTATGTTTTGAGGCGGAGGATCCCTCCGACGCTCTCTGTCCGAATCTGTACAGCACTCAGCTGTCTGTCAGTTGAGCTGGACGAGCTGCGGTGTGTGGAACAGCGATCTGTTCTGATCGCTCTCCACTATCAGACTCACATCACTCATTTCACTTAGTAACTCTAATGTTGTTAGGTATTTATCTTCATCTCTTATCTATTGTAAGAGTTTATGAATGACTGCACGTACAGTTGTCAGATCGCGGACCCCAAACAATGTCGTTGCCTAGCAACTTGCTCGAAAATATTTCATTTTCCTGGGCGGGTAGAATTGACCCAGTGCATTGTGGGGCGGTTGAGTAGGAAAAGTATCCAATCGGTCCATACCCAAAATTTTCCCGGAAGTTAGTACTCATCCGGGAATTTCTCACATACCCAACCGTCACATACTCAAAATGAGTATGAGTAGGACGTTAGTATGGCTTTCCGAACACAGCCACACACTCCACAGATTGCCCACAACTCTCTTCCCCTGCACTCATCTCAGGTTACCATTCGAGTCTCCAGCACCCCCTACTGTCCACCTCCGGCATCACTATGTACACTATTGGTTACTTCACCTCCCCATATTGTAGCTGTTTGTGTGACTAACCCCACAAAACGTTCAAGAAACACTTGTCACTTTAATACAGCAAATTTCTCAAACCTGGTACCCATTCCCCTTCAGCCACAGTCTGCTGTAACATAGGGCTGACAATGCTTAGCATTCAAACACACTAAGTTTGGCCTTGTTAAACATCAGGTCGTTGTCAGGTAAAACATTTTTAATTAATGATTTTATTACCAAGCACAATCTTGATTTTATGTTTTTAACTGAAACTTGGTTGGAACAAGACAACAGCTCAGCTGTTCTTATCGAGTCAACCCCCCCCAAACTTCACTTTCATGAGTGAGGCCAGAGTTCATAGGAAAGGTGGTGGAGTTGCTATTTTATTTAATGAATCTCTACAATTCAAAAAGATGTCTTATGGAAATTGTTTCATTTGAATATGTGGCTCTCAAGTTAAATTCAGCCTCTCGAGCCATATTTATTAATATCTACAGGCCACCAAAATACTGTGCAAGCTTTTATGATGACTTTGCTGAACTGCTGTCTGTAATCTGCATTGAGTTTGACTGTGTATTAATCGTTGGTGATTTTAACATACATGTTGAGTAGCCTGAGGACAGAAGTACTAAAGAACTGTGCTATGTCCTGGAAAACTTTGGACTTTCCCAGCATGTGAACTGGCCTACACATAATAAAGGTCACACCCTGGACTTAATCATTTCCAAAGGCCTGGACATTGCAAAGGTTTCTGTGACTGATGTGGGTCTCTCCGACCATTCATGTTTGTTTTTTGAAAGTACAGTCGCTATACACAAAGGCGACCAAACAAAAGTAATCAAGAAGCGGTGTATTACTGAAAACACCAGTGAGGAATTTGTTCAAGCATTTTTTCAGACTCCACTCCTCCCCTGTATCTCAGTTAATGTGTTTGTGGATAACTTCAACTCAAAAATTACAAATATTATTGATGCCATTGCACCCACTAAGGTGAAGGCCGTCTGGTAAAAAAGATCCCCATGGAGAAATGCCCCGCAGGTCAGACTAGAAAAAAGAGAGTGCCGTAAAGCAGAACGTAGGTGGCGAAAATCAAATCTCAATGTTCATTATGACATCTTCAAAGGAAAACTTTGCACTTTTAACTCGGAACTGAGAAATGCAAGGCAGTCTTTTTTCTGTGACATCGTCACCAAAAACAGCAACAATGCACGTGCCCTGTTTGCTACTGTTGACAGGCTCACAAACCCTCCTGTGTCAGTAGCATCTGAACATCTCTCCACGAGGGCCTGCAATGAATTTGCCTCCTTCTTTACTGAGAAAATTCATAAAATTAGACAAGCTGTCATCACATCAATACCGGTTTCAAGATATGTTTTATCCCTGTGCCCACTTAAAATCAATCCAAATGCCATGACAGAATTTTGTCTGATTAACCAGAAACACCATGAGGACATTATACAACACCTGACCTCCTCCTCCTGTTGCCTTGACATTCTACCCACAGGTTTCTTTAAAACGGTTTTTAACTGCATGGCCTCAGATGTCCAAGAAATTGTCAACATGTCCCTTCGGACAGGTGTATTCCCACAGGCCCTGAAAACAGCAGTCATCAAGCCACTCCTAAAAAAGAACAACCTAGAAACATCAGTCATGAACAATTATAGGCCCATATCTAACCTGCTATTTTTAAGCAAGATAATTGAAAAAGCTGTTTATCAGCAGCTAAATAACTACATGGCAATGAACAACTGCTTTGATGTCTTCCAGTCAGGCTTTCGTCACCACCACAGCACTGAGACCCAGGGCCGCCCATAAGGGGTTGAAAGTGGGAAAGCTTTCTAGGGCCCAGCCACCAGGGGGGGCCCAGAGAGAAAAAAATAAATAAAAAAATCCTTTTTTTTTTTTTTTTGCAGATGACTTAGCCAACCTTTATTATGAAGGCTATATTCGCAAGATAACTTTCTATAATAAAAGAAAACATTTTATTCATTGTTGCTTTGGTAAAATATATCACATTTTATATTGAAAAACTAAAAATATCATGGGTAGTTTTTCAACCAAAACAAGTGTTAGCTATGTATTGATGATGAGCAAGCTAACCTAACAAGTTCAGTGATGCCAGGACCTGGACATAAATCAGGTCACCAGAAAAGAAAGGGAAAAAAAAGACGGCACTTTCAAGGGCTTTGGAAAATTCCTTAATATCAGTATTTCTGCCAGCAAAAGTGGATTTTCAATTCAGAGATACTGTGATATTTCATCAAGTTTTGAGGTGTCTATGTGAGGGTGTTCTGCAAATTATTCTGTATATTTTATCAATTATTTTCTAAGAAAATTTGAAAATTAAATATTTAGCCTTTAAACGAAGGTGGCAGATGGTTGTTATACTGATAAGGAAAGCTTCTGGTAGCAGTACTATCATGGTTACCCCCCCCCCTACAGCAGTGGTGTGTCTAAAAGCTTACATTACAGTAAATGTTACAGTAAATGTGCCAAAAAGCAGGTGCAGAGATCTTGCAAGGGCAAAAAAATTCCGCTCGCGCACTGCGCGCGCTCGCATTGTCAGTATCTCTGCCCACTATTATTTCCAGTAGCACACCCTAATCTAACTGGCTAGAACCGGCCCTGTGTACAGGTATGTGTTATGTAGGAATAAGCGCATCATGCACTGATACAAGTTCAGTACGAGTAAAGGGGGCCCAATGACTGGACCTTTTCAGGGGCCCAGTCATTTGTCTGAGCAGGCCTGCTGAGACCGCTCTGGTTAAGGTCCTCAATGACATTCATCTAAACACAGACAGTGGCAAAAGCTCTGTATT
The DNA here is from genome assembly GCA_949357725.1 of Hyperoplus immaculatus. Lineage (NCBI taxonomy): Eukaryota > Metazoa > Chordata > Actinopteri > Uranoscopiformes > Ammodytidae > Hyperoplus > Hyperoplus immaculatus. The sequence continues at coordinate 10,925,696 of OX442352.1, read as the reverse complement.
AGTTTTATTGGATCTCAGTGCTGCGTTCGACACAGTTGACCACAGCATATGACTAGATCGACTAGCAAACTGGGTTGGACTTTCTGGAACTGTACTAAACTGGTTTGAATCATACTTAAAGGACAGAGACTACTATGTATCAATAGGCAATTTCACATCCGAGAGAACAAATATTACATGCGGGGTCCTCCAAGGTTCCATTCTTGGGCCTCTTCTGTTTAACATCTACATGCTCCCACTAGCTCAGATTATGAACAAGAACAAATTATGTTACCATAATTATGCAGCCGACACACACATTTACATAACCATATCACCAGGAGACTATAGTCCGATTCAAGCACTAAGTAAGTGCATTGAACAAATCAATGACTGGATGTGCCAAAACTTTCTTCAATTAAACAACGACAAAACTGAAGTCATTGTCTTTGGTATTAGGGATGAACAATTAAAAGTCAGCGCACAGCTTAAATCTGTTATGTTAGAAAGCACACACTAAGCTAGAAATCTTGGAGTAGTCATAGATTCAGACTTGAATTTCAAAAAACACATTAAATCAATTACTAAGTCAGCCTACTACCACCTTAAAAATATATCAAGAATTAAAGGGCTTATGTCTCAGCAGGACTTAGAAAAACTTGTCCATGCATTTATTTTTAGTAGACTTGACTACTGTAATAGTGTCTTTGCAGGCCTTCCTAAAAAATCAATCAGACAGCTTCAGCTAATTCAAAACGCTGCTGCTCGAGTCCTCACTAGGACCAAAAAAGTGGATCACATTACCCCAGTTCTTAGGTCTTTACATTGGCTTCCTGTCACTCAAAGAATTGATTTTAAAATATTGATGTTGGTCTATAAAGCTGTAGCGGGTACAGGTAGTTCAGATTAATTCAGCTATTAGAAATTAATCTGATGATTAATAATACTTTAATAATTTCTTAAAGTTCAAAAGGGGCACCACCATTCATTTAAGAATGGAAAAGTAATAGCAAATTGTCTCGTTTAATCAAAGGATTTATTTAGAAACATTGATTAGCTTAACGCTCAGTTAAACAAATCAACATTAGCAAATCCTAGTCTCAAAGATCATTTCCATAAAATAATGTAATCAAGTAGTTACTATTATAAATTTGGTAATATGATCTTAACACTGAAGGCTACAGAGTCTTTCACTTGTTGATTGTTGACACTCCAATAATATCCACACAAATAAATCACAAACACTTCTGGTTACAATATAAGAACATTTATTTTAACCACGATGAAACTTAAGGTAACATCCGTTTTATACACGCATAAAGCAAATACACTTAATCAAAGAAAAACGTCTAGAACATTGTTGTTTATACAGCTATGTACCAATGTGTGTGTGTGTGGGAGTGAGTGAGTGAGTGTGTGAGTGAGTGTGTGTGTGTGTGTAGCGGAGCGAGTGAGTGTGTGTGTGTGTGTGTGAGTGAGTGAGTGAGTGAGTGTGTGTGTGTGTGTGTGTGTAGCGGAGCAAGAACAAAAGGGACGGGGAAGCTCCCACGTGACTTGGGACACGAGAGGCACAAAATGGCGGCCCAAATAGGCTAGGTTATTAATGACACAAAATGGCGTCCCCTGGATGGCTAAGCTAGGCTATCCTACTTTCCCCGATGGGGGAAGTGATTACCACGGGTGCTCAAAAGGGCGTCTACGTTTGGAACAAAGGACCTGACGAATGGTATTTGAGGCGGGGAATTTGGAAAACACACTAGCTCTTTAAAAGGGAATTCTACCAACGATCTTAGCACCAATTCTATCTAGGTCAGGTCACCATCTAACGTGTGTGTACGTGCGTGCAGGAGAGGAAGAGGAGGAAAGGCCACGCTTGGACGCGGAGACGGGGGGAAAAGAAAGGCGTTAGGTTTAAAACATACAGCAGACTTTTTCCACACTGCAGCGTGAATGAAAAGATCGAACTTTCCGTTCTGGCTCTCCGTGGGGGAGAAGACAAACGGAGATTGATCACACAGCTTGTTTCAAAATAGCAAACACAAATTCGAAAATAAACAGTATTGTTCACACCTTAAGAAGTAAATAATAACTAAACATCTGCCCAGGTAATTATAAAGCCAAAATCTCACTTGGGGAAACTTAATTCCCACTGCTTCGTCGTCGTTGTGGCGGGTAGGCCACTCCTTTCCAGGACGGCGAAAGGGGCCCGCGAGACGGCTATCCAAGCTCCAGGCTCCGGGCCGTTGGCGGTCGGTGAGCTGGTGAGGTGATCTCTGCGTTCGTCAGATCGCAGGAAAAAAGGCAAAAGGGCGCAGCTGATTTGGTGCGGGGATGGCGGTCGAAGATCACTCGATCGGCTATCCAGTCCGCGGTCCGAGAGCTGAGTTTCTGGATAAACCCGCCTGCTTCTCGTGTGGTGTGGTTGCGATCGAAGACCAATTCGACCGGCTTACGTCCTTGGTCCAAAGGCAGGTTTCTGGATAAACCGCCTGTCTCCAGTGTTCTTCTGGTCGTTCCAACGGAACAGCTTCAACACTTCGTTGTTTTAGAGATCGCCGCGGCCGCAGGCGATAGCCTTAGTAAAACACGTGGTGGTTGATTCAGGGCTGAAGAGGGCCCTTGTAGATCTGTACAGACTTGTTGTTTCTATAGGCGTATCAGCAAACAGCCGATTACCAGAAAGCAAGAAATGGCCGCGAGGCCTCCTTTTAAAGGTCCCGGCTTTCCACCGGGGTGGAGTTTCAGGCTAGCGTTTAGACACACCCACCTGAAGAGGTAAGGGTGTACTGCAGTGTTTTGGCCGCACGGTGGCGGCACAGGGTTGACCATAGGTTTGACCCCCTACATTCCCCCATTTTGGTCTCAATGTGGGTTAGGGGGACCTGCGTTGGGATCAAAACAAAAGGGTTAAACAGTTCAAAGTTCCTGATGACAATGTCTGTTATAATCCATGGTCCACGATGAAGGCAACTTGGAGTGGTATATCCTGAGGGTATTTTCACAGTTCTTAGAGATTTTTGGCATAACCTGGGCAGTTCTAAAGACTTTGGCACATCTGGGCAGATGTTAACTGACTATCAAAACAATTCATAATACCACACAAATAAAAGAAAAATAAAACAAGAAAAACCAATAACACAACAGTCACATCACAGCTCTTTCCTGGGGGGTTCGCTCCTGAGTAGAGAGAAAAAGGGACAGGAAAAGAAAGGAAACTGATGGCTTGGGTAGCTGGAATCAGTATGGTGATGGTGTTTGTGTCTTGCTTAAAACGTGGTTTGATCTGTGTAATATCATTCAATGTATTGTGCCGTACCTGTATTGGTTGCATGGAAAATGCAAATAATGTCATAATACAATCACTAAACATGAACCCGAAGGCTGTCTCAAAACTATCTTGGTACATTGACAGGGACTAATCTGGATTAATTTGTAATAATACTAATTTAGTTCCTTCAGCCAAGGATTCTGGCGAAGGATGTCGTCAATAAGGAGGTTTTAACCTCTTAATGCATCCATCATCTCGATCTTAGAGGCCTCTGGACTGAGATGGTGGAGGACACTAGACGTACAGTGGCCCTTGGTGGGACAGCTCAAGAATATAGTTTGATAACTTAGTGATAGTATCATGATGTCATATGAAATCAGTATGGAGAAGTTAGTGTATTTGTAGGCAGGGTTATGGATTCTAACATGGAGACCCTGCTACCTAACTAGTGGTGGACATGCTGAGGTGTGTCCTCCCCTCCTTTTTTCGGGTGGACAGTGGTTGTCGGGCCCCTGACTGTATGCCAGATCTGTTCAGCTTCGTTCACAATCTTTCTGATGGGGTCCCTGCTCTTATTACACTTGACGGTGACATGGGTTCGCACAGAGCTGTGAAGGTTGTCAACGAACATTCTTCTAAAATCTCTGGTTCCCTCAGCCCCTGGTTCTGCATTGCCCTGAAAGTAGACATTGCTCAAACGCCTATGAAAATCCCTAGGGGATTCATTCTGTCCCTGGAGCGTAAGGTTAGCTGTCGTACGGGCTGAGTATCGATCAGTATATGGCGAGTACTCCTCCATGAGCACATCACAGGACTTCCTATAGCTCTCTCTAACCCTTGACCGCTGTGCCGTCAGAAAAGCATGAACACTTCGAGAGGTGGTCTTCCAAATGAGTTTTACCTTCTCCTTTTGGGTTGCGTGCGGCAAGTCAGACACACATTGTGCAATCTCACGCAGATAAACTCTAACATCAGCATCTCTCCCCTTTGGGTCAAATCGCTCTATATCCTTAGCCAGAGCGTCCAGCTGTTTCAAACGCAGGCCTGGGGACCTGTGTTTGTGGCGGCGGTGTGACTGGGCACCAGAACGTTTGGAGCGATGCTTGGACCCTCGTCCACGATCAGGTGAACGGGAAGGAGAAGAAGACGAAGAAGAAGAGGAAGAGGATCGCTGCTTGGACCTGGGTCTACGGTCAGGTGAAGGGGAAGAAGAGGAAGATCGCTGTCTGGACCGGGATTTACGATCAGGTGACCGGGAAGAAGAGTGGTGCTTCGACCGGGATTTACGATCAGGTGACCGGGAAGAAGAATGGTGCTTCGACCGGGATTTACGATCAGGTGACCGGGAAGAAGAGTGGTGCTTCGACCGGGATTTACGATCAGGTGACCGGGAAGAAGAATGGTGCTTCGACCGGGATTTACAATCAGGTGACCGGGAAGAAGAGTGGGAACAGTCAGAACGTGACTTCTTAAAAGATGTCTTTTTGGAAACTGGAGACACTTTACTGTGGACAGCTGGGCTCTGAGCCGAGTCCTGCCCTTGGTTCCCGGTTTGAAAGGAGGCAGTCAGAGCTCTGCTGGCTTGCTTAACAGCCTCCATTTCAATACACAGTGCTGATTCGCGCATCTCAGCTCTATGCATTGCTAACAAAAACAACTCTCCGACCAAATCTTGGATGATGCTTTTTCCTTCTGCCTTATTTATGTAGCGTACCAAGCTATCAATTTCAGCTTCACACTCCGGCAGGGTCATGCGCTCTATCTTGTCCCCCTGTGTATGTGGGAAGCTGGTTATTCGTGACACCAGGGCAGACAACGTTTCAAGGTCGAAGTTTGCACCCCCATCCCTTGAAAAGATGGGCTCACTCATATTTCCCTGTTAGGACATATGAGTTTGCAGAAGAGACAACAACAACGTCCCCCCAGTTAGGGACTGAAATCACTTCACAAAGTGTTAGTTTTAACACCCTTTTTGGAGTTCCAAGACCCCAGTTATTTTCCAAAGAAAATATCATATATCAAGACGCACAGAGGACTTACCGTCTGTGACTTACAACCAATTTTCCCAACGGAGAATTGTATATATCAACCCGCACAGAGGGACACCCCAGTCTGTGACTAACCAATCAGCTTTTCTTGGAAAAAACTGAATACATATATCAAAATGCACACGTGAATCAACACCGTCTGTGACTTACTACCAATTTTCCCCACGAAAACAGTATATATATAAAACGCACAGAGGAATTACCACCGTCTGTGACTAACCAACAGCTTTCCAAAGGAAAACTATAGATATCAAAATGCACACGTCTGTGACTTACAACCAATTTCCAAAGAAAATTGTATATCAAACGCACAGAAGATAAAACTTCTGTGTCTCACAATCAGCTTTTAGTATTATACTTTTACTTATTTTGATTCGATATGCTAATTTCAACTTGCTGGACAACTGTGTTTTAAAACTACTGTTATTTAAACGTTATAGGGGTTAAGCAAAACCACAATGAAAAATCTCAATCAATCTCTGAGGCAGATTTATCAAACCATATAACTCAAAACTAACACTATCTTAGACACACAACCTAGCACACAGTGTAACAAAAATAACAACACAACTAGACTTTAGCCTTGGCAGTTCCAATTTCCAACAGAACAGAGTTAAGCTCTATTCTACTTTTTCAGAAATTGTAACCACAAGTTTAACAATCATTTGTAGGAATATTAGTAGGAAAATCAACAATTCAACAAGCCTCACGCGCCGGGCTCCATTTATGTAGCGGGTACAGGTAGTTCAGATTAATTCAGCTATTAGAAATTAATCTGATGATTAATAATACTTTAATAATTTCTTAAAGTTCAAAAGGGGCACCACCATTCATTTAAGAATGGAAAAGTAATAGCAAATTGTCTCGTTTAATCAAAGGATTTATTTAGAAACATTGATTAGCTTAACGCTCAGTTAAACAAATCAACATTAGCAAATCCTAGTCTCAAAGATCATTTCCATAAAATAATGTAATCAAGTAGTTACTATTATAAATTTGGTAATATGATCTTAACACTGAAGGCTACAGAGTCTTTCACTTGTTGATTGTTGACACTCCAATAATATCCACACAAATAAATCACAAACACTTCTGGTTACAATATAAGAACATTTATTTTAACCACGATGAAACTTAAGGTAACATCCGTTTTATACACGCATAAAGCAAATACACTTAATCAAAGAAAAACGTCTAGAACATTGTTGTTTATACAGCTATGTACCAATGTGTGTGTGTGTGGGAGTGAGTGAGTGAGTGTGTGAGTGAGTGTGTGTGTGTGTGTAGCGGAGCGAGTGAGTGTGTGTGTGTGTGAGTGAGTGAGTGAGTGTGTGTGTGTGTGTGTGTGTAGCGGAGCAAGAACAAAAGGGACGGGGAAGCTCCCACGTGACTTGGGACACGAGAGGCACAAAATGGCGGCCCAAATAGGCTAGGTTATTAATGACACAAAATGGCGTCCCCTGGATGGCTAAGCTAGGCTATCCTACTTTCCCCGATGGGGGAAGTGATTACCACGGGTGCTCAAAAGGGCGTCTACGTTTGGAACAAAGGACCTGACGAATGGTATTTGAGGCGGGGAATTTGGAAAACACACTAGCTCTTTAAAAGGGAATTCTACCAACGATCTTAGCACCAATTCTATCTAGGTCAGGTCACCATCTAACGTGTGTGTACGTGCGTGCAGGAGAGGAAGAGGAGGAAAGGCCACGCTTGGACGCGGAGACGGGGGGAAAAGAAAGGCGTTAGGTTTAAAACATACAGCAGACTTTTTCCACACTGCAGCGTGAATGAAAAGATCGAACTTTCCGTTCTGGCTCTCCGTGGGGGAGAAGACAAACGGAGATTGATCACACAGCTTGTTTCAAAATAGCAAACACAAATTCGAAAATAAACAGTATTGTTCACACCTTAAGAAGTAAATAATAACTAAACATCTGCCCAGGTAATTATAAAGCCAAAATCTCACTTGGGGAAACTTAATTCCCACTGCTTCGTCGTCGTTGTGGCGGGTAGGCCACTCCTTTCCAGGACGGCGAAAGGGGCCCGCGAGACGGCTATCCAAGCTCCAGGCTCCGGGCCGTTGGCGGTCGGTGAGCTGGTGAGGTGATCTCTGCGTTCGTCAGATCGCAGGAAAAAAGGCAAAAGGGCGCAGCTGATTTGGTGCGGGGATGGCGGTCGAAGATCACTCGATCGGCTATCCAGTCCGCGGTCCGAGAGCTGAGTTTCTGGATAAACCCGCCTGCTTCTCGTGTGGTGTGGTTGCGATCGAAGACCAATTCGACCGGCTTACGTCCTTGGTCCAAAGGCAGGTTTCTGGATAAACCGCCTGTCTCCAGTGTTCTTCTGGTCGTTCCAACGGAACAGCTTCAACACTTCGTTGTTTTAGAGATCGCCGCGGCCGCAGGCGATAGCCTTAGTAAAACACGTGGTGGTTGATTCAGGGCTGAAGAGGGCCCTTGTAGATCTGTACAGACTTGTTGTTTCTATAGGCGTATCAGCAAACAGCCGATTACCAGAAAGCAAGAAATGGCCGCGAGGCCTCCTTTTAAAGGTCCCGGCTTTCCACCGGGGTGGAGTTTCAGGCTAGCGTTTAGACACACCCACCTGAAGAGGTAAGGGTGTACTGCAGTGTTTTGGCCGCACGGTGGCGGCACAGGGTTGACCATAGGTTTGACCCCCTACAAAGCCGTAAATGGTTTAGGGCCTAAATACATCGCTGACCTGCTGATCCCTTACGAACCAGTCAGAGCTCTCAGATCATCTGGGACTGGGCTACTGACAGTCCCCAGAGTAAGGACTAGACGGGGAGAGGCAGCCTTCAGTTTTAATATACCCAAGCTCTGGAATAAACTTCCAGGGGACTTGAGGTCCGCTTCAACACTCGGCTCTTCTAAATCAGGTCTGAAGACTTTACTGTTTCCGTTTTAACCTGTAATTTTAAATTTGTATCTATTTTTAATTATTTTATGTTTTATTTATATTTATGTTTCTCATTCGCTTTTTTTTTAAATGTGTGCTCTATACTTGATGTATTTTGTTTTTGCATCTTTAAAGCACCTTGAATGGCCTTGTGTCCGAAATGTGCTTTAGAAATAAATTTGCCTTGCCTTGATACATGCAGAGAAAGGGAATTCGAGTACACTTATTTTTTTATCTTTATTCTGGGGACTTCTGATCTTTAATTCCATGCAAACAAAGTTGAGTGCTTTATGAAAAATCTAAGTAATGAAGAGACAGATTTTCAAAGCAGAAAACTGGAAGAGGCACTATGCACTGAAAGTGTAATCTATATTTTGATTTCATGAAGCCACATAACCACAGTGTTTGAATAATGATGTTTTTGAATAGTACTTACATAATACGACAGCTTGAGTCCACCCATGTCTGCTATGTTCTCCCCCAGTGTCAGACGACCATTTACCTAAACACATGCAACAGAAAATTACTAAAACAGTGCAAGTCTTAACATCACTACCCCTATCATTTCATGCTGGAGTGTACACCAATCTAGGGATGTAAGGCAAATATCAAATCAAGTATTTTTAGATAGTTCTATATTTTAGAAAAGGAAATTTGCTTCTTTGAAAAGAGTCACATGAAAAAATGGATAGCACTCCCCTATCCATATGCTAAATCTGGTGCTGGGTCCAGAAAAATGGAACCTGAGCTAAGCGTAAAGACCAAAGACGTAAACTTTGAGTACCAGCGCCTCTAAATCACTTTTAATTTACACTTTGTATACCTTTTTATTAGCCAGTGCAAAAAACAAAATGTTAAGACTACAAAATGATTTTGTGAAGGGACTGATGGGTCTTGACTATTTATTTGATGGAAGTGACTTCCTGGATGCTCCATGAGCAGGCTAGCTAAGCTTATAACACTCTAGTTTTAGCCTCTTATTTACCATAAAGACACTGTATGTGAGTGGGATACATTTTCTTATCTTGCTCTCAGAAAGAAAGTAGAGAAGGTTGCTCGAAAATATCAACGGACCACAAAAGGTAGACCTGTGTATTTAAAATATACCTTTGCAATTTAGTATTTCACTTCAGACTGTCACAATTGAAGCAGTAGAAGCTAAAATATTTGGACTTAGAGTCATACCATGGATCCTAGATTTCCTACATTTACCATAACATAAAATTGTGTATTTTGTAAATAAATTAAAAACTTCCTGCCCAAAGTTTTTCAAACTGCCTTGACCCAGTGTGTAGGCTTTCTATTATACATTTGTAATATTGCAGCACAATCTGAGACAACCCTGATAATAACCATAATGGCCGCGTTTCCCAGATTCGATCGTTCTTTGGGGCCAAAGAAGGGTCGAAAGAAGGGTTCGCCAAAGAAGGAGCGTTAAGATACGGGTGTTTCCCAGATGCCATCTTAAGTGCCTTCTTTGGAGAACGCGTAAGACGAAGCGAAAGAAGTACTTTGGTGGGAGCTGTCCACCGCGGTCGTGCTGAAACTGAATAAATCGATGCCAGGCGAATCGATCACCCACCTCTTTATCAGCGCATAAGTCACACACAGCGCCCCGTGGTCACCCCCACACAGGTGGAATTAGGCTACGCATGTATAGTGTGTGTGTGGGGGTGTGTGGGTGCGGGGGGGGGGGGGCAACAAGTGTATCCAAGTAGTAATCAAGCCCATTAGCGCATATATACCCCGTGGATAGGCACACACATGTGAGAGTGGAAGAAAGCGGCAGCAAAAGAAACAAGCGGGCACCGTCGTTTACCGCGGAGGAGATGGGCGTCTTAGTGGACGAGGTCTGGCAGCACCGGGCAGTTTTATTCGGGGGAACAAGGGGCAAAAAGAACATCACAGTGAAGAACCGTGTTAGGCAGGCCATAGCCGAAAAGATGTCCCCCTCCAGCCCATGTGGCCTGCGTGACTGGCGTGCTGTGAGGAAGAAGTGGCAGGAGTTCCAGAACCAAACAAAAAGGAAGAGTGCGAAGGTTTCACTAATCAATCTCCCTTCGTTGCAGGTGATGCAGACGCCCAGTAAAGACAGCGCGGAGTAACCCCTCCCCCATATGGTTTCAATAAACTACTTTGGTTTCCTTTTCAACCATGTATTGTGTGGATCATTTTGCATTGAAATGAGAGTGTCAAACCTATAGCAACAAAAAGTCCCAGGCAATTTGTAATTTAGCTAAGCGTAGGTTAATGCCGTGTGCGTATAGTGCGCCCTTTCAACAGCATTCCAGTGCCAGACTTTCAGGTAAAGCACTCGGACACTGCAGCAATACTCATAGTGTGCAGGACGTTACATGTAGCCTACATCTGCTGGTTCTGTTTATTTATTTCAGCCTTCAGGCCTGAGAGTTGATATGGGTGATGTGTGGTGGTTGTGGGTTTATGGTTTAGTGATCAGAGCTTGGTGGTAAAGGGGTAGGGGCTGGGGGTTGTTGGACCTCAGAAGAGGTTGATATGTTCTTAAAAACGCAGCGCAGCCAGAAGCTGCATCTCCGGGCTGAAGGAAAAATTGCATATGTGTGGAGACACCAGAGTGATCAACCGTTGGATCTCCGCACGGCCGGGGCAGTCGGTACTTTGCCTGGACGGCCCGGTCTGAAAGCACGTCCAGTGGGGAGAAGTGCCGACGCACGTATGCATTTATGTAAACCGTCTGGCTTCGCGCACGGCGAGGCTGTTGTATTGCAGCCATGGTTTCTCACACGCGCGGACTTTGGCAACGCCTTTATAGCAGGTGGAGCCGCTCTGGATGAGGTTCAGCTGAGTTCAATTAAATCTGTTTCCTTGATATCTGTCAAATGCCACAGGGTTGTGGATATTTTTTTATGTGTAGTACTATAAACTCACATGTGTGTGGAAAACGTAAACGTGTAATTCATTAAAACATTTTTTTCTCTACTATTAGTTTATGTTTATTGCGCCAGGTCCGCATTGAACATTGTTTTATTATTTCGAAAAGTGGAGGAAATAAATTTCCCTGACGCGGCATGATCACTGATGATTTGGTCGCTAAGAAGGTTGAAAGAGTGGGTCAGCGCCGTCGTACAGTTCCATCTTAGTGAAAGTACTACTTTCGCTAAGAACGAATCTGGGAAACGCATTCTTCTTTCACAGCGTTCTTAAGAGCGCTCCAAAGAAGTACTTAGCCCAAAGAGGCTCTTAACGAATCTGGGAAACGCGGCCAATATCACAAGGTTTATTTTCACAGAAAGTTCCTCCAGAAATAATACGGTAGCCCATAACAGGCTTAGTGGTCCTCCTCTGTAAACTGATCTCTATGTATCTGAACAAAATAAAATCCTTCCACAAATAACCAGAATAGTACTGATTTAATCCAAAATAACAATAAATCAAGAATCATCATATTAGAGAAGGACACTGTCTTGCTTTTCACTATAAACCCAATATCAGGCCAAAATATCAGCAAACCCATCTATCAATGTATTAGAAATCAGCAGCGGCCTGTGCAGTGTGTGTGTGTGTGTATGCAGGCCCACCCTCTGGTTATAAACAGTGAAGTTATCGTAGAGATTGACGATACATTCAGCCTTGGTCTGAAACTTCTTGTAGGACTCTTCTGTCCACCACTGCTTGAGGTTTCCATGGCGGTCGTACTGGCCCCCTAGGGACATGAACCATTGCATCACTATGATGAAGGGCAAAAGGGCAAGGGAGGGGGGCAGTGTTAGCATGGAGACAGCACAACCTGCAACTTTCCTTGACAGTCCAAAGCGCTGCCCCATCACGTCCGCTTTTACACGTTTTGCTGCCAAGGGGTCAACCTTTAGGAGGCAAAGTGTTGTTCAACCCAGGGTTGGCCTTGGCTGGCGTGTCCAGCTTAAGGTATTGGAATACAATTATGGCTGACTATAAGCAAAACAAACTGGTATAGTGCACAAATTTACAGTTGCGCTCGAGAGTTAATCCACCATTTGGTGAATGGCTGGAAGAGGCACCCCCCTCATTAAATAATTTGGATGTAGCTTGAAGAGCAGCACTTTAGACTGAAAATGAAAGTTAGAGATTGAGGCTCAAAATAGCCTTTCAGTGCAGTTGCGATGAACAAGTCCTAACAAGCTTTCTGTTGAACAGTATAATGCAAGTGCGGGAGTACAACTGAAGAGCGGTGAAAACTGAGCATTGTTGCAATGGATTATGGGTGAAGAAGAGGAGTTGTTTTTTCTTACCCCAGTCATCATATCCATGTGTTAGCTCATGTCCAATGATAGCTCCTATTCCTCCATAGTTCAGAGACCTGGAAGCAGGATGGAGACATATGGAACTTTACCCAAAACTTAAGCTTTCTTGTTATCACCAGGTGCCTTAAAGCAAAACAAGGACACAAGTGTATTTCCTCATGAGAAGTTGAATTCCTTCATTCAGAGCAGTCAGACATTCGGGGGAAATACACTTGCTTTTCTGGCTGAGAAGTCTGATGCCACTGTTATTTGTCCATTCAAAATGAAGCTACAGTTAGGACACATAAACAGTGGGCAAGACTGTGCAGGAGATTGTGCAATTTAAAGTTGCTGATTGGTGGAATTTCATACCTTTTGGATGAAGCCAGGGGTTGTAAAAGTCCTCTAAAACAAAGAAAGTTGAGAAGCGAATTTCTACAAATTGCTAACTATTCCTTAAAGATTTCAATAAGATGGTAAACAGCTTGAGATGTCTTCACTTATCATGATATTAGAGGTAGTAGTATCTATTAAGAAAGTACACACTATATAATTTACAGTTTCAATATTAAGCTTGTATTCAGGACTTGCTCTTACGGATACCCAAAGTTATGTATATACTGTATGCAAATGTGTAAACTGAATTTCCCCACGGGGATTGATAAAGTCTTGTTCTTCAAATCCACTCCCTTTAGAACAAAGCAGTATGCCTTTCGAGGTGCCTCATTACAGTCAGCTCTGTGTCTTTCCTAACTGTTATTTCTCCCAGTATGCTCATTGCTAATTCTGCTCTGCCAAGCCAGATACTGCACAATACAAGTTCTACTTGGCATCTAATTTTAGATCCTTTTGATTAGATTGCTATTGAATTAAAAAAATAGCTCAACGGCATATTCCTTTGTTACTGATAAGAAAATATAATTTTTTTTTTGGGCATTTTTATGCTTTATTTGACAGTGCAGAGAGACAGAGGTGAACTGGGGCAGAGAGGGGAGTGACATGCAGAGAACGAACGCGGGTGGGAATCGAACCTGGGTCTGCTGCTGGGCCCGGCCCGGGAGGGGGACGCCTTACCAACTGAGCTAAAGGCGCCCCCAAAAATATCAAGTTTTGGTTTCACATACAGTATGAGGGGAAACAGCACTGGGACCTCTCAGCTGCAGTGTGAACATAAAACGTACTGCATCTTCCCAAGTTGTTGACACAAAATACAGACAACCGTACAGAGTTGTAATGTTTGAGGCTCTTGTACATTACTTGCATACTTCCATTATGCTACTTTATACTTCTACTCCACCACAATTCAGCTGGAAATAGTCTACTTTTTACTTCCATACATTTATCTGATAACTTAAGTTACCAGTTAATTTAACAAGTAAGATTTTAGCACACAAAAGATATGAAGTAATGCATACTTCCCAGCAGTTAGTGGATTCATCAATATGTTTAATGCAAAATGTCATGTTTCCAACATCTCAAATTTGAGGATCTACTGCTTTTTCTTTTAATCATTTACATTTTTACCGATCAATCTAGCATCAATCCACAACCTGCGCCCGCCCTACCCTCCCTGTGGCCAAAAAAGCAGCGGGTCACTCCATCTCTCCTTGGCCCTGTCCTTGCGGCACATGCAAATATATAGAGAGAGATGAAGGGGCAGACTTGGGGCTATTCACATGGCTACGCCTGAAAATGACTTTCTGACAGCTAGTCGATACGCTGCCTCACACTGGGCCCGACTCCCTCGCTGAACTAACTGGCTGATTGAAGCTTCATTATACTCAACGTGATAGTGGAGAGGTGTGTGTGGGGGGTTGAGAGCGAGAGTTTATGGGAGGTTAGGGCTTCTGCAGTAATAACTTCAAGGGGACACACGCACACACACACACTTTACAACATCATTCATAAATATTGATTAGCATGCATGGCAGCAGGTAGTGGAAGTTGTGGAGATCACCAATAATGAAGACATAGAAGTGTTAGGTACACAAACTGCTAATTGAGAGAGAGAGAGTGTGTGTGTGTGTGTGCGCGCGCGCTTACACCGGGGAGTTGGTGTGACTGCAGGAAGTGTAGCTGGATGGACTCTACTGTATGTATTGGCTTACAATAAGACTCAATACTGTAAGTGGTGGGTTTTACTACTCCTCAGTGAATGACCTTCATTAACAAAGGGTATATTGAGCAGAAGAATTGTTGTTTACATGCACATTTCTTAGCAGTGCATTGTTTTTTTCTGCATTTTCAAACCACACCCAACCTTTTTTTTCGATTGATTTCCTACCTTCCAGGCAGCCGTTTGGTTTCAAGTTATGAATGGACAGCATGGAAATTGACTTGCAGAGTTAAATAATATTGGTAACACTTTATAATAACTATCCGTTGTAACTCGTTAATAGATCATTAGTAAACTCTTAATTAATGATTATTAATGATTTGTTAAGTGTTTGTTAGCAGTTTGTTTAGGATTTATAACAATGGTAGATAGTTAATAGCTTAATAATTGAATCAGTTCATCTGGGAGGTAATCCGAGATTAACTGATCACGTCACGTTCAAGTCCATGGCATGCACAGTGTGTATTGAGTTTATTTAAAAATATTTGAAAATGGGGCTGCCCTCAGTTGCCCATGCACTGTGTATAGTCTATAGCCTATTTCAGCCTCGTCGGTATCTCAGATTACCTCCCAGATGAACTGATTCAATTATTAAGCTATTAACTATCTACCATTGTTATAAATCCTTAACAAACTGCTAACAAACACTTAACAAATCAGTAATAATCATTAATTAAGAGTTTACTAATGATCTATTAACGAGTTACAACGGATAGTTATTATAAAGTGTTAAAGATTCAAGATACAAGGATCAAAGGTTCAAGATATGTTTTATCTCTGTACCCATTTAAAACAAATTCAGATGCCATGACAGAGTTTTTTCTGATAAACAAGAAAAACCTGGATGACATTATACAACACCTGAACTCCTCCTCCTGTTGCCTTGACATTCTGCCCACAGGCTTCTTTAAAACTGTTTTTAGCTGTATGGCCTCAGATGTCCTAGAAATTGTCAATATGTCCCTTCGCACTGGTGTATTCCCACAGGCCCTGAAAACAGCTGTCATCAAGCCACTCCTAAAAAAGAAAAATCTAGATACATCACTCATGAACAATTATAGGCCGATATCCAACCTACCATTTTTAAGCAAGATCATTGAAAAAGCTGTTCATCATCAGCTAAATAACTACTTAGCAATGAATAACTGCTTTGATGTCTTTCAGTCAGGTTTTCGACAACACCACAGCACTGAGACTGCTCTGGTTAAGGTCCTCAATGACATCCACTTAAACACAGACAGTGGCAAAAGCTCTGTATTAGTTTTATTGGATCTCAGTGCTGCGTTCGACACAGTTGACCACAGCATATTGCTAGATCGACTTGCAAACTGGGTTGGACTTTCTGGAACTGTGCTAAACTGGTTTGAATCATACTTAAAGGAAAGAGACTACTATGTGTCAATAGGCAATTTCACATCCGAGCGAACAAATATTACATGCGGGGTCCCCCAAGGTTCCATTCTTGGGCCTCTTCTGTTTAACATATACATGCTACCGCTAGCTCAGATTATGAACAAAAACAAATTATGTTACCATAATTATGCAGACGACACACAAATTTACATAACCATATCACCAGGAGACTATGGTCCGATTCAAGCACTAAGTAAATGCATTGAACAAATCAATGACTGGATGTGCCAAAACTTTCTTCAATTAAACAGCGACAAAACTGAAGTAATTGTCTTTGGTGCCAGGGATGAACAATCAAAAGTCAGCGCACAGCTTAAATCTGTTATGTTAGAAAGCACACACCAAGCTAGAAATCTTGGAGTAGTGATAGATTCCGACTTGAATTTCAAAAAACACATTAAATCAATTACTAAGTCAGCCTACTACCACCTTAAAAATATATCGAGAATTAAAGGGCTAATATCTCAGCAGGACTTAGAAAAACTTGTCCATGCATTTATTTTTAGTAGACTTGACTACTGTAATAGTGTCTTTGCAGGCCTTCCTAAAAAATCAATCAGACAGCTTCAGCTAATTCAGAACGCTGCTGCTCGAGTCCTCACTAGGACCAAAAAAGTAGATCACATTACCCCAGTTCTTAGGTCTTTACACTGGCTTCCTGTCACGCAAAGAATTGATTTTAAAATATCGATGATGGTCTACAAAGCCTTAAATGGTTTAGGGCCAAAATACATTACTGATCTGCTGATACGTTATGAGCCGCCCAGAGCCCTTAGGTCGTCTGGGACAGGTCTTTTAAAAGTCCCCAGAGCTAGGACTAAACAGGGAGAGGCGGCATTCAGCGTTTATGCGCCCAATGTCTGGAACGGACTGCCAGAGAGTCTGAGGTCCGCTGAGACTCTCAGCTCTTTTAAATCGGGTCTCAAAACGTTCTTGTTTCCCTTTTAACCTGTAATTTTTTTTTTTTTTTTTGGTAAAATGTTTTAATTCTTTTATTTAAATGTTGTATTTTTATCCATGTTTTAAATTTGTTCATTTTTTTTTTTTTTTTGTATTTGTATTCTTTATTTGATTTTAACCCTGTGAAGCACCTTGAGTGGCCCTGTGCCTGAAATGTGCTCTATAAATAAAATTGCCTTGCCTTGCCTAAAGTGTTACCATAATATTTGCGACATGCAATCCATGACTGTAAATAACTAGTTTTTTTCTTTATTATCAAAGTTATTATTTTACAGTTGTGAATGCTAAGTGTTGGCTTGTGACACAAAAGCACTACATCTGTCATTTTGGGTCAGCTGCAGGTCATTTTAAAAGAAAAAATAATTTAAATGTTCTTTTCTGATTGCATATTGTCTTCTCGATTTTCTTAGTGCTAAACCAAGGAAAAGTTTTTGGTAGAACCTCTTGTTGATACAATAACTTTGTCACAATGAAGGGAAAACAGTGGTTGCCTGGAAGGTAAAGTCATGCAACTTCTGCTTAGAAAAGGTTAGAATTGCGTTGGCTGTAGTGAGCCATCAGAAGCTTTTTCACTGAAGACTATTTTCGTGTCATGGTATGAAAAGAGCAGGCGTGATTAATCAAAGAAATCAGCTGTATTTAAAACAAAACATATTAGACATGATATGCAGTCAGTGGCTGTTTTTTTAACTATGGTCTGACAGATACAAATAGCTTCTGATTAAATGTATGACTGATTTAAAATTCTGAAAAGTTTCATCCCATACGGCTGTTTTAGAATCAGAACTAGGCAAACGGGGAGTAAGTGTACTCCCATGCACCATCAACTTGTTCAATGATGTCAAATTTAGGGAGGCGACCTCTCACTGACACCTGTACCATTAGCAGGACCTTGCTCAGTAATTGAGCTCTTGGTGGGTAGTTAAATTGGTTTAGTCATGTGTGTTGGGATGCAGAGGCTTGCCAGACTAACAAAGCCTTTTATAACCTTTTGTTTTTGTTGTGGCCGTGGTGATGTTGTTGCCTCCCTACAGGCAGTAGCAGGGACAGGGGGTAGGAGGGTTACTTACTGTGGGAACTCTGGGTTGTAGAGAGTGGGCTGGAGGATGCCGGCGGGAAAGACTAGAAAAGATATGAAGACGCAACATGAGGGAGGGGAAAATGTGTATTTTCAACTTGTATGAAGATCTCATTTCGGTATTAATAGGAAAAGGGTCAGCTCATTAAGGTGGAGCCAGGGATTCTGGAGAGTGTTTGCTGTCAAAACGCTTTATGTCAAAATCGGTTCATGATAATTCACAATCTGCTAACCGTCCGTACTGTATGTGCAAATCTCATAGTGTGTCTATATTTGCCCCAAATGTATTTCTTTAAACACACAGTAAGAGCAGAATACAATTCAGTCTCTCCAACAGAAGCAAGTTCTTACATCATCCAGGGTAAGCTGGATTTATACAACAATGGCTAAACCTCTTCCACACCATTATCCACTGTGAAGAAGACATTTAGTCTATTTAAATAATTTCTATCTCTTTAACTCTTTCAAACTTAAATGTTATAAAGTCATCTCTTGTCCAACAATAGACGCTGCCAGTATTTGAGATTTAACTATATACTGTACACACATTATCATTGAGATAGGCATATGGGTGTAAGCTGCATGTTGTCCAAACAAAAAATATGTCTCATACAGTCTATGTTTTCACCGCCATATAAGAAGAGCAAACCTGCAGCAGTAACAATGTTGGGTGAGGCACCACTTTGGTCCCGAGTTAAATAACAACCTGTAGATGGATAGAAATTACATTTTGTACAGACGTTCATGGACCCAAGAGGATGAATCCTAAAGACTCTAATGATCCCTTGACTTGTAATCTTGATTAGATTTAGTGCTACTTAGCAAATGATAACATGCTAACACTGTTTTCTATGCTTTATCATCACATCTGCATTTTAGCAATGTCCTTATGTGAACGTTGGTTTTAGGTCACAGCCCACTGTGTCTAGCTACAGCTTCACAGAGCTGCTAGCATGGCTGTAAACAGCGTTAATATTTAACTCCTTTGTACAGACAAATCCATCAATCTAATTGACTAGTGTAAATAAGTCAGTGATTTTAAATAATTATAGTTGAAACCTCGAAAGTATGTTGAAAGTATAATTAACATGTAGGTAGTCAGGATTTAAAATGATCAGAATCAGTGATAGCAGTCATTCATTGACTGTGAGCCAATTAAATCAGAGCAAAAACTCTGAATCAAGGAACTAAGAGAGAAAAAAAATAGAAGGCCACTTTTTAATTCAACCCCCATCCTTGTCTTTTTATATTCAAACCTCGCTTCATTCGAGGTTTAAACCTGATTCAGGACATGAAATAAAGGGAGCCAGAGAAGATATAATGGATGCAATAGTCATTTCATTTAAAAAGGAAAATGAATACAGAGCTGAGAACTGAAGTGACTTGGGTTAAGTGAGAGAAATAATGTGTGTCTGTGTGTCTCTTGGTTTAAAAAAATGACCCAGGGGGGGCCCTGATGACTGGGTTTGTCCGACTCCCCCTGTCCTCTAGCATCAGCTCGCAAGCAGACCATTGATTTTCCTGCGAGAGATTTAATCCAGCAGGAAGGCAGGCACAGACAGAGGGAGGGAGGGAGGGAGGGAGCACAGGGCTGGGGCAGACATCACAAGGCTAGATTTGTTAAAACTGTTAAAAAAGGTGTTCTTGCTTTTTTTCCCTCCAGGGGGGTATTAAGTATGTGAGCTGGAGATGGAAGCAGAAAAAGAGCGATAAGAGGGAATATCATATGAGGAGGTGGACGCTTATAAAACAAAAAAAATGTACTTGTTGAAAACAGGCTACATGGTGTGATTGAGGGTAACTAATGCACGGTGTGTGTTGTTGTTCTGAATGGCAATAGGAGGTAAAGGCTTGTGTGGGCGCTTTTTTTTGTGCGAGTCGTGGAGTGAGACGACAGAGAGAAGGCAAATAGTGTGAGTACAATGAAGAGGCACGCTCTCACCCATTTGGTTCTTGTTTGGGAGGTAGTAGGCGTTGAGGGCCTGAGGCGGGAGAAGCCACCTGAGGAGAAAAACAGTGACAAACAGATGGGGTTTCAAAGAAGAGATCTCACACACAAACGCAGGCGCACGCACACACACACAAACACATCCTTGTACTTCTGTCTTTGTGAGGACACTTATTGACATAATGCATAGCCCCTTACCCTAATACTAACCATCACAATTAAATACACAATTAACCAACCTTAATTCTGACCCCTTACAGTAAAACCATAAGGGTTTAAAAAGTGTTAACCCTCAAACCGCCCTTTGAAGCCTGATGACTAGGTAACATCTCCTCAATATGCAAAAATGTCCTCGCTCTGATGGTTTAAAGCTTAAGTTGGTCCTCAAAAAGATGCATTTACAAGTACGTACACACACACACACACACACACAGATCAACAATCTTCTTACTGGAAAAACACCCTGATCCTGAACAGAATCCCAAACACGTCAGTCTATCTCTATCTCTAAACCCCCCTGGTGAGAAAGAATCAGTGTGTGTGGTCCCACGGCCACAGTTCCTCTCTGCATATGAAACCGTGGACATTTCCTTTATGGTAATCCATTTAAAGCCTGGCCCATTGATTGGCACCCCCACACACCCCCCAAATGACTAACTCGGAAAAGTGTGAGATGCCCTTGTTCTAGTAGGAGTGAGAGACCGATGGCTTTTGCTTTATCTGTGTCGTAGGAGAGGAGGAGAAGTGTTCCACTCTCTGTTTTATCTCTGGGCGACGAGACGCGAGTGAGTGATGAAAATGTTCACTTTTGGGTGATAAAAGGGGGGAGTGTGTGATTTAACTCTTGGGGGTGGTGAGTGTGTGGGCTAATGATACAGTTGTTTTTGAGCACCTTGGAATACTAATGTGTGACTGTAATGTTTTGTCACATAGCTAGAGAGGCACTCAATCCAACAAGCATACAACAGGGGCTGTATTTTAGAAAAAAAAATAACGGCATGTCCCACAGCACTTTGCTGCTGCCTGGCTGCTACAGATAAGTAAATCAAATGGATTTTCTCCAGCATGTGCATGCCGATTTGGTATCTGCTGCTTTAATTTAGAGGTGCATCAACAAATATGTCATACTAGAGAAAGGGGAGTCACGGGGACACATGTTAGGCATGTCAAACGTATTAGAGAGACACACGCTCACAATGGTGTATAACTGCCAGCGTCCGGTGTGTGTGAGCCTCAGCTGCGCGAGCTTGGGCTGGATTTCAAAAATATTAACCTCCTTTAATTGCTTTGCAGTGCATGTCAGTGAGCCGAGATGGCTGGCTGGTCCGTGTGGCTTGTGTTGTCATATGAGTGGATGTGACACTCACGTGGTCTTGTCCACCTCTTCGTGGATCTTCTTGACTGACAGTTTGATGTTGAACTTGATGCTGTTGAGGATGTTCTTGAAATAGGTCTTCTCGCCCACGTCAAACTACAAGAAACACAGATATGAAGAGATTGTTGAGTGTGAACACATTAAAGGAGTAGTTTCGGTAAAGGCACTTTTGCTCTTAGCACAGTTAGATTAGTAGTTAGATACCATTAAATATGACCACTCATGTCTGTTCACTAAATATGAAGCTACACCTCTAGAAGCTGGTTAGTTAGCTTAGCATTATGACTAGAAACAAGCTTGCCTATGTCCAGTTGTTACCCATTTGGCCTGGCAACCCCTCTATAACTCCCTCATTAACATCTGGTGTGTTTGCTTTATAGCTTTCTGTTTAACAGGCAAACATGAGAGTGGTATCGGTCTTCTAATCTGACTCTCTGCAAGCTGGCAAATTAGCATATTTTTCCAGGCATATTAGCGTATATCCCAAATTGTTGAGCGGCTCTTCAACTGGATACTTGTGTGGATGCGTGTGAAGTGAGGTGGGGTGAACATAGCTACTAAATCAGCGACTAATTAGCCATTATGTTGGAACGGCGGTAATGTGCGGTGAACGTGACACCATTTACTTATGATTCAATATGTGTGAGGGCTTTTTGCTCCCGTTGTGCTGGCGCCTAAAATTGAAATGGACTCGCAGTAGTTTATATAACGCATTGACGACTGTGTTTGTTCTTCTTTGCCTAAAGCTTTTTGTGACTTCTCCATTCTTTAAAGACTGACAGTAAACACATCAACTCACTTGTTTGCTTTATTTTGCCTGTTTAGTCTCTCAGGGCCAGATGTGCTTCTGTCAGCTTATTTGAAAAAAGTTCACATCTGCACAGATCATCATATAAGCAGATGGAGAAAAATGGGCCACTCACGGCTTTCACAACCACCACCTCCCACCCCTGTCTGTGAACCTCTAACTTACTCTTAACTCTTGCTTGTTAGTAAAGTTGGGATTGAGGCAAGATGGATGCTTCGAAAGCCGCCAGTTTCTCTCAACATAAAATACTATATAGCTGCAACAGCATGTCAATGTGAAGCAAATTTTATCCACTTGATAATAACAATATCTGGTATTTTGAACTATGTAACTAAACAATATTGCATATTCAATGAGCTGATCATAGGGTCATGTTAACCTGAATATGCAAGTAAAAACTACGATATGTTTTCCTCTGACATGACCGGAATAGTATTAGACCCTGTGCTCTCAATCGAGTTCGAAATCCTTCCAACTTTACATCAGTCTTGAACTGTGGAGTTTATTTTTCTGCATTATATTTCGTCTTTATTCCTGCCATTTTTGCTTTTTCTCAGAGTGCATATTGAAAAACTCACTCTTCTCATTTTGCTTTCTCTGTGTGTACAACAGCGTAAAGAAGAAACCCTCAAGTAAAGTGCAAACACCTCCGAGCTGTATTTAGGTTTACAGTGCCTCAGTAAATTCATGTGACTTTGAGCTCTCGGCTGCTTTACAATTTCTCAAATCTAGATTGCACTTTCATCCTTTTCACCTAAGCAAAAGACTCCCGCCTCCCACTGGTCCCCATGCAGATATATATGGCACATACACCTGTTTATACAGCTTGCACCCACTTGTTTTCTGTCAACTTGATTGCACATCTGTGACAGCCTAGCGGCGCACTATACCAGGTTTTCACACCTGCCGTCCGGTTCAATCGCCATACTCAAAAGCATATGATTTATTTGAACAGTCTCATCAGTGTGTGTCGGGTTCATTTACACCTGCTCGTGATATATTTTTGCCCCATCTTGAATACAATCACAGGGGATACGTGGGGAGGATGTCTAATGGAAAATCATTCTAGGGGCAGAGAAAGAAATGGAGAGAAAGGGATGCTGGGAAATTGGATTTGTTTGTATGATTTGTGGGGCCTCGCAGTGAAAACGGGAAGCCCATGACTCACCCCATACTCCTTGTCGATGAGCTCAGACTTGAGCACAAAGTCTGGATATCCTGTCATCACCATCATGTGTTGCAGCTGGGGACAAAATAATTATAAGAGGTGAGTGTGAGGGAAGGAGGGAGAAAGTCAGAGGTGTAATTTAACTAAGATTTACTAAAGCCTCTGTTAACCCAAATCCCCAAGATCTTTTAACTATGTAAACTAGGTAAAAATGTAAGATAGTCATTTCAATTTGATAAACTGTAAGTTCGGTTTATATGAGGCGGGCTTTGCTCTTGTTCTTATGACACAATAGGTATTCTGAACCGATCATGTCAGTTCTCTGCCCGAACGTTCTATAAAATCAATGCCTGTTGCCATGCAGACCATTGGATATGGCCACGCCCATACAGTCCGGAGAAAACGGTCTAGACAGTAAAAGAAAAACAGTTTCTATAACTAAGTTTTATAATATGTATAAATACTTATTAATATTTATTTCAGATTTCTGTGAGAACTTGTTGAGATATCCAACTTTGATAGCATATATATATATTTATTTTTATTTTTGGTTTTCAGAAGCTTTAAGTACAATTTTGAATGACTTGTACTTTATTTGAATATTTTCTTTTCATTCTACTTTATACTTTTACTCCACTGTAATTCAGTAGGAAATATTCTACTTGGTACTCCACTACAGTTATCTGATAACTGAAGTTATAGTTACTTAAAGAATTAAGATTTAGATTAGGCCTACATGTATGGTTTTCATGTACTCTTTACACCACTGGAAAAAGTGGAGGAAGAACAACTGGTCCAACATCACCCACATCCACTTGCAGTAACTAATAAGCTCTTACACACTCGTTTTTGGACCAAGGCACCCAACCATCCAAGCACAAATGCACACACACACACACACACACACACACACACACACACACACACACACACACACAAACTAACTAATCAAGCAAACCCAATGTAATAGGCTTACAGGGAAGCTCTTTATATTCAGCATGGCCCCTCTAAAAGGATTATAACTTCAGATTGTAAAAGTATTAGAGGGGGATATCTTGCAGTGCAGACCCCTAAATCAGCACCACAGAGAGATGCGGATTACGTGATCCGCACTTCTCAATGTCAAGCCCTTGATGTATTCCATCGCACACTTCCATCTAACAATCAATCAAAAATCCCAGTGAAAGAAAGGAATAGCAAAGAAATAATGAAATCCCTTTTCAAATACTAATCGGATCTGGCAAGGAGGAGTGGTATTTGTATTAGGACTCAAGAAACCTTTGCTCTGGCCGCCTCCTTGGTGGCTTCGTCCATCCAGTCCAGCTCCTGCAGCCGGAGGTCCAGGGAATGCTTTATGTCCTCTACCAGCTCCTGTACCTGGAGGGAGATCACATCATATTGGAAGAAGTTTTTAACTCTGTTGCCTCATAGTTCGCTTCATTGAGTCCCCCCAGGGTATCGTATTTTTCCACATATTTTCTAGATCAGTCGTTGAAACCATGTAAGGGTTACAGGCATTTCAATGGGACATGTGAGGCTGATGTTGATGTGGAAAAAGTGCTTAACCCGCAGGGCTGTCTCCACTGACAGGTGGTTTTTTCCGTCATGTTTGTTTTGTAAACCAGAAATGAGAAAGCCACACGTATGTGATGTTGGGAAACACAATGCCACAGTGAATGTCCCACCAAACCATGACGGATATCTGCTTTTCACAAGCAGCCAGGACCTGTCTGTTAAGCCATACGTCCTGTCAGACTGTGTTGAGGGCTGAGATAGATCAGCAATTATTTATTTGAATTAGTTTTTTTACTGTGTCATATCTTTCCATTGCTGCTCTTCAGAACCTATTTTGTTGACTGATGGGCTCCTGAGCGATTCAAAAAGTGAGTTGTCTTTCAAGCATGTGTTGTCATGTCAATAGCTGCAGCATAAAGGGTACTTACATGATAGATTTGTTTTTGATACGGTGAATTTTGTTATTAATTGTGTGTATTGTTTCTTCTGTTAAATTGTGTTTGAGAACATAACATGAAAAGCAGTTTAAGTAAATGCCAACGTATTTGATGAAATACACAATTTATGTGCACTGATATGATTAATCCTCAAGGCACCCAACCAAAAGGGGACTAGTGGTCTAGATGACAGATTGATTGGATTTTCTATGAAGAAAACATCATTTCTGTTGTAATGAACACTGTACATCCATGCACTTACTAGAAAAGTGAACTTGTTAGTGTTACATCTAAACTCTTATACATAGTGGTACATTAGTGTGTCTACAATGTTGGATTTTCCTCCTCCTTCAGTCACTTTGCTGCAGCTTTTGATTCAAGAAGTGTTCAACAAAAACAGAATGACAGTTCTATTTTCCAGTTGCAAGCAAGAGAAAATGGACACATTCACTTGTGGTCTGTAATGGAAAAATGCAAAAATGCAGAGAATTACTCAAGCTATAATGTAACAGCCTCCACACACATCCTGCGTCTACCTCTAGAGGCGTGGCCTTACCTTACTGCTGCCTCTCTCGCGCTTTTTGAGGACACACATACAACGTCTCAACTGCTGCTGCTTCTAAAAGCCCTGTCTTTCTACATAGAGATTTCATAGATAATTCCCATTAAAAATGAAGTTCTTTCATGTCATTTATAATGCATATGATGTATATTGAGTCTAATATTGAGTCTGGACAGTAATCTGTGCCCCCCATTGCCTTTTTTTTTTTTTTTTACATTTTCGCTTGTTGGAAGTTTTATTTTGAAAGGGACACACCAGGAAAAGGTGAAACTACAGCGAAAGCTGCCGGTATGAAGTCAATATGACTCTCAGCAGAGTATTTCTCTATCAGTAGGCGAGCCTCCTGAGGTAAAGGGGAGCGTCGCTGCAGACGTGCCTCCGACGCGCATCAGCAGTGTGTCTGAGGTTGGATGTGTGGCCGCTCTAGGTTGATTACACGGTCAGTGAAAAAAAGTCAGACACAGAAGCGCAGTAGAGGTAAGATGTGTGTGGAGGCTGTTAGTAAGCTACTAAGCCACCAATGAAACTATGGCTATGGCTATGTTTTTGGTCCTTGCTGTCCAAATACCATAGAAATCCATATAGATTGATGTCAACCTTAAATATTAAAGATCTCCTTAGATCCAACAGTTAATAATATCATATTTTTTGTGCCGCGAGCAGGATCTTTCCTCAGCAAAATGTTTAATTTGCTTAACTTTAACCATTCACCATATAGTTTACTTTCCATAGCCAGGCGTTTTCTCTCATTTAAAACTGTAGTTGCCAAGCACAGATATAGCAGAGAGCGAGATATAGAGACACTCAGAATAACTTTGTTTCTGTCTGGCGAGAGGGTTGAGGAACATGTTTTTTTTCCGAACTTCGGTGAACTTAAAATAATTGTAGGCTACTGGTGCTTTTTCAAACTCCGGTAAACAGGACGGACACCCCTAAAAGACAGTGGGACATGTGTCCTTCAGCTCCCCTTACACTGGCTATACGGGATAGGAAGCTTGTCTTTTCTCACTTTGTCTCCTGTCTCTCAGCTTCAGCTCCTGAGACTCATTAATTCCTGTTCCTGCTGAGGTAGGTGGTACCCGTGAGTCAGTGAAGGCCTCGCACATCGCAACTAGGTTTGAATCCAGTACCTCTCCTTTTGATAATGAGGTCTCGAACCTGTGAACATGCCAACATAGCACGAGGAGGACTTATATCTACTAGCAGTGTGAAATAACAGCGTACTCAATAAATCAGCATGAAACTGTCTATCCTGCCCACAGTAGACATACTGCCGAACATACTACAAGGGCAAATGCCGTTGGAGTTTAGATGTACAGGTGCATCTAAAACATTTTGAATATCATAGAAGTTAGTAAATCTCTAAAGTGAGACATTTTCATTTTTCTCAATTTTATTTAATTTTTTAAGATTGCGAATTACTGATCTTTAAAAAGCATCTAAAAATATTAGAATAAGACCAATCAAAAATAGCAATATGCTTATCTTTTGAGATGCTGCATTTTGGATTTCCATGAGCTGTAAAGAAAGGCTTGTTATGTTTCACTTTGAGTTTAAAAAATGAATGCCTTTTTTGTAATGCACCTATATCTGGGATTATCTTCCACTTCATCTGGCAAAAATCTGCCAAACTCTGGCCTTGATCCTAAAAATCCCCCTCTTCTCTCTACTCATATTAATAGGAAAGGCTCCACTACCTTAAAGCATTAATGAAATGTACCCTTAGTATCTTATTACAATCTTAAATGTAACATTGGGGGACCTTGGGAGCTTTAAAATTTCAATTAAGGAACAGTACATTGGAAAGTAATTAACGGCAAGAACTTATCCGGTTGTGTCGAACGTGCTTTATGCTCCTTAGTCCTGAGCTTTGGCAGACATTTAAAAGTTTGCAAGAGAAGGAGAAAGGCAGCTCCATGTTAGATACAGTGTGTATGGCGGACCGTGAGAGTGCCAGAAAGAAGTAGAGAAAAGGGAGATGATGGAGGGCTTAAAGGAAGGAGCATAGGGCTTATAGAGGTTAGAAATCCCATTGGGCTCCATATCCCCATGTCCTAGAATGAACATGAGACGGAGATAAGAATACGTATTGGCAGAGGATTAAGGTGAAAGAGAAAGGGACCAAAGGGCAAGAGGTGGGGGATTAGCAGTGGGCAAAGGGCAAGATAGAAACATCAAATCAGCGTCAGAGAGGTACAGACTGTACAGGCAGATCTGATTGGGATGGATGCCATTCCCAGATATGGTACAGGAATCTATTAAAATTGTCCAGCCATGTCGACAAACACCGGAGAAGCCGACCAAGAATGCCCCCTCCCCCAGCGGAACAGAAGAAAATGATGAACTACAAAAGAAAGATAGAGAAAAATAAAGGAGACTAGATACATTGCGGTAGCCCAATTGCATGGGAAAATGTCTCAGATAGTTGTGAAATATTGTTAAATGTTCTTTCCAAACCAACCATACGTTCTGGTTCACATTCTAGTCTGCCCCCCGGACCCGTACCTTGGCTTTGCTCTGTGAGGAGAAGTGCTGCTGGACGAACAGGGCTCCCAGGGCCATGCCAAAGTGTTTGTTGGCCTGAGTGAGGCAGAGCCTGCCCAGCTCCAGCTGCTGCTCCGTGCCGTCAATCTCCCGGGAGAACTCGTGGATGGTGCTGCGGAAGGCGGTGGACAGGTGTTCACTCAGCGCCGCCACAATGCGCCACAGCATGTAATTATGAAGAACCCTAGCATGGAGGGAACAAGAAAGATGGGTTGATATAACGTTATCATAGATAAGGGTTTGCGTTGAATCAATCTTTGAATTCCCTTTAACAGCTCTGCAAAATGAATACGAGAGAGACACATATGTTTTCTAATCAAAAACCGTGAAAATAATTAAAGTTTGTCTTCCTGACTTGGCATAAGAATTTATTTCATCAGTCTACCATTCACGCACACTAAAGGGATTGATTAAAAGCTCATGTGTTACTTTCAAATTTTCATTAACAGTATAATAGGCTGACAGTTTCACCACAATAGGCGATTTATCATGATTTATTGGGAAAAAACAAGCATTTACATGCAAAATATGACATTTAGCTCCCCCATATAGCCGGGAAAGAAGGATCCTTTTTAACTGTGGGATTGTCAGCCGAATCAGGCTCTTTCCATCTGATTGTCATATAGTCAACCCCAACTCTTAACAACAAATATTTAACTGTTCTCTACAGAAGCCCCTCCTCTAATGCTCAATAAAAGCAGCAGAAACCACTTCTGTCATAATAATAACCCAGATAACCTATTCTTATGGAATATAGAGCCCTTAAAGTGATGCTGTGAAACTTTTACTGAATGGCAGCCACTGTAAATGCTACAATAAAGCATAGAAGTCAGAAAACTCACAAAGCAATATCTGTTTAAGGGTTTTTTCAAATTTTTGTATTAAACTTTACTGTCTTATTTTTACTTCCAAAAGTTACATTGTCACACATTAAAAGTAAGCCTGTAGCAGTCTTTATAAAGTGACATCTACTGTGTCTAAGTATATTCCATTTGGCCCCGATAGCGCTGTGTTTTTTCCCCCCATCTGCCCTCTGAGCAAAGAGTTCCTCTGAAAAAAGTTTGAGAGAGAAAAACGAACAAGAGGGAGACAGTGATGGAGAGTGAGTGGCGAGGTGTCAAGAGGGCCAAGCAGTTAAAGGACTGCTCTCATCCGAATCCAGAGTGACTCGCAGTGGAGAGAAAAAAGACATTGTTGGTTTATGTATTCAAGCTGTGTCATGATTTCCAGACGACAGAGCCCTGGTGAGCCCTGGTGCCCCCACTGGGTGCACACACGTCTAATCCGCCCTGCGGGGACAACTGGCCCCCCTCTCCCATACTGCGAGGCACCATGTAACCCTCAAGGCATGTTGTTGTCTGTTTTCCCCCAGTTTTCTTTTTCTTTTTAAAAAAAATTCATTTTCCGTATGCATGACAGATATTAAATCAAAAGCGCCTTGGCAACAGCACCCCACGGTCGCGCCAGCAGAGCACTTGTGAAGTGAATTTAATTGAGGAGTAAAAGGGGGGAAGGAGGCAGAGGAAGGGGGGAGGCTAAGTAAATAAACTAAAGAGACACTCTCAGGTGGGGTGTCTTTGATCGTCAACTAAATCAATATGTGTTACAGATGTGGCTGCTGCTCTGCCTGATTAGCTGGCTTGTGTAATTTGGGGCCGCCACCTGGCCCTAGTAGATTATTTGTTGCCATTGTTGGTGTTGTCACACATGGACAGGTGTGAGTTTATACAGTACACGCATGTGTGATCATATGTATGTGTGGGAGTGTGTTGCACTTAAGAGCAGGGTCAAATATGAACATCTGCTTTATGCTAATGTTAAAACCATACAGCGTTGTCTCTACTGGATGTGTGGGAGGGATGAGCAACATTTGACTTGAGGCGTCTTAAAAAATAATGGCAATCATCTCTCAGAAGGAAGCTGGATTCATGCCTGATACATGGGGTTAAACGGAGGTTTTGATTCTGAGTTTCTAGATTTCTCTTACTGATAGCACCCTCGCACTATAAGATGGATGTATTGTATGTGTTCAGGCCTTATCTTTAATTGCATTTCCCACAGTAAACATGTTTACATTCTTTACTGGTACCTGGGATATGGAGCAACGGTGGACTACGACCCACTGTACCGGCAGCTTGTATTTCACCTGTGGCCTTACTGAGTAGGAGACCACTCCTGTTCACGTGTGTATGTGTGTTAATTCATTTTCATTTGTGATAAAGAGCGGCAGTCCCGGTGAGCATCATGTTTGCAGTGAAGATGGCTTTGCTAGATATGTGTTAAAAAGATAAGATAACTACTTCTTTGACTTCCTTAACATTGTCGTCACTTGACGGTCTTCGGGGAAACTTGCAGCAGAAAACACAAGCGGCAAATCGCACTTCTTGCGGCCTCCATGAAAAAATATTAACAATTTCAAAAATGTTTGCGATTATTCTGGCCAAAATAATTATGATTTACAATACATTGGGCAAGCCAAGCGTTCAGCCATGGTGCCAGGTTTAGGATTTAAGAATTACTTTAAAGAATGCAGCAAGTAGTCTTCATTTAAGATACTGGAAATCAACAGGTTTAAAAAAACAGTAACTACTAAAGAACAGGTTAGCACTAAAGTCATGCTATCAGTTTAACTAAATTACTTCTTACTCTTGCAAAAACATGTAGCCTGCTATGACCAACCTCCCCAGGAACTTCCCTAGGGGCCAAAATCACCCCACTCTCCCCTATTCGCGGTCCCCCATGTATATGCCGACGACTGCTTTGTGCCGTAATGAAGTCTAGAGGGCCTGGATGTGTGAGCGCTGTACAGATCAAGCAGTAGGTCTTAATCACTGGAGCACTGAGTGAAGGCTCATTAGCTGAATGGATTTTAATGGGGCTAGTTAGCGAGATGAACAGACAGCGTCCCTGTGCACTGCATCAACACATTACACACAGGTAATGACCCTGTAGGTAATGGAGGAGGGAGAGACTCTTCTATGCCAAACTTGGAATAACTTGAAAGAACCAGAGTCATTTTACAAGTTAATTCCCCTGTAAACCCAAATCCACAAAATCCTTCTTACTTTTCAATATTGGGGATATATAGTTGTATGATAGTAAGCATTTGAAAAGAGTTAAGCATTTGTATCAATCCAGTGTAATTTAAGTTTGATAGACTTTACTCCAAACATTCTGTTCAATGCTCTTTTTACACAATGAGTATTTTGTACCAATAACGGGAGCCAATATTTGCCCAATCGTTCTATAAACCCATTACTGTTGCCATGGCGGCCATTTGATACGGCCACGCCCATACAGTCCTTTCAAAAGGTCTACTTTAGACAGTGACAAAGCAGTTTCCTAATATTTATATATCAGAATTTAGGGAAAAGCTTATTGAACCACTACATTTTGATATCATATATAAATGTTCACGATTGTAGACCAGGTATACAGAGGCTAAAACTATTTTAGAAAAGTGGAAAAATGGAAATAAAAACAGAGAAAGTAGCCTACGCACACAAGCTTTCAAACTGCAATCAACAAACATCACAGAGATGGTATTTTGTTGGACACCTTGTTTGACCCTAATCCAGAGTACCTGATAGTAGCATGACTGCATATATTTTTAACTCAGGAGGCCTTGCTGGTATCTAAACCTAGACTGCTAAAAGCTTTAGCGCCATGAAATTCACAATTTGGCCAACAGCTTAATCCAAAACTGCTTTGCGACTACCTTCAGTATACATTTTTAAAAGCAGTGCACTCAGCTGGTATTGGATCCTCAACTGAGGCTGTTTCAATTGTATGGATTACTCACAGACACACAGGTATTGTGCCCTGTAAAACACCTGAGTAAACAGACGTGAAATGATAAGACTCTTCCGTTCCGACTTCAAACTCCACAGCCCAAACACTCAGGAAAAAAGAAAAATAACACAGTGTTCATCCGTGACTCACACACCCTCGAGAGTGACGGATGAACCGAGGGAGCAGACGGAGGAAGAGAGAGCGAGAGAAACGCTGGTCTTTTTGTCATAATGCTCTACCCTTCATTGGAAGCCTGCTCATCTGGCTAATGGGATTGGCTGCAGTCATTGCATATAGTGCATGGGGACTGCACACATTCTCTCTGACACACACACACACACACACACACACACACACACACACACACACACACACACACACACACACCACATTTGTACGGCTATACATGTGAGGACTTTCAGTGATATAATGCATTCCCTAGCCCCTTGACCTAACCCTACCCACAAAACAAAATTCCTAACCCCAACACTAAATCTAACCTGAACCTTAAAACCTAGTGTTAACCCTCAAGAAGTGAGGACCAGGCATAATGTCATCACTTTCCAATTTGGTCCCCACATGCACATGCTCGCACGCACACACACACACACACACACACACACACACACACACACACACACACACACACACACACACACACACACACACACACACACACACACACACACGCTGGAGGAGGGAGGAAGAGGAAGGAAATGGAGAAAGATGGTTGGAGGATGAAGAGAAGGAGGTGTGACTGCTCTTGCCAGTAGAGAAAGCCATCATCAGTGTGGGAACATGTGAGGGGCAGAGAGAGAGAGAGAGAGAGGTTCAACGAGGGGAACAACTTGGGTCAATAGAAGCCCATGAAAAACGGAGGCCGTTTATTCTCTCCGATGGGCTGGATTGAGAAATGACCTGAGAGAAAGAGATGGATGGATGGAGTTTTCAATAGGGAACCTCAAGAATGAAGAGAAAAGAGATGATGCGTGGAAGGATAAATGATGGGTAGTAAAAGGGAGAGATGCTTGGATGATGAAAAATGCCAGGGGTTTTACAGTAACACAGGAAGGGACAGATAGCCAGGTGAAAGAATGAAAGGGTGGACTGTTAAAAAGGACCAAAAGTTGGATGCAAAAGATGGAAAAATGGACACATAATGATAAAGGAGCTGATAAGAGATAAGAAAATTGGGGTGATAGAAGGAAGGATGGTCCGTCTATTAATTTTTAACCAGGCTTCCTGTCATCCTGACACACGTACACACGCACGTACACGCGCATGCACACACACACACACACACACACACACACACACACACACACACACACACACACACACACACACACGTTGTCTAACAGGCAGAGGAAGCACCTGTCTGTATGTTCTTTCCCATGTCTTGAAACCTTTTTTACTTCTCAGACTGCAACTTCCTTCAATTTAAGAAGCCAAACTTCCCTTAGTGTTTTTCTGTATTTACACCAATCCTTGCCTGTACCAGCCTCATCAACTGAGATATGTCTTCAACTGTTTACTCATGGACAACATACTGTGTGTGTGTGTGTGTGTGTGTGTGTGTGTGTGTGTGTGTGTGTGTGTGTGTTTGACCTTTTTTTATGTGGACCATAAGTGGCCTTGAGAAGTGAAAATACTCTCCTTCATCTGCTCTACTGGACAATGACACAATGAGCCAACTCCTCTGCCACAACCCCTTACTCCCACTGAATGAAGCTAAACAATGGTTGTGTGTGTGTGTGTGTGTGTGTGTGTGTGTGTGTGTGTGTGTGTGTGTGTGTGTGTGTTTTAACAGTATTCTTACATGCTGTGATTTGATAGGGCAGGAGATGTGTAAACTTAGAATTTAGTGTTTTTCGAGAAGTCAAAACCTTCTAACAGAATGACTTTCCAAGGGATATTGTGAGGCATACAATTGGGACATACTTTTAATTTTATATTTTGTCATAGCATAGCGCCTTGATCTGACCCTTTTGCTTATATATTCCGTCACATCGCTGCTTGTTCTCACTTTGAGGCTCAGTCAATGTGACGTAACTTCTGTTTTTTTTTTGGCATTATGCATTTGACCACATGTATTGGGACATCCTGAATCTTTTTTTGTCATACTAAATAGTATGGACTTATGGGTATTGGAACGCATCCTTAGTCTTGTTATTTCAATTTGTTGACATGACTTTGAAAATGAAAAAAAAAATATATATACAATTTGTGTTTAATTAAATATTGGTATTGAGCAAGTGCTTTATTAGGACTTGAATTGCTGGTCAAAGTAAACATATTACTACACTTCGCCCAACATGAGGAAGAGTCAAATAATGTGGGAGTTCATATGTCTCAAATATAATATATATAATATTTGCTCAAAGTGTGAACCCCAGTACGATAAAGTCAATTTCCAGGTATCTGTATTGATTTGTGTGGTGTTGTTGTGTTTGTTGCTTGTAACAAAACTGTGTGACTGGTAAATAGCAGCAGGCAGCGGTGAGAGATCCCCTTGACGTGAGAAACTGGTGCATTTTTAACTGAGTTGTCATAAGCTATATGCTAATGAGCAACTACCCCCCCGCCCCCTCAGGGAAATGGAATGGCTCCATTTCTCTATTTGTATGTGTATGACTGTTTTTCAGTGAGTGGGGGCAGACCATTGTTTAAACCTTGATAAGGAACTGACTGGGAGAGACGGACTTGAGGTGGGAGAATGCTGGAAAAAGAAAAGAGATTAAGAAAGAGTGGTAGAATGGTGACAGTGAAATGACCAGCTGAGGAGGAGATGGATGACAGGAAGAGATGGATAGAATACAATAGAAGATAAAGGATAGTGGTGTGATTTGGAGGCTAAGGCAGAATTGGGGAAAAAGTGTTGAAGGAGAGGCAGACGGATGGAGAGAGCTGGGAATGAAGAGAAAAGAGTTTGGTGAAAGGAGGATGACAAAGGGAAAAGAGTCAGAAAGTTACAGAAAGAGATGAAGTTATATAGGTTCAAACTTAGAACTGAAGCCAATTCCCACCAGGAAATAAAAAAAACATGCAAGGAATAAAAAAAAAGTTAATTATTCATGGTTTTCACAAATTATGAGAATACACTCCCAGTATTTAAAATGAGTATTTATTAAAAGGATTTTTATAAATAACGAGTAATGGACTTGACGTGCAAGTTGTAATTGTGCTTGGAGGCTCTGAAAGAATATTTTTCAAGTCTGAGAAGAATAACCGTAATTAAACTATCAGGGTCAGTTCAGATTTTGAAGAATACAACTTTATAAGAGAACGCTTGTGTTATGAACTTGGGACTTGCTGTTGAAGAGATGTGTGCAGAGTGAGTCCAAGTCCAAGTCAGGAAAATCTCTTAGATTGTAAGCATCCATTTTTTAATTAGTCTTCTGTGAACTGTTAGATACGCACTCTACAAATTGAACTACTTGGGTGCCCTGGCCATGTGCATTTTAAAAGATTATTTACAGCTTACTTTTCCCTTTTCACAAAGACGAGGTCAGGGTCAGGCCAATGTTTTGGTGTGTTTTGAAATACAAATGTTCACAATGTGTTCTTTTAACACAGTGTTGTTGAACTTTAGTCATGTTCGCCAAGATTTGCCGTCGCATCTTAAAGATGATATTTATTTTCCCCCTTAGCAACCATGTAGCAATGATAAAAAAACAACTCACAAATAAGAAGTCTATATCGGCCCATTGTTATAGCTGACTGTGTGAATGTGTGATAAAAAGGAGGAGAAGGCAGGATCTCAGATAACCACAGGTGGAAGGAAGGAAGAAAAGACAAGGAGAGAGGGATGATTGAAATTTAGTGTAGAATCTATTACTGAGGCCATCAGGGGGGATGGATGGAGGGACAACTCTGAGAGCAGATTGGAAAACAACAGGGAAAGAGACGGAGCGTCAACCACCGGCTTATGCAACCTGAGGGCAAGTGAAATCTCGGCTGATGGATCTGACAGTCGCGACGGTAGCTGCCCATTTACAAAGAGGATTATGAATCCCTTAATGATTCGACCCTAACTCAATGCATATGATTGTTGGGATTAAAAAGTAGGCTGCATTACACAAAACCGGGAGAGATAAAAAATAAATAAAAATGGATCGCCAAACAGATTTGGATAGGGGAAGAGATATGGAAAAGATCAGATTTACATTGATGGGAAAAGAAAGATCATATTTTTGTTGTTGTTGTGGCTGACAACAAATCAAAGCAGTGTCAACCAAAAAATAATTTTCTTTCAAAGGTTTTTTTTATTAAATTGCAAAGTAGCAAAGCAACTGCAGTACAATGGATTATACATTTTTTCCCCTTTTTTCCCCCCCGAACATACCCAACCCATATCCCACCCTCACACCCAATCACAAACAATCCTGCATTAAGAAATTAGTACAAAAAAAAATACATAATGTTAAAAATAGCAGAAACAAAACAGAAACACACACTTCAAGAAACAAAAACAAACAACCAATATGAAACAAAAAACAAAGAAATAAAATTGAATCAAATAAAAGAGGGGAGGGGGTAGCTACTCTTCAATTATTGTGGTCGGTTTCTTAAAATAGTTTAGGAAGGGGCGCCATATTTTATGAAATTTAGTCTCAGATCCCTAGGTAGTGCAACAAATTTTCTCCAGATTCATACATGACATAATGTCTCTAACCAAATGTGAGTGGGAAGGAGGAGCAGGATCTTTCCATTTAAGTAAGATGGCCCTACGAGCAAGTAAAGAGGTGAAGGCCAGTACCTTTAGCTTCACTTTAGACAAGCCTGAATTGGGAGCAATGCCAAAAATTGCAGGTAAAGGGTTCGGCTCAATTTGATGCTGAAGTACTTCAGAAATTGTTTGAAAAACTGATGTCCAGAACTCAGTCAAGGTGGGACACAACCAGTCCATGTGAAAGAGTGATGCCGGTGCGCTCTTACAGCTATCACAGGTCGGGTCTACATCGGGGAACATACGAGCTAATTTAGTTTTAGATATGTGGATACGATGTACTACTTTAAATTGCACAAGAGCATGTCGGCCGCACATGGAGGTAGAGTGTATCCGATCCAGGACTGAATCCCACATGTGATCTGTGAAGGCAGAACCTAGGTCCTGCTCCCACAGGGTTCTTATAGCTGCTAATGAGGGGCTATGCAACTTCGAAATAAGGTTGAAAAACACAGAAATTGAGCCTTTTAATGTGGGGTTTACAGAAAGAAACAAATCGACATGATTGGCTGGCGGTTTATAAGGGAATTGGGGAATTAACTTCTGCGTAAAATGCCTGATTTGCAGAAATCGGAAAAAATTTGTCTT
This sequence comes from Hyperoplus immaculatus, assembly GCA_949357725.1. Lineage (NCBI taxonomy): Eukaryota > Metazoa > Chordata > Actinopteri > Uranoscopiformes > Ammodytidae > Hyperoplus > Hyperoplus immaculatus. The sequence continues at coordinate 10,888,211 of OX442352.1, read as the reverse complement.
TTCGATACCAAAATGTTTTGTCAATTGAGAAAAACTAGCAAATACATCATTAATAAATAAATCACAGATGCATTTTAAGCCTTTTTTATGCCAGATGTTGAATGCACCATCCATCGTCGAGGGAGTAAACAAATGATTAGCTGCAATTGGGCTGAAAAGTGAAAAATTCTGCATTCCAAAATTCTTCCTAAATTGGGTCCAAATTCGAAGGGAGTGCTTAATCACGGGACTACTGTTGGGAATAGCCGAAGAGAGTGGAAGTGCGGCGTTTAAGAGGGCAGATGGAGACAATGGGCTAATAGCGCTGGACTCCATTGTTACCCAGACTGGGGCTGAGTCGTCAAGGTGAAAATGCACCCAATACACTAAAGAATGGATATTAGCAGCCCAGTAATAGTATTGGAAATTAGGGAGGGCCATTCCACCTGTTTGTTTGGGTCTTTGAAGAAAAGCTTTCCGTAACCGAGGGTGTTTACCATTCCAAATATAATTTATCATTAAAGAGTCAAGGGCCTGAAAAAAGGATTTGGGGAGAAAGATGGGAAGACATTGGAATAGATATAGGAACTTTGGGAGTAATGTCATTTTAATTGAACTTATTCTACCTATGAGAGAGAAAGCCAGAGGAGACCACTTCGATAATATTTGCTTCGCCTGATCCAATAATTTGAGGAAGTTCGATTTAAATAGGTTTTTAAAATTTCTGGTAAAATATACCCCAAGGTCACTCAGCTGATCTGTCACCACTTTGAGTGGGAGAGCTGTATAATCAAGTGTAAGAGCTTCTTTATTAATCGGAAAGAGTTCGCTCTTAGTCAGGTTAAGTTTATAGCCAGAAAACTGACTAAAGACCTCCAACACAGACAGTGCCTCCGGTAAAGAGGTGGCTGGCTTGGCGACAAACAAAAGTAAATCATCGGCGTATAATGATACCTTATGTTCAATTCCTCCTCTCCATATCCCCTGAATCTGTTTGTTACCGCGAATGGCAATCGCAAGTGGTTCGATTGCAATAGCAAAAAGGAGCGGGCTCAAAGGACAACCCTGCCGGGTCCCACGGTGCAGAACAAAACTACTTGAGTAACGGCTGTTTGTTAATACTGAGGCAGAAGGGCATGCATATAATAATTTAACCCAAGAAGTGAAAACAGGACCCAAACCCAATTTTTCAAGGGTGAAAAACAAATAATTCCATTCTACTCTATCAAAAGCTTTTTCAGCATCCATAGAAGCGAGGCATTCTGATTCAATATTTCTGGGGGAATATAAAATGGTCATTAGCCGGTGGATATTATAAAATGATTGGCGTCCCTTTAAAACCCAGTTTGGTCGGGGGATATGATAGAGGGGAGAACATCCTCCAATCTGTGGGCGAGAATTTTAGCAAGTATCTTCACATCTGTATTTAATAGTGAAATTGGTCGGTATGATGCACAATCTAGAGGATCTTTATCCTTTTTTAACAACAGGGAAATACAGGCCTGATAGAACGAAGGCGGGAGTTTACCTGAGTCAAATGAGTCTGAGAATACTGAACATAAAAAAGGCGACAATTCGGCTGAAAATTTCTTAAAAAAGTCAGATGGAAGTCCGTCTGGACCAGGAGATTTGCCTGATTGCATAGATGTTATTGCTGCAATAATTTCCTTCTGAGTAATAGGTGCCTCAAGGCTATGTCTCAGGTCTTGAGAAAAGGAAGGCATGTTTAGGTTACTGAAAAAGGTTTCCATCACCGTTGCGTCTACTGTACAATCAGAACTATACAAATTTGAATCGAATGTTTTGAACTTTTCGTTTATCAATTTCTGATCTGATGTTGTACACCCACTGTCTGTCCGTATTCCAGGGATGAGTTGCTTCGCTCTAAATCCGCGCAGTTGATTGGCCAGGAGTTTACCAATCTTGTCACCATGCTCGTAAAAAGTACTTCTGCTCCTAAGCAACTGGTCTGCAACCTGACGAGAGGAAAGAAGATTGAATTCTGTCTGAAGTTTTAAACGTTCTTTGTAAAGTTCAGATGAAGGTGAATTAGCATATTGTCTGTCTATGTTCAGAATCTGATCAGCAATTTCAGTTTGTTTCTGTTTTGTACACTTATTTTTGTATGCTGCAAATGATATAATTTCACCTCTCAAATAGGCTTTCAGGGCTTCCCAAATTGTTGCATTGGACACATCTGGTGTTTTATTTATACTCAAAAAAGTTTTAATATGTGTAGAGATGTGTGAAAGAAAACTCTCATCTGTGAGCAGCAATGGATCCAGTATCCACTGCCTTCTTGTATACTCAACGTCAGGGAAAGCCAGTTGAAGGAGCAGAGGAGCGTGATCCGAGATCACAATACTTTCATAACTGCATGACTTGAGGTCTGACATCAATGAATTATCAACAAAAAAATAATCAATTCGGGTGTAAGTGTGGTGGACATGTGAAAAGAATGAATACTCTCTTCCTGTGGGGTATAACAACCTGTATGGATCAGAGAGGCTATAATCAGCAAGGAATGATTTGATATAACCTGCAGATCTGCTAAGAGTGGCAGGTTTGGGGGAAGAGCGATCTAAGACTGGATGTAGATAACAATTAAAATCCCCACCAAGAATAAGAGAATGGGAATTGAGATCAGGAAGTTGAGAAAAAAATCTCTTAAAGAATTCTACATCATCGACGTTAGGCGCGTAGACGTTAGCCAAGATGACTGACTTATTGTAAAGTTTGCCTGAAACAATAATAAAACGTCCATTTTTATCTGATATAATGTTTGAGTACTCAAAAGGAATATTACTATCAATAAGGATAGCTGTGCCCCTAGCCTTACCCCTGAAATTAGAATGAAAAAATTGTCCACGCCAGCATTTACTTAATCGCCCATGGTCAGAGTCATGTACGTGGGTTTCTTGAAGGAAAACTATTCCAGCCCTGAGCCGTTTTAGGTGGGTTAAGACCTTACCCCTTTTCACTTGGTGATTTAGCCCCTTGACATTCCAACTAATTAAATTAAGATTGCCCTTCATCTAGCTCAGTTATAGTGAGAATAAAAAGAGTTGCTCCGATAAGAAAAAGAGTAGCAAAATACAGAGGAAAAGAAAAACACACAAAAAAAAGGAAAACAAAAATAACTGAAAAAACAGCAGGTGATAACTTATCAGCTAAACCCCCAGTTAACACCACCCCATCCCACCCAGAACCCACCCCATATATTGCTCTAAACAGCAAACCCCAAAAGACCCAAAAAATAATTTTCCAAGTGAAGAATAACATTTATTTGTGTTTTGTAAAAATGTGAGCGGAGGCGAAACAGACACACACACACACAGCTAACAAGCAGGTCATACATTGGGTAAAAGCATTTGTAAATACATAAATAAATATATGGACATGGACATTAAGGCCAGGCTCATGTCAAACAATATGTAAGTGATGAGTTATTTGTCTTGTAGAAAGTATTGTAACTACTTCCCCAGCACAGAAGAGCACTGCTCTAATCTTGTTCTTCTTTTTCACAGGCAGTACATCTTCCCTCACAGCTCTGTGTTTTGTGAAAAGTTTTTCTTTTGCTCTCTACTTGCTGGATTTGTCTGGATATCTGATTCTGTCCTCAGCACTGGGGCAAAGGTTGTGTCAACAAGATACTGAGATCTGTAGATGGGTTGCCCGCATGTTTCTGGCTTAAGGGAACTGGGCTTAGAATGGGCTTTGTACTTAGAATAACTATTTTTCTTTGTGGTGTGACACAATATTAAACATGACTGTCCAGTATCCTGGCTCCATAGTTAGTACTTGGGGGGGAAAAGTTGCTGGTGATTTTGGTCTCTGCCATGCTGCTCCTCACCATACCAAATCAATTTGCTTCATTGCTTTGTTGCACAACAATCTTTTCCACAAAATGCACCAGGTTTAGAACACAACCTACATGTTTGTCACCGACGAATAACCGCTTGCCATTTTGCAGAACGTGTATGATGTCATTGGGAAAGACGTGCTTGGGAACAAGGATGTAAACAAACAGGCAGTGGTATTGGTATTGGTAGTCTATAGTCAAAGTTAAAAGCTGTTGTTTGTATTCTGGAAATCACTTCTATAGTGTCTCAATGGTGTCAGATAACTGGAAACCTGTACTCTGATCTCTTCCATCAAGATATCTGTTAATGCATTTACAGACTACACGGGCAGAGGGTTAAGCCAGAGAACCAAATAATATGACTCTGTGTTGAAATTGATAAAATTTGAATCAATTTGGCAATTAATCTACCACTGATTAATTGAAAATATTGCTTTTTGATTGATTGATTGATTGATTACAAATGTTGAGGTGAGGTAATAAATTGACCAAGTATGAAGGCACCGTAATGTCATGACCGGCTGAGTCATGAAATTGGCCAAAGGTCTGAGCATGCTATGCTGCTATACAGCCAGATAAACAGACAGACAGAAAGATAGACTTTTATCCAGTCTCGGGCATAAATGACAAGCAAGTAATCCGCCCGCCAGTCAGCCATGCATGAGTGGCTGAGTGCCGTTGTGTATTTGTGTAGAGCCTATAGTGACTATTGGCGAGCTGTCAGTTGCTGTGACACACTTTGTGAAGTGTGGCAGCCCTGTAAGGCCTCCCCTGGAGTCTGTCAAGAAGAAGAAGGGGAAAGAAAGTGTGTGTGTGTGTGTGTGTGTGTGTGTGTGTGTGTGTGTGTGTGTGTGTGTGTGTGTGTGTGTGTCCGTATGCGTCTGTCTGAGTCTGCAGGTGGTAGAAAGGTATGGGTGTGGATCAATAATAATCAGCTCCACCAAAACTGGAGGTTCACCCAACAGTAATACACACACACACACACACACACACACACACACACACACACACACACACACAAACACACACAAATGCACAGCCAAATACATGCACGGCAGCCCTCAAAAAACAATCCATACACCTCATGACACTGCGTCGTATAGCACAAACTATAATGACAGCCCTAAACCAGAAGCAAACCCATGCACGCACACACACGCACACACACAAAACCACCTCAAACAAAAGCGCTTACCCATGCTCAAAAAAAGTACAGACTCAAAAAAATTCCTGCTTTTAATTTCATCGATTTTCCTTACACCTATGCATCCTCATCCTTCTCTCCCCTCTCGAAACACACACACACACACACACATTCTCACACACACACACACACACACACATACACACATACACACTTTCTTTACCTCTTGGAAGTGTTCTTGATGATGTCGGAGACTTTCTGTATGTAATCAGTGGCGAGCACCACGATCTCTTCGTCTTCCGAGAAGTTGTCGTGGAAGATTCTGTCCAGCAAGCGTTTCCAGTGCAGCTGTAACGGTGAGAGCAGGGAGGAATGATAAAGCTTTAGGTTTATCAACTCACAACCTACAAACTGCACAGACTTATTTCAGTTGTAAAATAACATGACAACAATGATTCCCAATGATGATTTTTCACTTGCCAGGATCCACCTTTAGTGTTTCCAGTATGGGAGTCTAATTTAATTTATTGACTTTTTTCTTAATCTTTAATTTTTTTTCATTGTTAAATGGCGGGAGAGTTTAATTCAAGCTTGCAACATCATGTATTCTATCCAATGCCACACTCACCAACTCCTCTACACCCAGGAACCTTGACTTTGGAGGTTGTCAGAGGATTGTAAGAGTTAACAACACACTACTTTCTAGCTGTCCAGGCTTATCGAACGAAACGCCACTCTTCGGTCGAACTGCTTGCAATGAAACTTTGAAGAAGAGATTGCTTGTAGAACTTTAAAGGTATTATCTTATGCTCTTGTTCAGGTTAAAAATTGTAATTTGGGTTTCTAGTAGAAGGTGCCCCAAAAACCGTGGCATCTCCCCTTATGACGTCATATGCAGAATAAAGATCAATGGGGCTTTCAACAGAGGTTTTCAGAGAGGTGGAGGTGGAGAAAAAGAAGGAGAGTTGTTTATTGTCATACTTTGGGAGTCTCAAGTCTCACCAGGGACCAATATTAAAGCCACTACGAGTAACATGGCACGTTGGCGTCCCCTTTGGACAAAAGCGGTAGTATTTTTAAGACGCCCGCTGTCGCAAAGCTGTTTTCTAGCTCGTGCCAGGCGCGTGAGTGTGAACTGAGAAGGGAGCAATATAGTGCATGTCCGTGTGTTGAAAGTGTGAGGACTCTTTTTGGCTCAGTGAGAGTGGTTTTGATACTGCATGAACTAATGCCAGTCACTGCCACACACACCTGATTGCAATGAGTTGATGCAGCAGTGTCACCTAACTACTCACGGAGCTGAAAGATTACGTGTCCGACTCCTCACAGAAAGCGAATGAACGATAGACGGCAGTTAGTATGGATCACGATGAGGTAATGTGTTTATGTTGTTCTGAATAATTACTATTTCAGATAATGGTTATCTGATGATGGTGAAGCAAAGCAAACTTTGTGTTAGTACCAACCGCTCATTCATTTAGGAGTAAACACTGCAGTCTAGTTTCGCTCTCGTGAAATTGTATACACGTTGCTTGGCAACGCCCTCGTCCCCCCCGTAGCCTATATCACTCTCCCTTTTAGCTTTTCTTCATTGCATTTTCTTTTTTTTCTTTGATGGTTCAGCCCCGTTATCAGTCATTATGACGACAAATAACTGTATCAAACAAGGCTCCCGCTCCCCTTCCCTCACCTGGAAGGATAGGCTTCTCAATTCACGTTGCTGCGCCACACTGAAATCTGTGACCAATACAGATATGTGACCATAGAGCTTGCATGAGCGAACCGAAAATCGGACTGGGTGTGCGACCAGACCAAAAGCAGTAATAAAAACTATTTAAAAACGTCTTTCTTTGCACTGATGGTCTCGTTTGCTGTTAAAGGTAATTTATGATTATCAGAGGAAACATGAGGCCGTTTAAATGAGAATTTAAATGTTACTCGTAGCCGCTTTAATGTTGAATGACCATCAAAAAGTGCACATTTGAGGGGCGCCCTTAGCTCAGTTGGTAGGGCGTCCCCCCGCCCCCCAGGCCTTGGCCCAGCAGCGGACCCGGGTTCGATTCCCACCCACGGTCGTTCTCTGCATGTCACTCTCCTCTCTGCCCCATTTCACCTCTGTCTCTTCTATCAATAAAGCATAAACATTTGCATAAAAGGTGACCTTTGAAAAACAGCTGTTAAGGGTCGCAAGCCAAAAAAAGTCTGTCTTTTCCTGGTTGAATCTCTTTCCATTGTAGTGCTTCTGTCTATGCTGTTCCTCACTCTCTGTTTATTCCCACTCACAGTCACACTCCCTTCTTCTCTGTGTGTAGTTCTTTTTTGGCTAAGAAGCTAATAACCAAACAGTTTAAATCTTTCTCTTAGAACAAGCCCAGTTTCCGATCCACACCCAGCCATCCCTCCCTCCACCATGAAACATCTTGAGCATCCTCTGTCAGCGCTCCTGCTGCTTGAGGAGAACCTCCCCCTGCTTCTCTCCTCCTGCTGCTTTACCCTCACTCTATCGTTTCCAACACCCCCTAATGTCTCCTCATTTTCTCCTTTTTCTCTCTGCTTTATCTTTCATTCTGTTCTTCAGCCTCCCAGTATACCCCTGCTGGGCGGACAGCTTTTTTGCATGTGTGTGTGTGTGTGTGGTCCCCCACTCCCTCCAGCCACAAACACACACAAATCCCCCCATGTGTGCTCGCACACACACTCGTCACACTACTTAAAATGCTCAGTTGGAGTTCAAATCTTAATCCATCACTTCTGCTTCTACCCAAAATGCATGTAAATGATGTGTTTGTGCTCTCTCGCTGTCTCTCGCTATCTCTCTCTTCGTGTGTGTGTGTGTGTGTGTGTGTGTGTGTGTGTGTGTGTGCGTGCGTGCGTGTGTGTGCGTGCGTGTGTGTGCGTGTGTGTGTGTGTGCGTGCGTGCGTGTGCGTGCGTGCGTGTGTGTGTGTGTGTGTGTGTGTGTGTGCGGGAGGGGGCAGTACTCACGCTGGGTGCGATGCGCTGTAGCTGCCTGAGGGTGATGCGGTTATACATGGTGCTGATGTCCTTTCTTTGGTCATCGTATTCTGACACAGTGATCTGGAGAGAGAGGAGAATTTACTCAACAGAGTACAAATGTGGTTGGTTAAAAGCTTAAACTGGTCCTCACAAAGATGCCTGTACAAGTACACACACACACACACACATTTACACACACGCCCGATCAGCTCACATTGGCCAGGAGGGTCTCCAGCTGTATGATCTCCTTGGAATTCTGCGTGGGGCTCGGAGCTCCCAGCATGCTCAGCAAGCGCTCCATCAGGGCCTTGTACGCCGCCAGGATCTGGGAGAAGCACACAATGACGTCAGCGCTAATAGACAGGGGGGGTTACTGCGACACCACATCGGTAATGGCATGGTGACATGTGGCAGAGTGGACAGGATAACAAAGGCACAGCGGGGTGACACAGACAAACAGGTGGATTGATGAAGAGGAAAGACGGATGGGACAGACGGACAGACGGAGGAGGAGAGGGGAGAAAAGACGGATGTAGGAAAAGAGGAAGTAGGAAAGGAGGGCAGCAAGAGGGGAGGTTACTAATGAGAGAAGGAGGCTATGTCCACAAATACACAGATATTACTTAATTATTTATTTAAAAAAAAAATATTAGAGAAAAAAAATATTAGACAGAGATGAAATGGGGTACAGAGGGGAATGACAGACAATAACCCAGGCCGCACTCGAACCGGGGTCCGCTTCAACTCTATTATTATATTTTTTCTGCGCGATTTGGACTTTTTTCCACTTGCAAAAATCACAACCTGACACTGAAACCGGAGCATTTTGGGGAAAGTGGGGATTTTAGAAAATTCTGTATTTCTGTATTCGAAGGGAAAGGGATACAGGAAAGTTTTCAGAAATGCAGGCATCATGGCCTGAATTTGCGGATGGGAGGTGTTATATCTACTGTGCATGCGCCCCACCCTCGCTAAAGAAGACGCTCAATGCATATGCTCACAATGTTCTGCTATGGTGTTGGACGTGACACATTATCGCCACTTACTGTCATGGCATGTTAACATCAGCGCTTTCAATAATATTGACACAAAGAGATACTCCAAAACGCTGTTGTGTTTGCATTAAGTTTTCTGCAAATGGAGGAGAGAGATTTTTAATATACGTGTATGTGTGGACATGGTCGGAGGGCATAAGGAAGCATGCTTACCTTTACACTGTCTTCATCTTGCGCCAGGTAGAGGCTCCTCTCAGGCAGAGTGAGCCCCTCCTGATCAACCTGTACGAGCACACATACATAAATGAATATAAATACATAGATTTTTTTTTATCTCAGTCACGTATAGCTACACCCTCAACAGATGCCTATTCAAAGGGATGGTTAATATTTTAAAAGCTGTAAGAATGCCAAACTGCCTTTACATCCCATTCAACACACTATACTGCTCAATATATTCATTATTAATAACTCCTCATAAATAATGCTCAAACATAGTCTTTCTGTTTGTCACACTAATACATCAAAGATATTTTTAGTTAACATTGATATTGTCTCCCTACATATCATGCATCTCCAAATGTGTTGGGTTTGAATTTTTAAGATAAACTGCATGATTTAGTGTTTCTTTACGGGTTGAGTTAATTCTACGTCTTCTTAAGCCAAACAAACCACCTTTTAAGCCTGTGTTATCATCTAGGAAATGTATAGTCACAAAGCCGGGCTGTTATTCCTACCTCAAAGCTGACCTATTGGAGATATGGGGTTTTCAAAAGGCCAGCAAAAAGGATGCATGTTTTTTCTTGATATGATTATGAGTAAGTTAATGTGTTTTGATTTGTATTTATTTTTTAATCAAACGGTGCATCACCAGACCTCAGGGTCTTAGTCTATGAAAAATACACTCAACAAAAATATAAACGCAACACTTTTGTTTTTGCTCCCATTTTTCATGAGATGGACTTAAAGATCTAAAATTCATTCCAGATACACAATATTACCATTTCTCTCAAACATTGTTCACAAATCTGTCTAAATGTGTGATAGTGAGCACTTCTGCTTTGCTGAGATAATCCATCCCACCTCACAGGTGTGCCACATCAAGATGCTGATCTGACATCATGATTAGTGCACAGGTGTGCCTTAGACTGTCCACAATAAAAGGCCACCCTGAAATGTGCAGTTTTGTCTCACAGCAAAATGCCACAGATGCCACAAGCATTGAGGGAGCGTGCAATTGGCATGCTGACAGCAGGAATGTCAACCAGATCTGTTGCTCGTGCATTGAATGTTCATTTCTCCACCATAAGCCGCCTCCAAAGGCGTTTCAGAGAATATGGCAGTACATCCAACCAGCCTCACAACCGCAGACCACGTGTAACCACACCAGCCCAGGCAACCTGGTATCACGGCGAGGCGTGAAATAGATATGCCGGTCCACGCGTGTCCCTCACAACGCCTTGCCTGACCAGGGCGTGTAACTTACACGCCACCCCTCGCCCGTCTAAATGAACGGAGGTATAGCACCAACAGGGGCCGAGATGTTCTCCCAGCATTTCAATACTATCCAGCTGCAGCCCCGGAGACAAACACTCTGGCGTGGGTGGTTAGGGTTAGGGCAAGGGGACAGGGAGAGGTTAGAATATAGATATAACATTGACGGAACACCGCGGCGGCCATCTTGACTAAGGGAGGTCGACCGGCGCGTCTATTACACGCCTTACCGGCCGCGTGTAACTCACAGGCCCTGCTCAGGCAAGGCGTTGTGACGGACACGCGTGGACTGGCATGTCTATTACACGCCTTACCGTGATAATGGGTTGGCCCAGGACCTCCACATCCAGCAGGTTCACCTCTAAGATCGTCTGAGAGACCAGCCACTGAGACAGCTGATGAAACAATTGGTTTGCATAACCAAACAATTTCTGCACAAACTGTCAGAAACCGTCTCAGGTAAGCTCAACTGCATGCCCGTCGTCCTCATCGGGGTCTTGACCTGACTCCAGCTCGTCGCCGTAACAGACTTGAGTGGGCAAATGCTCACATTCGATGGCATCTGGCACGTTGGAGAGGTGTTCTCTTCACGGATGAATCTCGGTTTACATTGTTCAGGGCAGATGGCAGACAGCGTGTGTGGCGTTGTGTGGGTGAGCGCTTTGCTGATGTCAATGTTGTGGATCGAGTGGCCCATGGTGGTGGTGGTGGGGTTATGGTATGGGCAGGCATCTGTTATGGACGAAGAACACAGGTGCATTTTATTGATGGCATTTTGAATGCAAAAAGATACCCAGATGAGATCCTGAGGCCCATTGTTGTGCCATACATCCATGACCATCACCCCACGTTTCAGCAAGATAATGCACGGCCCCATGTTGCAAGGATCTGTACACAATTCTTGGAAGCTGAAAATGTCCCAGTTCTTGCATGGCCAGCATACTCACCGGACATGTCACCCATTGAGCATGTTTGGGATGTGCTTGACCGGCGTATACGACAGCGTGCACCACTTCCCACTAATATCCAGCAACTTCGCACAGCCATTGAAGAGGAGTGGACCAACATTCCACAGGCCACAATTGACAATCTGATAAACTCTATGCGAAGAAGATGTGTTGCACTGCATAAGGCAAATGGTGGTCACACCAGATACTGACTGGTTCTGAGTCCCCAGACCCCCAATAAAGCAAAAAAATGCACATTTCAGAGTGGCCTTTTATTGTGGACAGTCTAAGGCACACCTGTGCACTAATCATGATGTCAGATCAGCATCTTGATGTGGCACACCTGTGAGGTGGGATGGATTATCTCAGCAAAGCAGAAGTGCTCACTATCACACATTTAGACAGATTTGTGAACAATGTTTGAGAGAAATGGTAATATTGTGTACCTGGAATGAATTTTAGATCTTTAAGTCCATCTCATGAAAAATGGGAGCAAAAACAAAAGTGCTGCATTTATTTTTTTGTTGAGTGTAGAAAATAACTTTGGTTATTTAGGTTCACTTACTGGCTTTTTCTTTTGTCGAAATCGCACTGCCTTTTTAAACAAATAAATCTCATTAAGGTGCCATCAAATGACCAATGTACAGAATCTCAGTCCATGTAATAACTACTACTTAGCCAGTTCCATTTGATGAAGGTCTATGAGGAAGTGAGCCTTGAGTTTAGATTAATTTATCCCAGATGTGTTCCCAATGTTTGGAATGAACCTCATGCAACTTAAAGAGCTGTTAATGAAACTAACAGACTGTCATCAGTGTCTTGTGACTGTGCTGTTTCTGAGGATTTTCCACCTGAGAAGAAAACAACACACACACACACACACACACACACACACACACACACACACACCCACACACACACACACACACACACACACACACACACACACACATAGACAAACATATGCAAACAACATTCAAGGGCGCAGATGTCATGCTTTCCCAATAACTCAGCTCTCCAACATGCTTTCTCCTCACCCTGATGGCGTTCCTGGAGGAGTTTTTGTCGTCCACGTTGACAGTGAGGGAGAAGAAGACGGCGGTGCTGTACACCCCCTGGGTCCTGTACAGCAGCTCGTTGAAGTCTGGCCTCTGCGGGGCCCCCTCTTGCTCCCAGCCAGCGGCCCCCGGAGGAGCCCCCACCAGGTCCCACCCCCCACAGCTGTCTATCACCTCCGTCATGGGCTCCGAGCCCAGCTTGTCGATCTCCCCGATGTTGACGCAGGACTGATAGAACTCCTTGACCTTGCGCTCAGCCGAGTCGGGCCCACGCCTCCTCACGGGCTCCAGCAGGAGGCGCTGTAGCTTCTCCTCATTGTGCTCTCCTATAGCGGTTATTATACCGTAGCTCAGCTTGTCCTCAGGGATACCGTGACGTCTCAACCAGCCACCGCAAGCGAACGAGTAGAAGTCCTGACAGGGCTGGATGGTGGGGTCGATGTTGGCCTGGACAAAGCGCGCTGCCCGCAGCAGGGAGCGCTTGCGTTGGCAGTCCTGTCTGCACTGCGGGTCCTGCTGGGCGTCCAGGGAGATGTACTTGAGCGCCAGCATGCTCCCCAAGATGACACACATGCCCGCCGCGAAGACTAGTGCCGACAGCAGGCAGATCTCCCTCCTGCTCCATCGTGGGAGGCCTCCGTTGCTGCTGCTGGCGCTGCCCAGGTCTTTGTTTCCTCCCTTGGACAGGGTCCCTCCCCGGCCGCGGCCCACATGTCGGTCCAGGCTGCCCCCAAGGTGAAGGGTCATGCCGTTGCTGAGGATGTCGCTGCTGTAGCGACCGCCATATTTCACCTCCTGGAACTCATCGTAGTGGGCCGTCAGTGAGTACGTCTTCTCCATGGCAAATGGGACTGTCACTACGCAAGGGGTAGTGGAAGGGTGAAGGGAGTAGGGGATGAAAGAGGGGTTTCTATGTTAAGTGTACAGCCATGACCACTCCTACTCAGACAGAAGTGATGTCAAAATCCGGTTGGCCTTCTTTAGGTGAAGTCCCCTCTTCAAATCAAGAGCAGACAGAGTGAGGGGCTCCCATTGTGCGTGAGGAATCTCATGGGTCCTGCTCTCTCTCTATCTCTCTCATCCTCTGTCTCTGTTGCCCTCTTCCATGTGCTCTTCTCTCCTCCCTCGCTCCAAGCCTTTACAGGTCACCTATGGATAAAAATAGAAATGAGATAGTGGGAGGGATCGGGACACTGAATCAAACCATCACAACAGCCAAGAGTGACAAAACTGAGTTTGTTTTTGGCACATTTACTCGCACTTTGTCTTGTTCTATTGTTTGTCAGCTAAAGCTGTTGGATTGATTGGTGATAGTCATCCCACAGGGAGACCAGGTCCCCGGGTGACTCACTGCTTTGGACAGATCAATGGAGACAGTAGCGGAGACTTGAGCATCAGCTGGGCATGAAGAGGTGTGGCAATCACCATTACTTAGCTTGTGTCAGCCCGAACTGATGTTAAACTTTATATTAATACATAGGACAGGGAGGATTTATGTCCTTCTGTCTCTTCTTCTGTAGAATCACACTCACACACTGGTTTACTTTTGTCAATTCTGGGGTATTTAGACTTTAATTTCTAACCATAACCAGTATGCCTAAACCTAACGCTTTAACACTGACCACAAAATCTATCTTTTCCCAATTCCAATCCGACACAGTTTTTGTCCCCAAATGGACAAGCCGTCCCACAATCAACTGGTCTTAAGTCTGGTGTACCTGAAAGTGACTTGGGTCAGAGCACACACACAGCCACACTTAAAGCACAGAGAGCTTCAGCTCATTCTCTACAGAGCTTGTAAAGGAAAAACAAGCTATCGCATTACAAACAGCTGTCAAAATAGAAATCATATGCGCAATGCCCGAGTGTTTTTATTTATACTGTTGATAAATACACGTTAACAGAAAGACCTGCAATACACTGGATTCACATCATGTACATGCAGGCATGTCAAGCAGCAACAACACACAGACAGATGCAGACACACACAAAATGTTTTTGTTAGCCTATTTGAATTCTCTTTTGCTTCTGCTGATGCATTCTACGTGTGGCTTGTAGGGAATATCACAAGCTATTAGAGAGGCTGACAGAGAAATAGTATTATTTTGGAAGCTATCCCAGTGTGAGTTTGCCAGCCCTAGAGTGTGTGTGTGTGTGTGTGTGTGTGTGTGTGTGTGTGTGTGTGTGTGTGTGTGTGTGTGTGTTTTTTAAGTGTCTGTAGGCACAGTGAACTTGCTGAGAGCTGTAAAGGCGATCCGTGAAAATTGATCCTTGTTATCTCCTCTGAGAATTGCAAACTTCAGCACTGATGTCTTTAACAAGCTTCCCCTCGCCTTATGTGAGGGCTGTATGCAGAAAGAAAGAAAGAAAGAAAGAAAGAAAGAAAGAAAGAAAGAAAGAAAGAAAGAAAGAAAGAAAGAAAGAAAGAAAGAAAGAAAGAAAGAAAGAAAGAAAAGTTTACATTCAAAAAGTGTTATGGTTAAGGGGGAATATGGGAGGATGAAGGCAAAAGGGTGACATTTTTGTTTAAATACTGCTTCTGGGAGGTAATAGAGGATATTGCCCTAGGGATTCATTTTCACACTTGATAATTCTGAAGTAAAGTGCCTGAGCGCTGTAAGTAGCATGGTAGACAGAGAAGCCTGAATGAAATGTAGCCGTGAGTGTCTGCCTGACATTAACTTCGTCATGTGGTCACGTCTGTCGAGGGTCCGCACCGCACAAAATGAATGACATGTAACGCTATCCTTATGTGGTGAAGCTGTACATACATTTCTAATTAATCTGAACTTCAGCTGCATTACCATGCAATGATGACGTTACAGCCACAACTTGACTGCAATTGATCACATAAATATATAATTAAGATTGACATCTCAGGCAAGTTTGAACCAAGTCCAAATCCAATCAGAAATGTATTTTCAGTTTTTTATTTTATTTTTTTAATTAACAAAAATAGCTCTTTAGGAAATATGAGATGCTGGTGTTTCACAGTAGGGAACAAAAGACAGAAGGAAACAAACGTGCAGTGATAAGATAAGCAGGAGACGTTAGCAGGGAAGCTAATGTGGTTGTTATTCAATGTCTGAAGCTTGTTGTGTGGGATAGCAGCCTGCTGTCTGGCTGCTAGTCAGTGTTAGTATCTGCCTGCTTTATGATAGAGCACTAACGTTACTGCTTTATGCAAATATGCTTCAAAAAATTAAACAAAGTCCTTCATCTATGGAAAAAAGAACTATTCCTACACATGAATACAAAGATGAGGGACGCCATCATTAAACAGTGTACATTATTATTCAACATAAACATAAACATCTTGCATGGTGATAAAAGTTGTCGCGTCACTGCTCCAGCGACCCCTACTGTTTGGTCGCAGTGCTTTCAAAGCGGAATTTGAGGAGACGGCCCGAACCTCCCGCTCATTACATCACTGCCATGGTGAAACTTGTGTATGGCAGGTGAAAACAAGCAGCAGCCTACACTTTCCCCATGCCCATGCCCATGACAAGAGAAGTGCAGAGGGGACTGAGAAAATGGGGTTGGGGAAGAGGATGGGGTCATGTAGTGTGTCGCTGTGTGGTGTCTTTATCAATCCAACTTATCATCCATAAATCCTCAGCTTTCTTTTACACACAATAAGAAAACATGCTGCATTTATGAAACTGTATCAGGTCACTTGGACCCTGTTGTACTTCATGCATTAGAACATGGTCATTGCTTCCATATAATGCAAATATCATTTTATTACTCCCTCTTGCAAATGCGTGTGCACTTGTATCACGTCACAGCTCCTTGCTTTATAAATTATGACACACACACACACACACACACACACACACACACAAAAACACACCCTTGGTGTTAGTCGTGTCAGTTCCCTTACATCTTTCCGCTATCATTTATTCAATTGCAGAGGTTCCAAAAGTTTGGTTCAGGAGACTTTTAGGGGTCCGAGAGATGTTACCAAATGGACACTTTTGAGTCAAATAAAAGTGACTTTATCATACCAATAATCACAGAAGAGGATATTTTCCTTTTTCTGGAGAAAATCCAACAATCCTGTCTTCTTGACCCCTTCCCTCCCGAATGTCCTTCTGCAAAGTCAAATTCGGTAGCCTCGCTAAGCTAATAATGAGCTAGCAACTCAAGCAGCTGATTAATGCTACAATGAGAGTTACTCATCTAATTGCCATATACATTCTGAAGGACCATCAGATGTTATAGATATTAAAACGGAGTTGCAGGGTTTCTTGGAATTTGTGAAGGGTGCTAAAACAGGGTGTCACGGTAAGTTAATCTTTAAGCAAAGAACACACCTTGAATGCTGGGTGGACATTTTCTCTTGCTTCTCTAACCACCAATAATAAATCCTCAGGGGAAATCAATGGAGAGTCAGTAAGTGGATGCCTCTGCCGGGGCAGGTTCAAAACGCTGTTATAGAGATTCTGCAGATGGGTCACTGTTCTCCTAGCATATATCAAGGCAATCCAGCTCGATATGTACTGTAACTACTTGTAATGAACTGCGGAGATGTGAGTTGATTGATTCGGATTGTTACAAGTGAAAATTTATATTTTGTTGTGTTAAAACAAAAAAACTTTTTTATTGCAAGTAATACATTTCCGATTTAGGGCCAGCTTGATTCTGTCGCGAACGTAGGGGGCAGAGGTAGACTCAAAATAGTATTTAGCGAAGAATAGTCTAGACACAGTCAGATTTAAGTGGAATGGTCATTGTGGAAAAAATGCCAGTGAAATGGCAATGCAATTAGTTTTTTAAATCTTACATAATACAGTTTTAAAAAAATATATAAATAAACTTAATTCCCTGAAAGTTCCTGAAATGAGCATCTGAAATGCTTCCTGCAAAAGAAAGCAGTATCAGCATGAGCTAAATCAATGAATGAATTATGGCCTGCAGGCTTTCATAGCTTCAGGTATTACAGGCTTTAGTGCTGTTGGAGTTTGTGTTCCTTGTGGTCAGAGGAGGCAGTCAGATTTGTTGCTAGTGAGACAAAAAGTCACCTAAGATCTACCATCGTCTAGTTACAAAGTTGCGATTGAGGGCACATTAAAAAGACGATGGTTAATACTAACTGTCAGTCTCATTTACTGTTGAGTAGATGGTTGCTAAAAAAAAGGGGGAAAAAAAAGTTCCACCTTCTGGTCTGTAACCAAAGACATGAAACCAAGGGGTACCCATGTGTATGCCTTTAGCCACTGATCCTACAGTCGGTTTCTTCCTCAAAACTCATCACAACAAATGTGCATTACTCTGAATGTTACCATCACTTTCCAGACAGCCTGACTTAACACTCCACCATTACCATAAATTCACTGAGGGCCACCTTTCTTTTCTCTTGGTCCTGTGATGATACTTGGCTTAGCGGGAAACTCTCTGCTTTTATATCCACTCGGGGGGAGTTACGTCACCTGAAATCCCTTTATAAATGGCTTTATTAGCCCCTTATCAAAGTGGTCACAGAGCCTTCCCCGAAAGCTTCACGGAACTCAAGAGGGTTCAGAGTGGGAGTCAGCCCCCTCCAGCCTTATCGCCGGTCGCCAGAGGCTGCAGTAGAGTGCTACGCTGCGTTTGTATGGGGCGACACGATTTGGACACACAGGCTCAAGGGTCCCATATGGAACCATGGATGTACTTCTCAGGCTTGTACACCATGAGCAGAACCTCCTTTGTGGTGCTATTAGACGCTATATTTATTCACTGCTGTCAATGGATTTAACAGATCCTACATCAGCAATGTTAAAATACCTTTTCTAAAGGAGCACATTGGACTCTTCACTTTTATTAAATGATGATTGAAAAAGAAGAGTTGAAGTCGTTCTAAAAGCAATTAGACTAGAATAATTCTTCCCCCTCTCGCTTTCCCTACTTACTTACTCACTTAGGCTACTCACTCTCTCTCTCACACACACACACACACACACACACACACACACACACACACACACACACACACACACACACACACACACACACACACACACACACACACACACACACACACCTTGAGCCCTCATGTGGTAATATCTGTTCTCAACTACTGTATCAAGTTTGCCTCATTAAGCCTACCCCATTGGGCGTATTTCTTTGGAAGGAGGCTTGACAAAACAACCGTGAATGTCATTAGTTTATCTATGTAAATTCAGCTTTTATGAGTTGTAAGGATATTTGCCGGATGAAACATTATTATGTGCAACTGTGTAAGGTATTAAGTATTGTATGAGGCATACAGGGGAGAAAAGCGCGTCACTAGCGTTTGACAGAGCAGTTCAAACTGATATGCAGGTGAGGTGTAGCCTAGCTCCGCCCGCCCGCGCCTACTTCCGGCCAAATTTCATTTTCCCTTCTGTACAAATGAAATGAAGTACGATGATTTGGTTGGACCAGGCTAGGTGAGGTGTGATGGTACCAAGGCAAATACAGGGAGCGATTATTATGATTCAAAACTTTTAGGTTGATTAAAAAAGTGGAAGTGCGTAAAGACGCACACCGGGATGCTGCTGATGCGCAAAAATGACAACAACAAAAAAGCACTAATTTGGAGCGAGAATGTCATAGATTACACATTTGAGACACAATGTATTTGGTGAATCACCAAAGACGCATACGCGCAACATGGAAACGGTAAACAAATAATAGAAAAGGCGTAGACCGAGTATCCTATATGACAATACACACATACACTGATACAGTTATCATTTTCAATCAATTAAAACGCATGATCCTTACGTGAAAACTAGTCAGTTAGACTGAAAACATCTAAGGCCATTTACAGACAGGATCCGCATCCACACCTCCAATTTGAACATGCTGTTTCTCTTTTGAGAGTTTTGACACACGACTCACCAACAGAAGCATATCTTATCACTGACCATCAAAAACTTCAACATCCGTTCACGGACACTGTGAAGAAAAGCCTACTATAACTCAAAGACCATGTGCGTAAAACATGAGAGAGGACACCTCTCGGAGACGTCACGGCTGCTGAAACGTGACTTC
This sequence comes from Hyperoplus immaculatus, assembly GCA_949357725.1. Taxonomy (NCBI): domain Eukaryota; kingdom Metazoa; phylum Chordata; class Actinopteri; order Uranoscopiformes; family Ammodytidae; genus Hyperoplus; species Hyperoplus immaculatus. The sequence goes on along the minus strand of OX442352.1, from coordinate 10,868,717 downwards.
CGAGTTAATATGTGTCAGTTTTTTTCCATGTATCTCCGCGATGTCTGTCACCAAAACAGCATCATGATAAAATTTGGATTCAAGAGTACCCCTAGCCTAGCCTCTCCTGCCATACACTTAATTTACACACGAAGGAAGAGCAGCTCCGCATACGCTCCTCAGAGGTGTGGGAAGCCCCAGAGTGAAGAAAAAACTTGTGCAAAAAAATACCTTACCTATGATGGGTATAGATCCAAATCAGTCGTAGGGAATGTAAAAAGTGCCTTTTTCTCTGATAGTGTGGATTGTTTAGATCAGCTCCACTCTTAAGTCCGACTTGATTATCCGTGGTCCCCCTCCAGAGATCGGCACACACACCGGGGTCCGCACCGCTCTCTGCCGCCGCTGCAGCGCACAGCCTCCGATGTATGGAGGAGAGAGAGAGGGGGGGAGAGAGGTGGAGAGAGACAGAAGATAGGGGAGGGGGAGAGGGGAGAGGGTCCGTCACACAAACACACACACACACACACTCACAGGCACACACACACACATTCGGTCACACAAGTTGAACAGATGTCAATCCTTGTCTCCGCTGCTTGCTTTTTAAGTAATTTCTTATTGTTTGTAATGTTAAATAGTGTGTGTGTGTGTGTGTGTGTGTGTGTGTGTGTGTGTGTGTGTGTGTGTGTGTGTGTGTCACATTCAAGCCACACAAACGAGTTGACACAGAGTTGATCCTATGGGCTCCAAAAAACTCTGTATTTCTCAGTATGGCAGTGTATACAAACTGGTGTCACCCCCAAACAGCAGAAGAGCTCAAGAGGCACCGGAGAAATGTTTCAGTTGATTCTACTCCTAAGAAAAAAACCTGGACTTATAGCAGAACAAGCGCAATCCTCAGAATTCTTACATCATGTATATGCGCCAACAGTGTTCTTGTAATTTATCAGAATTCCTCATAGGGCGGTACAAATTACACACTATAGCTTTAACACAACCCACTGAGTTACAAATTAGGTTGTTTTTAAGAAGAATGCTGACTCGAATTTAAGACAAAATCCTCAGAAAAGAGCAATAACCACTGGGGACACAATTCATGAGAGGCTGAGTTCATCTTTGAGATATTAGTCTTTTGTGTGTGTTGTCAAAAGGTATCAAAGGATCTGAATTTACACAATCCCAGCAGCGGCTCATGAGAGAAAACATCAACTCATTCCCAGATGAACGAGCCTACTCCACTGATTGATCCCTTTTATGGGTTCACTACCAAATCGCAAAGTCTGTTTTCATCAATCTCCCGGTCTAAACATTCACTATGGAGACATAAATCTCGGCGTTGCCCGAAAGTCACACAAACCAAACTAATCAAACCAAAAGGTCGACTAATATTATTATGCAAAGCAGGTCAGGAACTTACTGGACATTTCATCAGCCAAATGGTTCAGTCAAGAGGAGAGAGCTCATGAAGGGGAAGATTGTTGGTTGATTTTCAAGACCTTTTGACCTTTGTGTGTTGGGACTGCTCCACAGAAGGTACCAGATTCATTGCCAAGATGTTGTTGTCCAAACAGGCACAACATCCAACAGGTTTTGGCAGGTATGACTTGGGCTTGTGGGTAATTACAGTAGGTACAAGCAGTGGCAGGGTCAATAGAGCATATTTTTAACATCGGGCAAACTCCCAGCTCTATAAATAATGTCCATTCTTACCCAGACACTAACCAATCGACAATCTTCCTGTCTAAACAAGAACTAGCCAAACAGAGGCAATGCCCAGATATTTATATACAGTCTATGCCAGAGACTATGCCTTTCGCTACTTTATGAAAAATTGTCTTGTGGCACACTAGGCCACTAAATGAGACACATCAGGGGGCATATAGAAGTAGGTATAAAAAGTAGGTATACCCCATTTACCTACTGTATACATCTGTAATAAGAGTAGGGTCTGGTGGAAAAAGGAGGAAACTCTGACTGCAACTGGTTAACAGGTGTAGAATGACAAGGTTGGGAAATGTCCAAGCAGTAGAATGGACACAGGGCAGCTGTCATCATCAATTAATTAATGGGACAATTATAAGTAAATTTAAAGCTGCACTTTTTTAATATTAAAAAATGTCTAAATACTCTTTCAGCTCATGGTTTCGGTTCATAGCCTGTATCTTCACTGTTTGGGTCTCACAGCCCATATCAATTTCCAGCAGCTGTTTCCAGTTTAAATAATGTCACAATAAACCAATTACATAAAATATCTACAGCTCGTCACTCTGCCCTAAAGTAGTCAAACACCGTTATTGCAGCTTTAAACTCCTGTGAGGTTATCAGTTATTTAGACTGGTCTGTTGGAGCATTTATATTTAATTAGAGGCAGCAAACTTTGCTTAGTCCAGTCAGTTAAATAGAAATGTAACTTAGGTCCAGTTGATACTAACAGCATGTTATTCTGTAAATGGTTGTAGCTAAAGTGTAAGTATGGCATACATTGTAAAGTTTATCCTTTAAAGGAGAGGTAAGTGCTATTTTTGTTGTTAATTTAAGTGTCAAATCACTCTATATTCATACAGTAATCACTTAAAACAGTATGTGCATTTATAATACGGGTCTCCCAGTCATTCAGCTTTACAGTTATATCAAGATAAAAATGTATCCCGCTCGTTTTTTTTCCAATAAGGAGACAAACCCCTAAAAGAGGCAGGTCTCTGTGCCTGTGAACAATGAACTGTGAACTACTTCCATCGTGGCACTTTCTGACGAAGACGGCTGTGTTTTCATGTGACTGGGACATTGGGATGAGGGATGGGACCGCTAACTGCAGTCACTCACAGGAAGTTAGCTAAAAGGAGCTTATCACTTACTTCTCTTACTTAAAGGCTGTCACTGTTTACAATTGGCCTATCTCAGCATATTCTATCATTCACATGTATTATCAAAGTGGAGTGAGTTGTTTGAATCGTTGATGACCACTACTGTCTGCTTGCCCGCACCTTTTCATTTACCTCCATAATGACTTTGTAGTGAGTGTTTTTTTCCTTCCGCTAATTTAACCTTCAGCTTGAGGCCATTTTATCCCAATTTCCCCGACAGTTCCTGGACTGCTAACCAGGAACAACAGTGTGGTTAAACCAGGCAAAACCAGACCCAGTGGCCTACAATCATCCTGTTCAGTGAAGCAGTGTATTTTGGGGGTTCAGCTGTCAGCCCCACACAGAAGCAGGACACTTGGCAAAAATGATACCACCACAGCCGTGGCCTTCAGACCCAGAATTATGTTTCAAGTTCCCCCCCCCCCCAGCAGACAACAGGGGAGGAGGGGAGAGGGAGATGATGAGCAGATGAGCCGGGATCAATGTTGGAGTTTGAAAAAAGAGAGAAAGAGAGATAGGGGTGGGGGGGATGGGTGTATGGATGAGTGGTGCCCCGGTCCCTCGGCACTTGGATTCATCCTTATTTGTGTTAGGGGTTTATTTACACACCTGCTGCCACGGGGACTGGCAAGGAAACTTGTTGTCCCTGTCTCAATAATGTACAGACAACACTGCAAGCAAACACACACACACACACACACATCTGCGCTATAATGTCCCGAAAAAATGCTTCCTCTTGGCAATTATCGAAAAAAGTCTACATGAGCTGCAAACTACAAGTCTATTTCTGAGTAGCTAAAAATATCCATCTTTGTCCTGGTTCAATTTGATTAATCAAGGTCCCTAATGAAGCAGACTTCTCACAAAAGGAAGCTAAGTCAAGAGAGTGAGATGTCGCTGACGATGCCTAAACTATAAACAGTGGAAAGTGCTCTCTGCGCTTTTCAGAATATATTAGCCACCCTGGCCAGTGATATACACCCCCCGGTTTCCCCTCCAAGGACGGTTGTAATAGAATTACAGGAGGTAGCCTGCAGGTAGCTCCCTGGGTTTAGCCAAAAGTGAAGATGGATGGAAGTGGCTTGCCTTAAAGGTGCAACAGCTTAGATAAGAGGAGAAAAGAGGGGGGACACGGGGGATGTTTTTCCCCCCTGTACGCTTAGCACCTGAGCCTGACCCCACCCTATGCGTCTACCCCCCTCCATCTTCCACTCAGACAGACTAATGGGGAACCAGAAGCCCCATTTATGTTCCTCAGCCCCCCACCAGCACCCTACCTCAGCTGTCTTGATAGGCCCATTCTGCCTCCCCGAGGGGTTTAATAGATGTATTTGTGTGTGTTGTTTGTTCTTGTACTTCTGCTCCTATGAGAAAAAAGTTTTAGTTGAGGGTTCAGAGTGAAAGCTTCAACATGGTCCTTTTTTTAAAACATCATGGTATCATTATAATGTACAACCTGTAACAGCATACAGCGATGGTTTAATACTTTATGTAGTTTTATGAACAAGATTTATGAAATTCTGTTTGTGATTTAGTCTTTACTTTAGAATAAACATGGTAGGTAACCTACGCAGTCAGAGCAGTGGTCCACAGGGTTGGTGGTTCGATCCCCGCCTCCTACCAAATGTAGTACTGTCCATGGGTCCACTGACCCCAAAGTGCTTCCGATAGCTTGTACTGTGCGAGCATGTGTGTGTGTTTGTGTATGAATTAGTTACATCCTGTTAATGTAGCAGTAGTAAGATTAATACAAATGTCAACTCAAACAAGTCAAATATGTCAAGTCAAATTTAGATGATTGCTCAAATAAAACATGTCATTGTACTGTTAATTCTCAACAAAATATTTATGTACTTGCAAAAAATATTTTTCTGATTATGTTGGTTTGTAGACTGTTACGCTATTGCATTATTCATAATATTGTCATTTGTCAAGCTTCTTAACTCTTTGGGTCTACGGTTATTATACCTGATGAGCTAAAATGAATTGATGTCGGGTGTTAAGAAGTGAAACTCAGTTTTCAGGCATGAACCGCTTCCTTGGTATCCTGTATCTTTTTATTTATAACATTTACCTGCTGTAGAAGAAAGGTGTAAAGATTGATTAAACCACAATTGCTGACAAGACAAAATACAAACTGTTGTCCAGGCCCTCAATATGTTCAAATGATGACCTTTTTTTTTTGGTTTCTTAGCATCAAATGTATCACTTTCCATTTAAAGCCACTACGAGTAATATTGCACGTTGGCGGCCCCTTTGGACAAAAGCGGTAGTATTTTTACGACGCCCGATGTCGCAAAGCTTTTTTCTAGCTCGTGCCAGCCGTGCGAGTGTGAACTGAGAAGGGCGCAATATAGTGCATGCCCGTGTGTTGAAAGTGTGAGGACTCTTTTCGGCTCCGTGAGAGTGGTTTTGACACTGCATCAACTAATGCCAGTCAGTGCTACACACACCTGATTGCAATGAGTTGATGCAGCAGTGTCACCTAACTACTCTCTCTCACGGAGCTGAAAGAAATTACGTGTCCTCACAGAAAGCGAATGAACGAGAGACGGCAGTTAGTATGGATCACGATGAGGTAATGTGTTTGTGTTGTTGATGAAAATAATGACTATTTCAGATAATGGTTATCTGATGATGGTGAAGCAAAGCAAACTTTGTGTTAGTACCAACCGCTCATTCATTTAGGAGTAAAGCTGCGAACACACCGCACTGGCCGCGTGGCGAGATTACATACAAAGTCAATGTACTAGCGCGTGGCCGCGCGTCCACCCAAGAATCAGCGTCCAGCGGCGGGCGCTTACCCGCAGAAGATGAAATTATTTATCTTTTTGGCGTCGCCGCAATAGCCAATCAGCGTTGAGATTGGTCTGCAAGACGAGGTGGGCGTGTGGAGTGAGGACATTGGGCTTCCAATACATTCTGCAAATATGTGTATTTTGCATCTGTTTTGGTTGTACTTTAGCCAAGGTAGCACCAGTTAGCATAGTGAAACTCACCCAGATGTGTGCTGTTCCTGAGGATAATATGAACCCAAACTTGACGGCAGTGTCCGTGTGGAATTCCTCCAATATAGTACAGCGAAGCACCGGTGTTGTCCTCCATCAGCCGGCACACTTTCACTTTCAGGTAGGCTGATGTCTGCCTTTATTTTTGCCGCGGAGCACACACTGCTGGTGTTAATGTGTTTAGTATGTTGCTGAATTGCTGTTAATGTGTGTGTATTTGCGATCGGGGTGCGTCTTCATGCTGTTTTAATGTTATTTGTGACATGACTGCCGCTGGCTACACAGTGAACCCACTTCTGTATTTTTTGGCACAGCTGGACCATGTTATTGTTGTTGTTGCACCGTAAGTGTGACGGGTCTGATCTCGGCGTCGGCGTCAGGAATATATGGCCCAATATGGTCAAGCGGCGAGCCTCTTGCGTTCACACGGTCAACTGCCGCCTTCGATGTGGTGGCCGGCGGCCGCGGTGAACATGGTCCAATATGACCAAGCGGCGAGCCTCTTGCGTTCACGCGGCCAACCGCCGCAGGGGGCCAGTGCGGTGTGTTCCCAGCTTAAACACTGCAGTCTAGTTTGCTCTCGCAAAATTGTATACACGTTGCTTGGCAACGCCCTCGTCCCGCCCGTAGCCTATGTCACTCTCCCTTTTAGCTTTTCTTCATTGCATTCTCTTTATTTTCTTTGATGGTTCAGCCCCGTTAACAGTCATCCCGCTCCCCTTCCCTCACCTGGAGTGATAGGCTTCTCAAATCGCGTTGCCGCGCCTCACTGAAATCTGCGACCAATACAGATATGTGACCATAGAGCATGCACGCGTGAACCAAAAATCGGACTGGGTGTGCGACCAGTCCACATGCAGAAATGAAAAATATATAAAAACATCTTTCTTTGCACTGATGGTCTCGTTTGCTGTTAAAGGTAATTTATGATTATGAGAGGAAACATGAGGCTGTTTAAAAGATATTTAAATGTTACTCGGAGTTGCTTTAAGGTTGATCTCCTTGTCCTTTTCATTTAACACTGTGGTCCAGGCCAGGGTATGAAACTTACATACGTGAAATGTGATATTGACACCTTTTTTTGTGATTGCTGTGGATATTCGTGGTCCCCAGGCCATGAGTCATAATGTCTTAGGAGACACTTTGGGCTTTCATTTGGTGCCATGGCTGGACTGACCATCTGGCATACCGGGCAGAAGCCCGGTGGGCCGGCGGCCTTTTGGGCCGACCCGGGCCGACGAGGTTCAATTTAAAATAAAAAATAAAAATAAAATCTGGCCCGTCCCATCCATGGCCGGCCCGGCCGGTCCGAGGTCCCTTCCCTCTCGGCCGCGCAGACTGTCAACTTAACCTGAAAGGCCAATGAAATATTGGCCCATTCATTATGATTGGTTCTGGACCGGGCCTGGACCAATCACACACGCAGCGGAGAACCGAGGTCCCGCCCCTTGGGCCTCGGCTGTCAATCACTCAATCAAGTCACGTCACTAACAGACAGAAAAACAACTCGAGAAAAACGGAGAAGAAACGGAAAGGAGACAGTTGCTGGACTAGTGGTAAGTTATGTTGAGAACAATTATTTGTGTAGCTTGCTGAATTTTAACCAACACAGCATGTGTGGTTTGCCAACAGCTAGCTGCTTGCGTTTACATCATGGATAGAGCCATTTATAGAGCCAGGTCAAAGTGGCTATTTTAGCTAATAACCTACTATACATTTGCTAGCTCTCTTGTGGTTTTTAAGAGGAGTTAAATAGCTCTGTTGTTGGTGTATTGAAAGAGTATCATTACTTTGCTAGCTGATCAACATGTCATTTAAGTGAGGAAGCTGTCAGTTTTTGCTTCTTGCTGTAGCCTACTTATTCAGTATAGTGGATTTAATAATGTTTTACTTAAATATACTTTTCTGTACCGATTGTTGACATGGTTAAACATACTTGTACTTTATTTATTTTATATATAATTTAAATGCAATTTAAAAATACAGACTGTAATTTGACCTGACCATTAAAAATATATTAATATATCACAAAGTTAACAGTAAATGCAGAAAAGTATATTCACTCAAATATGCAACATAAAGTTGTCACACTTTCTCCTTTCACAACACTTTCAGTGTTTGAGGCATTAGGCTTCTCTTTATTAGAAGCAATCAGAAAATTAGACCACCACGACCACCACAGAATTGTAGCCTACTTACTTTTTACAAGCTGTTGAGTTTCTTTTACTAGACCTGCTTTCTAGACCATCATGTACTTTAGAATAATACACATTAGACCATTACTTTTGTACACTTTTTCACATTGGTTTACTTAGTAAAACAACAATTTGTGCATTTTGCCTGAATAAATCTATTGTAATGCATCTTTCCACCTCTTTAACTGATACATCCTTAAAACCTCAATCAATTGTGTCTCTCCTCATTTATGAAACAGGTTGAGCCACCATCCACAGAGGAGGAGTCTGTGGAGAGAGAGAGCAAGGAGCAGGAGGTTGATTACTTTGTCCGTCCTGAGCCTAGGTAGGTGGGCGGAGCCAGGCTACAACAGAATACTATAGCTACTATAAAACTTTGTAAATATTATTGTATTATATGTCTGTACACTTGTTCAAAATAAACCAACATTTTAATTTAATTCAATGGAACAGTCATCTTTAAGGGACCGTGATAAATGTGTTCTGGTGGGTGGTCGATCAATTATGGTGGGCCGGTCTGGGTCCAAAATGCCAGGGCCAATTTTTGGTCCCAGTCCAGCCCTGTTTGGTGCCACTATTAGACTCAAATTAACACGTATAGACAAGAAATCTTTAATGCAGTTTAATGATGGTATGTATGCTCCTCAGAGGATAAACCCTTAATGTTTCGAATACTACGTACATGAGATATCCCTCCAATGCCAGGCCAAAATGTCCAACTTATCAAACAACACATCACTTAATATAACAAACAGGAGCTGTACTATACGCACGTTCAATCTCCTCAGGGGATTTAAATGAGCAGTAAATAACTTCTAAAGTGCCCTTGTTAAAATATCTCTATTTGATGGTGTAAGCAGTCTGGGTCTCCTTCAGTTCACTGACTTTAAATGCAGTTGGAAAAAGTAAAGTATGTCCTTTTTCTAATGCTAAAGAGAATTCCTTCTTAGTTGTATGATTGTAAAGTATATTAAGCTTGTTGCGGTGAAGGTTCTTTGCTTATTAAACAAAAAAGAAATCCTCAGTAAAATTCACTCTCACAATTTCTATTAAATGGAAATTAAATTGTGCCTCTAAATGTCCACGTGCACGTCCATGTTTGTGTGTGTGCCAGTGTATCGAGCCAGACGTTTGAGATGTCTCTGTGACTGCTACAAATTGGAATGAACCATAATGAAGATGGACAAAAAGTTGGCCCCCCACTCCTTCCTCCTCCTCTACCTAGGCTTTCTTTTCCTTTTGTTGTTTTGCAAATCCTTTTCTTCGTCTCCTCTTCCTCCTCTTCCCCCTCTACTCCTCCTCTCATTTGGGTCCAGGCTCATTTGAGTCAATTATATTTTCCTGTTTCAGACTGAGAGCAGAGGTGTCTCACACTTCCATCAGCAGAGGACATAAACTAAATCAGTAACTAAGGGGATCAGCGTCTGTTGGGGTTTTCCAACCAGGGAACCCCTCAAATGGTTTCCTAACTCTTGCTGAAATAACTCAAAATTAGAAAACTTTTTCGGCAAAAAAAAAAAATGGTTGATCCCCTCAAGGTTCTTTGGAAAGCCTTGAACCGCAGTTAAGGAACTGCTTACATAAACAAACAACTGCAAAACCCAAGTAACATGCTGCCACTTCTCCCATGAGTCATAGCTGCAACGTTCAATAATTGCTTAATTACCGATTTCTCTGAGAGACTCCTCTAAACACTTTGGAAAATCGTAGACTGCTATGCAAATGTATAGAGAGAAAAATAAGCTGCATCATTGCCCTGCACACACACACACACACACACACACACACACACACACACACACACACACACACACACACGAACATGCAATTAAACTTTCAACAATGAAAGACTGATGAAAAGAGCATTAACATGCTGCTAAAAGGACGTCTCTCTGCGGAGCCTTGGAGCACTTTTCTGTTATGCTCACAGACCAAGAACCTTCATACAAAACTAATAATAATGTCCCCTTCCCCAGTCCCTCTTCTCCATCTTTTTTTTAGTTCTTTAGTCTCAAGTGTCGCAAACCCCATTACAGTAATTAAGTCAGAGACCCTGAAAGAGCTCTCCTTCAAACGACCAGGGAGGGAGTGAGTGAGGGAGGCAGGGGGTAGGGAGATGTGGTTGGAAGGAAAGAGATGAATGGAAAGAGGCTTCAGAGAGAGACAGAGAGAGAGGGAGAGAGAGATGATGGAGGGAAGGCGAGAAGAAGCGGTGGATCAGAGGGTGGACAAAGAGGCAGAACAAATAGTGGTCCACACTACGCCTGTGAAAAAGCCTGTAAAGAGAAGCGCAGGAAGCAACTTTGAGGCGTACATGAAGTCTTTGTAAATTCTCTGGAAACCTGGACTAACATAATCAAATTCAATATATGATATCAATGTTGGGTGGCTCCGTAAGCTTTTACAAAAATCTGATTGGAAATAAACAGAGAGCAGAGAAATGCCATGATTGGTTCAAAATACTTATTGCCAGAGCATAGCCCGTCTCATCTTTACCGAATTTCTGTAAAGTTAACCATTCTTAAATGACAATATCTTTCTTCGAAAAATGCATACTATCATGCAACTAACTCCCCAAATTAAATAGTTGAAAGGACTTTGTGGATTTGGGTATACCGCGTTTACTTTTGAGGTGCTGCTGCAATTGCTTTAAATATTAATATTAATAAATTAGACCTTCATCCTCCAATAGTTTCTACATTTTTACAATGAACACCACTGATCCCTCCATGGCTTTTAGAGCAGAAAAACAAGAGGGCACCATTCTTCATTCTTCATTGGTGTTGCTCTTAATTTGTGAAGTAATATAAGCTATCCATCATGGTCTAATTTGTTTGCTAGTAATTACACAGAGGTATCATAATTACTTTGATAATGACATGTTATTGTAAAGGGGAAAAAAGGAGTGAGTTGAAAACTAAATAGGGGATAACACAGACAGGAAAAGGATGGAAAGAAAGCAAGAATAAGGGAGAGAGCAACAAACAGGATGAAGGAACAATTTATTTGACCACGTTAAAGGCAGCAACAGGAATGGTGATCTATTGCAATTTTTTAGTTTCTAACATTCTAGTTCTCAAAAAGCAAGCTCGTCTCAGAACAACATCTGTTTCTGGCATTTAGTTGGCCTGCTGCCAGTCTGATGATTCAACTATAGCACACTAAATACTTAGAGCAAATGTAATTCAAACAGCATCAACAAACAAAAAGAAAAAGTCATAATTGTACCATTAACTGTTGAAAAAACAACCGGAAAATGATTTCCCGGAGAAGAAAGAAGATTCTTCATGTGTTGAGCTGTTGTTGTCATGTGTCGTTGTGATTGGCTCAGCTGTTGATATCAACCAGACCTGTGATGTGACTGTCTGAGAGTGCATTAATTTATTAATTTACCAACCCCATTTGATCTATCTATATTCCCTCACTCAAACTGCTTTAGAAAGTTTGCAAATGTACTTTCCTGTTGTGCATCAACTCCTTTAACAGAATCCCACTGAAAATGAAGTTCCAGTTACGTAACTCAAAACATAAAACCAAGTTTAATTTGTACTTTTTCACTTAGAACCATGTCCTCTCACGATGAACTATCGGAGATAGGCAGAAAGTCACACAATAAAAAAAGTAAAGTTTATCCAGATGGAAGCGTTCCCACTTTGATTTTTATTGGGCAAATAGAATAACAAGAGCTCTGGGCACACATTCAATTAGGCTTTTATCATCATAAAATCATTCAAAGGTAAAGTTAATGGGTTCTTAATCAAAGACAGGTCTGCGTTACAGATACCTGCCCCAGGGGAAGGAAGAGGTAAAGGTTACAATAGGTTTAATAACTAATTACTTAATTTCGGTGTAACAAGTTCAACACAATTGACTTGTCAAAGATTGACCAAGAGTTTGTTCTATTAGCCTGATGGACAAAACAAAGCAAACAAACGTAAAAATTAAATAAAAAATAACAAGGGTTGAAGCTAAAGGGGAAAATACGATGGAGTATTAGGGGCACGTTGAGAAAAAAAAACATTAATAAAAAAACTATGAGAATTAAGTCTTAATTGTAGGAGAAAATATAGATATAAGATTTAGAAAATCAAGGCTTGTTTTGAGAAACACCTGGAGCATCTTCCTTCAGAAATTATAAAATCATGCATAATTTTTTGGCAAAATTGGCACAGTATGGAGAGTGGGCACTCCCACGAACTACACTCAACAAAAATATAAACGCAACACTTTTGTTTTTGCTCCCATTTTTCATGAGATGGACTTAAAGATCTAAAATTCATTCCAGATACACAATATTACCATTTCTCTCAAACATTGGTCACAAATCTGTCTAAATGTGTGATAGTGAGCACTTCTGCTTTGCTGAGATAATCCATCCCACCTCACAGGTGTGCCACATCAAGATGCTGATCTGACATCATGATTAGTGCACAGGTGTGCCTTAGACTGTCCACAATAAAAGGCCACCCTGAAATGTGCAGTTTTGTCTCACAGCAAAATGCCACAGATGCCACAAGCATTGAGGGAGCGTGCAATTGGCATGCTGACAGCAGGAATGTCAACCAGATCTGTTGCTCGTGCATTGAATGTTCATTTCTCCACCATAAGCCGTCTCCAAAGGCGTTTCAGAGAATATGGCAGTACATCCAACCGGCCTCACAACCGCAGACCACATGTAACCACACCAGCCCAGGACCTCCACATCCAGCAGGTTCACCTCCAAGATCGTCTGAGACCAGCCACTGAGACAGCTGCTGCGGTTATGGTTTGCATAACCAAACAATTTCTGCACAAACTGTCAGAAACCGTCTCAGGGAAGCTCAACTGCATGCTCGTGGTCCTCATCGGGGTCTTGACCTGACTCCAGCTCGTCGCCGTAACAGACTTAAGTGGGCAAATGCTCACATTCGATGGCGTCTGGCACGTTGGAGAGGTGTTCTCTTCGCGGATGAATCTCGGTTTACATTGTTCAGGGCAGATGGCAGACAGCGTGTGTGGCGTCGTGTGGGTGAGCGCTTTGCTGATGTCAATGTTGTGGATCGAGTGGCCCATGGTGGTGGTGGGGTTATGGTATGGGCAGGCATCTGTTATGGACGAAGAACACAGGTGCATTTTATTGATGGCATTTTGAATGCACAGAGCGATCACAGCGGGGCAGAGGGATGTCCGTGTGAGGAATAGTCTGTAGTGAACACATCAGAGTTCGGTCTATTTGCACTATCCTACTGTTTATTTGCAATGAAGAAAAGTGTTTTTTTTCAATGCGTTTTTATTTTCGTACATTATTTAAATAAATAAAATGTATTGAGTTGAGTTTTGAAAAACGGGGGGTTCGTCTTATAATCGGGGTTGTCTTATACTCGGACCAATACGGGTACAGTGTTTTTTCTCCACACAATAAAGACGTGTAAATAAACATTTCCTTTGTAAAATTTAGAATCAAAAACTCGAATTTTAATTAATAAATAAATGGAGGCTATTCAAAATTAAGCAAAGTTATCTTCTTCTACGCATATGCGCACCTAGTTTGTGGCCTCTACATTCATTCTCGCAATTTATTTAAAATTACTGGCGTTCTAATTTTATTTCCATAACCTGTGTTATGATGACGGGGTTGTTTGCTCCACGGTCATTTAAACTTGCTGCAATTGTTGCTCAACGTGACTCAAAATATTAGGCTATAATATTTTCCCCATTTTATCTGCTTTCTGCCCCTTGTTGTGATTGTGATTATTTTATTATGTGTGTTCTGGTCATTTGAGCATGATTGAACATGCCACCTTTAATATGGCTATAAAAAAGCTTGTTGCATTTATTTTTTAATGTGTGGGGGTGCGTCAACCTGGTTGGGACATAGTAGGGGGTGCGCGGCTAAAAAAGTTTGGGAACCGCTGGTCTAAGGCACACCTGTGCACTAATCATGATGTCAGATCAGCATCTTGATGTGACACACCTGTGAGGTGGGATGGATTATCTCAGCAAAGCAGAAGTGCTTACTATCACACATTTAGACAGATTTGTGAACAATGTTTGAGAGAAATGGTAATATTGTGTATCTGGAATGAATTTTAGATCTTTACGTCCATCTCATGAAAAATGGGAGCAAAAACAAAAGTGTTGCGTTTATATTTTTGTTGAGTGTATATTGGAGAATAATGCGCGGACCAAATAACTGCAACCTGGATCCAATGAGAGAAAAAAACACGTGAACATGAGGTAGGGGTTTGGAAAAGGACAGGTGTCAGGGCCATGTGATAAAAGGGCTGGCAATGGAAGAGTTATAGATGCTGTAGGGAAGGGAGGAGAGGGAGGGAGGGAGGAGAGGGTTGCTAAAGCTCTGGGTGCCAGGAGTGCTTAGAGCTGTCCTCCTCCTACATTGATATTCTGAGCTCATAGTTTAGCTAAATTCCCTTCCTCCTCCTCCTCCTCCTCCTCCTACTCCTCTTCCCATTTACTTCTTCTGAGGGGTGATGTCATCCCTATATGGATCCTTTGGTCAGATGCCAGCACAGCTTACATCTCTGTCACTGTCACACACACACACACACACACACACACACACACACACACACACACACACACACACACACACACACACACACACACACACACACACACACACACACACACATTCCACTTAGCCCCTTGGCGACCACATCTAAATGCATTTGGCTCCAAAGGACACCAATATATCTGTATCAATGCATGGGTGCAGTCAGTGCAGAGGACAGGGCCAGAGTGGACAGTTGAGAGTGGTCATCCACAGTTGCAAGATGATAGTCCCATTTCTGAGATCTTAACTGAGACTATAGAAGGAGCTTTTACGGCTCGTTTAGGTTGGCTAACCCAAGCCACTTAAAAGCTATACCGACAGAGGGGCGCGCTCCATTTTAATATATCAGAGTGGTTCCAGTGGTGTCCGTCCACATGGAGGAGGTTGGGTGGGTGGGTGGAGCCATAAATCATCTCAAATCATTATGAATTCATGGCTGGGGGTGGAGGTTGGTGTGTGTGTGTGTGTGTGTGTGTGTGTGTGTGTGTGTGTGGTATGTGTGTGTGGGGGCGTGTGTGTGTGTGTGTGTGTGTGTGTGTGTCGTGTCGCTGTGTTTTCAAATCAAAAAAAGAGGAAAGGTGGCCAAAGGCGTCTGCCACCGAAATTTCATTTTAATTACCGAAGCAAGACCACCAAGAGAGGTGCCAGGACTCATATAGCGAAAAGCTTTTTTAAGTAATGACATTATAGCTTCAAGCTGTGAGGCAACCAACAACTAGAAAGGGGGTCGCAGTGGGTTTATACTTTGGCAAAAAATCTCGGATGGCTCACATCAGCCAAGAAAAAACTCCCAATGTGATTCTACGCAGGCTTCATATTGGTTTGCCATTAGTCAGATGTGTGAGCGTGTGTGCTGGTGTGTGTGTTTGTGAGGGTTTCGGTGTGTGAGAGAGTGTGTGTGTGAGTGAGTGTGTTTGATGATGTGTATTTGTAAGCATGCGTGTGTGTGTGTGTGTGTGTTATGAGGGATATTAGTGGATGAAGGGAGTGGAAGACAGAGAGATTGAGGAAACAGCCGCAGCGCTCTACTTCACTATTGGCTTCCGATTGATTAAGGATGTCATCTGAAAGTCAATCTCTCTCTCTCTCTCTCTCTCACTCTCTCTCTCTCTCTCTCTCTCTCTCCCCATCTCCCTCGCTCTTCACCGCCACCCAAGTGTGACCCAACCCCCCTAAACCTCCCCCCTTTTTTTTTACTCTGTCCGGAATTACAGCACAAGGCAATTAAAGCCAACCTGCCAGCAACGCGGCGTTCCGGGCTCGTAATTTTTAACTCGCCGTAATTAAAACTGTTACAGCGATGGCAGCGGCGAGGGTGGTTAAAGGATGGGTATATAGGTGATGAGGTGCTGGGTTGATTGATTGATGGAAAGGGCGTAGGGTGGGGGTGGGATCAGTGTGTGTGTGTGCGATCGTGTATGTGTGTGTGTGTGTGCGCACGGGAAGGGCAGAAGTCAGAGCTTTGAGTTTGATTGGAAAGGGGAAGGTGGAGGAGGAGGAAAGATATGGGGTAACGGGAAGGGTAAAATAATGGAATTGTGTGTGTGTGTGTCTGTGTGTGTTTCTGTTTGAACAAGTGGGTGTCTAACATCTCAACAGGGGCCCCCGGGGGAATCACTAACGAGATGACCAGGGTGAACTAATTGTGTCTGTTGTGTCCTCTTGTACAATCAATCAATTACCACAGATAGTGTACTGCAGGGCAACATGAAGATTGTCTACGTGTATGTGTGTGTGTGTGTGTGTGTGTGTGTGTGTGTGGAGATGTGTGTCTATGATGGCTTTTCCAATACATTTACACCCCATGGTAGTGAAATAGCCTATATGTTATATATACGTGATATGGTGGCGTGTGTGTGTGTTTCTGTGCAAGTGTGTCTTGTGTGTGTGTGTGTCCATGCTATATTGTGTATACATGTGTGCTTATTTATCACTGTCATCAATGTAATGTACAGCCGTGAAACCAGTGGGACTTGCACACCATGGTGTAGACTTCTGCTGTTGCCAGGGAGTACGTGGAAAGATTGCAGAAACGCTTGACTGCTTTGGAAAAAGTTTAGGAATAGTATAAAAAAGCACCTAAACATTACACATTGAGACTGAGAGTGCTTGCAAAGCAGTTAGCAAACATGCATAGAGAATGAACTGGTTGAAATAAGATACAAATATTGGACAAACTATATTAAAATAGTTCGATACAATTCCTGTGTGATAATATTAATATGTACTGAAATAATAAAACATACAAATTTGATCAGACTTACCTAGGAACTGACAACTTCTTTATATGACGAAAATATTCTAATAAAAGTTGAGAACCAAAGATGCACGGTATACATATGAATTGTGATATTCAATGAAGGCCACATAAAAGTACAACTATACATTATTTTTATTATAGGCGCGCGGGACTGTATGGCCTAATATCTCATTTTAATGTCCTTGCAGGTGTCTTTGCTATTTTTCTGGAGAGCTTGACACACACACACACACACACACACACACACACACACACACACACACACACACACACACACACACACAGCAATATAGAAGAAAATCATACGGGCGGAGTTAACAGTTACAGCCCCCTCTGTGTATGCTTCTCTTCCCCTAGTCCTGTTCCTGAGTTGCTGTTTCAAATTTTCTTTATTATCAGGTCCAATAAAAGAGTGTGAAATGAAAACATAATTGAGTTTTAATTTGTCGCTTGAGCTCCAGCCATCCACTGACAAAAAGCCTCATTAAGGGCACCAAGACAAGGCAAAGGTTAAGGTTCTGCCACGGTCGGAAGGAGAGCTCTCCCTTCCAAGAAAACCTGTGTTACCATACTGTACGTGGGACCTAAGAATCCGTCATTTATTTATGTGTATTTATTTTATGTGTATTTATTTATTTCTGCGCTGGTATCGTTTCCGCTGAAGAATATACACAGTGAGCCCAGCCAGCTGTAGGACTAGGTGTGCTTACAGCCTGTAAACAAATGTTCAAGTGGGAGAGCTCAAGTACCCTTAAGTAGCTCCTTATCACTGCCATGAGGGTGTGTGTGTGTGTGTGTGTGTGTGTGTGTGTGTGTGTGTGTGTGCTTCTATGTGTGTGCGCTTCCCTCTCTGGCTCATGGCTGTGTTAGCCTTGAGCGTGTTAAAGAGCCCCGTGGGACAAGGAGCGAGGGCTTACCCTGCTCTGCTCCCCTTTCGAAACCACCTCCACTCTGCACTGCAGTCACACTGTCTGTATAGCTAAGTAGGAAGGAAAATGGTCATATATATTATAACGTTGTTGTTAGAGTTTAAAGAACAGTTTATTTTTAATATTTTAGATTTTTGCCTCACTCTCAGGCTCAAATACATACAGGAAAGAAACAAGGAAGCCTGTGACGGTCACATTTGTATTCAGTTCCAAAATGACAGAAAGTGTAAAAATATGGAGTGCATCATAACATGGTAAATAAACATGTCCCAACAAGCACACAGGAGCGTTTAGTGGTGTTGTTATTCTTTTGACCTGCTCCCCCTTACAACCAGAGCTAAGCTAACCTGGATGAGCTATCAATGTCCATTTCTATATAGAAAAAAATGCTAGCAGTTACGGGAACGGTTTCTGACGCCTTTGCTGTCACTCTGGGAGTGAGGCTAAAAGCTAAACATGCTGAACTATTCCCTATGTTAGTTCACATACAGCACAGAGTCAACTCACCTCTGTCAACCTTATAGAGGACATGTGCTTGAGAGGAACTTTAAAGCTGTACTAATTGATTTTCTGACTTAGGGGCAGTGCTAGCTTGGTTCCAGCCATCCACATCTTTAATTTGTTCAGCGATTCAAATAGGGTCTGGCATTGTGCTTGGTGGCAGCTGTTTCCCTTGGTTAGTGACAATTGGCCAAGCTTTAAATGCGGGATTAAGAAATGGGACGTCAACTTCTTAAAATGGCTTGCATGCTACCTAACTGAATCCACTGTGAATGTAGCAATGGGAAAACCATTCGTCTCTACTCCTAGCAACCTTGTTGAGTGTCTCTTTGGGATGGAAACACCATTACAGACTAGTCTCGAAACAACAACAACCCTTAACATCTACAGCACACTGGGGAAGAAGGGGAGAAATATTAAATCAAATATTAACTCTTCTTTTATTTGTTTTTTATTTAAGAAATTCCAGTCAAGATGTGGCTCTTTTTTTGTTTTTCTTTTTTTGGCATTTTCAAGCTTTATTTGACAGTACAGAGTTGAAATGGGGAGACAGAGAGAGAGGGGGATTGAACCCGCTATCACTGCAACGAAGGCCGGAGCTATAGTGCCCTTCAAGGACAAGAAGCTGGTTACTAAAGTTGGCATCATCCACCGCTGCCTCAATTATTTAAAAAATGTCTAGTGATGAGGGGAAGATGTACAGTATTTAGTTATTAATTCTATAGTACCTCTTCTTTGTCTTCCAACAGGTGCATTTCCATCAGACAACTCCTTTATATAAAACTGTGTAAGGCCTTTATAAGTTTTGTCCGTTCTGTGCTATACTGATTAGTACAACTTTAATTTCCCTTCACTGTTTTCAGACACCAATGGAACTGATTTATCTCATTTCCATCCAAATGTTGCACAAGGCCATTTCAAAAAAAGTGTATAGAAAATAGATGCTAAATCAGAGTGTGTCTGTATAAACCACTCTTTTGCAATTGTTCTTAAAATGGTGACAGGATTGCATAGATCAACAACAGTCTCGGCATGTCATCGCTGCTTCTGTGCCTAATACGGCATTTATCTTATATAGTCAACACAAGGTGCGGCATGACTTTCATTGAGTCTTTTGATTATTTCCTATTATTCGGTCTTTCTAGTGAAGTGAAATAATGCTATGGTGAGAGGAAGCAATAAGTATGGTTATTTTAAAAAGTAGTGACGAAACGGAGCATAGTTATCATGGATGTAATCAGGTAATCCATGCCTTTCTCCCTGAAAATGTGTTCTGTGATAATGACTTACTGTATCTTCTCTTTAGGACCTCAACAAAAACATAAAGTCAAAGCCTATTTCTCTCATTTTAATATTTGTAAATGTCCATTATATCTATCATCAATGTTTTAAATATGTACCTACATATTCAGCTGGGTAGATCAGTAGGTAATGCTACTGACTTTGATATGAGAAACCAGGGTTCCATTCAGGGTGAGGGTAAGGGTCCTTAGGCAAGACCCTTAATGCTATCTTCCTATACCTCCAAATTTAAGTCCCTTTTGGATAAAAGTGTCTGCTAAGACATGTAATAAATACAAGATGTATGTATTTTCTCAGTAATCCAAAATCAATACTGTCGGGATAAATTGAACATATTGTAGGGGAGAACGGGGGAATCTGAGCCACTTTTTCCTCCCCTCTAAGGGAGCTAAAATGATTTATCACTCAAATTTACACATTTCCCATTAATTCAGGATGTTTCATAGAAATGGGCATTAGCAGAATTTTTTCAAGACAAAGGGCAGTGAAAATATGATTGTTTTAAAAAAAGTTGTCATGTGGCTCACTTTACCCCAGCTGTGGGGTAAACTGATCCACTTACTTTTTTCCACTCTGAAACTACCATAACAACACATATTGTAACAGTAAGAATCCTGAAAGCTAGCCACACATTCCCGAACTAATGTCAGACTAGTAAAAGAATGATGGGGTTTGGTCAATTAAGCAAAGCAAATTTTCTAAACACTTGAAAGTAACTCTGAACAAAATCAAATACAACATATTATAATTCAAAAGGTTTTAATAAGATTCAAATGAAAGATATAACCAGTTAGATTAGAACACAGTCTGGGGGTCAGAACACAGGACCATTAGAGCCAGCTAGTGTCTGGCGGTCAAAGCATAGGAAAATCAGAACCAGCGAGAACAGCCTAGGACTCAGAACACAGGAGAAGACCCAACTGGATTATAACATCAGCCTGTCATACTCTACTACCAGGCCTACTCTACATTCCAGCCCTGAAGGTTACAGGGAAAGATGAGAAGGTGCTCTTTCCGTGTGGTTGCCCCAGGTCGTCTTCTTGGATGGCTTTTCTACAATGTGTATGACATTAAAATAAAACATATGTTATGTAATATTACATTAAAATATGTTGAAGACTAAACTTAACTTGTGCCTCATGGTGGGGAAAAGTGAGACAGTGCCTCACTTTCCCCCACAGCATTTGGCTCACTTTCCCCCCACCACCACAATTTGAAAAAAAACTACCTCTCTTAGCATTTCAGGCTAATCTTCAGTTATCAGCATCACATGGTTTCATATGTTGGTAGTTCATCAACACGTATGATAGAAGTTTTTCTACGTGAATACATTTGCTTTGGCACAACAGTTGATTAAGTTGACAGCAAGAACATTTACTTTTACATGAAAAATACCTATTTTGGTTACCACAGCACCATGCACTTTCAGGGCCATGGGGAAATGAGAGGGGCTTGAAAATATATATCTCACATGACCACAAATGTTTTCCGTTGCCTAGATACAGGGGGTGGCTCACATTACCCGATGCCTCAGATTCCCCCGTTCTCCCCTACTGCAGAAAAACTCACTCACTTAGTTTTCACTGCAGCTTAAACTTCAACTTTCAACAAGACTTTACAAGAGTTTACAGTATCTGAGGCCAGCTTGAGCATTCACAAAACAGCACATTGTAGTCGTGTGTCGGTGTTATTTTTTTTCTCAATTCAAACATCGGTACAAAATCTATCTTGTGCGCACACAAAAGCCATCTTGTTCCCTCCATGTTGTTAATCGCGGCTTCTACATGCGGGCTCCTGTTTTCCCATGGCTGTAGCACAGGGAGAACCGTAGAGAGAGCGAGTGAAGCTGGTCAAACAACAAACAGTGAAAATGAGATAATGCGTTTGTAAAAACCCTAAAGACTCTTTATCTCAAAAACACAGATTTCCCCTCCCTCCTCCCCAAAAAAAAGTGGCAGCAGAAATGACTTTTGTTGGTGTCTAGCAACTAAACAGGGTTGTTGCAGTGTCCATGGCAACCTATACCTGGCTTTTGCTTGTGCTTATTTTGCTGATTGGGTTACGTCCCTGCATGTTAGGCAAACCAGTCGATAGTAGTACATGTTGTAATGAGGAGTCTATATGAAACAAGGCCAGGGGCGATGCCACTCCAAAAGATAAGAGCATGAAAGGAGGAAAAACGCTGACTGTGTCAAACAATGACACAACTATTTTAAAGCAGAAAGAGAGCCCTGGAGCCCAGCTGAGACGGCACGCTGCGATGAGAAAGAAGCAATTTTTATCCCGACCGGCTCGCTTCGGCATCACTTTGATTTATTCAAGGGGAAATGCTCACTGTGAAAAAGGAAATAGGAGAATGTTGGACGCAATTGCGAGGAAGATATTTTATCACCTGAATGACAGCACAGCCCGGCCCTGTTTAATGGATCAGAGTTTTTCAATAAAATAAATTGAGAGTTATTGGTTGTGGGGACTCATTCGTCCTTCTCATACTCAATCAGGTCTTTTTTTCAGAGTTACATTTCTTTTTGACTAATTTGTTAAGCCAAAAATGCTTTTTGGGTGTTAAATAGAATCCACCAGGATAAGATTTACCGCCAACATTTTTGCCCATGCCCTTTGAACACTCATGGGAGGCAGTCGGAATAAATGATGGGTATATTGCAGGACTTTGCAGGGCTACTAAAAACGCTTTTGTAGTGGTTTGGGTTAAATATTAAAAGGCGAAATGCCATTTAAGAGAAAACATTGGACCAAGACCACAACCTTTCCTTAAAGAGGACCTATGATACTTTTCGACGTTCTATAAACGTTGTTATAATGATTTATAGTCATGTTTAAACATACTAGAGCAGGGGTGCCCACTGTTTTTCAGCTTGTGAGCTACTTTGAAAATGACCAAGTCAAAGTGAGCTACCACCTACTATTAGGGGTCAAAAGTCACGGTTCGGTACGTACCTCGGTTTTTAAGTCACGGTTCTATTCTGTACGGTACGGTTCTCAGTTAAGAGGAAACATTTGTGCAGAATTGCAGCCTAAAGGTATTTTCCAGTATAGAAAAGAAAAAACTGCTGCATATAACCAAAGTCTCCAATAATTAAAATACTTCTTAAATAAAAGTGAAAGTTCTGCACCGCAAACCAAACAAGCCTGTACATATTTATTTAAACATATTGAAAATGAATGTACAATATAAGTTGGCGTACCTTGCATAACTGCATGAACCTAGGGATGCACCGATCCACTATTTTTAGTTCAGATCCGATTCCGATATCTGGGTTTTGGATATCGGTCGATACCGATACTGTCCGATACAATATCATAATTGTTATACATTTTTTTGTTGGTGGTGATGTTATGTATTAGGCTAGGAAGGCTTAAGCAATTCTAATTTAAAAGAGCAAGAAATATACACAAATGCATATAGGTTTATCTTAAAGGCAGAATTATAGTCATACAAAAAAAATCCTTCTCAATGATCACTTCTGTTCCACTAGAATATGTGGTGGTCTGTTTGTCTGAACAGTCTTCCTCTCTCTGGCTGTATTTTACATAGTAGAATTTGTAACAGTGCAGAAGCCTCTCCACTTCTTTGACTTGGATTAGCTTTGGTTAGCTCACTGGCTAACAAACTGATATGTACTGTATGTCAAAATAGAAAGTGGTGTCCTCTCTCCCTCCACCGAACGTCGGCGCATGCTCGCACGGCTCGTTCGCTCTTTTATAGTGTAAATAAATAAATAAATAAATTATTTTATTTTATTTTTTTTTAAGAATGCCACACGATCGACCCACAGTACCGACCTAGTGGGCACTCCTGTACTAGAGTATCAAGTAATTATGTACATGCATTTCGACGTATTCCCTGCTGACCGTCTGGGGTGGCTTTGCAGAGCACTAAAAACTATGGCAGCCGGTCGAGCCGAACTTGTTCAAATTTCCGGGATGTGTGAGTCACGCAGGGATCGTTTCTGTCATGTTTCCATATATGGTAATGCTGCAGCCTGCTACTCAGGCAAGCTCCCAGGTTGCTATATATAGCAGGGGGTGACATTACTGGCCCAGTGCTCGCTTAGCTCAGCCAGTAGGGAGTTCGTTTATGAAATAGTAGACCCGAGTTTGCGTCCCGCCCGGGCTGTTTCTTTGCAGACTAGACATTTAGAATTTTTTCACTATATTTTATCAAAGTAGGCCTACAGGTTCCTAACGTTTAACACTGATTCAGTGTCATAAACCTTTTTGTATTATTTGTGTGCCACTGTCACCTGCCATTTATACTAATAATAGTACCTTACAAAGCATAAAATTGTCATAAAATCTACTACACCAAATACCATTGCTGTAGTACGCTAACTGCTAGATGCACCGGCAAAAGGAGGGGGGGAGCACGACTTCCCTTCGCAAGGTAACCAATCACAACGGAGTTGGGTTTGCAGAAAGGGGGGGGGGGGGGGAAGGGGGCGGAGATGGCAGAAGCAAAGTGTTTACAGGGCCTGCTGGATCGCCAAAATAAGAGAAAGAGCTTCCCGAAAATCTACATAGTTGTTTGTGATGTGATTCGTGTCAGGTTGCTCTATAGCAGTTTTTAACAAGAAATTAAGACCAGAAAAGTAGTATAATAGGATCTCTTTAACCGGCAAAAACTGTAAACTATTGTTTTTTTTGGGCCGTTTTGGAGGCAGCAGAAACAAGTTGTGGACATTGCCACATCATCACCCTCTGATTTTTAGCATACTACAGTGACCTCCAAAACAACCATTCGTCCACATTCCTTTGGGAAATATCTCACACTCTTGCTGCTAAATGCTCCACTGTGATCACCAGCTAGTCACTAACTGTATCTGTCTGCTGTTTTGGGCTGTGCAGTAAAATGTACAGTGGGTATTTACAGCCTTTTTTTCCTCTGAGAACAACTTACTGCTGTGGTAGAAAAAAAACGATCAGAGGGAACACAGATAAACACTGAACGCTGAAACTCACTATTAATCTCTGTAAAGCCCGGGGGAGCAGCAGAATCTAGTTATCATTTTGATTGGGGATGGCATCCATAAAATTCTATAAATTTCCACAACTATCTGACTGTAAAGCCCACTTAAAGCAGAGATTGGCCAAGTGTATGAAGTTTAGGAAGCAAGCAGGGTGTGGACTTGTCCCTCAAGCTCTGCTTTTATTTTTCACGTATTACTTCTGTCACCTTGTCACATACATACGATGGAGAACAACACACTATACGTGCTTTTAAA
This sequence comes from Hyperoplus immaculatus, assembly GCA_949357725.1. Classification (NCBI taxonomy): domain Eukaryota; kingdom Metazoa; phylum Chordata; class Actinopteri; order Uranoscopiformes; family Ammodytidae; genus Hyperoplus; species Hyperoplus immaculatus. Next base: position 10,843,883 of record OX442352.1, on the reverse strand, counting down.
AATGGCTATCGAAAGGTGTGCTGTCCATATGAACGATTGTTAAATATTGCAAGGTATAAAAAATAAATACTGAGCTAAAAAGCAGACTCGTCTTTTCCCACAGTTCCACCTCCCCAGCCGCCTCATTGGCCCGCTGCTTCCCAGGCTTTGCAGGGATAGGTTGTTTCAAATTCATAAAATGACAAAGGTCACAGGTGTGGGTAATCTGCACTGATCCACACATGGCAGAAGGAACCAACCTGAAAAGCAAAGCAAATCAAAAACTACAAACGAGCAAAACACATCTCAAAAGTTCTTCAAGAATGTCAAGAATATTGATAACCTTTGGTGCTTTTCCACTACATGGTACCATCCAGCTAGTCTCCACTCTACTCTCAAAAATCGCCCTGATGAAGGCTGAGTGGCAAAGCATAGACTCTAACATTAGCCGCTAACGTTGCTATGACCACCAGCTCCAAAGAGGCGGTATACTGTCATGGGTACCCTACTATGTTGTAATGGAAAACGACCTCCAGAAAAAGACCCTTACCTGTACCAAACATGAGGAGAGCTGAGCCTGTATTAAATGGAAAAGCGCCACTAGAGACGTATCCTGTATATACGTATCCTGTATAGACAGGAAGAATGATTACAGTGACCACAAACTCATTAAAATACATTAGGCATGTGAGTATCGTATTAAGATAGATATCAAAACACCCCAACCTACCCTTTAATGCAATTAAGCACCCCCAGATTATTTTACGGAGCAATCGTTAAAATAAATAACAGTATCATGTGTCCCAATTCAGCAGCAATACAATGACTTAAGAACCACACTAATTCTATTATCATGCTTCTCCCATTTACTGTATTGCAAGAAATTAAAGAGACCCTTAAAATATCCCATGTGTATCACACTGAAGAACCTGAATGACCACCCAATAATACATTACATTACTTACACAAGAAGACATATAAAAACACACACAGCTGGCTAAACATGGCACTGTACACTCAACGTAATTAGTATCATTAATAGATCTGTGTAAAACAAATAGTCACTCACTCTCCTCCTATTGACATAGTATTACATTCCTTTACACATTACAATTCCCTCTGGGGGAGGATTTCCTGCTTGTAATAGCCTCAATATCACACCACACGTGCTCTCATGGCTGCACACACACACACACACACACACACACACACACACACACACACACACACGTTTGTACAGCTATACTTGTGAGGATCCTCATTGATATAATGCATAATGCATTAACTAACCCTCGCGCTAACCCTAACCATTGGAAACAAATTGCCTAACCCCGACCCTTACACTAACCTTAACCCAATTCTACACTGAACCTTAAAACCTATTCTTAACCCTCAAACAGCCCTTTTAAGGCATGTCCCACAATAAGAACCGGTCAGAATTCTAATCTGTTCAATCTACACATCCTCCAATCTCCCTTTTCATCTCTTTGCCTGTGCGATCTCTCCATCTTTCTCCCTATATAACTAATCTACCCTTCTCTACCCTTTCATTCAACCCCTCCCCTCACTCCTCACAGGCTGAGTGGACTCAGTTCAGATCCTCCTCTCTCCCTCCACTCAATTCATCTTTTACGAAAACATAAATACTAGTTTCTTATTACATCAGTCTGATGAAGCCAGCAGCTGAGGCAAGATTAAATTACTGCTGAGAACAATACTTTGTGTGTATGTGTGTGTGTGTGTGTGTGTGTGTGTGTGCGTCAATCAATCTGTCAAATTGTATTTGCTTTTGCTCCCTTGGGAGAGATGTTTGTGCACGTATGTGCGTTAATATAAGTGTATGTGTATATCTTCAGTTTGTGTTTTTGAGTTATGAAACCAAATGAAAAACACTACTTATTTTATACAGACTCCAAAAACACTAGTGAGAAACTGTAATTTAATGCTAAAGAAAAGAAAAGCGAGTTGCGCTGTGTGTGTGTGTGTGTGTGTGTGTGTGTGTGTGTGTGTGGGCCTGTAAACTTGATTGATTGCAGCTATAATTTAATTGTATGTGCTCCCAGAGATCATGTCTCCCTCCCTCTGCTCCTCATTCTGTCTGTCTCTGCGGTTAGCAGGAGATGGGAGTGTTCAGGAGCGGCGCCAGGGAGTTTGGGCCCCATGAAGAGATGTCACATCGGGCCCCACCACCACTACCACCATGGGGCCAAGCCAACCTTTGGCCATTAGTCCAACAGAGCTCTAGAACCCCAATCCACCCATTCAAAGCTTTAAATCACTCTAAATATGCAGGCCTGCGACTCTCTGGTTACTGGAGCATATCTACCGACAGTGAGCTGTGACTGTGCAGACATGCATGCAACATTGTGCATACGGTGGAATTCAATATGTAATGTTAAACTCTACCCTCTATAAGACATGTGCCAAAGGCTAACGTTTTACAGTTTTGATTTTAATGGTAAAATCTGTGAATAGACATTTTTCTTAACATTAATGAGTTATTTCAAATACATGTAACTTCAGAACATGTTGCTTTCCACAATAATAAAGAAAAGAACATTTTCAAAACCAATTGATATGACATCCAGCACCATGCTATACTCACGTCCTCACTCAGGTGGGAATAGGGTTGTTTCATCAGTAGCAGGATGTGGATGAGGAGACAGGGCTGCTGAGCCTGAAGCTGCATCTGTTGAACCTGGCATCATGCAGGCAGGGACAGCCAGACAACTGATTTAATATGAAGAGCTTGCTAAAGGTTTACCTACATTGATTAAATGCCCGCTAAGAGAGGAGGATATTTAGTAACTAATAGGCAATACAAAATCTCTCAGAACGTCTTGTGTAGGCCAAAAACAAGAAAGAGAGAAAATAATAATAATCATATATAGACCAATCACTGCAGTGTATATCTTGCAGTAAATTTTGGTATTGTGTCTATTATAAGAAGAGCTTTTGTCATTTGTGAAATAAAAACCAACTAAAGCCGTTTATCAGTACATTGGACATGATATCTTCTATTAAAGCTGGGGTGGAGGATTTGGGGAAAAAATGGCAGTTGGGATAGAGATTTGAATCCAAATACCTCAACCGCTCCACTTGTTCTCTTTGGTCCCTCCCCTATGGTCCCTCCCTGACACGCTCTACACCAACAAAGTCGTTTCAAAATGAATGGACAGTCCCAACAGCCAATAAGAACAGAGAATCGGAGCCTCGCTCTGATTGGTCAAACTAATTAATGATTAATGATGATAGGTTAATCATTTAACAATGAAAGAAAAAGTAGCTTATCTACCTACAATGTTTAGGGGTCCCTGTCAGTCACAGGTACTTAGAATCACCATCATTACAAAATGATGAATGAATGAATGAATTAATTAATTAATTGATGGTGTTATTTAACATTTTCGTTTTTGTCAAACAATCTAATGAAAAGTCCATAATGTGACTTCTCTACTCTGACTGTGGCACTCAGCTCTAGGCCCATTCGTTAAAAATTAAGATGTTAATTTTCAGAAATGGGTTGCAAATTAGATGTTTTTTATTCTACTGAGCAATTATTAATCATACTGGAGTAAACACTGCATCTGTTGAGGATATATTTTCGGCTGTGATTTAAGTCCTGGAAAACATAATATAAGGACAGTGCCACTGTTCATCAGCAAAATGTCACCCGGTGCAACAGTTTCGCTCTCATCTTTTTTTCTAATTGTGTGTGTTTTCTAATAGCTTTTTTGACAACAACAGAGCTCTATGGTGCAAAGAAAATAAGATACAGCTAGGCTTTGGATACACACAAAATACTTGTTTGTAGAATTTCTGATATTTTGGGTTCCATTTTTGGTGTCTTGACGGGACTTGTTGAGAGTAAGGAGAAAATATCGAACATATCCAGATGTATTCTTTAAGTCAAAGTTGCCCTTTTGTTGGTTGGTTAAGAAATTGGTTCAAAGTAAAAAAAAGGAGCCGCTTTAAGTTTAATATTTGTATGCTTGAGCAAACACATATATTAAGGCTGATAGACCCATAGAAAAACAGTTGCACATCCAGAGGTCACACATGCGCTGTCACATCTGTTTTCTTTTCATAATGTAACTTTTAATTCCTACCCTTTTACAGATTAAATAGACATAACAAATAAAAAGGAGCAGTTTGCAATAAATAACAATGACGTCACATGAGGACACATAGGAATCCACACACTTTACCCCTTTAATTCAAATTGATTTGGATGCTTGTGATTACAGTCATGACACCAACTTAACACCTTCTCATCCTCTCATTCCAGACCTCACACTGTGACAGAGGGAACCGGGGAGATAAGTAATCCAAGCAGATGGCCCTCCACCACCCAAAGCTCTATTGTAATGTATCTGTTAAAGAGGAGAGGATTGGCTTGCATGATAACAGTTGGCGTCTGCAGTTGGCATTTTGTAAGAGTGACACTGTGATGTGAATTTTATTCTTCTTCTCTCTCCATAACTGAGCTTACTGTTATTGCATTGTTGTGCCTTAATTAAGTTGGATTAAAATGGACTTTTTCGATAATTAGGAGACTCCTATTTAATTGTCTTGCGCCTCTAATTCCCCATCACCTGCCATAACACCTCCCCCTGCCAGCATGACAGAGTGTGGGAAGAGGACTTCTATCCCAGTGTTGTGTGTTCACTATAAAGTGCACATGTGAACACCCTTAATACCGTACATATGCAATCTTAAACTGATGTCCTCCTCTCCACTCCTCTGTCCTTTTCATTGAATATGGAGTAAATTAATTTCCAACATTGAAATGTTCACTTTCTACAATATCTGCACAGCACAACTACAGTATGTTTATAGTTAAGGAAAGGTTGTGATTGTTAATAAATAGATAGATAGATAGATAGATAGATAGATAGATAGATAGATAGATAGATAGATAGATAGATAGATAGATAGATAGATAGATAGATAGATAGATAGATAGATAGATAGATAGATAGATAGATACTTGTTACGGTTTGATACCGGACCCAAGAGCAGACAGAGGCAGTTGTAGAATATGATAAAAAGGTTTATTTAACGAGGTGGGGAGCAGGTGGTGAATGGGGAAGCCAGGGGTAGTGAAGCAGGTGGGTAGACTGGAGGAGTGATCCGGGTAACTGCAGGCAGAGGAAAAATAGCGTTAGGATATGAACACCAAAAAACACGGCGGGAAACAGAGTGAGGAGAAAGAATCAACTGGAGCCAGTCACGCATAGTTACCACTGTAAGGAGTAGTACGATTTGGCGATGACAGCAGGGAAGCCAGAGGTGAAGTAGGTGAGTTGATTGGTGATGCAGACCAGGTGTGAGACAGACAGGGGGAGTGGGAGTGGCAGAAGGAGGAGGACGAACGCACAACAGCCAGCTGATCACGACAATACTTGTATTACTCCCACAGAAAAGTTTAACAAATGCCACCAGATGCTGAATTATTAGTAATAACTGGATAGATTAACTCAAATATAATCAACTAAATAGAATAGCTACAAATAGAATGGAGACTAGAAAACCTTAAATATAATATTCTTATTTGCTTTGAGTATACACTGTTTTATTAGCTTATTGTTGAATAAACTGTTCTGCCTGCCTATCTGTGACTGGCAGTTTTAGTGATCACTGAGATTGCATTGACAAAAGAATGAAGTCGGTACAATATAAAAACAAATTCAATAGCTTGGATCCAGATAGGTACTTAACTTTATTCATCCCCGACGGGAAATTGTATTGTAACCGTATAGCAAAATAATAAAAGAGTCAAAAATCAATGTTCATTAAAAATTAAACATGTACAACGTTTTCCTTTTCTACTGATTGAATGATTCCTGTAATAAACTATGGTCAGGGAAAGGCTCCAGGTTACTATTAGGATACGCACTGCCTTGATACGGGGCACAGTACTTTCTGAGTTGGCAGTGAAAGATGGCACTGGACATACATTCAAAGTCAAAAAGGGATTGATAGGGATACTGGTCAGGATATTATGTATGTAGGCTATAGTATATTACCAACCCTTAATTTCCCTCGACTTCCTTTGGGCAATGTTTGTATAGCTAATTTCAATACTAACCATTTTGCATGTCACAGATCAATGGTATAGCTGAGCTGATTGGTCAATATATCCAAAAGCTGTCAAATCTGCACTTAACTAATTTGTATCTATCAAAGAGCTTAACTCAGATTATTTCCCTCCATCTTGATATTCACTTTCACGTTGCAATCACATCAGCAGTGTCATCAACTCTGCTGATGTGTTTTGTTTTCAGGCATATCTCAGCAATACAGATAATTTGTTTTCTTTTATTTATTTTTAATTTTTTTGTGAAAACATAATTTTTGTTTGTTGTATTTCCATGCTTTTCATTTTGTTTTGTATCACTGATATGTCTGAAATAAATTGAATCAAATAAAAAAAAACTCTGTCTCTCACAACATTTTCTGCTAGTACATTATTATTGTTATTTTTTAATAACTCTGATACTCCCAATTTGTACATAATTAGTGCTTGTTCAAAACTCAAGTGATATGATGGATTTTTAACACATATTTTCCCTGCAAACTTGCTTAAAGTGACATCCCCTATATGTCCCAATCAGGTGGGGTTTAAAACAAAAAAAATAGGTAGTTGGGATTAGTTAGAATTGAGCCTACCAGACTCCTGTATCCCACAAATTCTCCTTGATGCTAGCAGGCTACACACACTGCTTCTTGCATTACACAAAAGGTTTTCACCTGTTTGAAATGGCCATGCTCAATGTTGAGGCACAAAGCCTGCCATCTCTAGCAATTTGAAGTCACAACTCAATGAGTTGTACATGTGCTGGGAATTAATTTCTAGTCAGATGTTCCACAATACCAGCTAGCAGTTTGTTAGAAGCATACTGAAGGTGCACATCAGACAGAGCTACAGTATTTATCACAGGCACGCAGATGATTCTGTATAGGTGCGTGGCCAAACCATTAACATGCTCAAACCCTGTTGGAGTGGATGGAGTTGCAAATGGTTTCTTAAACTTAACTAAAACCACTGACTATTACCATGCATTCCTATGCCTGTGTCGACTCTGAAAAGCTACACTATTTTTTTCACAACATGCAATCTATAGGTTTAAAAGTTGGAACTATATTCTCAAAAAAAATCCCATCTCAATAACATGCATGTTGCTTCAGTTATACAGTGCTTTCCTCTGTTCTGTACTCCAGTGTGAATGCCCTGTCCATTATTTATCACTTCAGTTCAGTGCCATCAAACGGAGAGAGGGAATCAAAGCCCAGTAATTTTTCTCTGTGGCTTCAATCATTTGTAGGTGGGAAGGTGCGAAACCCAAAAGTGCCATGGTGGATGATCAAAATCTCCCTGACAAACTCTCAATTAATCAGAAATTCTCATATCTAATAACATCGCTCCCCTGTGGATTTTTAATTGTCCGATGATCCCCTTGTTATTAATTCAGATCAGGTGCTGTTTGAATGTTCTTACTGACTAATTGGGTATACGTATCGAGTTGAAAGGAAGTCTTAGAGAGAGTGCTTTGCCATTGAAGTTTGCCTATAACTGGAGAGTTAACTAGTGCAGTTTTCTATGGCTTTATGCAAACCTATCCAGATGGGGCTCTCTGTGGGCTAGTACAGCAAGTGAGAAATGCCACTGGGTTCACACACACACAAACAGACACTGTCAGACAACAGAAAACGTAACACTAGAACATCTGCATGGCCACATGCAGAAAACAAATTTATCCATAAACTTAAATGTCCACCCAACACTCGCGCATACATGCACACACAGATGCACGCACGCACGCATACACACACGCACGCACACACACACACACACACACACACACACACACACACACACACACACACGAACACGTACAAATGCCACTGGCAAAAAATGTAAACAAGATTAGGCCCCCTGTTGACAACACCTGTCAATACAGCTTTTGCCTGAAGGATGCAGTTGGTGTCACACACACACACACACACACACACACACACACACACCTGCCCACGCATCCCTACGATTGAACACAAACTCACGGTTCCTGAATGGTTTCTTTTATCACACAGTAGAACATTTCCATAACTGTCCACTCCATACTCCCTCCTTTCTTCTTTTCCAAATGGTTCTCTCGCCACCATTTCAACTCTGTATTTCACATTCTGCATGTTTCTGTCTCCACGTCTCCTGCACACTGCCTCTGCCTCTTGAAGGAGATCCTTATTTCCGTAGTCTGCTGCTCTGTTAAATTTGTATTAATCTCTGACACTTGCTGGATTAACCATTTCTCTGTTTATGCATTATATCTTATTGGTTTATGATATTGAAGACATGTATTCAGTCTGCAATGAAGTGGCTGAACTTTTGAGGCACTGTTGTCTGACTGTAAAACATTGATGTTGTTTCTGTCCTTAGTCTAGTTACTAGTATGTGTTGTTTTAACACTTTTAGGGGTCAAATCAAATTGTATTCATTAAAAAACCTACAGTCACTGCTATTTATTTATTCTACTTAATGTAACCATTCATCATGATGCATATGATGTAGGCTTCAATGGGTCCACACTCATCTATACTGACTACCAGTTCACTTCAACAAATTTGGTTTCTCTCCATCTGAGTAAATATAGTACTGTATATAAATAAACCCTTTTTGCATAGCACCTTTAATACAAAACAATTCAGCTAAAAGTGCTTGCATTAAAGAAATAAAGAATAAAAGCAGGGAACACAAATTACATTTAAAATAATACAGGTAGAGATAAAGTGCTAAGCGCTGCAAAGAGAGCAAGCCCCTTAAAAGATGACCTAATAAGAAAGGCATTTAGAGGCTTACGAGTTAAATTCATATAATCAGCCAATATAAAATGCATTCAAAAGCATGAAGGTAATTTGAGTGCCATTACTTTCTGCTTTCTATTGAAAGGGGACTCATGCTGTAGTGATTAAAAGTATAGGAATTAGGCTTCATGCTCACACAAGCTTTGAAAGGAGGCTAACTTTGCTGCTGTGCGTCAGGTGAAGTTTACAACTGCGTAGCAATTGTAAGCACATTCAAAAATTGTATTTTAAAAAAAGAATTCAATGTTTTGCAGAATTCAGACAAAGCAGAGTACTCGGGTGGTAGGATGGCCTAGAGGTAAGGGGGCCGACAAGTAACCATAGGGTTGCTGGTTTGACTGGAGGGTGTTATTTGTAACACTAAAGCGGATAATATAGCATATACGGTGTCCACCATGTCTACCAAGACACTTAACCCCAAAACTGCAGACCTTCGTCTAGGTCCCTGTGCGATGATCACCTACAGTATATGTAGAACTGCATGTGTGTGTTTAGAAATGTAGGAGGGGTGAGCTCAATGTAAATTTGACATGTGTGTGTATGACTCACCTTGCATGTGTGTGTAATTGACAAAATAAAGACTTAAAGACCTACTTCACCGGTTGTAATATGAAGGTGTATTGAACTCGGAGATCCTATGTAGTATAAATGTGCAAAAAAAATTGAAATCGGATCATCCTAGCCTGAGAAAAGGCAGAAAGAGTGTTTTATGGTCTCACTGTCTAACCGTACATTTTCCTTCTTGTGACATCACAGTAAGGGTCAGGATTAACAGCTGGGCCAAGGGAAGACTGAGGGAAGACTGAGGAAAGAAAAACCTCATTCATTATATTATAATAGTGATTTTATAATGATAGAACGCTGGTTCCGTATGGGTGAAGTATTCCTTTAACTTAAATGTAATAAAATCAGGGGCAATGATTCGGGCACAACAGCAGGGACCCTTCCCCCAAAACCAATTCATAGCACATTGCAAACAGACCCTGGCCTATAGGCTTGGCCCCTGATCGTTGTCAATCTCTAGAGAACTCTCCTGGTTAATGGACCTACTATGTCATCATGGTTACAACTCCTGGAAAGATGATCTTTATGTAGATTATTTGGAGAGCTGCTGGATAGGTGCTTCGATTGTTTCTGTTCATAAATGGTCTGTAGGTTTTGACGTGATTTGAGTTCATTTTGGATTTGGATCACCAATACAGGTGCTTGCCGCGATAGAACAAACATGTCTTCTAAATGAGCAGAGGTCTGATTAGCCATAGGTGTAGCCTGTATAGGTTCATGTACAACAATAATTAAAGTGTATCTGCTTTTGAATAAACGCAATGTTTGCAGGTGCATTTGAAGTATGTAAAGTCCCATTGCTGTGCTGTCTGCACTGTGTGTGGCGCTACAGTGTGTGTGTATGTTTGTGTGAACTCTTATGGGGGTGTTGTGTAGCCTGCACATACTGCTTAAGCTGACCTCATGAAGAACAAATGAGCATAATAGACTATCAATTCCAGATGTATGAATGAAGTCTCAAACTGTATCATATTTCCTGTTTCTATCTGCCATGTCTTCAATTTCCTCATTTACCATCACCTCCCCATTGAATGTGTTCTCTGGGGAATATCAAGCTGTTGTCTCTGCTCATCTCCTCCTCCACCCCCTCCCCCCCACACACACACACACTTCCCTGATTAGAATGAACAGCCATGTACCAGTCGCTACAGACTGGGAGTGGCTGGGAGGACAGGCTGGTAGATTGTGTGTGTGTGTGTGTGTGTGTGTGTGTGTGTGTGTGTGTGTGTGTGTGTGTGTGTGTGTGTGTGTGTGTGTGTGTGTGTGTGTGTGTGTGTGTGTGTGTGTGTGTGTGTGTGTGTGTGTGTGTGTGTGTGTGAAACCATGCTGGGATTGCCCTCTGCTGCAGCTACTAAACATTCAGCTGCCTTCCAATCAGTCCCACTGTTATTACCACGGACCAGCGATCCCACTGACTGACTCAACAGCTGCCCAGGGTGTATGTGTGTATGTGTGTGTGTGTGTGTGTGTGTTTTAGTATGCATGTGTGTTTTTTTTATTTAGGGTGAAATGGGCGTAAGTGTGTCTATATTTGTGAGTCAATTACCACCCAGGTCCACGTGTGCTTTTTAATATGAACATAACATGAATGGTGTGTGTGTGTGTGTGTGTGTGTGTGTGTCCATGATTTGTGTGTGAGCTCAAGTGAGATGATGGAGTTCAGAATGGCAGAGGATTGGTGGTTTTTGGTTTGTGTCATTTCTCAATGGTTGCCAGCCCTTTAGATATTTCAAAGATTCTGCCTACTTTAAATAGAGAGAATGTTATATTTCCAAAAAAACACAGCTCACAGCTATTTCAGGGAATTGAATTGAACCTTTACTTATTCACCTCTTAAATGACTCAGAGTGGAACAACTGCAACCTTTCTTGAAAAAAAAAGTTAAAAGAAAAATGTGGTAAAATATAACTTTTTTTTATGTATATCTTGAAGATATTTTCGCTGTTTCACCTCCCCACTGTGATCATTTCAGCAGATGCAGCATGATATGAGATCCGTAATTCAAATGTGGCACAGAGGAGCAAAGACCATTACAAGTAAAAAGTCCTTCAATGTTTTTTTTTAATGTTGTGGTGCATTCAATAGTTCCCTTACAGCACATTATTTTGTTGGCCTGGATGCTTCTTTTGTTCATTTCTAAACGACAAAACACTTCAAATGAAATCGCCATTTCACATCCAGAGGATTGGAAGCACAGTGTATTTGCGAACACATAACTATGAGTTGTTGCCAAGGCACCCTAATAACACAGCAACAACACAGGTTCTCAAAGTTCAAGACTTTATAGTCCCCAAGGGAAAAAACCTGGATCTGCAGCAAGGAACAGACAAATATACACAGTATTTCAATGGAATATTGATTGAAAAAAATACGTAAAACACACGATACGGTAAGTAAAGAGCAGTGGAACTGTATTTCTAGGATATACACTATGCGATATTATACTGTATATGTGCTTTATAGGAAGATCTAGGTTATGAACAAGTCTCCCTTTAATATAATTTAAGTGAATCCGTTCAATTCCAAAGAACATTTCCTTTCCCTATATAGGTTCTGCACAGTCAAACTTGGCTTTCAGTATTATCATATGACATTTATTTGGACTATTTAAGTTTGATCCAAAACCTTGCAGAGTCCAGTCCTGCTTTTCCTGTATGTGAAAAATAAATAGTGACGTCATCGTCTCCAAATCGGAAAAGGAAAGAAAAATAAACTTCTTGAAATTTTCGTCTGGCAGAAGATGCATAGATGTGTTCCTTTTCCAGACTACTTTTTCCAGTTATTGGCAGAGTGTTACCTTGCTGTTGTGTGTGTGCCACAGCCCAGAATGTGACAACAATCGTGGAAAACCTGAGCAAACATGGCAGTCAGGTTATGGCTGTATCTGTTCGGTGTGATGGATGATGAGTTGGGAGGATGAGCTCGCGATCCCCCTCTAATCTCTTACAACAGCCGTGCTGCCTGTGTTGAGCGGAGAAATCACCTTGAGCGAGAGGGTGATAAAGAGAGCTAAAAAGAGAGAGAAAAATAGACTGACTAAAATAAAAAGAGACCTGACTGATTGTGTGATATTTTATGAAAAAGATATGAAGGGAAACAGATGAATTCAAATTTTCAGCAAAAGCGGCAGCAGCAAAATGCAAAGAGATGTGTGTTTCCATCCACTACATTGTCAATAGGAAATGGGCGTATTGACAAAAACATTTGCTAAACAGGTTGTGGGGTATTAAACCAGGGCAGGAGCTGGCACACCAAGATGGGCCTAAAGAGGCCTAAAGAGCAGCGTTTAAACATGATAAAAAACATGTGGAAACTAATGGAAATATCACTTCTTTAAGTTTACTTTATGTATTTATTGAGGAAAGTTACAGAAACAAAATTGTGTGGCCAGCTCGAAGTGGGGTTTGTGAAAAAGTTAAAAAGACACTGTACAAAAGTGAAACTCATCAGTTCGAAGGCAGCAGTCAACTGTATTTACGCCATCTCAATTAAGTGTATGCGCAGCACAGGGCACCCATGCAGCCGGTGGATTTATTTTCCTTATCCGTTGCTGCACACCTTTTGTACAAGTTCGACATGTTGCTGATGTCGTCGTAAATCTATCCACGGTATTTGTCGATGGTAATGCCCAACTTACTCAGAACAGACAGAATAGCATCGGCAATAGACGCCACTGTGTGACAGTTTATGAGCAAAAATGTAACAAACCGTACCTGTATTGCTCCCTCAGGGCACACATAGCAACATATGTGTGCTGTAGACCATTGGGCTTGGAAATCAACACATTAGCATGCTGCATCGGTATTTCAGGGGCTAATCTGCCATAAGTGTTGACAGCTGTTGTTTACTTACGTGTCGAGCAGAAGACACAAGCTCTATTTTTGGTCATGCTCCAGATTTTCTGACTGAAGGGTGCTAGAGATAAGGTGTTTATTTGGACAGGACGCATGCAAATTACAGTCGCAGAAAATTTCCGATGTCGGAATGAAATCATGAGTGTTGTCTTAGTGATGTTCTAATAAAATCAAACAGGTTGGATATTATCATAGGTCTTTAGTCTAAGTTAAATGAGGTGAACACTGTCAACAACCAATGGGTACACTCTCTACCTCGTACAAGCAAATCTATATGCTAAAAAAGGCTTTGACTCTTACCACTTTGTGTAATATACAGCAAAGTTCTTGAGCTCAGGTTGAAATCCACCCAACTTGCAGGATATCATTCATATTCATCACGTGACCCAAAAAAAAGAGTATAGAAGGAATAAAAAAACATTGTATTATATTCAACCAGGCCCGATCTCATTCCTGAGTCCTACTGACCTTAATGTGCTCAGGCCTGGAGAAAGGTCAACATTAGAACTGGCCTCTGTTAGACATGTCCTGCCACAATTGTGCCCCGCACGTTTTACTGAAATATTAATATTCCAAAGGTCTATAGGTGTCATGGTTAGAATAGGAGATCCACTTGGGAACAGCTCAAATTCGACAGTGCAGCAGCCAGACTCACCCATGGCAGCAGATGTCCTCCAACTGAAACTTTACTTTGGTTGATAATACCTTAGAGAGAGAAGACATACTTCAGTGTCATCAGAAAATAAGGAATGCAAGCAGTTCATTCCAGGTATGCTAAGGAAATACCAGTTTCCTTCACATTTCCTAAAGTTATAGGTATATAGTCTGTTATTATGATAAAGTCCCACAAAGCCAAAAGATTAAAACGGGGGAAAGTACCCTCATTGAATTGGTTCAAATGGACAATAAACTGATACATAAAACTCCTAAACAAGTTACCTATGGTATAGACTCTTTCTGCCAACATAAGAAATACATTGTAACTGTCCCTATTTTTTCACAATATGCTTTATTCCCCTTTAATATGATGTTTTATGGTTCAGACATTCATGGTGCCCAAAAGATAGATCTATGCATTGATGTAATTCTATTTTAATCTTGTTCAACCAGAAGGTCAAGATTTTCACTTATTAATATTTCAACATCCACAATGGATTGGTTTAAAATGTTGTCACCACTGTACATGGTCAACCTTTTCTCTACCTCCAAAGGTAATCATATTTCGTTGAGCCATGAGTATCAGCTGTATTGTTTATTTTTTTTGGGGGGGGGGGCCGTGGGGTGGATCTCAAAGTGAACTTCAGATTTATTTGGCCCATTGATAAATTGTGAAATATATTGTATACTAAAGCATATACTATATTATAACATTTGACATTCGACTATACAAAAAAACATTGACAGACTATATGCTCTCTGTGACAAAATGAGCAACTTTTAAACTAACTTAACTAATCCAAGCACACATCCGTCCCTTCACAACACATCTTTGTTTTCTACATAAGCTACTTTTACTGATACTGTACACTACATACTACATAATGTTATGATGCGTAATGTATACTTAATATGCAAGTGGAAGTTTTTGAGAAGGCGTGTCTCAACACAATCATATACATTAGAATAGTGGAGAGACCGGAATGAAGACAGCCAGTAAGGATGTGTGAACGTGAAAATGACTTTGGCCCCTCTGGCCAGTGCCGAGGTTTCTCTCTGACACATATTGATTGTGGGGCTGACCAGCTGAAGAGAGCTGCAGACCTTCCACAATGTGTGTGCGTGTGTGTGTGTGTGTGTGTGTGTGTGTGTGTGTGTGTGTGTGTGTGCTTCAACAATGACATCCTGAAATGAAAAGGCATAAAAAAAAACTCTGAAGATAGTGAAATGAGGAGAATCAGAAAGCATACCATGTCTTCTCTGCTGCGGATAAAAGCAGACTTCAGCTTAGAGTTCAGCTAAGCCTTGCAGTGATTGAGGTTCAATCGAAAATTAAACTCAGGACCACTAACCACACAGGACATTTAAAAGCCGGCCTTCTCAGAGACAAAAAGGCATTGCCGTTGTCGTTGACACACAGCTGTGTCGGCATGAGCTGGAGTTAACAGCAGTGCTAATTAAAACAAGAATGCCCTGTTTGTCTATGTACCAGCTATGTGATCTACATACCATTATTTCAACTGGGCGAAGTTTCCAGTCACGACTGAGACAAGGAGCTCAGTGGTCAGTGGTATTGATGGGTTCAGTATCAGCAAAGCACAACCCTTTACATTTAATTCTATTCAACCTTAACATTCATTTTATAGAAACAAACACACTAACAACCAAAAAGTATTTTGTGTGCCAAAAGGAAAAAAAAATGTATATTGAATCATGCAATGAAAATAGACGTACAAAAGTCCTGTATTTTAATGATAAAAGGAATCAGATAATATAACATTAACCTTATGTTCAATGCTTTCATAATTAACACCACCACTCACTTGCACTCATAGGACCCAACGAGGGCTTGAGCCCCTACCCTTGTGTCCCCGGAGTCAAAGAGGGCCCCTCATAAAAAATGAAATAATATGTGTTTTTAATTCTATCAAATATGAAGAAAGAAATGTATAGTATCCATGAAAAATATGCCATATCAAAATTACACGCTTGAGGCTCAGAATTTTCTTGCCACTATGTTCATAATAATCCAAGAAGTCCTCCAAAGTAAACAATAAAATATCTTGTTATCCCAGAACAACAACAACAAAGATGTGTTGACGCCCCTGTCAGCAAAACTGACTGTCTGGGGCCTGTTTCAGGTAGCTGGTTTTGAGGCAATCCAGATTTTGTTCGCTCTGAGTTAGTGGAAACCAGAGCCGGCCCGAGGCATAAGCGAACTAAGCGGCCGCTTAGGGCCCCCGACTGCCTGGGGGGGCCCCCTAAAAAAAAAAAAATTGGTTTAGATAATTAATAGCCTAAAAATGTAATCAGTTCATCTGGGAGGAAATCCGAAATTATCTTTATCATGTCACGTTCACATCCATGCACAGTGTGTATTGAGTTTATTTAAAAACAATTGGAAATGGGGCTGCCCTCAGTTGCCCATGCACTGTGTATAGTCTATAGCCTATTTCAGCCCTGTCTGTGGAAAAAAAGATACAGTAGCTGGACAACAGAGTTCTTCTGCTTCGTTCCTCACACTGCATTTAAATGCATTCACTATATTACAGAGAAATATGTCCCGTAAAAGAAAAAGAGCTCCAAGCCCAACCCAGAGGACCCTCCATAATATTTTATTTTATATTAATATTTTTATGGAAAATACATGTGTCCTTCTTCAATAGCTTTTAATTCATCTGACCCAGTGTCTCCAAATTATTTGTTCACCCAAAATTTCTCAGATTTAGCCTCTTAATTTTCTTCTCTAAGTGCACCAGATTCATGCATTTCACTTTAAAAAGGTTAAAAAAATCTCACAGGGGGGCATACCCCCGGATCCCTCTAGGAGGGTCTGAATCTCGGCTGTCTAATATTTTCGCACAGCCGCACAGTGGAGGCACTAGCAGAAAACTCTGGGTGTGTGAATGATATTTAACAAAGAGCTATAGTTTCAGCAGCGCTAACATTGGAGAGGGGCCCCCTAATCATATTTCGCTTAGGGCCCCCTGAAGGCTTGGGCCGGCTCTGGTGGAAACTCTGGGTTTTCCGTTTCAGGTAGCAGGTTCAGCGCAACCGAGGGTCAGTTACTGCGGCAACATACGCCGTGGGTCTAACCTGCTGGATAGGTGGTTAGACCTACCCTGGGTTTGTTTTCACTTTACGCTGCAGCTCCGACTGAAGAAAGAGTGTCACTGTTACACGCGTCCCTGTACAGTTTAAAGCAAAATCACTCCATAGAAATCTCCATCGGGATGTTTTTATCATTTCCTGATGATTTTACGTTTGACCGATCATTTATCTGATCAGTAGCCTTGTTCTCAGCCCTCGGTCCGTTCATATAGGCGGCCACCTTACACATCGTGACATGCTCTACATTCAGATTAATACACCTATTTGTATTGTATGCTTTTTAACGTCTGTGCCACTGAACAGATTTAGCCTATGTCAGGTGGATTCATGTAACGCTGCGGCTGCACGCGATTGTTACTGTTCACTTGTGCGATCCTAAAGTCACAGACGAGCCTCGTTAAATAGCCTAATATGAATATAAAAATGATATAATAATTTAAACTGTGATCACTTGAGGAAAATGGATCTGGTAATAAATCAATCAGGCTCTTCAATGGAAACTGTCACCTTATGTGTCAGACGTTAATGTCTTTCACTCCCCATTTAAAAGAAGCGACAGTCTGTTTACTGCACAGTGGGCTATTAGGCTATAGCTTCCCAACATATTATACAGCGAATATAAAACACTGTCAGAAATGCTGTGCCGCGCCAGCTTTATTACTTTACTGCTGATATGCGTAACTTTTTAAAATAGACTATGGCTTCTCATACGGAAGCGAAATGATTGCTCTGTTTTTTTCTGAATTGCAGAGGAGATTAAATCAGAGTTATGTGACAATATCCCCGTTAATTCTTCTCCATAGGCTACCATAAACTCATTCGTTAATATTTCTAACTCTAGTGGGAGGAGGAGGAGCGAAGTTTTTTTTTTTGAGAAGTGGAGAAGTGGGAGGATCAAGCATTTGTTTCTTCTGTTTCCATGGTGAATCATGTTATCAGTGATCCATTGACGATGGCTTTTATGCACACGCTCCACCCAGAGTGAACACGCTCAGAGTTGATTGACCCAACGCTGATCCACTGTTCTGTAACCGAAAACCCAGAGTTACTCATCAACCCTGCGCTCTGAGTTGACCAACTCACAGCGCAGGATTAAACTCAGAGTATGTAAAACCAGCTACCTGAAATAGGCCCCTGGACCTTCCAAAAAAACTTAACAAATACTCTGTTTTACGATGTGACACGATTATGGCCAAGATTCTAAGTCAGCTTTAGACACAAATTAAACTTGGTTAATGGAAATGTCATGGTGTTGTAATGAGTTGTTAGTTAAAGCAAGGGTCAGAAGACCCTCATTGTCATGGCTTGAATAATAAACACCAGGTTAGTGTTGGGCAATGACTGGGGTCATGATTAAAAGAAACCAACGATGATGGTCGGCATCGCATTTCTTCATTAGCAAATGTTACCAAGGTCAAGAATGATTACAGATGTGCAACCGCTATAATATTTCAATATATAGGACCTTCAATGACTCCCTTTTCCCTGTGAATTTGGATATTTCTCTATAGCATACCGGCTTTAATTGCTTTATTTATTTGACCACATCATATACATTTATTTCAGTCTGTGGCGCATCCAGGGTGCTTTCTGACCAAACAACTGTGTGCACCACACAGTGTGCATCTACCTTATTTCCTTACACCTGCAGCATTGGTCCTGTTGGAATAATCCAATGTTTTACAGTAGTACGACAGCTAAACAGGTCATCTCAGTTTACAGTTTGTCGGCTGATAGAGTAAGTTCATTAGAGTCACATTGCCTGTTAATGACCCTTAGCACCATGGCCATTAAAAGCATGATGTTGTTGATGTTTGGCTTGATGGAAAATATTTCAATGTTTGATAATGGTAGCTAGTGTATAGGGGTATGAATTTAGTTAAAAATGATGTCATTAAAATTATGGTAATTAGCACGTGTAAGAAAGCAATATGTGGGAGGCCACTCACTGTTTGTGGTCCCTGCAAAAATGTGCGTGCACACACACACACACACACACACACACACACACACACACACACACACACACACACACACACACACACACACACACACACAGACCCATGCCCCAGTGTTGTGTTAAACTGAGCAGTGTTTTCCATTAGGCTTGATTGGAAGTGTTGATTGATTTTGTCCATGTGTCGTCATAGCAGTGCAGGCGAGGCAGCCACTCTACTTTATTGGGACTAAGGTGGCAGACAGGACTGAAAAGAGCCGATTCTGCACAATAACAGAGTGAAACAGGCCGTAGAAAAGTTAGAGACGATATTTCACTCTGTCAAACCTTTGTTTTCTTTCTGTTTGTTGTCTCTTTCTATACGCATGCTGAACATCCTCACGCTCTGTAGTTACCATTTCTCTCTGACTGTGCTACCCACTTTCCCTCTGCTTCACTCAGGTTCTGAGCCTGGGTTGTTTCAGATTGGAATGGCAGGTTGGGTTATTCAGTCTTTCTGTTGACCCACTGCAGGTCTAACTGATACAAATAAAAGATGGCTGACTTAATCTTTCTCTTTACTGAGACACCACTTTTGGTCCACATGAAGGCAGTGGGGCAATCTATGCACACAACATTAAGAGCAATTCAATACCGTTTTGTATGCATTTTAATAAATTTTTTTCAAAGTTTGATTGGAAGTGCCAAAATTGTCTCCTAAAGCAAGAAAAGTATCAGCAAAGCAACATTTAGGAAATTAGTTGAAAAGTCAGTGAGTTATGATGATGTAAATCCTTGATAGACGTCTGCCTCCATTGACAGGGAGGGTCTAGTGAACGATGCTAATTAGTCGCACAATGGAGATACAATCTTCTATGTGTACGGCCGTACAGGGCTATGAAAGTGCAAATCCAAATGTATATAGTCCCCCTGTAAGGGTTTTCATATATTGTGTTTGTTGAAGGGCTGTTGGATTGCATGAGTTTGGACAAGTCTTAATGTTGCTTTATTCGCTGCATGAACCTGTCTGGTGGGGCATGTGTTTTTACTAACCACATCTATGTATTTCCCATCCTGAATGTCAAAACTGACAAACTGAATTAGAGTTAGTGCAGATGCAGAACAATGAAGATCAAATAAGTATGACTGAGGTTCTACGTGTAATCTTTTTATTTCGTCCCTTTTCCTTTAAGCCAGCATTTTCTATCTCATATGGCAGGAAATCAACATATCAGCAAGGGGCTGATAGGACTGATGATCAATACAAATGACTCAATGATTGCTTGGCCACAGGCAGAGATTTCTGGCTTGCAGACATCTTGGCCCATTGTCTGTTTGGAACTGAGACCACACAGTGGAGTCAAACAACAGCAATTATTCATCCTCTCTCACACACACACACACAAACAAACAAACACAACTGTTCTGTGGCTCCGACAGTGCTGACAACTCACCCAACATTTCGTGATATACTCGGGCTATAAAAAGCCTTGTTTTCAAAACAGATGACTATCGTTCTAGTATACTCATAGCCAGGGACCCGTGTGTGTACAATAACATCTTTAATTATAAACAAGTTTTATAAAGATTTCTAATCTTCTAATCGTAGGAAGCACTTCAAACACTTTTTTTTCAACATAGCCAATGATGATTAAATAGTATATTATCATACAGGTGAAACTCGAATATTAGAATATTACATAAAATTAATAAAAAAAGGTTTTTAAATACAGAAATGTCGGCCCTCTAGAAAGTATAATCATCCATATGTACTAAGTACTTGGTTTGGGCCCCTGTTGCATGAATTCTTGCCTCAGTGCGCGTGGCATGGATGCTATCAGTCTGTGGCACTGCTGAGGTGTTATGGAAGCCCAGGTTGCTTTGATAAATGGTAAATGGTAAATGGACTTGTATAGCGCTATATCTCCGTTTATCACAGACTCAAAGCGCTTTACATTGTTTTTGTACACATTCACCCAGTCACACACACATTCATACACCGATAGCAGCAGCTACCACGCAGGGTAGGTTTAGCACTAGGGTGCTAAGTTAACTAAGCTAACTATCGGGAGCAATTCGGGGTTCAGTGTCTTGCCCAGGGACACTTCGACATGTGGCGGGGAGACGGGGGATCGAACCTCCGACCCTGCACACCAGAGGCGAACTCCCTACCCACTTCGCCACTGGCCTTCAGCTCCTCTGTATTGTTGGGTCTGGTGTGTATCATCTTCCTCTTGACAATAGTCCATAGTTTCTCTATGGAGTTCAGGTCAGGAGAGTTGTCTGGCCATTTATGCACAGTAATACCATGGTCAGTCAACCAGTTACCAGTGGTTTATGGTACTGTGGGCAGGTGCCAAGTCTAGCTGGAAATGGAAATGGTCATCACCATAAAGCTTGTCAACAGACAGAAGCATGAAGTGCTCTAAAATCTTCTGGTAGATGGCTGTGGTGACTTTGGACTTGATAACACAGTGGACCAACAGCAGCAGATGACATGATACCTCAAATCATCACTGATCCAAATTAAATGTTGCATTTAATTTGGAAATCAAGGTCCCACAGTCTAGAGGAAGAGTGGAGGGGCATAAAATCCAAGGGGCTTGAAGACCACTGTCAAGTTTCAACAGTCAGTGATGATTTGAGGCACCATGTCACCTGATGGTGTTGGTCCACTGTGTTATCAAGTCTAAAGTCACCACAGCTGTCTACCAGGAGATTTTAGAGCACTTCATGCTTCTGTCTGTTGACAAGCTTTATGGAGATGCTGAATTACTTTTTCCTGCAAGACATGACACCTGTCCACAGTGCCAAAACCACAAGAAACTGGTTGACTGACCATGGTATTACTGTGTTGATTGGCCAGACAACTCTCCTGACCTGAACCCAATAGAGAAACTATAGAGTATTGTCAAGAGGCAGATGAGACACACCAGACCCAACAATACAGACAAGCTAAAGGCCTCTATCAAAGCAACCTGGGCTTCCATAACACCTCAGCAGTGCCACAGGCTGATAGCATCCATGCCACGCCGCATTTAGGCAATCATTCGTGCAAAAGGGGCCCAAACCAAGTACTTAGTACATATGCATGATTATACTTTCTAGAGGGCCGACATTTCTGTATTTAAAATAATTTTTTTATTGATTTTATGTAATATTCTAATTTTCTGAGATTTTGAATTTGGGGTTTTTATAAACTGTAAGCCATAATAATCACAATTATAACAAATAAAGGCTTCACATATCTCACTTTGCATGTAATGAGTCTATATAATATATTAGTTTCACCTTTAAAGTTGAATTACTGAAATAAATGAACTTTTGCACGATATTCTAATTTTTCGAGCTGTATGTGTCATCACTATGTACACTCTGCAGAGCCAGGGCCCTCAGGTGAAAGATAGTAGAGATATAGTTTCATTTAAACATCTGCAGCCTATTTTTGTTTTTTTGATATAAATGTTGATGACGCAATTTATGTTAATTTAAAGAGTTATATTTATAGTTACATACATTGACACCACACTTGATGTTGAGATTTTTTTCATTTGAGAATTGAAAAAATAAAATGTGATTTTCACCATAAGAGATGGCCTGTAGCAGATTTGTTTTCCAGAATATTAGCCGTGCATCGTATAGAGAATTGTCTGCAGAATGTTGAAAATTTGCACAGTGTTGTATTTTAACAGCTCAGTGTCAGTGTATTGTAGGCCTTTAGTATTGGACTTCAACATAGGTGCAAGCCTGTATGAATAGAGTTATAGGTAGTTTAGGTATCTTAAGCTTCAATGGGTCGGTTGGGTTCTGGACGTTCCGTTACAGAAAATTGCATTTGCTTGGCGTGGCCTGGTTGGGGGCCCAGAGTGATATCTTTTCATGGGGCCCAAAATCTCTGGCAGCGCCCCTGCTCGTAGCGACAGAATGGATTAATTGTGAAAATGTGTGTCTCAGCTAGATGTAAAAAGTCTGAGTAAAAAAAGGCTTGAAATGAGTATTTACCGCTAAAATACATTATTTTGTGGCAACTGAACCTTTTTGGGATGGGACAAATTGTTGAGACGTTCTCTACCATCGTCAGTCTCTTTGCCTTCTCCTTTCTCCCTCTGCTTTTGACTAGCAGTGAAGGACAAATCTAATTTGTCTTGAGATGAAGGGCGATTTGAGTATTTCTTAAGTGTGCGGTGAAGCAAACATGGAGCTACAAGAGGAAGTCTGGGGGTTTGGATTCACTCAACTTTAAGGTGTGGTGAAATCCTGCTATCTGAAGATTCTCAACAACATTTCCTAGCACAAATGTGGGAATGACAGACTGAATGGATTGAAACTATTAGACACAGTTCACTGCCCCAATCTTCTTGGAGAAAAACACAATTTGTAGATATGTATTTGAAAATGCTGTAATCTGTCTGCCAATGTCTAATTCAATCCCTCCAAATGATAGGCTATCAGGAGCGAGCATGTCGTTTTAACCATTCATCTGTTTCCCCCTCATTTAAACCACCCAATGTAATTGTGCAAATCTCCAAAACCCAGCCAGCGGTGAGATTCCCCAAAGCTTTGGTCAAAATGTGGCCGGCGAAAGTATGGGATTGTGTGTGTCCTTGACCAAATAAACTGCTGTGGGGAAAAAAATACCAAAATGTAGAGAGAGAGAGAAAGAGAGAAAGAGAGAGAGAGAGCTAGCGAGAATTAGGAGTGAACCCAAAGTACACACTCACACTAATATCTATCTCATGAGAAGTGATTGAGCAAACGTGGTGAAATTATGCTAACAAACACACCGAGATGAGAGGAACATCTTCATCCCTTTAGATTGGGAAAAGGTCATTTTGTTGTTGATACAGAAAATAAATTATAGAATTACTGACTCCAGTGTATTTGAATAGTGTCATCTTGGTTGGAGTTTACCTGGCACACTTTGGAGATAAGCTGCACATCTCGATGCTTTTGTTGTGGCTGTGAAAATATGTCTTTTATGAGCACTAGATATTACTGACATTTAGCTTTTTTTTTCTTTTTTTTTACGTTTTAGACGTAACATTTTTTATTTTTTCATGATATCCAAGGTCAGACAGTCTAACGTTATTTTTTAGAGAAACATGAAACAATATGTGATGAACTGACACTATACTGCATTTCTCAGTCGTCGAAAGTTAAGTATATTTACCGTCAAGTATTTCAAAAATCAAAACTTATGTAACTGTATTATAAATGCTTAAAAAAAGACTAATATGTCAACACTTTATTATGTGTCCTTGCTGATCCTGGGATTCAGCTCATGGAGTGCTGTTATAGGCAAGAGCCTGCTGTGGTGTGTGTGTGTGTGTGTGTGTGTGTGTGTGTGTGTGTGTGTGTGTGTGTGTGTGTGTATGTGTGCGTGTTTGTTCTGAGGCTTTTACAGACCAGTCCACCTGGCTGTGTTTCGAAGACCCTAACTTTAATTCGGAGCCCATTTTCAGTCCATTATGCCGGGCCACTGGGGAGGCCATAGCAAATTAGAACTATCTCTACTCCACTGACTTCATCATTAAAATTAAAATGGCACTCACTGCACCCCACCTGTCACACATACACTCACATAAACTGACTGGAGACCATACACACACAAACACAGACCCAGGGAAGATGTGTGGAGACTCGTGTACCGCACACTACTCAAATCACACATAGTCTATTAGATTTCAACAAATTGACAACCCTTTAAAAGTTACACTTGTGAAACATTGTCCCCTTTAGAAGACACAGTATCTCTCTCTCACTCTCACACACACACACACACACACACACACACACACACACACACACACACACACACAAACAGGTTGTGTCTTCATCACTTCCGAGGACATTACATAGACTTAAATTCATTTTCTGGAGAGTTGCCCTTACCATAACCACCACTTGCCTAATCCTAAATCTTATCTTAACCTGATCTTTCATTAAAGCAAGTGTTCACCCTAAACATCATTATTACGTTATGGGGACTTCCATATTGTCCCCAAAAGGAAGATAAGTCCCCACAATATCAATGTCCTCACAACATGAGTAATACCAGCCAACACACAGACACACCACACACACACGCACGCACGCCACGAACACAGATGTTGAGAATCACCAGTTTAGCCTGTTAGACCCAGGCAATTCCAGTATCACTGGCTCAGTGGGATAGCGTATTAACTGCCGCGGTGTGTTTTGTCCAGTGTTTGGACCAATCTGCCAATCTATGTGTGTTGTATGTGTGTGTGTGTGTTTGCCGATGTGTATGTGTGTTGGCCCCCATTTACACAGCGGGCGGTTGCCTCTGATACCACGGCTAATGTAAAAAGTAAGAATGGCTGGTCATTTAGTTGATATAGCTTCACAGCTGGCCTCGGCCCACACTGTGTCCAAAACAAGATCGATTGAGAAGAACAGTGGAGACTCATAGAGTGAGAAAGGGAGGATAGGAAGGGAATAGATGTGCTAATACTGCAGCTTCAGGGTCTTGTGGCCTGTGGTGATCATAGCCGTAAACCTCAATAATTATACTGTTTTTTTCTGTAAACAGGAGGGGAGAAAACAGGGCTTGTGGGTTTGAGTGTACATGTTTTCGGCGTACATCCGGTATGCCTCTTCTCCTTAAAATACGAAGGTTGAAATCATTTCAAAGAACAAATTGTGCACTCATTCGATGTACGATCCAATGATTTCAATTTCAAATGCATTTGAATGGAGTGCACTGAACCACATCCGTGTGCGTAGATGTTTGTATAGGCTTATGTCTGTGTGCATTTCTGTGTAAATCTGTATATGCACAGGCTTGGGTTTTGGTGCGTGTGGCGTGCAACACATGGCGTCCATTAAAAGCGGCGAGTTCTCGCTTAATGCTCAGAAAATCGCGGCGGGTCTGGTGGCGTCGGCGTGAAACGAGGAAGCGGGTGTTTTTGCTCACGGTTCACAGAGGAGGTAAAGAGAAAGGGAGGCGTGGAAATAAGATGAATTGGATCTATTGATGGGGGGTGAGAGAGAGAGAGAAAAGAAAGAAAGAAAGGGTAAACATAAGCGTTCAGCTGTGTGCACTCAGGAGTGCGAATCGACTGGAAGCCCACCGGCCATGAGTGTCACGCTGCCACCCCGCACACTTAAAGACAATGAGCAGATTCACGCACGGCTGCAGCCAGATTCAACTGACAGACTGAGAGAGAGCGAGGGAGACTTCATTCATTCTCCTGACTGATATGGAATTGCAATTACAAAGAAATATTGGTGACAGAATAGACCTCAGAAATCTATAGCAAAGGGAATTTGAATGGTCTCCGTTAATTCCCATGTGAGCAAGTTGGGATGATTGCAAGTGGATGTTGGACTTTTTCTTTAAAGCTATAGTGTATAATTTTTCATATACATGAATATCAGCTACAATTCAAGCTATCAGCTTTCTTAAACTCTCTCTACAAACTGATCGCCCCAGAACACTGGTGCCCAAGAAATGTTTCAGTTGTTGATTCTACAGCTAGGAAAAAACCTGGACATACAGCATAAGGTATACAGTCCATGCACAATCACTGAAGGCTTACCTTACTTTAGGCACTATGGCTTTAAAACTGCAGAGCTACACAAGTGTTGTCTCTTGCACGCAAGACAAACACTCCCACTTACTTACCTTGCAGATTGAAGATCAATAAAAAACATACATTTGCACTTGGAAAACCCGGTCTGTCTGTCTGTCACTCTATCTTTCTCTCTCCCACACACTCACACACATACACACACACACACACACACACCAGCACACAGAAGCAGCGCTTCCATACCTGCATGGAACGAATTGGAAGATAAAAACGCCAACAACACGCAAGGATTTTTTCCCAGGTATACACCCAATTGCTCTTGGAATTAAATGTACTGTATGCATTCGTTATCCAAGCATTAACTCAGGGGACTGTGGCAAAGTGTAACAGCCTTTTTCTACAAATTAACTTTACCAGGAACACAGAAATTAAATGGGAGAGGAAGAGTGAGCGAGTGAGAGAGAGAGAGAGAGAGAGCTAAAGAGAGAGAGGGAGAGAGAGAGGGAGAGCTAAAGAGAGAGAGGGAGAGAGAGTGGCGATGATGGAGAAGGTGAATAAGAGGGGGGAGTGAAACAGCAGTCAAATTTATTAGCTATCTGTTGGCAAGAAAAAATAACCATAAAACATTCTCGGATCATCAATATTTTTCGAAGAAGAT
This sequence comes from Hyperoplus immaculatus, assembly GCA_949357725.1. Classification (NCBI taxonomy): domain Eukaryota; kingdom Metazoa; phylum Chordata; class Actinopteri; order Uranoscopiformes; family Ammodytidae; genus Hyperoplus; species Hyperoplus immaculatus. Next base: position 10,816,703 of record OX442352.1, on the reverse strand, counting down.
GCCTTGCCTTTTTGTAGCTTCCCCACGTCTGCAGGGATCTTTTCCAACATCCACTCAAACATCAGTGCCCCAGATCAGTAAATTACAAATAAGAGGCTACGCCCGTGCCAAACAGCTCTGTGAGACTGTGCTAAGGTATGGCCAAATGCTAACGTCAGCGCTCTCACAAGCTCACAATGACAATGATAGCATGCTGTTGTTTAGACTCCATAATGTTCACTGTTAGTTTGGATTGTTAACATGCTTTCATTTGTTAAGCAACAATAAAGAAAAAGTGTAGCTTAGACGGATGGGAATGTCACTATTTTTTTCAATCAAAATAACAAGACCTGCATTTAGGTAAGTAGTATGTTGTTGTTAATATAATTATGTAGTAGTAAAGTAGTAGATGTAAGAACATGATATGCATTTTATTTCAACAAATACATATAAAAAAGGTTAGGAATGCATGTGGAATACTTTCCAGTTTGAAAGTTTCACACCAAAACTTCCCAGTGTGTTGCTGTAAATAATTCTGTGGTTTTCCACCTCAATGATGAGCTTCTCCTCATCCATGGTTTGCACTGACCTCTGAAAACCTTATGACCTATTGACAGACTGAACACACATCTGGTAAAAGCACTGACAGATCACAGTGGTATAACATACATGTTCACTTTTTCCATATGTTTGAGCAGTTGTGTAGAGTGTGAAAAGTCATCCTAGATGTCCTCTCTGCACCAAAAGCCAATTTAACTTATTTGAGCTTCTTTCAGCAGTTGAAATGCAAATAATAATGTGAAAATGTTACCTTTACTTTATAACTAGGCAGTGGCATCACTTCAGACAATACTGTATAATTAGGGCACATTTTTCCCTAAGGTCCTACAAAAGAATTAAAGTCCTTTCAATCATTAAACCAAGTATTGGCTACTTTTTTGTTGCTGAGAGAGAGAGAGAGAGTGTGTGTTTGAGTGTGTGCCTGCGTACGCTCACTGATTATTTGTGCATGTGCTAATCTAAATGAAAGACAGAAAAACAACAATGACAGCATGTGTGTCTGTGTGTTCATGTGTGTGTGTGTATATGTGTATGTGCGTGCATGTGCGTGCTCATGTCTATACATCTTTTTGCAGTGCTGATTATGAGGGAAAATTAAAAGAGTGTGAAGGAAAATGATGAAATGAAGCACAGGTAAAGGAGGAGGGAAAGGATAGAAAGAGAGAGAAACCAAAGAAAAGTGAGGCTGTTATGATGGACAGATCAGAGCCTGAGGCATTCTTTAAGCAAACTGTGAAGGGAGGCAGTAATTATCAACAAAACCATTTTTTGTCTGGAACATTTCTTTCCTTTCCCCAGCGATATAAATTATATAAATACCATTTATATACCATGGTGTGATTTATAAATTGAGTCACAATTTGTCTTTAATATTTCTCTCTTTGCCATTAAGAAAAGAACAGCGTGTGGGATCTATTAATGGGGAGAAAAGCACTCACACACATTTTTCTTGCTGGGTATAGCCAGTTTGGGAGCGTTGCTACTTGTGCCAGCAGATGGGTCTTATTACCCCTGTGTGAGGGGGTTTAGGTTCAGATTTAAAGCGGAATTAACAATAAACATCACCCATGTATTTTGTGCGAAACTGTAAGTAGCCAGGCCCCATTTGTGAATGTCTCATCCACTGATTTAAGTGATGTCTTGTTACTTGTTTATTCACAGCTTTCTTGGTTTGACGTTTTAGCTGAGGATTTTTCCACTGTCAATAATAGCAAGCTAAGCCGCACCTTTTTTTGGGACCCTTTCATTGGGGTACCAAGTTGTCCCACAAGGTTGGAGCTAGGCACTGAAGTACGTTGATTGGTCAACAGAATCATTTCTGTGTGACTGATAAACTGTTGTGTGTAGAGTAAAGAGTCTTGTTTAAAGAAAATTGCATGCAGCTCGTTTATTGTGTTGCATTTTTCCTCTTAGTTGAATTAATCAGCGCAAAACACTGTGTCCTGTTGCTATATAGTTACGGAAGCTTTGCGGCCAGTGCCATTCAAGGGCTCTGACCCACAGACTGTACTCTGAACTTGGCTATCGCCATCCAGGATGAACCCCGGGCCTACCAAGTACAGGTGCTGTCAGCAGTGGAAACGCAAGCCAAATCTAGGGTCACCGTGCCCTGAAGTTGGTAATCAGTTATAAGGGACTATTGGTAAACAGCAAAAGGAAATAGTAGCATAGAAAATAAAAAAGGGAAAATAGTGTCATAGTAGTAGTAGTAGTAGTAATAGTGCGGTTGAAAACCATCACAGGAAGCAGATGCGATAAAACTGCTGTTTTCTTGTGCATGTTTGTTGTTCTCTCACTGTCCCTTTTAATCTCTCTTCTTCTTAAATCTACCCCAAGCCATGATATAAAGCAACAAATATGTTTTTATTTTTTTTCAAAGCATAATCTTTTATATTCAGCCTCTCTTTTGTTCTCTTTCTCCCCAGAGCCCTCTACCTCTCCTGAACTCATTACTTTGTTAGTGAAGAATAATTTCCCCCCCTCCACTCATAAACTTCACACCTTTTGTGTCCTTTTTACCACTCTCTCTTTCCCCGTCTGCCACCTCTACATCTGGCCACTAATTCACTCGTCACCTGGTATAGCCTCTCTTCTCTTTCCTCAGTCAGTCACTGTTATTCTGTTTTTTCTGCATCTGTGCTTTCATTTCCCCATTGCTTTTGTTTTTCTCATTTACTTTTTTCTGTAGTTCTTACATGGCTTCCCTTTCCAGCCGAGTGGCAGCGGTACATTGAAACACAAAGCAAAAGTCTGGATAAGTCTCTCTCCGCTTCTCATCCTGAACACCCCCGCGCTTCACTGTCGGATTTCGCTCCCCGCCTCCCCGTATCTGTCTTTCTCAATGTATCCCCCCATTTGTTAATCTCCTCACCTCCTTTCACCTTCTTCCCATCCTCCATCTCCCTCTGTCCATCGCTTTTATTGCTCTCTACAGCTCATAAAATACAAAGGGGAGAGGGAGAAAAAACAAATTAGGAGACAGAAATGTATTCGTAAAGTGGGGTAACATAATAAACAAATGGTGTTTGGTGACTGTTTATTAACGGCGTTGCACTGTCCAGCCAATGTCCCAGGTGTGATTAAGCAAACTGCCGGTGGATAGGAAAATGCTACGCCAAGCAGTCAATTCCCTGTATGTTTCCCAGCTTTCTTCCAATAGGCAAACATTTCACCAGTTGCTTCAGTTTCGCCAGTTGATTCAAATGAACCACCATGGCACCAACTTACAATAGAATGGAAATGGATATGATAGAATATTTGTTTCAAACGGGAAGCTCATAACTACTTTACTGTCTGGGCTGATCCACTGAGGGGGCCCTACCACTCACCACTTGAATGCTGTTGGTAATGATTCAATTCCCAGCCCACCGTCCCCCTACTAAAGTTGGCCGACCCATTCTTAATAGTTGGCCTGTGTGATACGTCAGTCTAGCTGCATATGTTGAATTTCTTAATATTTATTTTTTCAGCAGCCCAAAGTGGCGCAAGAGTGGCCCTTCTGGCATTTTCCAAAACTGTCAGATTGCCATTCTGCCGATACTGTTGATACATTGATGTGAACGCACCTCTCCAAATATTCTTGCAAGCAGCTTGGTTTGAATGGTGGTTTAGTGAACCATGTTGCCAACTGAGCGACTTTTTCATTAGATCTGGCAACTTTTAGGAACAACTTTTAAAAAAAAAAATGTTAAGAAAAAATGTCAAAGCAACTATCAGCTCTCTGGTACTGACTATGTTTGGTGAGCGTTGGAGAATAGCAGCGTATTCTGTGTCAACCAACCTTAAGCTGAACACGAATGCAGGACCTTGGTATTTTTTCCTGAGCTGTTTAAAATAGAAAGTCGAGAATGAATTGCCTTTGGTGCTGCAAAGTGACTCTGTCATTTGATCACTGTCATTGTGTGTGTGTGTGTGTGTGGGGGGGGGGGGTGAAGTGGATCATCTTGCCTTTACTAGAAAAACTCATTTACTCAACACAGTTTACTCAACACAGTGATTTTTTTCTAAAATATTTCGACAATTTAAGGAAAACAGGCAGTTGAATCCATGCAAAGAGAGAACACTGGTGGACTGATACATTTTCAAACAAACTTGAAATGCTTTTCTTTCTATTCAGATAATGCAAAGTGTTGAATTTTGCTTTAAATGAGGTACCCCCTATATACAGTATATATTGTTATTTTCACAAGGGGGCAGATAACATTTACATGTACATATCAACTGACCCTGGGTTAAATGTCTTAACTCAAAGATAGTTATGAAAAGATTCCGTCAATCAGAACTCAGCTTTTTGATTGAGAGAGGAAGAGCAGATGCTGCCCATTTGGCAGTAACACATTATTAAACACGACATTTTTTAGTGTTTAAATGGCGTCTGTATACACGGAGCTTACAAAATCGACTTTATTCTAGAGTCGAGATCCTTTCCATTAATGTAACTGCACTTTCTGATACCAGCGGGGTTTCTAATCATTGGCTATTTGTAAGTCAAGCAGCGGTACCACTGAGCAGATGACAGATGCTATCTAAAGAGAAGGCCTGATTAAGGAGCTGAGGATCTACTCTTTGCTTGAGGAAAGGTATGGATTCAAAGGCTCTTAAAAGGTACTTCAGGTCAGGGTTAGAGAATGGTGTCACATGTCAGAGGCAGGGCCCTAATGATAGGTCCAAACACCATTTATTATTAATAATGAGTTTCCATTGAAATGCTCACGCAACTTTTATCACCATTACTGTCAAACTGCTGCAGTTCTTTTCAGATTGAATAATATCTCAAAATAGATCTACATCAGGGGAGTTTATTACCCAGGTTTTCCTCTATGATCCATAGTCATATAGACACAAATGACCCTTTAAACTTTCTTACCTACTCCTGCATAATTTATGTCTCCACTTGTTGCAATCATCACTTAGCCAATAAATCATGGACGTACTGGCTGAACATAGGAACCAATGGCAGAGCAGTGGGGTACGCTGCTTGATTGGTTTGAAAAGTTTCTATGGACATTTTGACACGTTCCAACACTTTTTTGTTGCGTTTGAAATTATTTGTAACATGTAGCTCAAGGGGCTTTTCCATGTTATGATTATCCACTCACACAAGAGGGTTCAGCCAGATTCATGAAGGCTGACATTTTAGCCAGTTTCTAGCACTGATGACTGAAAAGCCTCTGGGATTTAGTTCAATTCAATGACCTTTATTTGAACTCGTGAGACACTGAGGTTGCCCTCGTTTACAATGATGACGAGCAAGAGGAAACACACAAAAAAGCAACGTCTAAATCAGACTTAAACTGTGCACTGAATCCTGTGTGGATTGTAACAACACATGCATTACTGAGTAGATGGCTGCCAAAAGACGATCTCTGTAGTATTGAGCAATTTGATTCTAAATATCCAAATCCAATTTTGAATCCAATTTGGAATAGCTGAAGAATCTTCTTGTCTTAATCCTGTGTCTGTGTCACAGCCTTACACACACACCCACCCACAGAGACAGACAGACACACACACACACACACACACACACACACACACACACACACACACACACACACACACACACACACACACACACACACACACACCAGTCGAGTGTTTAAGGGAGCTTGGCACAGCTGGTTTGGCACTTCTTAACCCGCGGGGCATGGGACTGAGGTGAAGTAAAGCTGGCATACCAGCAGGGTGAGGTGAAGTGGCTCTAATCTGCTCCCCCTGGCATGATGTGGTACAGTGCCAGCCCGCTGTGCCCACCAGTTTTGCTGGCAATAATCCTGCTGCGTCCGGCTCAGGGCATCAGCCCCTTCTAGAGCAACAGAAAAAGTGGTAAATGGACACGGACAAGGACAGAAAGGCACATAGAGACAAACAATGTAATACATAGGAAGACATTTCTGTAGAAATAAATACTTTTTTGTTCCATTGTTTACTGTCAAATATCATCCAAAACATCTGAAGCTGTAACACTGAATATCACAACTAGCTGACAAGATATCATTGTTTGGCCCATTTGATTAATCGCTAAACCCTGGTCATGAGTTTGAAATCAGTCTAAAAATATTTCTGAGAGAATGAGAGGTGACACAAAAGCATAAGAAAGAGTCTCAGATAAGGTTAGAAAAAGTACCAAGTTCAATGGTGGCAAGAAAAATGCATCTGCCTGCAACATGTGACAGATTGCTGCTAATACATACAGGATTATGCTTGTATGGGAACCTACTTAAAGTTGCTACAAGGAACTTTTAAATATTTCTGAAACAGTCTAATTTTTCCTTAGTCCACTTAGTCTGTAGTTGCTACACATTATCATCACTGCTGTGGTTACAGGTGCAACAGGTAATGTTTGTGACCACATCTACATTCATCAGTGATGCAGCAATTTATTTTGTGCTCGCTTTTTAAATACATAACAAAACAAGTAATTTCTCCTAGAAATGATCTGGCATGCACAGTAGGTATTTAGAGCAGCAACTGTTTAAGCTCTAATGAACAGTGTAGTCCAGCCTTTAGCCAACAACACTTGATGGAGAGAGATGGATTGCTTTTTTTAAACATGCTCACTGCCCATCTGTTTACACTCCTGCTCGGATGTCAGTCTTGTAAATAACCACCCTAAAAAAAAATAGCTGTTGACGCACGCACCATCTTGCTGTTGCCTACACAGGTGCGCACACAGCAAGCGCTGGCCCTTTCGACATTGGAAGAAATATCAAGCAGAGAGAAGGAAAAAGAAAAAGCCTTTCTTGTCTCAGAATTCCTTCTGACCTAAATAGGCCAATATGGATTCCTCACTGCATTTTTTTTCTCTCCATTGGACACCCCTCTGCCATGACCTGTCACGCTCGGTTAGCCCCCAATTGACTCAAGGCTGGATCCCGCTGGACGGAGCTAGGCGGGAGCTAACTGCTATTTCCCCTGCACCAATTTAGAGCCCACTGAACTCAGAGCTGCCATTCCGCTTGCACCACCAACGCATATCTGTAGGGAGCACTTATGGAGTTACCCAGCCCTTACAAATAACAAAAGCCATTCACTTCTCCCAAAACACACACACACACAGTAATACACACACAGACTTAGCAAAATGACATGCCAGGAGACCAAAACAATACAATTGAATCTGAGCCTCTGAGTGCAGTGCAGTGCAGTGTATTTACTATTTGTTGTTCTGACATTTCCTCAAGTTGCCTAAGTGCCCTTTTTTGCACAGATGCATGGGTTTGGAAAAAAAACCTGTGTTTGCCTTTTGACCTGGCTCCGTGACCCTGAATCACCCCCAGGGCTTTGACACAGTTCTTAACACTGGAAGAAAGAATAGAGTTAAGCGTTGTAGCCCTCTCAGCCATAGATTTTAGAGCATTGGCAATTTTAGTCACTTTTTATGGTTGCCAATGAATAGCTCTGTCTGTGATACTGACTCTACTGTGTACAAGAAACACACATTTGCAGTGACATACAATAATCCTGGTTAGAAGCGACTATAGCTTCAGACCCCAGTCTTATCTGAGTGATGATGACAAATGACCACAGATTAAACCCTGCGGGGACTTTGCCTTGTATTTTACAGAGGCAACTTTTGGTGAGGAAATTGGTGCTATATTTATATTGTAATTTCCAGTCAAGAAAATGACGTCACCTGCTTTGATGTTAAAACACAATGACCTTATAATTCCATTAGTATTACGACACAAACATGCAAGTGGTGGCTGCTTTGAATTCTGGTCCACCGAGACTGTTGCTGGTGAAATTAGAATCTGGGCTTCAGCTCTGTTGGGTCCTTTATGACTAAATGGCAGCTGCAGTGCGAGGCCCTTTGTCTTTCCCCTTTATGATTACTGTTGATGTTCTAGTAAATTAAAACATTTTCAGCACTCATTCTCATTCAGCTCCATTGTAGCTGGCACAGGAAATATCAGTATTACCGTGAGTCGGTTGGTTCCAAAATCAACCAGCACCAACACCAGCCTTTGTTCTTCAGCATCAAAGATACTGTATAGGGGGTTGCGAGTTTTATGAATTCTAATAAATTCATAGTATACAGTACCTACATGGTAGCATCTAACAAATGGAAATTGGATTTTTAAAGCTGCCCTAATCAATATTTATACATTAACAATGGATTGCACTAGTAAGTATAATGTGGAAGGAGTCCTTTGTTGTGACAGACTCGCAGATAATTATCACCTGACTCTGGAGTTCGTCTCAGATATATAGAGTGTTTAACAATACGTTGCTTTGGTTTCACAGCTGTACTGTATTCATTAGGTCTCCTTGCTCTCGTCCACCGTGTTTCCAGCAGCAACAGGCAGATGATAAAAGCTTGGATAAACTCATGGTTTATGGTCCAGCCAGTTCTTAAAGCTATAGTGTGTAACTTTTTTTATATGAATGAATGTCGGTTACATTCAAGCCATCGCAAAACCAGTTAACACAAAGTTAATTAAGCCTGTCAGCTCCACAAAACTTTCTCTGTATTTCTCGGTATGGCAGCATTTACAAACTGGCGTGGCCCCCCGACACTGGCGCAGGAGCTCAAGAAGCGCCAGAGTAATATTTCAGTTGTTGATTCTACTGCAAAGAAAAAAACCTGGACATACAGCAGAAGGAATAACATCCATGTGCGATCATCAAAGGCTTACCTGCACTGTTGTTGTATTGAGTCAGAATTCCTCATGGGGGCAACGGAAGTTACACATTATAGCTTTTCAACATATGACACGTTATAACGATCAGGAGCTTAACGCTGGGGTGGAGGATTTGGGGAGAAAATGGCAGTTGGGATAGAGATTTGAATTCAAATACCTCAACCGCTCCACTTGTTCTCTTTGGTTCCTCCCCTATGGTCCCTCCCTGACACACTCTACACCAACAAAGTCGTGCCAAAGTGAAAGGACAGTCCCAACAGCCAATAAGAACAGAGAATCGGAGCCTCGCTCTGATTGGTCAAAGTGTACAGCTCATGTTAACTTTGACCAATCAGAAATCATACACCCCAGCTTTAAGTCAACATCAGATTTACATTTGTCAGGAGGCTATAAACATGACTTGAAATCAAAACTATTGTTGATCCAAATCTCCTGTATTTGGAAAGTGTTTTCCAACATATGGAGAACTACGTCATAAGGATATAATATGCTAGTGTTGTGTGTGATTTTGACAACAAGCTCCTGTAGGTGGAATGTGGAGGTAGCCCAATACTTTTATCCAAATATTATAGTGTATCTAGGAGTGAGATTTTTCTCAGTATTTGTACATGAAACTCGGATTCGGACAATAGCACAAGGCGGACGAGGGAAATGCAAGAGAGAATATGTGTGAGCGGGAAACAATTGAGAGTGGTAAAGAGTATGAGAGAGAAAAGTGAATCTTCCCCTGCCTCCTTTCCATGCGCGCGGCTGGGTAAGAGGTGACGGGGATACATAAATGGTTTATACCTGCATGCAGCCTACAGTAACTGACTCCAATCTGAAGCATGCGGGGCCTCTGCCTGCGAAAATCTCATTTGGCTCTGGGACCCGAGGCCTGACTCGCTGATGGGGAAGGAAAATAGGGAGGGTTGAGGTACAAACGGAACCAAAAACGAGGGTAAAATAGTGTCAGGGATATGGGGGAAGCTCAACGCAACAACGCGCGAGAGAGAGAACGAATGGCAGGAAATTGCAGAAAAAACTGGTTTGGAGGGGTGGAAAGAGGGCAAGGGAGGAAGGGTATGAAGGTGGAGGAGACACAGCGAGGAAGCGAGCGAGTGATTACAAGAGAGGGATATACAGTATCTTCAGGCCAGGATGGATTGAAAGAGTAAATAGAGTTTAAGGAGGGATAAACGGAGAGATGGTGGCTTGTTCTGTGGGGACAGACAGAGAGATGGGGAACATTGTGAGGTAAAAGAAAGACTGGTGGCATGTCCCAGAGAAGAGGAGGAGAGTGGGAAACATAGGAGAGAATGAAAGAAAATAGATGCGGACCGGGGAATGAGAGAAGGGCCAGATCCACTAAGGATGGATTGCGCATGGTAACAGCTCCATGATTTGCGAAGAAAATAGCACCCGCAATCTGCCCTCTTTTAGCATCATATCCACCAAAGTGCACCAATTATATGCAAGCGCTATAACTCGACCACAAAATTATGCAGCGGAGCACAATATGCCCTTGTTTTGCGTATAAGTGAGAAAACAGATCTCTCCCAAAGCGGCATCTTTTCATGCGGAGCCATGTATTCTTATGAAAAGTGTTGCTGATGCTTCTGAAAGAGGATCGGCCATGATTCAATGGTGATGCATATTTTTCTATAATCTGCTTCCACACACAGGTCGGCTGTTACACACAGATCACCAGTTTATTCTTATTAAATGATACTGAGCTCCATCACAACTGTTTAATTTCAAAATCCTATATAAGTACACAACCCACTTCCCTCTGAGTGCAGCCCCCATATTAAACAGTAACTCAATATCAATTCAATATAATTTAATGCTCACAAGCTTTTGAAGTTAGAGACACACCATTGTCGCAACACACAATTGCGACAATGGCTGCAAATTGCACCAAAATAACTGCCTGTAGCGATTAGCGCTTGACTTTGTGAATAAGGAGGTATTTGCAACGATGTGCATTGGCGCACCCAGGATGCTGTCTGCTTGACAGTTCTAGTGCAGTTTGCATGCATTTCCTTCTATGCGCCTGCTCTGTGGATTAGTCCATTAGTTTTTTCTCTAAATTGCACAGGTCAAATCAGCAGCCGCAAAAGCAGTGCAATCCTTCAGTGCATACGGCCCAAAGTGTTTGAGAAAAAGGGAGGAAGACTCAGGATGGGGAGGGGAATCTCAGGATGTGTGTGAGAGCAGAAGGGGGGAAATAAAAACATGTGTGTAAGAAGCAAATAGAGGGAAAGAGAGAAGCGAGTGTGACTGATTTGGCCGAGACAGCAGTAAAAGGTTCCTCTTATACAGCGGGTGGTGAGGAGATCGGAGTGAGGGAGCCTGAAGGATACACTCTGTTAGAGGAGAGGCAGACAGTTCTCCCAGGGTTCTACTTTGCATCTCCTTCCACTCCTCCCTTGTTCGAAACACTCCCAAATCTTTCCTTTCTACTCCTCTTTTTCTTTTCTCTTTTCCTTTCTTTTTGCATCTGCCCTTAAATGCTTCTCCTCCCGTTCCTTCTCTCCTTAATGTTTTGGCCTTTTTTGTGTTTTCTGCTGAAGTCGGCACACTCATTGAAATGGGAGAAAGAGAGACCTTGAGAGCAAACTGTCTTTCTCAATAAAGACAGGATGATCAAAGAGAGAGAGAGGAGAAAGAGGGACTCAGGTCCATACATTTCTATCTGTAAACCACGTTGCATCAATTCATAACCACGAGGGACCGCATGCCAGTAGAGCACTTTAAAAGAAAACTCCCCTACTCCCCCCTCCCACCACTTATCATATCACACCACCGGCGCCTGTCACTTGCACTCACACTAACAGGCATCATCTGCAAAGATCAGAATGGTTGCTGCGCGCTACCTGTTGCAGAAACAAAACACAAAGATTAGATTCAACTTCTAGGGTGGTGGCCGTTTTACACTGCTCTTAAAGCTACAGTGCAAAACTTTTTCATATGAATGAATGTTGGTTACATTCAAGCCTTCAAATTCACAATTTCAAATGTCTCTGACAATTTTCTTGTCAAGTGACCCATGGAGACTGCTCATGCCAATTTTCACGCTTGTATCATCAACTGAAAGATTCTGACAAAAATAAGCACTTATCCGCTCCACTAATACTGGCGCAGGAGCTCAGAAAAATCACAAGAAGCACCCACGAAATGTTTCAGTTGTTGATTCTACTGCTAAGAAAAAAGCCTGGATGTACTGTACATCAAAAGGTATAAAATCCATGCTCCCTCACCGGATGCTTGCCTCAGATGCACCGACGTTGTTGTAATAACTCAGGATTACTCATGGGGGCGACATAAGTTACACACTATAGCTTTACCCCCTCTGCCAACCAAATGTTCCTCCATCTTTCCTCCTGTCCGTACCGGCCTTGGCACAATGCCCAGGGAACAAGTGCTGGCTGGCTTTGCAGGCCAGTCGGAAGACAAACTACCCAATACAGGCTGGGAGCAGATAGAGATGGAGTGAGGGGAATGCATAGCGGGAGGGGAAGTGGGTAAAAATAAAAAATAAATAACTGGGAGTTGGCGCTTTAGAGATGGAAAGATTGTTCCAAAGGGAGTTGAGGTAAAGCGTGCAGTGGCATTGATTTGCAATTCCAAAGCAGCCTGCTTACAGTGAATTACACAGCAACGCACTCGGGCTTAAGTGTGCATAAATAATCACGCCCATGGCTCTGCCCTGTAATGGATGGTCCTCCCATAACAAAGTTAGCGAGGCTGTCCACTGTGCAACAACACAAACATTAAAATCATATATATATCATATACATGCAATATTGAGGAGGGGTGATTCAATGATCAGTCCCCTTGGAGTGACAGCAATGACAAGGCAGAGGAAGATATGGGAAATATTGCAGTTTAAATACACCGCCAAATGTGTTTGGTCGGTGGTAGAGCGGGTTGAAGGTGGAGTCAACAATCTACGTAATTTTTTTGGTCAAAAGCAGTGAATATCTCCTCACCTAATGTTTGTGCAGCGTGCAGAGTGTTAGACATTTTCTTCCACAGTAATGTCTTCAGGTTTTTAAGGACTATTTTTTTTATATACAAACATATAAGTTTTGTGGTTGCTACAAGTTTAATGTGCTCATCAAAACTTAATGTATTGGTCCACACTGATGTTTAGAATATGAAAATGTAGGACTCTTCTCGTTGTTGTATGAAACTCCTTAATTTAAAGTTTAAATGCATTTGTCTTTGGATGTTATTGTTGGAGTTACTTTCAAACAATAAAGCAATTATATTTGGGTTAGGATTAGCAGTGTGGCAGAAGGGAGTGATACCTAAGGCCTGGCGAAGGGCTGGAGGTGTGCTAATTCCCAAGGAGAAGGATGCAGCAGATATCAGTCAATTCCGACCAATATGCCTTCTCAATGTTGAAGGGAAAATCTTTTTCAGCGTGATCGCACAGAGGCTGTCCACTTACCTGGTGAATAATTAATACATTGATACATCCGTGCAGAAGGCCGGTATTTCTGGGTTCTCTGGTTGCTTGGAGCATACCAGTATGATATGGCACCAGATCCAAGCTGCGAAGAAGGAGAAAAGAGACCTCCATTTCACCTTCCTTGACCTGGCCAATGCCTTTGGATCAGTTCCCCATAACCTCCTCTGGGAATCCTTCAACTTCTTCCATGTTCCATCATCCATCACTACCCTAGTGAAAGGCTACTTCAAAGACCTGCAGCTGTGCTTCACAACAGCCGACTTTACAACATCATGGCAGCGTCTAGAAGTAGGCATCATGGCAGGCTGTACAATCTCACCCCTGGCCTTCACAATGGCCATGGAGGTCATCATCAGGGCCTCAAGGTAGGTGGTGGGGGGTGAGCGAACTAAGAACGGGATCCGTCTTCCACCTATCCGAGCATACATGGATGACATGACCACTCTGACGACTACTGCAGCATGCACCAGGCGCCTACTTGGAAAACTGCAAGAGAACATCAAGTGGGCCCAGATGAAAGTCAAGCCAAGCAAGTCACGAAGCATCTCAATAGTCAAGGGAAAGCTTAAAAACGTGAAGTTGCATTGGTGAAGACCCAATAGCTACGGTATCTGAGCAACCCATCAAAAGCCTGGGCAGATGGTATGACGCAAGCCTCAGGGACAAAGACCAAGTGCAGCAAATAAGCCAGGATATCACCAACAGTCTGGAAAACATCAACAAGACACTGCTACCAGGGAAGCTTAAGCTCTGGTGCCTGCAATTTGGTCTTCTCCCTCGGGTAATGTGGCCGCTCACTATCTACGAGGTCCCAATAACAACTGTGGAGAAGATGGAGCGAACCATGACTTCATTTGTGAAGAAATGGCTTGGGCTCCCACTCTGTCTAACTAACATCAGCCTCTATGGCAAAGGGGTACAAGTGCTCTAAAGTGAGACTCCATATGACTTTGAAGGACTCCAGAGACCAGACCATCAGCAATGCTGTACCAAACCTGTTAACTGGACAGAAATGGACACCATCCGATGCGGCGCAACATGCTACGTCAGCCCTGAAGCACAGCGACATTGTGGGGCATGTCCAGCTGGGAAGAGGAGGCTTTGGCCTTGCAGCAAGTAAGCCAACTTGGTGTAAGGCCTCAACGTCAGAGAGGAGGAAAATGGTGGTAGAGGAGGTGCTCCGTCAGGAGGAGTCTAAAAGAAGTGCGAAGGCCATCTCTCTTGTCAAGCAGGGACAATGGGAAGGTGGGAAGGCCTGGAGAGGAGAAAGATCAGCTGGAGGGAGCTCTGGGAAATGGAGGCAAGCGACATCAGCTTCATCATCAGAGCCACCTATGATGTGCTCCCATCTCCAAAAAAACCTCAACCAGTGGTATGGCGAGGACCCAACCTATGCCCTCTGCCCAACCCCAGCGACTCTCAAACACATCTTGGTCGGTTGTAAGACCAGCCTCTCACAAGGCTGCTACACCTGGAGACACAACCAGGTCCTCAAGAATCTGGCAGCAGCTCTGGAGAGCAAAAGGAATACCACAAACTCCCTGCCCCTGAGAGCAACAAATTATATCACGGCACCATCGTTCATCCGAGAGGGACAGAAAAAGCACAACCATCCCCCTTCCAAACCAGAAGCTGGGCAGCTAGCCAAGGCCCGGGATTGGAAGATGCTAGTTGATATTGGCCAGCAACTAATCTTTCCACCTGAGATTGCAGCCACCACCCTTAGACCAGACTTGGTACTCTGGTCCCCGTCACTGAAGTCTTTCAACATCATAGAGCTCACAGTCCCATGGGAGAATTCAACTGAAGAGGCCTATGAGCGCAAGAAACTGCGCTACACAGAACTGCCAGCAGACGTGCAGCAACAAGGATGTAATCCGATAATCTATCCGGTTGAAGTGGGATGTAGAGGTTTTGTGGCTTCTTCCACAATCAGGTTGCTGAAAGACCTTGGCATCCATGGACAGGCTCTGTGACAGACAATAAGATCAGTCTCTGAAGCGGCCGAAAGAAGCAGCCAGTGGATCTGGATCAATCGGAAGGACCCTTACTGGGCTCATAAAACAGCAACATGACATGCTCAATTATCCCCACCCCCATCACCCACTTGAGAACCCAGGTCAGAACCCTCCAGGAGGAGGGTGAACAAGGTATGCGGTCAGCTCTAGGCCTGACTCAGGCAAGAAGACCCCCCTGCCTTGCATAGTCCCGTGGGCTGCTCCAACAACCATGACATTTATTATGATTGGGCATGGGACACAAGCACAGGCTTGATAACCCTGTAGCTGGCAACCTTTGATGAGGGGGTCTAGTGATGAAAGGCCGAAACACCCCTGATTTGAAGGTACACTACTGAGGATGTGTCCCGAAATTTACATCTGTCCCATATCAGTTCCCACGTCACTCAACATCAAGGCAAACCTCATGTGTGAGCATCAATAGCATCTATTGGCACAACGGACAGTTAATATCTCGTCCCGTGTTTATATGATTCTAGCAGGAATCTCTAGAGTTAATTGGTTATTTACAATAAAATAACCCTAATGTATCTACTGTATTAAGCATTGTGAATGTTGATTCATGATTGTAACTTGAACAATTATTGTTTTGTTGATGCAAGTGAGTCACATGAAATAACACTGCTGCAAGAGAACACACTGTTTTCTTTGTATTTCATACACAAATGAAATTCACGAGTGAAAGTCAATAAGCAGAACTTCAGTATGAGTGAAATGTTGACAATAAATGACAAGCGATATAAACGGAGATTTTAATTTGATTTTTTTTTAACTGTTGTTACTGTCGTTAGTGAAGTTGTTACAGATTATATTCAATGAAACCTATTAGCTTTGGTCTTATTGTTATATGTCACTCCATTTGAGCCTGACCACTGCTTGAGATCTTCCAGCAGGGCCCTACTAGTAGTTCCTAAATCCAGACTGGTCACAAAAGGTGACTGAGCCTGTACAGTTCATGCCTCACAGCTATGCAACTGAGAATGAGTCCTCATTTAAATTTGAAACCCAACGCTTTCCCGCCAAAAACAAACTAAAAATGTTGTGTCTCCTGCTGCCAGAGGAACTGAATTTTCACAGTTTACCGTAAGAGGGGCTTACTCACTGTATCTTAACAAACAGGAAGTGAATAGAAACATCGGGAGAAAATGCAAAGAAGCTGCCACTTCTAAACCACTCTAAATCGCTAAAAGAGTTGAAACTACTGAAGGCTGGAGCTTTGTCACATTTCTCACAAAACTACTATTTTATCCCATTTGCTTAGTCCTCAAAATAAACATTGCATTTTCTTTCTCTCCCCCTTTAAGGAGAACAACATTTAGGGAAGAAACTTTACTAAAAAATCCCTTACCACATCACTTTTCAGACCTCTTGGTACCAAGCAAACCTATTAGGCGTTAGATCTAATGTATTTAGTTCCTCGTCGAACAAACAGCAAAGTGAAACTTTAGTCAACCCACTTTTCACACATTAATGCCGACGAGACAATGTTCAGCATTTTTAACACCTGTCATGTTCTCACTTAGCTTACTGTAAGCACTTTTTGAGACAAAGCATTCATGAATCCTGTAGCTGTGGGATAGAAGCTTGGTGTCTTTGCTAAGTGCTGAAAGCCAGCCAGACAGTGTCTTAGCTCGCAGTGTTAATGTGAGCGTAATCTCTTCTATTCACAGCGGTGTTGCAGGCAAGCAGGCATGTGTTGTTAACGGGGGCCCCAATGGAGTGCCAGCCAAAGATTAGACTGGTAAAGGCTCGTTGTACACAAAGACTGCAGCGTATCCAGATAGTGCCTTTTTCTACACATCTTTGAGATGCCCGGCCAACAGCAGGGGGGGAGGAACAGGAGAGAAAGAAAAGGAATGATCCACTGTGGAAGCAGAGGAGGATGAGGAAGTACAATACAATAATACAATAACAGTTGCAGGGGGAGTGGAGGTGGTTTGAGGGTTGCAGGCGAGCCAAATACTTGATATTGGTGCTATTGCATTGGCAATGACCACGTTGACATGTACAACCTTTTCTGATTCAGGTCCAAATTCTGGTTGAGACACAATACCAAATAAGGTGTTTACATGTGAAGCTGTTATGTAAATATTTCCGTTTTCATGTCAATCAGCATGTTCCGGATAAGACAGCGCCATGACCTCAGACATTAGCGCGTTATTTCCCGACAATAATTCCCCGTCCTATCCAAGGGAAATGAACAATCTTCATATCATCATCGTTGTGTTGCATCGTTTTGTCAGCAAAAAATGACACCTCTCCTTTCAAGGAGGTTGCCTCGCAAACTGAGGCAAATGGCGAAAAATGCAGAAAAACATATGCTGTGTGATTAAGGTGTTTACATGCCTCAATAATACAACTAAGATCGGAATACTCCAGCTGTTATAATGCTGTTAGGGCTCACTGCAACTATGACCGTATTGTGATTGAGGTGAGCAGAATCTGCTGTACACATGGCAATGTCTTAGTTGGAATATGATCTTGACATATTAACATCAGAGTATTGCTGTGCATGTAAACGTGGTTAATGTGGCCACCGTTTGAGCATTTCCTCCACCCCACAGTGTGAACAAGGGAGCAGAAGGAAGAAGAGAGGGATGGAAGGAGTGTAGGGACAGATGGAGAGAGCAGTGACGGATGACTGGTGGATGGATGAACGGCACTAAACGACGCCATCAGTCAGAGAATTAACGGCCCGCAATGAGCAGGCGCACGAGCCAGTGTGTTAACACAGGACTTTGTTTGCTGCCAGCAATCAACTCAGCCATGTTTGTTTGTGTCGAGGAGTGGTCGACTGACGAGAGGACAGACACTCAAACAACACAACAGATTGACAAAGTGTAGGACACAAAGATCTAAAAGTCCTGCAGATTTCAGGTTTAGTTTGAAGGCATGCTGTAATTCTGTGCAACCCGGGTCCGATTCTGGTAGAATTGGTAGAACTGTAAACTTCAAGATGCCACAAACAAGGGGATCTCATCGTGGAGCAGCAAGTATAAGACAGCATTACTCAGTCAACAGTATGTATCTTTAGTTGTCACTAAATTAAAAAGTATTTTTACAGTTTTCAAGCACAACTATATTGGCATAGTATTTATTTCGTAATGTTGGTACTCGTATTCAATGTTACTTCATCATTAGAACACATTTTCTTTAGATTTGGTCACCTTAATATGCTCAGAGCGGCCAAGTCTCACGCTTTGGCCGTGAGACATACACATATCAACCAGTTCACACGCTCACACGCCACACCTCCAATTTCTCACGCAGAGAAATGAATCCCCATAATATATATATTTTTTTTGGTACTTTTACTTTGAAAGTCTTATTTTGAAAAGCTAAGTTTCTTTATAGGTCCATGGCCGTGTGCAGCCCGTAGCCGCAGCAGCCACATGGCAAACCACCACGGCCACGCCCCCCTGCGTTACACTACAAAACTAATAAAAGACCGCCGCCTCCCAGTCCCGCCCTTTGTTCAAATTATATGGAAAATTAATGACAACAAGGACGCCGGTATTAAATGAACAAAGAGGTAAGAACACCTTAATTCAAATCAGTCACTTCACTTGATATATTCAAGCTTGTTTTGCATTATGTTATTGGGCTGGATTTTGTTCAAAAATGTTGTCAACATTAATTGAATGAATGTATTGAGTAACTAAGCTTAGAGGTTACTGTGGGAAAAATATGTTCTGAGAAGACATCAAGTGTCATAGATTTAATATAATAATGGTGAATTGAAATTGGATAGTTGGATAACCCATACAATGTTGAATACATATAGAATAATTACCTTTATTACAGTTTAACCAAATGTTTTAACAATAGGCTACAGGAGATATTTGAAAGCACTACAAATGCATTGTAGGCTATTCAATTAAATTTGTGTCAGCGAAACCGTGAATGTTCTCTTTTACTTTACATAAAAATGAATGCAGAAAAGGCACACATTGCTTCATAAAAATTCACCAGAATGCAGGAAATGAAGTGTTTAATGCTCAAAATGTTCTGGGGGGGAACCCCAGACCCTCACTTACAATATGTCCACACCCAATGTTTAATTAAAACCTGTCCTACGACTGTGCAATTCATGAATTTGTTTATTTTAATAAGATTTTTGATGTTTTATCACATTTTCCAATTGTCTTTTATTTCTGATTTATTATGAACAATATGTAAACTTGCAGGACACTAGCAAAAATGATTGGGTGGGAAAGAGGACACGGTTTTGGGTCCCTCGGCCAAAAAATCTCACTCCAAACTTTTGGTGAAACTTGGCAGCCCTGATATGCTAGTTGGGAAGACAACTTTAATGTACTGTTTCATACAAATCTAAAAGTTCCTCCTAGACAAACCTGATCATTTGCGCTGAGATAAGTGCTTCTCTACTTCACAAACCAAAAGGAATACTGAGAGATGGTTCCCTGCCGTCTCCGTGTCCCTCTCAATTCGGTTTGTAATTTAAGAGAATCCATTGGCAGACCTGGTGTGGTCTTCTGCACAGGCGGAAGAAGGTTACTTAAGGATAGTTTTTTCCCCATCTTTTCATCGTGACCCTCCATTAGTCGCTCCGATTCTCCCTCTCCTTCCCTCTGCCTCTGATTGAGCCATTAAGCCAGCCAAGCCAGCTGATTAATATACTGCGTGTGTCAGGCCAAATTGATTTATTGCAGTAAATGATTTGATGAGGGGTCAGTCCACAAATCTCCCAGGACTAATGTGAAGCTAATGGCAAATGACAACAGAATCCAGGCAAAGCGCTAAGACTACGCAATGCGTCTTCAAGGTCAGAGGAGTGAGAGAGAGTCAGTGCACAGTTTGGTGAAAGTTTTGGGGGATTTCATTAAGAGAGGTATTAATAGGTTATACAGTTCCACCACTACTCTGTGTTGATAAAACTCTTGGTCTATAAATGTTAGAAAAATAGTAGAAAACACTCATCACAAGTTCCAACAACAGACAAAGTGGATGCCTTCAGATTGCCTGGTTTGTCCGCACAACAGTTAATGATGCCTTTTCTGTCTATCAACTAATCCATTGATAGACTAATCGTTTCAGCTCTAATTGGAGCCACTTTCTGCTGAAGAAAAAGCCAAGTTGACAATGTTATCCGTGGATTATATACAGTGACACGGGACCTCTGGGAAAATCCATTACTGCTTCCATTCACCTCCACTGTTTTAAATTGAGGGTAGTAGTGATATTTTTCTGGTATAGACATATAGATGTTTTTTTATGTTACACCTACTTGTGACGAGCAAGGACCAGAAAGCTGTTAGTTACTGGATTCTGGGCAAAAGTGGGATTTTCAGACTTTCAATTCACAACTAAATGCATGCTCCTTTCCCAGTAACCTAGCCTATGTGAAGGAGCCAGAAAACGGGAGTCACCAATGAAAAATGTATGAAGGAGAGAGAAGGAGAAATGTGACAACCTCTAAATTGGAGGGATTTCGAGACTTGTGTATAACGACACATCTAAAACTGCTTAAGCCTTCCATTTTTTTTTTCACCAGTGTGAAGCCCCTGCACCGCTCTCTCACTCTCCCACAGAGCACGTAACTTTTCATGCCTTTCGAGTGCGGCTCTTGGGCTCTGCATGGGAGGTCTGAGTGTGCGGCCCCTGAAAGCTTGCAGTGGGGGGGAAACAACATCAAGCAAATGACTGAATAATTGAATGACCAAATGAAACAGCATGCGCTACCGAGCCGATCAATAGACTCCACCACTCCCCATTAGGTATTCACTGCTCTCCTCGTCTCCATCGTGCAATTCCTCTCTCTGGCTTTCTTTCGTTTCTCATCCCAGTCCATTCTTACTCTCTCTTTTGTTTCTGTTTCCTTTTACCGTATCACTCCTTATCTCCCTTTCTTACCGTCTTCCTAACACCCCCACTCTCATTTACTTTTTTTCTGACCATGTTAACATGCACAACTGTACGCCCATATTAACCCGTTGAAGATCATATTCAGGCTAATTGTGCTTTCACATCTTAAGTGTTTTGCACATCCATTATACATACAAAGTCAATGTAAAGACGAGATTTTGCTCCGCTGTTAAACTAGTGTGTTTAAACAATTGTGGAAACCTCCTTAACATAAGGTGTCATTTTTAGCTGACAAAACAATGCAAAACATTGAACACAAAATTAAGAGTGTGGACTTTCCTAGGGTGGGACGGGAATTATTCTCATAAAAGTACCTTGGGCCATCTAACGTTACGACAGACCAGTGTACTTTATTCAGAATATGCTGATTGACACCTTATTTGGATTATTGTCTCATAGTAACCAGAATATGGACCTTTATCCGAATATGCTGTGCATGTAAAACGTGGTCACTTGCTCCCTGTCCATCTTCTTTTTCTTTCTCGCGTTATTTCTCCATAAAAAGCTTTAAAACTCTCCTGTGTTCCTCTGCAGTTTCAGTTCCCTTACAGTTCCCTTACTTCTCCTTACCTCCTCTCTTTTCATCTCTCACTGTAAACATAGAGAGGCACTTTTCTGTTTTTTCTTTATATTTATTGTGCTTCCATCGAGGGTACGAGAAAAACCCAATATATCAAGTCAATATAAGACTTTTATTAAAAAAGCAGTCTTTGCCAAGTCGGTGTGGTGGACCTTCATGATGGATATGATGCGGTTTGATTTATGGTTCTTTCATTGTCGAGCTGATGAACGCCGGCTGTGTATGTAACAGCACAAAACAACAACAAATCAACCACTGAAGCAAAGCAGCATCAATACAGAGGTATTGATATCAGCCTTAAGAGCAGTTTAATTTATTCCCTTCTCCCAATGAGAAAACCTCATTCCGCCATGCTCCCTTCCTACCTTCCCATCACAATCCAGTCCCTGTAAATATGAGCCGGGCCCCGCATCAGAGATCCCATCTCCTGGAGACTGTGGCGTAGTCAGCGAGGCGTTAAAAGGCACTTCTAGATTTTCACAAAGGAGGTTAACAGGTGAACGCAGGGGAAGGCAAGAGATATTGGGAAATGGCTGGAGCAGTGGTGTTTTCCTATGCTGCCACTCTGCGTGTGTGTGTGTAACCTCAGTCAAGCCTCGTGAACACTTTCATGTATCTAACCTGATCAGATGAAAAGTGGCCCATGCAGTGAAACAGTATCTCCCTGCCTTTTTTCACTCACAGTATCTAAGCATGTGTGTGTGTCCTGGTGCTGGGATTAAATATGTTTGCGAGGGCAGAAATACTCTGACATTTTGCTGATGCTCACCTGTGAAAATGGGTGAGTTATGTTTTTTTGTTCAGGTGTGAGCGAAGAATTACTCTTGTTTTATGTTTGGGAAAGAACTGATGGCGCTGACAGGTT
This sequence comes from Hyperoplus immaculatus, assembly GCA_949357725.1. Classification (NCBI taxonomy): domain Eukaryota; kingdom Metazoa; phylum Chordata; class Actinopteri; order Uranoscopiformes; family Ammodytidae; genus Hyperoplus; species Hyperoplus immaculatus. The sequence goes on along the minus strand of OX442352.1, from coordinate 10,794,211 downwards.
GTGCATCTTTTAGCGTTCTTGAGAGCTGCAGCCATATTTCTCACAAATGGAGCCCTCCTTGCTTCCCTTCACTTTCCTTGTTGCTTGTGAATGAAAGGTTAGAATGATAGTGGTAAAACATGTTTAAAGGCCAATAGGCATTTAAAGACTTTCTCAAGATAAACAGCGGGGTGTTTGACAAACTTTGACAACAAATCGCTGTCTAAAAGATGGACGTATAGAAAAACTAATTACCTTATGTTCAATTCTATTCACTAACAAACTGGCTACCAAAACACGTTTACACTGTTATGAAATACACCCCGAGGTTGTACTAAGGTAGTAGATTAGTTTTAGCTAAATGCCAACACCAGTACACTAAATTGTGTTAAGCCCGCTAATAATAATTAGCTCTAAGCATCAAAGTGCAGTTGTGAATATCATTAGTTGTGTGGGTACATGGCCATGAGTTTAAGTATTGGACAAATCAAAAGTTTTGCCCAACAACAGTAACCAAATTAAAAGGTAAAGGCTCAGAAAAGCTAATATAATTCAGAATGCATTGATCTACTACTTGTAAACCTCATGCTGGCACAAAAAAACTAAGATGGGAGCTAGAAGAGGATTAGAGTTTTGTTTTTAATGAGGTAAAGTTTTGCTGTTTTACCTGCAAATAAAAAAAAACGGTTCCTGTTTTGCTCCACAAATCCAGCAATCCATCATCTTATCAAGGAGATCAAAGCAGGTGACACACAGGATAACATGCAGAGCTCTAGCTGCCAGTCTTCTCAGTGGCTGTTCGGTTTGTTTATGCTAATTATACCCATGCTTCAAAATTAATGCGGTAATGGTTTATTACCTCCGCCAGCTCACGTTTGATGGGGGGTCGTGTTTTTATTCCGTCTGTTATTTGCTTTGTCTGTTTAGTGGCAGATCTATAAACACTTGTGAAAACATTTGCATGAAGTGTCTTAAATGGGCTGGAAATGGGGCAGAGGCAGAATTAGCTACTTTAAAATCTGTAACAAAAAATGTGTATTATACACTGATAAACGATGCAAGATTAAACTATAACCCTTTTGAAACTTTTACTGGTAAGATAAGGCAACATAGTTTAGCTGTCCTTGTCAATATTTCTCTTGTTGGGTTTATGTGGGCGTTTAAAGGGGCAAAAGAAACTTTCGGACTAGTTAGAATCACCTCCGTGGGATTCATGTCGGAGAGTGTCCATCTCTGTTGTCCATTTTGGCTAATGTAAATCCAATATTCACTCTCTTTTGAGTGTGTTTTGGTCTCCAGCGACTCCTGAGGGAAATATCTGGGTCTGCTGGATGCTCCACTCTGTATGCCATTTGGTGCCGGGCAGGTATAGTGTAGAGTAAATACATCAGTGCTTATTCACTAGTTTCAAAGTTTTGGGCCATTAAACTGAAACACTGAGATGCAAGATACTATAAAAGTATGAAACACTGATATGAACTTGTAAGTCAGCAAGCCCTTTTACATTTCACATTTTTCCACATTTAATATTAGTGTAAAATAGAACATTAAATCTGCTCTAGTCAATGTTGTATTCCATGTCATGAAATACTATTTTAGGAACTATTTTGGCATTCATGCCCCATTAGCTATGACAATACTCCATACAACAGTTTTGACAACCAATGACAGCGGATTGACAGTATAGTTAGCAGAGTAACATATGGGTGACAGGTTGTTCTGTTAAAACCTGCTGTGTGGCGGCCACTTGTATATTTAAACATCTGTCTTGGAACAACTGATTGCTCCTGCTGCCGGTAATTGCTTCACCAGCCACTTTGTTAGTTTGTTACTTTGCATACTAAGTGCACAAGCCCTCCTGTTCTGTCACCTTTATTTTGTTTCTAGCTGGAGAAAGAACAGTTGAAAAAGAAATGCAGAAAAACTTTCTGGTCGGATAGAAGGGCAGCAATGGACTCACATCAAGGCCCCAAACCTATGTAGAGCAGCTGTAGATTTCACTAATTAGTCTCTCTTCTCTAGTTTGAAAGATATGCTACCAAGTGGCAATACCTGGTCTGGTGTTGGAGGTGTGACAATTATTTAAATCCCCTGCTGTCTGACTAGAACGAAGGCCTGCAGAGTTTAACATCAATCTATTCTTAAAGGCCTACTTCACCGGTTGGAATATGAAGGTGTATTGAACTCGGAGATCCTATTTAGTATGAATGTGCAAAAAAAATTGAAATCGGATCATCTTAGCCTGAGAAAAGGCAGAAAGAGTGCTTTATGGTCTCACTGTCTAACCCTACAGTTTCCTCACTGTGACATCACAGGAATAACAGGACAGCTGGGCCAAGGGAAGACTAGGGGAAGACTGAGGGAAGAAAAACCTAATTCATTATTATAATAGTTATTTTATAATGATAGAACGCTGGTTCCGTATGGGTGAAGTGTTCCTTTAACTTCCTGTGTCACAAAGTGAGCAGTAAATTGAGATTTTGCTTCACTTCATTTTTTTGCGTCATTGCTACACTGCACTCATAACACAAATGTTTCTATAATGAGCTTTAAAATGTGCTGCATTGCCCTTGTGGCATTGTTAACAGATAGATTTCAACAATGGAACACTAAACCTGGTTTGCGGGGCACTATATAGTGAATAAAAATCACTATCAAAAACCAGACACTGAAGTAAAGCAGTGGACAGTAAATATGGTGCTCTACATAAATGCAGGTCCTTCTCATATAATTAGCATATTGTGATAAAGTTCAATATTTTCTGTAATGTACTGATAAACATTAGACTTTCATATATTTTAGATTCATTACACACAACTGAAGTAGTTCAAGCCTTTTATTGTTTTAATATTGATGATTTTGGCAAAAAAGTAAAGAAAAACCAAAAATCTGTATCTCAAAAAATTAGCATATTTCATCCGACCAATAAAAGAAAAGTGTTTTTAATACAAAAAAGTCAACCTTCAAATAATTATGTTCAGTTATGCACTCAATACTTGGTCGGGAATCCTTTCGCAGAAATGACTGCTTCAATGCGGCGTGGTATGGAGGCAATAAGCCTGTTGCACTGCTGAGGTGTTATGTTCGATAGCAGCCTTAAGATCATCCACAGTGTTGGGTCTGGTGTCTCTCAACTTCCTCTTCACAATATCCCACAGATTCTCTATGGGGTTCAGGTCAGGAGAGTTGGCAGGCCAATTGAGCACAGTAATACCATGGTCAGTAAACCATTTACCAGTGGTTTTGGCACCGTGAGCAGGTGCCAGGTCTTGTTGAAAAATGAAATCTTCATCTCCATAAAGCTTTTCAGCAGATGGAAGCATGAAGTGCTCCAAAATCTCCTGATAGCTAGCTGCATTGACCCTGCCTTTGATAAAACACAGTGGACCAACACCAGCAGCTGACATGGCACCCCAGACCATCACTGACTGTGGGTACTTGACACTGGACTTCAGGCATTTTGGCATTTCCTACTCCCCAGTCTTCCTCCAGACTGTGGCACCTTGATTTCCGAATGACATGCAAAATTTGCTTTCATCCGAAAATAGTACTTTGGACCACTGAGCAACAGTCCAGTGCTGCTTCTCTGTAGCCCAGGTTAGGCGCTTCTCCCGCTGTTTCTGGTTCAAAAGTGGCTTGACATGGGGAATGCGGCACCTGTTGCCCATTTCCTGTACACGCCTGTGCACGGTGGCTCTGGATGTTTCTACTCCAGACTCAGTCCACTGCTTCCGCAGGTCCCCCAAGGTCTGGAATCGGCCCTTCTCCACAATCCTCCTCAGGGTCCGGTCACCTCTTCTGGTTGTGCAGCGTTTTCTGCCACACTTTTTCCTTCCAACAGACTTCCCACTGAGGTGCCTTGATACAGCACTCTGGGAACAGCCTATTCGCTCAGAAATTTCTTTCTGTGTCTTACCCTCTTGCTTGAGGGTGTCAATGATGGCCTTCTAGACAGCAGTCAGGTCGGCAGTCTTACCCATGATTGCGGTTTTGAGTAATGAACCAGGCTGGGAGTTTTTAAAAGCCTCAGGAATCTTTTGCAGGTGTTTAGAGTTAATTAGTTGATTCAGATGATTAGGTTAAGAGCTCCTTTAGAGTACCTTTTCATGATATGCTAATTTTTTGAGATAGGAATTTGGGGTTTTCATGAGCTGTATGCCATAATTATCTAGCCTGGCTCCGCCCGCCCGCCTACTTCCGGCCAAATTTTATTTTCCCTTCAGTAGTCAGTCTGGGTGTACAGCCCATTTCCCAGTTTTGCCGGAGATTCGTCAGCCGGTCCAATCAGCGAACAGAGCGAGTGGCTGAGAACGATGACGTCGAAGTCGCGCTCCAGTTTCAGTTGCCAGAAGCCGGCTCATGACACACGTGACGACCAAACGTTATGCGATTGGTTGGCTAATCCAGAGTGGCACTGGGCAGATCCAATAGTTTTAAACTTTAACAGACACCCGCCTCCATGAGTGAACGTTTGCCAATTACAGCACTGCCAGACCTTCTGTACAAATGAAATGAAGTACGATGGTCTGGTAGCACCAGGCTAATAATCATCAGTATTCAAACAACAAAAGACCTGAAATATTTCAGTTGGTGTGCAATGAATCTAAAATATATGAAAGTTCAATTATTATCATTACATTATGGAAAATAATCAACTTTATCACAATATGCCAATTATATGAGAAGGACCTGTATATAAATAGCGAGAGATGGAGGACCCAATTCCTTAAACTTTGGAAAACTATTGACTGAGGATTTTAGACTTGCATTTATCTTAAAAGAGAACATTATGACATCCATGGAAGCAGACGGGGATGGCAGCAGGGGGGCAGTGACAAGTAGCTGCAGTCCAGACGCTTCCCTACAGCCTCCACTGTTTGTACAGGAACACTCACATCTCATTACATCCAATCCCCGTTTTGTAAAATCGGTTTTCGACCAATCTTCTCAGCTTGTACTAGTCTCCAATTATTATTTTTAAAATTATGCTCTTCTGTACGACAGCTTATAAGCTTATTACAATGCCATCCAAGCTGTCTGCGATCATTATGACAGCGTTTATGGCTCACCTCGGTATTACTCAATTATTTTTTCACTCAAATGTGGAATTCTCATGTATTAGCAGCGGCAGCCATCCTATCAGTTTGCAGCAGTATTTAAAACAGCCTTCCAGACTACATAGCTGGGCCCATCCTTCTCATTGAAAATAGTTAAGCTTACTGGCAGGTACAGGTAGGAAGCCAGGCAATCAGGCAAGCTAGTACAGGACCAGGTAGACAGAGAGATACTAGTATACGAACAGGTGAACAGGCAGGTAGCCTAACACAGAAATGACTGTGACAAAGACACAGCTAAAGTGGAAAAAAAGAACCCTAGAATGAGTCCAGCAATGTGTTCCTGATTGAAGAGATGGGCAAGCAGGACCATGCTATTGAGGAGCTGATGAGAAAAATTGGAAATAGTAAATATATACAGTACATACATACCACGTTCTCCAGTGTTGCCTGATCAGGCAATCAACACAAAGTAAATGGTTCACGGTTAAGAAACGAGAATTCATTCAAATAGATATTGTTACACAATTTGTCCAGCTAATCTTAGCATATGCTGGAGTTTGTATGGAATCTGTTTGAACGATAAGAACATCATTTTGGCTGGTGTTATATCTTAACTGAACAGTTTCAGAGTCAATTTGAAGTCTACCACTTGAACAATGACATATTTGTCTCCCTCGTTCCTCCTAATAGAAGGTTGTCTTTCGGCAGCTTCCGACTCTACTCAACAACTTGACATAAGGTAAATCATTGAGAGTTGTCCTTTAAATTGAACAACAACCCGATGATGGTCCACGGTGATGTGTGACGTCACTGATTGCGTTGGTAATTTGTTTTAGTGTGTGTGTGTGTTTTTTCTTTCAAAACTCCCCAGGATTTGAGAGATTTGAGAATGAAGCCACTGAAAACCAATTATACGCAGATGCAGCTCAGTGTGCAGCTGTCATTCAGACAAAGCCTGCATCATGAGCAATGTCTCTATCCGTTTTGATCTTCCGTCTAGACACACACGCTCTTACCAAGTACGTTTTGCACCCACACACGCGCGCCATCACCAGCACAAGTACCGCCTCTTTCTGTGCGTGTTCAGTGACGGATGAAACCTGCCTGTCTTGCCTCATGAGGTATCGCACTTTTACAATAGCATTCCTTTAACAGAAGGTTATTTCTAACTAATTTCATTTACACACGATGAATATATTGTTATATACACCGTCCTTATGATCTTGTGTAACAGCGTGAAGCATTTCTGGTAAAGACAAAACTTCAAAAGATGCAACACAATAGGCTGTAGATATCAGTATTGTTTTTATACACCTGCACAACCGGAAAGAAACTCAGTGGAAAGGTGGTTCCAGGGTGGTTAGTTAGCATGATTTTTTTTCTGTCAAACTCTCAATGAAAATAAAATCTCCCTTAGTTCTTCAGACAGCCTATCAGGATAAGTAAAAAGCTCTGGGGTGTTATACTGTATGATGGGTGGGAGACGGTAGTAAAGACACACTATCTATCTATCTATCTATCTATCTATCTATCTATCTATCTATCTATCTATCTATCTATCTATCTATCTATCTATCTGTCTGTCTGTCTGTATGTCTGTCTGTTCTGTCTGTCTGTCTGTAATAACCGTCTTTAGTTCAGGTGTTAGAAGGTTAAGCGTCTCAGAATCAGAATTAATATCAGATGTAATTCTTTAGTATTAATGGAATATGTGCAGGAGGAACATATTATGATGCTTAGGTCCTGCAGCAACCTCAAAACTAGGACCCAATTTGTTCTTGTGAAAATGAATGTGCTATTAAAATTCAATATGTCTCAAGGTATATTATCCGTGCTTATATAATGCCTTTCTTCTTTTAGTCATTTAGTTAAAGGAGTTATCCCAGCATTTGCATTTTGTAGATCGAAGACTAAAGTTTGTTCATGTGAGTAAGGTTTAGAGTATGTTAAAGGCGGGGTAAGCGATTCTAGAGAAAGTTTGTCGACAAATCACTTATATCAAATTAATAATTAATTAATAAACAGCCTAGGCTCTGTATATTGGTATGTAAACAATGGGGCAATCGAAAGCTCTCATGAGGCAAATATCATACAGACAACATCAACGCTGCATTCTGAAAATCAGCTCCTCTCTGTCCATTTCCCGGGCCTCGGGTAACTGAGCCCTAATTGCAACTGTGGCGAGGGGGAAGGGGGGAAACAAGCAGCAAGCCATGCAGTCAAGCAGCCAGTCAGCCGGTCAGCAGGGGGAGCACTGCCTCTCACAGACACTGATTTATTGGACAATTTCACAGCAGTGTCCGCAGTAATGGGACAGGATAAATGGCTGACCCCTCAGTGACTGAACTGACTCCCTGGGGAAGAGCAGAACTGCGTTGCACTGTGCGTGTGCGCGTTGTTGCCAGTGTGTGTGTGTGTGTGTGGTATGTGTCAGTGCTCCATCCTTTTTGGACTGTCAATTGTATTCATATTTATATTTATCTTTGCTATCTGTCTGTCTGTCTGTCTATCTGTCTCTCTCTCTTGTAGTGTGTGTTTTTGGTGTGTCTCATCTCTTTGTGTGTTATTCTCCTTTTTTTCTAGACCTCCCTCTACACAACCTCATCTCGCCCCAACCGCCAACACACACACACACACACACACACACACACACACACACACACACACACACACACACACACACACACACACACACACACACACTTAAACACACACTCTAATTATATATCTATTTCCTTCTTCATCCGTCCTCGACTATCCTATTATGGCTAATTTACTCTCTGCCTGTGTCATCCTTTAGCTTTGTCCTCTTGCCCTCTGAGTTTCTCATCGTGTGTGTGTGTGTGTTTCTGTGACTCTTTTTCTTTCCCAGCTTACAGTCACTTTCAATGTCTCATTTCTCCTTCCCGCTACCATCTGTTAATCTTTTTCCCATCTCCTCTCTCCCTATGTTTCATTCGCCCACAGCTTTGCCTTAATGATGTCTTCACTGTATGGGTTTGTTTGCTGTTTCTATTCTCTCCACATACGTACAAGTGTGTGTTTGTAACACACGGTAAAGCAGGCCTACAGTATTCCTTGAGTGCTCAAATGTGCTAAATGTCATTCACACAAACAGCAAAACTTTTCAAAGTGTTCTTACATTATTTGTAAGGTTACACCATGACCTTTGCAGTGATGTGGCTCCATTGATAAGTACAATATCACCAAGGATATACAGTACCTGTATAGCTTGACGACCCTGTGTTCAGAAGAGTGCAAGAAGGAAGTATGTGTTAACCCTATCACATGCCAACAAAGAGAGTGACGAAAAACCTGCCCACACACTTCTCCGCCACAGCTGCTTCTGCTCTAATTACAGGCTGGGGTTCACTACCTGTTAGTTTGCCTGCAATGAATATCAGCAGCCCCACATGAAATCCCTGGAACTTTGCTTAGAGACAGAACAAAAAAAAATAGAAGTAGTACGAAAGAGCTCATCTGATAGGATTGTAAATGATGCTAAGGAGCAGCTAGTGTTTGGCTATAGTTCAAATGAAATGCCCAAATGTAACAAGCTACATGGACTGTCCATATAGTAAGACCAGTAAGGGCACACACACACACACACTCACCAAGGAAATCCCATTCTTACTTCTTGCAGATCCAGTGCCAAATGTCCATATATGGATTGGACACACATATACAGTATACATAGGAAGACGTTTATTCAGATGTTTCCTCTGAGAAAACAAAATCACAGAAACAATTAAATAGAAAACAAACTATTTGTCTTTTCATTGTAATGTCACTGCAACCCCAGATACTTTCATCACTAGGACTATCTGGATATCAGAACATTGTCTTATCCAGCTCTCTCCATATGTTTGACCTATCTGCCCATCACATTGCTCAAATATGTAAAGAGAAAATGTCAGCCCATTGATCGTAGCTGTTACTCTAGACATGTGAAAAAGTAATTGCGGGCGGCTATCTGTGCAAATGTGTCCCGTTTAAGCTTTAATTGTATCACAAATTGTTACAAATGTCAAAATGTTTTTTTTTTGTTGTTGCTAGAGAGCCAAATGAGATTTTTCCTCTCTACTGATTTTTGTGTGTTTATGAATCATTTTAAGTTGCATCTTTGTCAGAAAGCTAATAGCTTAGAATAGTAAGTGAAATTTGAAATTGATCTCCCTCTGACTCAGTATGTAAGAATTGTATGCAGAGGACACCTTGCTTTGGGTGAAGAGGTGTTGATGGGCACCTTAGCTCTGGGCAGTCAAGAATAACTTTAGTTTCTGCACAATCTTTTAACTCTACTGACAAATGTTCACTTATTTTCTTCTATGGTATCGAGATGCTCAACGACCCCCATCACAGTGTACAGAAAGTTGTTCCACGGACCTGCAAGCTTAAAGTAATACAGTTCAGATGATATCATTTAGGATTTGGATCACTAGATCTTATACACGGAATGACACATATATTACATCAGCCTTCATCTAAGACAGACATAATACCATCTGCTGCTGCAACTAAAGTACTACACAACAATCATTTGAGCAATGTTTCACAATAACGGAATATAATGGTTTATATGCATCGACCTCTAATTTGTTTTTGGAAGATGGAAAATTTGAGAACACAGTCTTTTGCAGGATCATGGCCGAGCTTCCACCAACTAGTGAACAAAAAAAAATACAAATCTTAATTGGAGAATTAGAGTGTTTCTACAATATAGACACAACTGGCACTTCTGTATGTATCTCGCAGAGCACCTCCTCTTTTTGCATTCTTCATATTCTTCAATAGAGTTTAGTATGTAGATCAAAGGTTGGATAGCTGTAAAGCAGGGAACACTCCAAATCATAATTCGTGTTTCAGGTTAACACAATCTGTACAGGCCTTAATCAGTATTGACACAGTCTTTAATTCCTTCTTTTTATGTCTCATGCTTTATCTTAATCTGTTTTTTAAACTCTAAATCTTTCTTGCACTCTGTATGCCCTCTAACTTCTATTTGTCCCCTAGTCTACCTTTGCCCCTTTTCTCTCTATATGCTATCTCTGTTGGACTGGACCACCTCTGCTTGGCTGACAAGATAATGGGACAAGCCACACTGGGGCAGGCAGGTGGGCAGTCACTCACTCACACAGTGTCCCCCCTCCCTTCATTTGTGTCCTATCAGCTATTGTTATTATATCACACTCCCTATGGCTATGATGCTACACACTGGGTTTGTATATGTGTGTGTGTGTGTGTGTGTGTGTGTGTGTGTGTGTGTGTCTTATACTTTTCAGTATGTTTACGTGCATCTCAGCATCTTTGCATTTCAGAAGGTGGGGTAATGGGCCCATTTCTTTCTGCTGTCATGGTATTGGGATGGCAGCAGACATCGCCCTGACAACACATCTTATTTTCCCACCAGGGAGCATCTCAAAATACTTCAACATAGAAGAAGATCAGGACTTGAAGTTGTTGTGCATCATCACTACTGGGTTTAAGATGGAAAGCATACCTAAGATTTCGGAGAGGCTTGAGATAGTAAATATGTGCAGTGTGATTACACAAGTTAGTACACTTTATTTATTTACAGTTAACGGTGAAGTAAGCAATTTATCTATGTTAATATAAGTGTTAAATCGCTCTTTATTCATACAGTGATCACTTACATAATGTGCGCGTTTCATAAAGCCGATCTCTCAGTCAGTTGCTCTGCATGTAATCTGCAAATTAACTTTTCGGGGATCCCAAAATTAATATCCAATCACAAGAGAGAACGCTACAAACCGACACCCGTCTCACTCATGGTCTCACTGCCGGTGCACGCAAGAGCGACAGATGGGTGAAAGTTTATGCACCTACAATGGCGCAGCAGGTAAACATCCTTACCAATGTCTGTTTTGATGGTTTCTGTCATGTTTTATCACGCTTATGGATCTGAGATGATGCTAGATAACTCGCTGCTTGAAGACCGCAGTGCATTAATGTGGTGACGTAGGGACGAGCGAGGGGACCGCTAACTGCAGTAACTGACAGGAAGTTAGCTAAAAGAACCATTCCGCTTACAGCACCTTTAAAGTAAAGGAATTATTAATTGATCCGGATTTCCTCGCGTGAATCTGTTGTGTAAGGGTGTTTGCCTGCTGATTCTTTTAGGCAAGGTTCTCTGCTAACATGGTCTCATTGTGTCAGCTGTAATAAATCAACTGTTGAAAATGATCTGGTAGAGTTTGCAAGTTGTGTTTTGCTGATGTCTGAAGTAGAGCAGATATGCATGCCCTAGTGAGCTGAGATCTTCCAAGAAAAATCAGCTCCATATAAAGATTACTTACCAAAAATAGCATTTTCATCGTTCTTAGTAAAAAACATTGGTTACAGATGTTTCAAACGGATCTTCCGGATCTCCAGCACAGCACACTAGCGATTTCTACAGCGTTGAGCGCACTATTCCTAGATCTGTCCAAGGTGTTTGATATGGTTGAACACAATACTGTGAGAGGCAGCTTTTCAGGGATTGGTTCAAATCATACCTAAAGGTGGTAGACAGACTGCTGTTGGTTTCAAATGAAGTGGGGTTGAAAAAGGTGTCCACCAAGGATCAATGTCATGCAGGCCCCTTGCTGTTTACTCTATATGCTGAAAATAACATCTGGTTTGTCTACCGCAAACAAAGCCATCTTCAGTTTGCAGTCTGCCTTGAATTGAAATGTTTAAAATTGATCAAAAAGTTTGCACATTATGCGGGCCTTAATGAATATTGAATATATAAATGTACAAAGATGAGAGGAAAAGGGAAAGACTTTAGGCAAATAACATTGCGGGCAAATGAACACAAATGGTGCAGCTGCCCAATGGCAAATTAATCAGTCTGAACACTCTTGTACTGTTGATTGTGCGTCTGTGTATTAATGTATTGTAGTGAAGTTGTAAATACATATTTTGTTTTCAAATGTCTCTTGTAAAGAATGACTTGATCTCTATGAGACATTCTGTATAAACAAAGCTTAGCTAACTATGCTGTTGGCGTACGCTGACATTTACTATTTGCTCCGTTTGGCAGCTTGGCAGAAGCTGTCAGTCAACACTTAGTCAAACACACACTTCACCAGATCCATCAACTGCTGCAACTATTCACTGCAGTCTGATATGCATTCAGTAGTGGAAGGCACATGAACACAAAGAAGCTCAAAGTCAGACACACGCACGCACACACACACGCACACTTCTTACACATACTGTAACTGTACTGCCAGGCAGACACACATTCACACAGACAGGCAGTTGGACTTGGCCAATGCTCCGCGAGCTGATAGTTAATTATCTGTTGTGGTGAGTAAGGGCCTCTAAGTGAGCATAACGGATAAGCAGAGTTCTGGATAAAACCTCTCTTGTGCTTTCTCTACCTTTCAGACATGCACGCACGCACGCACGCACGCACGCACGCACACACACAGCACAATCAGATCTCTCTCTCTTCCTTTCATATGTCACATACTCACACATACACAAAGTTGGTCTCAATTCCATTCCGTTTTTCTAACACATCACCTCCCTTGCGCCTGCCTTTCCTTTACGTACATACATTTCTGCGCTTTTGACCCCTTTTATTCCATTTACGTATCTCAATCGCATTTCACCTCTCATTTACACACACGCGCACACACACACATACACACACACACGCACGCACACACAGCCATCTTCTCCTTCCTTCCCAGTTTCCTCTTCTCTCTCATGGCCGCACTGCTTCCCTGCATCACTGCCTCTGTTTTTCTCTCTCCTTTCACTGCCTCCTGTCTTTCATCAAAGTCTCTGACACCCTCAGGTGCAGTCAGGTTCTTAGTTCCTCTGTTGCGCAGGGTATTTTCACACCTAGTTGGTTTTTAGACTCGAGTAGTTACAGGCCTGGAGCAGTGTCACCTTCAGTTCAATTTGAGAAATATGATAGTTAGGACAACATAAACAGGGACACAAGTGCTTAAGTTTCAAAATTTTTATTTATCATTGTAGCATTTGGCTACATTAACTAATATAGGAAAAATAAGTGATTGCACAGGAAACTGCTGCTTCATAGTCATAGGCAGACACCACTACTGGGTCTCACTCAGGCTAAGGTATGAGGAAAGGCTGCACTCTATGTGGTTCAAAATAATCACTTCAGCTGTTAACAACACACCATGGTGGAAGCCAAACAGGAACTGCAATTGCATTCGGTTGCAAACCTTGTTAAAAAGGGCCGCTTGGTACCAAACCAACTGAAGGAGTTGTAAATTGTAAAAACTTCCAGTCCAACTTGAGAAAGTCCTTTATATTACCAGAGTGTTATGAATAGGTCAATTAATGAGACTATAGCTAAGCTAATCTTTTAAAAAGTTTGCAAAAGAGAAATAAAGAAATGTGACTTAGGTGTGGTTCTATCAAGTGGTTGGAGAGTATAAATGACACTAGTTTCGTTGGAAGATGGTGGTATAGGCAACATACCGTAACATGGCAGTAATAAAAAATAAGAAGTAGTTGTTAGAAACCGGATACAAAAAAGAAAGGTCTGCAGAAATGTGTTTAATTTGGGCATGTCGTAAAAATGAGCGGAGAGCTTTTTTGGGAATTACTACTTTTTTAATTATTCTTTCCGTCACCCTTTTCGGATGCAATACTTCACAACGCTCATAAAAGCAGGGTGATGGAAACCCGGCTTCTGTAGGTGTTCCTATAGTGTTCATGTTGCTGTTGCCTGAAGGCAAATCCACTAAAACAACACACTGTTTATAACTCTTGAATTGAAACTCCATTTGAATAGTTCAATCGAGATTTGTATCCTTTGTCGACCCATTTTGTTGCAGCAACAATGATCCTATTTCCGACAGTTTTATCTCCTACCAACCACGGACCAGTGTGTGTGTGTGTGTGTGAGTCACAGAGTTACAGCAAACATCATGATCCACATCGCCTGTCAGCTGTCCAGCGAAAAAGCTCTGGACAGTTTTGCCAAATGTCTGGAATAGTTGATAAAATAGCTTTTAGTCCACGGACTGTAGATGTAAAAACACATTGAAAAAAGACTCTGACCTACTCTGCCCCCGACATTCTTGGGCCTCTCCGCCCCAGACACAGCGACACTCACCCTGCACTCACCCTACTGACATCAGCACTAAATCCCTTAGACGCACCTGGCTGCTACTGCTGCTACTGCTCATATGGAGCCCCCAATAAGCGCACACAAACACAGTTCTTCATGCAAATACTTTACTTGAGATGAATAAAGACACCTTCAGGGTTTTTATGGACTTTACATATGGTCAATTCCCCCTGGCCTGCAACGCGATAGCCTGTGTGTATACGTGTGTATGTGTATGTGTGATGACTTCTCCAGATGTTGTGTGGTTTCCTTTAGAATGGGTTTTAATAAGACACAGCAGTGCAGGAGACCCGGCAGCGGTGTTTGCACAATATGTCTGAAGTTAACATTATACACTCACGCTCACTCTCTGCTTCTTGCGCATTACACTGGTCATACATATTCACTCGCTCAGTTGAGTGCAATAGCACATGTGAGTGGTTCCACATGCAACACACACACACACACACACACACACACACACAACTTATATACACTGAGCCCAGACTGTATCCCTTAAGAGCTTAAAGCTGAGTCTGAGTGAGTGATGGGCCGACTTTCACAGATAGCTACATACTGATCTGCTTTCCCTCGCACCACACACACACAGACACACACACACATACAAATCAGAGCAGGCGATTGATCACTTTCTTGGCTTGCTGTTTGATGTGAGCACCGCTGATGGGAAGGGAGAAGCTGGTCTAGACCATAACGCTCGCCATACGTCTTGTGGAAACTACGGAGAACAAAACAAAGTCATCAACAGGCTTCCAGCAGCGAGCCGCAGAGAGCAAACTCGCCTCACTCCCAAATGACCCCAAATTCATTCTTAGCTGTGGCCGTATTGACACAAGGATTCTCTAAAACGTTTTCAGCTCTGGACACAAATGAGATATTTATTCATGCAATGTAAGTCTTGGCTCATAGAGAGACGTTATTGAGACCTTTGGAGAAGTATTCCCCGCTACTATTTATTAATCAGGCTCCATTTTCGCCCACATCAAAGACACCTTATTCCCACACTGATTAAAAACATCAATATTCTTATGCTGTGTGTCAATTGGGCTCAAATCCACGGGGGATACTTGGTTCTATCATCCACTCTGAGTTACAGACGCTACAGTAATGTTGGTCCGATAGACAAACTGTTATTGTTTTTTCTAATGCTTTTTACCATCTACATTTCTTGTTGTTTTTACCTCTTTGATGCCTGATATTTCAGTTTTTCCGCAACATGAGTCTGCAGGTTTTTTTTAGACTGTCCAGGAATTGGGTAGAGAAATATTATTTGGGTAAATTCTTCCCATAAGACTGAAATGGAAAGATTGAAAAGGAACACAAGGCAATGTAAAAAGAAAGGATAAGTCACACATAAATAGGACTTTAGAGAACATATTGGAAGATTAAAATAAATACAATAGACTAAGACAAACAATAGCAATACATACTCCCACGTTTAATGTAATACAATTGAGAAATGTTTCATGATTGTTTAGACTTTGGTTCTATTGCAACAACAGTATTATAAGAGGAGAGACCACATATTAATATTAGACTGATTCAGAATTCAAAAATGTCAGAAGATTGTGTGAGATTTAAGCCATGTAACACACACATAGCCACCAAAGATGATCTTATTTGAGCCAGATGTATCTGTTTCATTAATATACCTAACTTTAAAAGAAACCGACAAATGGCGTATATTGTTTTTTTTCAACCTCAGTTTGTCACAGCTGAGCTGCCTCGCTTCCAAATAATGGAGCTGAGCTCCAGCACGTATTTGAATCTTTAATCCAAAGCCATCTGTGACAGTTCTCAAAAACCCACATTAGTTGATTCCTATGACACCATATGACAAAAGCAGCTATTTTCAAGTGACAAATTCACAAGAGGGAGGCAGGTTATCATAGCACAACAGGCCTACAGATAGCTCCAAGCAAAACTGATTTCAGTACCAACCCTGGGAGATACCTGCCACCTGTGATGATCAAACCGACAATGTGTGATTATCCAGCTCTACGACCAGGGCAAGATGGCTATTTATTTGCTACAGGCAAAGTTAAATCAGTACTCTTTTAACACCAGGGCTTTTTATTCATTCAGCCCTTGTCTTGTAAATAGTTAGTCTGGTTTACCAGATGTAAAAAGTTGAGATGTTGTTGGAGAACGCAATTGCGGTCCACATAAAAAAAAATTAAACTGTAAATTTGTTTGGTCTGGCTGTGTGAGACTTATAAAGAGTTATATTATTACTTCGGAGGTATGGTTACCACAGGTACATTTGATCCAATATAAGCCAGATACACTACTACTAGAATCCAATAGGTGACTATTCACTTCTACTTAAAAACAACAGTCCACATTTTTTTCCTCCATGATCAACATTTGACATATGTTTCTCATCAGTGCTCTTTTGTATCACTTAGCTTTGGCTGCAAACTCTGAAAAACCTTTTTATTCACTCAGAAATGATTTCACAGACTGCTTCTGCATTGAACTATCACTGCGTGGGAGAGAAGGGAAAGAAATATATTCTCCCACCAACAAAGCATTTCATCATGAGGAATCCACAGGTAGAAGTTTGACATCAAGCTGGCGCAGTAGAAGACAAGGCTGTTCTGGTGTGCGTGGTGGATGGGTTACATATGTGCTTTCAATGCTGTTGACCTGAGGAGCAATCCTTACAGGGGTCGCTCTGTAAGAAAGCTTGCTCACTGCCAGATGCAGACAACATTAGAGAACAAAAACAGTTTGGCCTAAGTCCCTGCTCTTAATGTAAGTCCCTGCACTGCCTGGTAGGCTAAGCCCAGGGCATAAATCTCCCTCTTAGTGTTCTGGAAGGTGCAACTTGCATCATGTATCAAAGGATACTATTTTCACCTAAGGAATCAGTGTCTGAAAGTACAGATACTGCCACCATAGTGTGGACCTTAAATGATAATGTAATATCTTGTTCCTCACTTCAAAATGCTATTTGAGTCTTCTTCTCCCGAATGAGTCATAATGACCTAATGGTTCCATATATTCCCACTTAATTAAGTGTAAAGGACACAGACATGATGTATTTCAGTACAAAGATGGAATGAGAGAAATGCTCAAATAAAAACTCCCTTTCTAATCTGTGCTACATTGATCACTAATGGTACTCATATAAACATATTTGTTTTTGAAAATACTGCACATTCACTGATTTTGTTTGGACACTTTGGCATAGGCTACTATTATGTTGAATACATTTAAGGAACAGCATATTCATTATACAGACGCAACATAATAGCCAAACATGTTCATCAGTCATCAGGTGATTCCTCTGTTCATAAAGGAGAACCAGAGAGTGTGTGCCGACTACAGAAGTATCACACTGCTCATCCTCCCTGGTAAAGTCTACTCCAAGGTGCTGGAAAGGAGAGTTTGGCCGATAGTCAAACCTTAGATTGAAGACAAACGAGGATTCCGTCCTGGCCGAGAGTTACCATCCCGCACCTTTGTTCATGAAGGCTCGGTAATGTCAGAAAGAACGAGATCGCGGCTGAAAACCCATTTTGTCCGCAAGTGTGGCTGGAGTCTCCCTAAGAGATAGAGTGAGAAGCTAAATTATTTCCTGAGGAACTCAGGCCAGAGCCGCTACTCATTTGCGTAGAAACCTATCCATGATCTACTTAGGTCCAGCAGAGTAAGTCATCATGTTAGAATTTGTAATTTTCCAATTGTTAAAAGCTCCTGGTGACACTGAAGTAAATGTCTGTAAAAGGTAAGGGGAATTAAAAATTTGAAAATGTTCCAGCATTTGGCTCATTGTTCAGGCAAACAAACAACCCTTCACATTAAATATTCCTTTAGCGTTAAGATGATTGAAGTGTGTTTGTTTCTTTTATCAGATCCTTGAACTGCTACAACAGCAAATGTGTCACCTGCATCAAGGTGAGATAAATCAAATGCCCCTAAAGTATTCAAAATGTGTTCAACCGTTATTTGTGCTTGATTTGCCAAGCCATTAAATCCTAGCTGAGTCATTCTGCTGCGTCTTAATTAATAAAGCCACTTTGGAGATTTATACTCGGGACCAATTACAGCATCTATGACTCTATGGCAAAATCAATCAGAGATGCTAATATGACATCATAAGTGACTAAGCAAATCTCCCGAATGGCATTACGACATCAGTGAGTTGAAATGGCTTTGATGGAGCCACATAAATGTACAAGAGGCCAGGAGCCAGAGGGATGACGACACCCTGCATGTTTAAATAAGTCTGTAGAATGTATTAATGCTATCAAAGTTGTCAAGTTGTATTGTATTGTTTTAAATGAGTGAAAAATGCACTTAAACCCTAATGATGTAAGAAAATAGTTGTAAATGTTACACATTGACCTGTTATTTGAGAAGTACCTTGACATTATTTTCAAAGTCTCAATTGTATGGGAATTTAACATTATAAACATCAGATAGCTAGTAGAATAGGTGTTACTGCTGTTTAATATGTTTGTCACAGTATCCTATATTCACTATGTTTGTAGTCACTACATTGAACCGGTCATCTCTCTGTTATTCAGGTTTCTCAATTTGTTCAAAGATAAACAAAATGATCTACATTGACAAAAATATAAATTAGATTTGTAATGTAATGTGCATTGACAGAAATTCAAAAAAGGCACATCAGGAATTACGTAAACGATAAACAACATTGTAACTAAACCCAGCCATGAACCAACAAAGAACAAATGACAGGGGCTGGTATCTCTAGTGAGTGGATGATAAGGGGAGTGGAAAAGCAGGATTTGAGGTTAGTGAGGTAATTTCAGGTTTAACCCTGGGTTTTTAGTGTGCTGCTATCACTTTTTAACCGGATACATCACCTCGGTAATTTATTGCTCCTGCTGCCGAGCAGGTTATGTTCTGAGATTACAGATCAAAACTTAACAAAGCACAGCCCACTGACCAAATCATTTTTTTCTTGGAAAATGACATCACCATTTGTAGCAGAGGGTTAGGGTATGTGTGTGAATAGTAAGAGAAGGAGGGGGAGAGTTCAGAGGCCAGTGCCAGAGGTCAAGGTTGTGCGTTTACAGTTCTGCAGGCTGTCTGCTTTGGCTTGGCTTTTATTTAATTGCTACCGGTACATAATTATAATCAGCAGACATCATGACATGTCAATGTATATGACAGGTTTCTTTCACTGTTTCCTCTGTATGGAACAGCAGTGTGTAAGTGGGTTGTAGTGGTACTACTCAACATCAACATCAACATCATTGATATTATATTACCCCCTTCCATCAGGTTAGCACTAAAAGCTTGTACTTGTTGACCTAAGATTGCTTTGCCTTCCTACAGTACCACTTTAAATTTTGTATTTGTTTTGGTTCTTTATTTTAGAGCTGGTGGAATAAGGCTAAAATGGTCGTGCACACCACAAGAATACGTCTAACAGCATATTGATTTCATGGAACTAACAATTGTAATTCTAATCAGATCTACCCATGTTAATGGTGAGGCAGTGATATTGATAAGCTTTTTGTCTTGTGTAAAATATGCAGCTCTGGCAGTCTTGTCCATGTCTTGGATTGGTTTTACGGTGTAAACACTGGCCCGTTTATGTGAACGCCCTCCGAGTGGCAAACATGGGTTGATTTAACCACTGGATTACCATGGTTGTGACACTGCTTATCCTGATCGCAGTTGTTAGATGACTGATCTGGATGGCTGGCCTGCGTTATCACTCAGGCACGGTGCCTCCTCAACCCCCGCGCCTCGGAGGCCGCAGCAATGGATTACTGCAAGGGGGAGAGGTAACAACAACAAACTTCCACAGCAAACAAGTGTGCAAGTGTCGAACCGGTTTACTCCACTGATGCAAGTCCCTGGATTTCCCTCTGATGACCAAGATAGCATAGCGCCTTCACACAACAAGGTAAGGCCCGAAAGCCAAGAGCAACACAGAGAGAGCTAACAACCGGGCTAACCAAGCTAACGACCGGGCCTGAAAACCTGATCGTTGGAGACGTTTCTGTTAGAGATATGAAAAGCATGTTTAGTGTTGATACCAAAGTACTCTGCTTTCCCAATGATATGGTGTCGGACCTAGAAGAGAGAATCCTGGAAATTGCAGCTGCACACACAACTGTAAAGAACATCATTCTGCACATCGGTTCAAATGATGTTGTAAGACAAGAGTCTGAAATGTTGAAACAGGACTTTAAGAATCTCCTGAACACGGTCAGCTCACTGAATGCTGAGGTGTTTATCAGTGGTCCTCTGCCACCAATCAGAAGAGGACCTGAGCGATTCACTAGACTGTTAGCACTGAACACATGGCTTTCAACTGCGTGCCCTGACCACTCAGTGCATTTTATTGACAATTTTAATATTTTCTGGAACCGCAAGCAGCTTTTTAAGACAGATGGACTTTGTCTAAATAAGTCTGGAGTCAAACTATTCACATCCAACGTGATGTACGTCCTACGTCACCAATCTGTTCATGCCAAGGACAAGGCCCAGGAGGAGAAGATAACACAGCGTACCAGCAGCGCCGAAGGACAACTGCCGGCCCCAGATGACAGCTCAGACCAGGAGAGATATCAGGGCAGAGAGGAGGGGGCTCCATCCATCCCCGTCTCCCCTGGACCCCGCAGGTCATCACCCTCTCCTACAACCACCCTTTCTCCATCCTCTCCTGATCTGGGATTTAAGGAAATTATATGTACCCCCAACAGTCAACGTCCCCCTCAACTCGCCAATCTAAGCCACAGCGCCCGGCTCTTCACCCCTCCACGCACAATCCCTCTGATCCCACTGCGACATTATCATCATCAGGCTTGGGAGACTGATGATGTCAGCACTTGTTGATATGTGCCGGGCCGCGGCTACATAGTTAACGCCTACGACTCACAGTATAAGCTGGGGCCCTATTTCTTAAAGTGTATCTCAAGTAACAGGAAACTCTTAAATCCTGTAAATGTATCAAATCTGATAAGCATTCCTCTTCAGCCACAGTGTGCTGAAATAAATCGGGCTGACAATGGTTCGAACACACTAAATTTAGCTTTATTAAACATCAGATCCTTGGCAGGTAAAACATTTTTAATTAATGATCTTATTACTAGGCACAATCTTAATTTTATGTTTTTAACTGAAACTTGGTTAGACCAAGATAACAGCTCAGCTGTTCTCATAGAGTCCGCCCCCGCAAATTACAATTTTGTGAGTGAATCCAGAGTGCATAAAAAAGGAGGGGGGGTTGCTATTCTGTTTAAAGAATCTCTACAATGCAAAAAGATGTCTTATGGAAATTTTGATTCATTTGAGTATGTGGCTCTGCAGTTAAATTCAGCCTCTAGAGCTATTTTCATCAATATCTACCGGCCACCACAATACAATGCAAGCTTTTTTGATGAACTTACTGAACTGCTGTCTGTAATATGTACTGAGTTTGACTGTGTATTAATCGTCGGAGATTTCAATATTCATACTGACAAACCAGAGGACAGATGTGCGAAAGAACTGTGCTGTGTCCTTGACAACTTTGGACTAAATCAGCATGTTGACAAACCAACTCATAACAAAGGGCACACGCTGGACCTTATCATTTCCAGAGGAATGAACATTTCAGACATAACAGTGGCAGATATGGGTCCCCTAACGGACCATTTCTGTTTATTTTTTGAGAGTAAAATGTCTATGCACACAATTGATCAATCAAAAGTAATCAAAAAGCGGTATATTGCAGAAAATACCAGTGAAACATTCATTCAAGCATTTTCTTCGATACCACCCCTCCCCTGTAACTCAGTTAAGGAGCTCTTAGACAACTTTAACGGCAAACTTACAAGTGTTATAGATGCTATTGCGCCCACTAAGATGAAGGTTGTCTCTGGTAAGAAAAGATCTCCTTGGAGAAATGCCCCGCAGGTCAGAATAGAAAGAAGAGAGTGCCGTAAAGCAGAACGCAGGTGGTGAAAAACAAATCTCCAGGTTCATTATGACATCTTCAAGGAGAAACTGTGCACGTTTAACTCGGAACTGAGAAATGCAAGGCAGTCTTTCTTTTCTGACATCATCACCAAAAACAACAACAATGCACGTGCCCTGTTTGCTACTGTCGACAGATTAACAAACCCTCCTGTGCCAGTAGCGTCTGAGCATCTTTCCACGAGGGCCTGCAATGAATTTGCCTCCTTCTTTACTGAGAAAATTCACAAAATTAGACAAGCTGTTACTGCATCAATACCAAGTTCAACATATGTATTCCCTCTTAAAATCAATTCAAATGCAATGACAGAATTTTATCTTATAAACCACAAAAACCTGGAGGACATTATACAACACCTGGACTCCTCATCCTGTTGTCTTGACATTCTGCCCACAGGCTTCTTTAAAACTGTTTTTAGCTGTATGGCCTCAGATGTTCTACAAATTGTCAACATGTCCCTTCAGACAGGTGTATTCCCACAGGCCCTGAAAACAGCAGTCATCAAGCCACTCCTAAAAAAGAACAATCTAGATACATCACTCATGAAAAATTATAGGCCCATATCTAACCTACCATTTTTAAGTAAAATCATTGAAAAAGCTGTTTATCAACAGCTAAATAACTACTTAGCAATGAATAACTGCTTTGATGTCTTCCAGTCAGGATTTCGACAACACCACAGCACTGAGACTGCTCTGGTTAAGGTCCTCAATGACATCCATTTAAACACAGACAGTGGCAAAAGTTCTGTCTTAGTTTTACTGGATCTCAGTGCCGCTTTTGACACAGTTGACCACAGCATATTACTAGATCGACTAGCAAACTGGGTTGGACTTTCTGGAACTGTACTAAGCTGGTTTGAATCCTACTTAAAGGATAGAGACTACTATGTGTCAATAGGCAATTTCACATCTGAGCGGACAAATATTGAATGCGGGGTCCCCCAAGGTTCCATTCTTGGCCCTCTTCTATTTAACATCTACATGCTCCCACTAGCTCAGATTATGAATAAGAACAAATTATGCTACCATAATTATGCAGACGACACACAAATTTACATAACCATATCACCAGGAGACTACAGTCCGATACAGGCACTGAGTAAGTGCATTGAACAAATCAATGATTGGATGTGCCAAAATTTCCTTCAATTAAACAACGATAAAACTGAAGTAATTGTCTTTGGTGCCAAAGATGAACAATTAAAAGTCAGCGCACAGCTTACATCCGTTATGTTAGAAACCACACCCCAAGCCAGAAATCTTGGTGTTGTTGTAGACTCCGACTTGAATTTCAAGAAACACATAAAATCAATTAATAAATCAGCCTACTACCACCTAAAAAACATATCAAGAATTAAAGGGCTTATGTCTCAGCAAGATTTAGAAAAACTTGTCCATGCATTTATCTTTAGTAGACTTGACTACTGTAACAGTGTCCTTGCTGGCCTTCCAAAAAAATCTATCAGACAGATTCAGCTAATTCAGAACGCTGCTGCTCGAGTCCTCACTAGGACCAAAAAAATAGATCACATTACCCCAGTTCTGAGGTCTTTACACTGGCTTCCAGTCACTCAAAGAATTGATTTCAAAATACTGATGTTGGTTTATAAAGCACTAAATGGTTTAGGGCCAAAATACATTACTGATATGCTGATACGTTATGAACCGTCCAGAGCCCTTAGGTCGTCTGGGACAGGTCTACTTACAGTCCCTAGAGTTAGGACTAAACAAGGAGAAGCAGCTTTTAGTTATTATGCACCAAAAATATGGAACAAACTCCCAGAGAACTTGAGGTCTGCTGCAACTCTCAGTTCTTTTAAATCGAGTCTGAAGACTTTTTTGTTTCCATTTTAACCTGCAATTTTTATTTTATTTGCTTTTAAATCGAGTTTTATAATGTGTATTGTGTATTCTAATCTTGCCCCTGTAAAGCACTTTGAGTGGCCTTGTGTCTGAATTGTGCTATATAAATAAACTTGCCTTGCCTTGCCTTGCCTAGTGCAGAATAGCTTGTTACCACTATGATCACCTTTTCCCACATGTGTTTAAATAGCTTTTACAAAGTTACATTGGAGCTAACAGCTTGACAACTGTTTCCCCAGGGAATCAAAACGGGCATGGAACTCTTCAAGGTCATGTTGCTGGGAGACTGGAGTCTTAAAGGGGACATTATGAAAAACCAAACATTTCCGGTGTTTGGGCACACTTTTTAGGTTATTGGGGTCCCTACCAGCACACACAAGCTTCAAAAAGACAAATATGTCAGTTTCTTCTGGGATACTTATTTCGAAAAAAGGGGGATTTGAAGGTTTGTTCCAAAATTCACCGACGATGACGAAATTGGACGGTTTTCATTAACATATTATAGAGTAAATGAGCAGGGCGGTGCATGCACACACATGTAGATCTGACCAGTCAGAGCAGACTAGGATTTTTGCGAAGGGGGGTGTATGTATCAACCTATTGAGATAGAGAGCAGAAAAGGCTGGAAAAGGTGATGAAGAAATGGGAAATGGTAGAAAACTATTGGGTTTTTTGAAAAATAAACCATGAAAACCTGTTGTAGTAGACCTTGGAAATACACATTTAAAACCGAGATTTAGCATAATATGTCCCCTTTAAAAGGTAAGGACCCTGGGGTCTGTTGAGAGGTCATATTCAGAATGAATCGCACCCTGCTGTGCCTATTGTTGAGTCAGTATTATACTAACTTATTAGCCAATATAATTTACTGAACACAGTTCTAGCAATAACAGAGTTAAAATTTATAAACTGAACAAATTGTAGAACATTAGGGTAATTTGTTGTGGATGGTTAATAATTGTCATATCTGCTGCGGATATCGATTCATCCTGGGGAGCAGACCCGGCGCCAGAGCAAATCTATATAGGGGGCACGTCGATTTTGTGGGCGGGCCCGCATCAATATTATGACAGACAGGTGTAGCCTTCAAAAAACTCAATTGCGACAGTCCACAGCAGCGCAAACACATCAGCATGGCCTTAAGACGCACGCAGCTGGCAAATAATAGCCTATACACATTAACACACACAAACAGCCAAATACAAATCACATTTGCATTGTCTGCGCAAATAAACATTTAATTAAACATTCGCAACATTGAATCATGTGCTCGGCAAAAACATTGTTGCATAATCCAATGAAAGCGCCGGTCGGGAGCCATGACGTCGGCATGTGAACAGACTAAGACTACCAAAACAATTACCATTAACACAGTGATTTTCGCTTTTCATAGCTTCAGGGCCTGTGTCCAAGTTGTGTTTATTTTATCTTTTTGTCGGTTCACTGTCTGTGCTCTCGGGAGCGGCAGGGGCATGCGTGTGTGCAATGGGAGAGAGAACGCTTTGTGTGGAGAGAAAAAAGGAGACACGGGAAACCATGTTCAGTTCTGAAAGTGGTCCTGTAAAGGAAAAATAAATAAAAAATAAGTTGAGGCAAAAATTAATTTTTATGCGCTGGGAGAGAGAACGCTGTGAGCAGGGGAGAAAAAAAAGCTGATCGTCATCTTGTCCACTGCCTATGTTAAACACTGGTTAACTGTTTAGACTAACTGTTCTCTTTTTGAAATCGTTACATTTTAATATGAGTAGTCTTATGAAACGGAGAATACCGGTACTTTCCACCATCCTCTGTTTGGATGAGGAGTTATCGCGGCTCCTGCAAACACACACGGAGCAAGTTGTAGGCTGATGCGCATGAAATGAGATAAAAAAATAAAGCGAATCAAGTGTTTGCCTTGAACACTGCTCCCACAAGAGGGCCCGCATCAATATTATGACAGACAGGTGTAGCCTACAAAAAACTCAATTGCGACAGTCCACAGCAGCGCAAACACATCAGCATGGCCAACAGCATTGCCTTAAGACGCACGCAGCTGGCAAATAATACACATTAACACACTCAAATCCAGCTCCAGCAAGGGGCTCAGCCCGGACAGGGTTTAAGCTAACTTTACTTACTGTAACTGCAGGGTTTTTTTTCCGGATAAGTGGGCCCATTCGTTTTTAACCAGCGTCTGATATCCATTTTCAAAACACCAGAGCAGGCTAGGCTACTAATTTGAATTTGCCGCTTAACGCTGTCGTTCGGTGTGACGCATTCTGAATAGTGATAGGTTTACACATATGTCAATCACATAGTCTCTATTTTCTACACATTTTTTATTTAGTGTAACTATTATTTTTTTGAGATTTTAAGTAGTATCTGACATCATATATATCTTAGCATAAAAAATAAAATAAAAAAGTAAAATAAATTTTATTTCTACAAGGGCAAAGACATCAAATGGGCGGGCAAAGACACCGAATGGGCGGGTCAGGCCCGGGTCTGCTGGGGAGTTTGCCCATACATTAAGATAATGTATACGTCATTTTGGATTCGAAACTCCAGCCTCTCTATTTGAATAAAATCTTACCACTCTAACCACTTCCTCCATATGCC
This sequence comes from Hyperoplus immaculatus, assembly GCA_949357725.1. NCBI lineage: Eukaryota > Metazoa > Chordata > Actinopteri > Uranoscopiformes > Ammodytidae > Hyperoplus > Hyperoplus immaculatus. Next base: position 10,767,643 of record OX442352.1, on the reverse strand, counting down.
TATCCGCTTTACTCTCAAACGTCAATACATTTCAGTTAATTGGTCAATTTAAAGCAAGCTCATATCAGTCCACAAGTTCAGTGTGGATGCAAATTCTGAAATGAATGTTTACTTCTGGCACTTGAATTTGAGGCTGAAATGAGGCTAAATGACCTGGGTGGAAGTAAGATTACCAATAACCTGATATAAATTACGAGGAAGACAGTACAAGTTAGAGAGTGATGACTTTCATTACAGTCCTTCAGGTTGCGTTATGTGTGACTAAAGCAAGATACAGTATATGCTTATGCACTGAGGTTAGATATACACATATAGATTTAGGTGAGTGGACTGTAGCGCCATTTCAATTCACATAACCCACATACAGTATACTATGAATGAAATAAAAGCCAAATTGACGGATCACCATATGCGCATGTACTTCTTGTTCATTTCAAGAATCTCCTTTCCAAAATGTCAGCTTTGCTAGTGCTACAGTAAGAATAACAAGCTTTGCTTTAAGCCTGCTGACTGAGCATTTTTTATACCATTAGGCGTTTAAAAATACTTCATAAAACTAAGAGAGTATTCGTCACAGTTATTCGGATGACAACAGAAACAAAACCATTTTGTTTGTTGTTGCAATGTGTATGTCCAGTTGTGTCTAATGAAAGTGAGTGTGGGTGTTTGTGTGGAGGAGTGTAAGCTTACATTCATCCATCTATTGTTGTGCCTGTAGTTATGTGTCTAAACCACAGTTCCAGAGAGGAGAGGCTTGTAATTCACCAGTCTGTTATTACACTAAAACATTGCATTAATGGTTATACAGTGGTGCTTGGCAGATGTGGTAGAGCAGTGTGGTAGTATGCATAGTTTACGCTAAAGATTCGGCACCTATGTATTTGTTATAATAGTGCTGAAAAATTGCAGCGCTCACATATCACTGAGATATGGAATATTTAAAATGCAGTCTGTGGTAACACTTTACAATAAGTGTACATTAATAAACTGATAGTTAAGGCTTACTTGCTGCCATCAATTGCTAGTAAATGCTTATTTAGCAGTAACTTACTGTTTATCTTTTTAAGCATGAACTATGCTTAGTTAACTAATGCTTAGTTAAGCATTAACCACTTTGGGGCATTGGGGTCTGATTTAGATCAGTGGTTTTCAAACTGTGGGGCAGGGGGGGCGCGGATGAATATGTACATTTTTTTTTTTTAGTTTGTGTTTTTGATATTAACATCATATTAAGCAAATGTAAGTTATGATACAAAAAAGGAATACAATGTTTTGGTCTAGATTGTTAATAGCCTAATAATTGAATCAGATCATCTGGGAGATCATCCGAGGTTAACTGATCACGTGATGTCCCGTTCACGTCCTAGCACAGTGTGTATTGAGTTTATTGAAAAACATTTGGAAATGGGGCTGCCTTCAGTTTCCCATGCACTGTGTATAGTCTATAGCCTATTTCAGTCTCGTCTGTGGAAATAAAGATAGCTGGACAAGAGTTCTTCTGCTTCGTTCCTCTCACAGCATTTAAATGCATTCACTATATTACGGAGAAATATGTCTTGTTAAAGAAAAAGAGCACCAAGCCCAACCCAGAGGACCCTGCATAATATTTTATTTTAAATTAATATTTTTATGGAAAATTCATGTGTCTTTCTTCAATAGCTTCTAATTCATTCGACCCAGTGTCTCCAAATTATTTGATCACAGAAAATTCCTCATATTTAGCCTCTTAATTTTCCTCTCAAAGTGCACCAGATTCATGAATTTCACTTTTAAAAGGTAAAAAAAAATCTCCCGGGGGACATACCCCCGGACCCCCCTAGTATTTTCTGGTTCACCACTGGCTACTATTTTCACACAGCAGGACATTGGAGGCACTAGCGGAAAAAAAACTGGGTGTGTGAAGTACATTTAACAATAATCAATCATTTGGGCAAGTCTGTCTGTCTATCTTTCTCACTCCACTGCACACTCAGTCACTACTATCCATGTGTAAAATAATTAAAAGATCTTTCAAAACACACAGGGATTTAGAACTTTCTTTTGGGGGGGGGGCTCACACTTTGAAAACCCCTGATTTAGATAATTAAACAATTATTTTAGTTAGCAAATTTAAAATGTGAAGATGTGTGACATAGCCTTTCATATTGCGTAATCTCTTGCATGGCTTAACAAAACAATTTGAAGATATTTCTATCTTAATTCTAGAATCTAGATGGTCAGTCATAAAAATGCATATCTGTAGACTAACCTGTAATCAAAATAAAACTCATTAGATCCAAACTAATACATTTATTTTGTTTTGTAAAAGGTTTTCAGGAGATCATTGTCACAGCTTAGCAATGTGCCGCTCCTTCTGCACTTGAGAACAGTTTGAAGTGCTACTCCATCCTTTTAGTGCACCCACTTACCACATCACATAACCTTGCCAGTGTTGGGCAAGCTATTTGGAAAGTGTAGTGAGCTGAGCAGAGTTACTCTACATTAAATGAAGCTTCATTATTAAACTGAAGTGACTCAAGTGCTTTACTACGTCGCAGACATTTCATTTGTTTTGTGTGAATGCTACCTCAGTGATCAGTCACAGATAGGCATGCTGAATAGTTCAGCTGTTGATTAAAAAACTATGATAATGTAACAGTGTATCCTCAGCAAATAGTACATATATAATAAGCAAGATCCATCCATCCATTCATCCACATTTATTTACTGTTTAATGCAAGATAACTTAGTAGCCAACATGATAACTTTCCAGGGTTGAAGAATCAAGCTTAATCTCAATAGCTTTGCAGTGTGTTTAGTGTCTGATATTTGTTAATCAAATGTCTCCTGGATTATATGTTATTCTCTCACCAGTGCCTGAGGCAACACACCCCCATCACCACCCCATGCATTGTTTTAATGGAGGGCTGTTTTTGGTCTGAATACTCCTTTAAAAGAGCAGTAAAACGGGCGCCCCAAGTCCAGGTGTGTTTGTGACAGACTTCAGCGAACCCTCTTAAAGTATATACAAATCTTTCACACTTCCATTCAGAATGTGGATTTTAGCCAAAAGGCAACGTATCAGAAGAGCATGCTGTCCAAAGTGTATAGCTGATGAAGGAGCTGACAGAGCGGGAGCAGTCCAGGCTGGTAGGAGGATGCAGCTGTAGTTCATGGCAGATAGAATAATGTCACTAATGTACCCCCCTCACCCCCCTTTGGTTATTGGTGACTGATGCTTGTTGGGAGCCGATGTGGCGTGCGTGACTTACGTATCCCGCCTGAAACACCATAAAGTGTGACGTCTGTACACATTTGACTGCCGTGTGTTTATAGCTGTGACATTATGATGCAGGGGGGGCTGTGATTAGGTGCCATTTCAGCCCGGTGCCATCATGTTACCGAATGTGGGAAGATGATTGGATGCAAAGTTGTGTACGCTTTCCCCATAAAACATGTCAAACCGCGATTGGCCAAACACATAACAATTGGAAAATCAATCAAAAAGTGTAGCCATACAAACAAAACAGCTCCCAGCTGTTTTTTTTCACCCAGTCACCATGGCATCTCATCTTTTATTCCATCTTCTCCTTCCTTCCTTCCCCTAAAATCACTGGCACGGAGCTCAGCCAAAACTAATCGTTTTTTATTCATGCTTTTAGACGGCCAACATAAAGTATTGGAATACTTTAAGACGGAGCATGAGGCACAGTTTAAAAACAGCATTATCCTTTCAACAACCTTCAATCAATTACATTCCCTATTAAAAAAGAAGCCACCACTAATGGGGCCTAAAGAGCCCTGGCACCTACACATGTGCACACATACATCCACACTGTCCTCTTCTTCCTCTGCAAGTGCTCCCTATTTCTTTAGTGATGGCCCACTACCTTAGCACTTAGGAAAACACACACCCACACACACACAAACACACACACCTACACTTGCTTGCTTCCTAGAGAGGGCAGATGCAGGCATTTAGAGGGTAGTCATGAGATGCTGGTGAATTCGGAACCAGCTTGTCAGCTGCCATCGATATCTGCCCAGTCGGACACGGGCACACACACACACACACACACACACACACACACACTCTCTTTCTCGCTCTAATATGCATACCCTAGCAGCAAACCGAATTGGACAGCACAGCCAACAGTAAGTGGGCAGCGATGTTCTGGGAGTCAGTTAAACACCCACTATTGGCACAGGGATCCAAAGCAAACTCCCAATTAGAGCAGATAGTTAGAGGCTATGCAGAATAAACAGCTGTTACCGTTTTGGACAAAGCCTTTGCTGAGTGCTATCAGCGAAAACAGAGAGGCACGCAAAACAACAACCTCAATGAATTGTAACGACATTAGAAAAACTACCAGGACACTTTAGTAAAAGCGGGAACAAATCATTTGCTGCCAACAACATCATGGCCGGAAAGGGTCTTATCTCATTCGGTATACCATCAAATAGGAATCAACCACTCTCTTCTACCATGCGTTTTATACTAAGTGTGATTAGTGTTTTGTGCCGACAGGTGACACAATGTCTTGACTCGCAGGGTGTGTGTGTGTACAGATCAGTGAACCACAGCCAGCTCTCCAGAGAGGCTCCTGACTTATTTTTCCTCTTCCCTTTCCAAACGACCCATCTCCTCTTTTTCTTTCTACCTCACTCTGTTTTCCTGACAGATTATATATATATATCTCTCTCTCTCTCTCTCTACCTTTCATAGTTTGGATGGATGGCAAAGTTCCCTGAGCTATAAATCTATTAATATTCACTTTGGAGACCGTAGACAATAAATTGCGTCCATAAAAAGCACCACACAGGGGACAGAGCAGCGGCTCTCACTCACACACACACGCGCACGCACACGCATAAACACACACACGCACAAACAAAGACACATGGACAACTTGCATAAGGTGCCTCACCTGTCCAACAAAACAAGCAGTTCATTAACTGCCCGTGTGTTTGGGTGTAAGCGTGTGAGTGTGCTTAACACTTGCCGCGTGTGTGCGTAGATGTAGCAACTTTAGACTCTTTCCCAAACTATAGTTAGATTTTCTGTCTCATTTGCAATAAGTTTTTCCAGTTTAACTTATAATAAATAGTAGAAAGTGTGGGTATTCAACCCGGTATCCACACGCATGGACCGGCGGCTCTATTACACGCCTTGCCTGACCAGGGCGTGTGAGTTACACGCGCACCTCCCGCCGTCTAAATGAACGGAGGAATAGTCTAAATGAACGGAGGAATAGCAACAACAGGGGCCGACATGTTCTCCCAGGAATAGCACGACATGTTCTCCCAGCATTTCAATACTATCTAGCTGCAGCCCCCTGGGTGGTTAGGGTTAGGGCAAGGGGACAGGGAGAGGTTAGAATATAGATAAAACATTGACGGAAAACCGCGGCCGCCATCTTGACAACGGGAGGTGCGCGACCGCGGCGGCCATCTTGACAACGGGAGGTGCGCGTGTAACTCACACGCCCTGGTCAGGCAAGGCGTGTAATAGAGCCGCCGGCCTCGGCGTGAGATCGGGTTGGGGTATTGGAACGCAGGGAAAACATTTTTCTACTGCCACAGCGCGAACAGACTGGGCTCTTTTCTCCAATGAGAAAACCTGCTTCTTCCCCGCACAACCTGATTAGGTGTGAATGCGGCCAGAGTGTGTGTTCAGTGGGTTTTGTAATTTTTCTTAAGAAATAAGATAATAATGGATTGGATTTATAAAGCGCTTTTTCTTCTCACTCAAAGCGCTTTACAGGGTTCCAGGTTCCATTCATTCACACACAGTCATACCGGTGGTGGTAAACTACGAAAGTAGCCACAGCTGCCCCAGGGTAGACCAACTGAAGCATGGCTGCCATTTCGCGCCTATAGCCCCTCCGACCACCACCTCAAACATACAGCAGTCATACACAATCACACAAGGAAAGGTGGGTGAAGTGTATTGCCCAAGGACACAACAACCATGACACAAGTGGCAGGGCAGGAATCAAACCGCAAACCCTTCAATCATTGGTAGAGCAACTCTACCACCTGAGCCACTTGTCACCCAAAAGATGTCACTGTGTGTTAGCATGGGGTGCTGAGGTGAAGTCTGAAAAGGTGGCTTTTCAGCCTATGGGAGAAGATGGGCTGTGATTCTGCACTCCAAACTTTACTCTGCATCAATACAGCACCAGGACAGAGAAGAGCCTTGATAGAGATAGAGAGAGGACAGGGTCCAGGGAGTGACGGAGCAGACACTAGTCCACAGGCAGAGAGAGCCCAGTGGTCCGGCCAGAGAGATGCAGCAGAAGACTCTTTCACTGACTTTTGAAACTACTGGACAGCATTTTTGCCAAACTGACTTTTCTATTTAGCCTTCTTAAGGTTGAACACTGTTGGTGGATTCAACTGATGCTGTGGATAAATACATCCCCCAACAAGCAATACTTTACTGAAAGTGTTATCTTTTTTATGAACCACTTAAAGGTGCACTATGCAGTTTCAAGGGAGGGGGATTTTTTTTGTTTGTTTTACATTTGCAGAGCCTGCAGTCAGTTTTAGACATGTACTTCTTAGTATTGAATACATGTATCATCATTGTGACAGTAAAACATATTTTCCGGTAGCTTTATAACTTCAAACAGTGTCCCAGGGATCACATTTTCCTGTGAGTAAAGCTCGTTTTTTTTTTCAGAAATAAAACCTGAGAAAATGTTCATTTCACTGACACACCCAAAGTGCAACTTTACTCTAAAAACCAGTGAATTACCTGACTTAAAGTGTTAGAATAGAGCCCAGGCCGCTGCAGTGTTAGTTGACAATAAAGATCTAACGGTGAGTTGACCTTTGGAACCATAACAAAGGCTGCACAATGTCTCAATGCCCTCCAATGTTTCTTGTTCTTAACCCAAATCAAGTAACTATCATTGTGACGATTATGGCCGTAGATATTGTAATCTCTCATTGCCTTTGGGTTGAACTCACACAATGTGAAACAATGCTATCAGAGCTTCCCCGCTGCTCCTTTACCGATGAAACAAAAGAATAGTGCAATCACGGCCGTTTCTGCAGCGTAATAACGTCTTTATTGGGTTGAGGTTGAAAACCAGGCCATTTAGTGCAAGTCCTTTGTGGGAGGGAGCTGGTCTGAATCCATCCACTGAATCACTTACAAGCAAATATACGTATATAACTTCATCTGAAGCGCTAATACTGCGATACCTGGATGATCTTGGTGAGCTGCCATGTGTGTGTATGTGTGTGCGTGTGACTGACAGCGTGCGTTTGTATGTATGCTTGCGTACATTATTAGATCTGAGCCAGAATATGAAGTTAAATGATTAATGTTTAAGTCTTTCAGTTTTGTGTTCGAATCACTCTTTAGTTTTATTTGTAATCTGTGTGTGTGTGTGTGTGTGAGACAGGTGAGTGATATTGGAGGTTGTGTTCCTGAGAGAAGAACTTTGTGCTTATCTGAAAAAGCACATGGCCCTTTTCTCTCCCCTTACTCACTGTCAGCTGCCATGACCAGGGGGAGTGGTGAGAGAGAGAGAGAGAGAGAGAGAGAGAGAGACTCGGTAGATCAGTAAGGGGAAGTGTGTATAATTTAATATTTTTTTTGTATTATAAGTAGAATATGTACAGATGAGGTGTATATATTTTTTTTTCAGCTTATATTGTCTAAAGTCCAGTGTCATTTTACCAAAACTGACGGCAATATACATATATTTTTTAATAATATACATCTGTTGGCAATTTATTTTTATTTTTTTTCCTTAGGCCTTATCTTGTCAGGACATAAAAGTCTGAAAAGGTAAAATGAGAGTACCAAATGAAACCATGGTTTTTGTGTCTGACCATATCCAGGTACTGTATGTAAACCAGGTATTTCTGGCTTTCAGGAAGAAAGGGCTTGGAATTATCTGCAAATCAGATCATCCTGGGACAAGACTGTTGTGTGCCTTTCTGGTCAGTGTGTTGGTATTGCGTTCATGTCTCCAACGCATATCGGCAATTAACAAATATATTGAACCTAACCACGATCTGTCCCTGAGTGTTATAATCATATAACATATTCAACAAGTGCACTTTCAAAAACATTGGCATTGGTTGTTTGAAAGGAGGAAAACATCATTGCACGTAATCCAGGGTTTTTTCAGAATTCTTCACTGTGGTCTGTCTTCTTGTCTGTTGAAATTGGATTCAAACCCTTATAAGTAGCCTTCAGTGCTCTTTGAAATAAAGACTGTTATCAGTTAGATTCCTAGGACAGAAGTAATGTGACAAAGAGCTGCACAACTCTGACCAGATTCTAAATCAGATGGAGTGAGTAAATAAATAGGTGGGGAAAGCTTTGTGTCTGTGTAGCAATTTCCGGAGCCAATGTTCCAAAGTGCATCACAGCTGCAAAAATATGATAAAAGCATTTGGATTAATATTTACAACAAACAGGCACAATTTGCCGTAGAATACGGAAAAGCATCAATAAAATGCCTTTGAGAATAAATAGTTTTTTTTTGGCACAACATTTAACACACTGCTGTTCTGATGACCTGGTGGGCCTGTAGGGATTAGTAAATCACTGATATACAGTATGCTGGAGCCAAAATGGTGTTATGGGTTACAAGTAATTAGAAACATTCTTAAATCCTGATTTTAAAAAGGAAGCCGGTGCAGGAGTAACATCGGAATGCTGCTTAGTATTTGCTAATGGTGGAAGAACTGTTTCTTGACTTAAACAAGAATACAATATTTAATAGTCGAGACAAGACTCCAGTTTGCATTTGATCTCCTACCAACAATCCATAAAGGCAAGTAACTTAAATCTAACCACAGAGTTGGCAGGTCAGAATGAAATGTTTTGGTCATTTGAAATGAGGTTATCACCCAGATATTGTCCTGCCAACAGGGGCCATCATGTCACCGAATGTGGGAAGATTGTCCCGCCAACAGGGGCCATCATGTCACCGAATGTGGGAAGATGATTGGATGCAAAGTTGTGTACGCTTTACCCATAAAACATGCCGAACCGCGATTGGCCAAACACATAACAATGCCAACAGGGGCAGAAAACACATGAGTCATACTGGAAGGGAAAGACAAACATCACATTTATACACTGAATATAAAATATTACTGTATCAAATGAACACAGTAGGACTTAATTTAGCATGCATTTGAAAGGCATACATAATGGCCCTCATGGTGTAGTGGTTAGAGCAGTAGAATCAACAACTGAAACATTTTGTGGACGCTTCTTGAGATTTCTTTCTGAGCCGCTGCACCAGTATTCGGGGGTGGGGGGCGACACCAGTTTATAAACAGCGCCATACTGAAAAAATACGGAGATCGTTTTGTGGAGCTGATAGGCTTAATCCACTTAATCAACTCTTTTGGTGATGGCTATAATGTAACCAACATTCATTTGTATTAAAAAGTTTCGCACTATAGCTTTCATAGCTGTCATTCGAGGCTTACAGAGTTTCGTCTCACTCCCAGCACCCCACGTTGTCATGTCACTACATCAGTTTAACTGCAGGCAGCGCTAAAGATGAAACAGAGCGCGCACAGAAGAAATGAAAGAAAAACATCAGTACAGCAGAAGAAAGCTGTTCAGCAGGTACAAACTGAAAAGGTTTGTCAGCACAAATGAAGCCAGAAAAACCGCCAGAAAAGCAAAGACGGTGCTCACATGCTCGCGGAGAAAACAAAAAGGTCAGAAGTAAAAAAAGCAGTAGAATTCAGGGGGGAGAAAGGTAAAATTTGTATAGAGAGCAAAGGATAGAGAAAAATAAAGCAGTGGGTTGAGTACCGATGAAATCCCACAGTGTGTGTGTGTGTGTGTGTGTGTGTGTGACCAATTTCTCCTTATTAAGCAGACAGAGAGAAAGGGGTGACAGAGAAACAGAGGGGAAATAAAAAGTGATGGAAAAATAGGCAGGAGAAAGGAATGAGAAAAGGATGAATAGAGGTGAAGAGTGAGGAAAGAGGTATTCCTTACTCCTTAATAAATGCGTCACTGTCAAGCACTCAGAGTGGACATAACATATCTCATTTTTGCGCACTTCTTTTGCTGAAGATGCGTTCAACATATGGATAGCTGGAATATAACGATTCCTATGTGGATGTTAAAAGGTTGTCAGACTCATGAGACATACACATTGCAAGGTTAAAATGTAAGAATGAAATATATAATAGATCAAATATAATGTATTAATTAAATAATAATATTTAGATCTGGAAGTAACAGACTTTTCAGTTTAAAATGTGAAACGTGAAGCATGATTTAGTGCAGAAAAACTGCATTTCTGATCATCCACTTAGCTCTAGGACCACCTCTTAAAGCTGGAGTATGTGATTTCTGATTGGTCAAAGTTAACCTGAGCTGTACACTTTGACCAATCAGAGCGAGGTTCCGATTCTCTGTTCTTATTGGCTGTTGGGACTGTCCATTCACTTTGGCACGACTTTGTTGGTGTAGAGCGTGTCAGGAAGGGACCATAGGGGAGGGACCAAAGAGAACAAGTGGAGCGGTTGAGGTATTTGGATTCAAATCTCTATTCCAACTGCCATTGTCTCCCCAAATCCTCCACCCCAGCTTTGATACAGAAGTTGAAAGTTATATTCTTATCTAGTGCAGTTCCAGTGCATCCGCAAAGTATTCACAGCGCTCCACTTTTTACACATTTTGTTATGTTAAAGCCTTATTTCAAAAAAATTCAAGATTTAATTCATTTTTTTCCTCAGAATTCTTCAAACAATACCCTACAATGACAACATGAAAGAAGTATGCTGCAAATGTATTAAACATTTAAAAAATTAATTCATCATAAGTAGATACGTTTTCACAGCCCTTTGCCATGCCACTCAAAAATTTAGCTCAGGTGCATCCTGTTTCCACTGATCATCCTAGAGATGTTTTCTACAGCTTAATTGGAGTCAACCTGTGGTAAATTCAGTTGATTGGACATGTTTTGGAAAGGCACACAGAAGGTCCCACAAGTTGACACTCCTGAGGCCTGTTTCAGATAGCTGGTTTTATATACTCTGAGTTTAATCCTGCGCTCTGAGTTGGTCAACTCAGAGCGCAGGGTTGACGAGCAACTCTGGGTTTTCGGTTTCAGAACAGTGGATCAGCGTTGGGTAAATCAACTCTGAGCGTGTTCACTCTGGGTTGATCGCGTGCGTAAAATACCATAGTCAATGGATCGCTGATAACATGATTCACCATGGAAACAGAAGAAACAAATGCTTGATCCTCCCACTTCTCCACTTCTCAAAAAAGAAAAAAAAAATCTCCGCTCCTCCCACTAGAGTTAGAAATATTAACGAATGAGCTTATGGTATGGAGAAGAATTAACGGGTATATTGTCTCATAACTCTGATCTAATCTCCTCGGCAATTCAGAAAAAAACAGAGCAAACATTTTTTGTCAAGAGAATAATTTCGCTTCCATAGTCTATTTTAAAAAAGTTACGCATATCAGCAGTAAAGTATAAAGCTGGCGCGTCACAGCATTACTGACAGTGTTTTATATTCGCTGGATAATATGTTGGCAAGCTATGGCTTAATACTGTGCAGTAAACAGACACATTAGGTGACAGTTTCCATTGAAGAGCCTGATTGGTTTATTACCAGATCCATTTTCCTCAAGTGATCACAGTTTAAATTATTATATAATTTTTATATTCATATTAGGCTATTTAACGAGGCTCGTCTGTGACTTTAGGATCGCACAAGTGAACAGTAACGATCGCGTGCAGCCGCAGCGTTACATGAATCCACCTGACATAAATCTGTTCAGTGGCACAGACGTTAAAAAGCATACAATACAAATGGGTTTACTAATCTGAATGTAGAGCATGTCACGATGTGTAACGTGGCCGCCTAGATGAACGGCTGAGAACAAGGCTACTGATCAGATAAATGATCGGTCAAACGTAAAATCATCAGGAAATGATAAAAACATCCCGATGGAGATTTCTATGGAGTGATTTTGCTTCAAACTGTACAGGGACGCGTGTGACAGTGACACTCTTTCTTCAGTCGGAGCTGCAGCGTAAAGTGAAAACAAACTCAGGGTAGGTCTAACCACCTACCGAGCAGGTTAGACCCATGGCGTATGTTGCCGCAGAAACTGACTCTCGGTTGCGCTGAACCTGCTACCTGAAACGGAAAACCCAGAGCTTCCACTAACTCAAAGCGAACAAACTCTGGGTTGCCTCAAAACCAGCTACCTGAAACAGGCCTCTGTAATATAATTACTGGGCTGCGTTCCAATTAGCACACTCCTTCTTTTTTATACTCTACCAACTACAGCTGACCATAAAAATAGCATACAGTATGCATACAATTGGGACACATTTTAACTTATTTATTACATAATAAAATTGCGCCTTGATCCTGCCTAGTGCTTTTACAATCGTCCATCCCCAGTTGTTTTCATACGGAGGCTCCGTCGCTCCGTCCGTACTTCCGGTACGCACTGGATTGGGGATCAGAATCGCCCCAAATATCATGCTGATTTTTAAAAAAGTTTTAAGATATTTTTGGGGCAATTTTATGCCTTATTGATAGTGCAGAGAGACAGAGGTGAAATGGGGCAGAGAGGGGAGTGACATGCAGAGAACGACCACAAGCGGGAATGGAACCCGGGTCTGCTGCTGGGCCCGGCCCAGGGGGGGACGCCCTACCAACTGAGCTAAGGACGCCCCATCATGCTGATTTTTAAGCAAAATTTTTAAGCATTCTAAATCAGTCCACAAAAATTGGGAAATCTTACATTTTGTCTACCATACTTAATAGCAGAAAGTATGGGTATTGGAATACGGGGGTTGATTGGCCCTTACATAAAGCCCTTAAAAAAGGCCAAATTTCTTTAGGTCTCAAAAGCCCTCTATAAATATATTTCCTACTACCAGGAACATTTCCAATTCAGTGATCCCGAGCACTGCATACTTTTAAAGCCACTGTCTCTTTGATATTCAGTGGAGAACTTTAAAGTTGCCCTACACTCCGAGAAATGTCTCAGGGACACACACACTGAAATGTTTGCTGCTTCTTTCCAGTATCGTATAAGAGAGAAGAAAAACGACACGTGAAATATTGACCATGAGAGGAAAAACATCCTTTCTTTTTATATCTTGTGGAGATATTTCACTGTATAATTTACCATTGGTAGCTGGATGAAGAAGAAAGGAGGGGGGGTAGCTATAAACTAAAGATCACTTTCATCAAAAACAACATGACTTACAGCCTCATAAAGACCAGCCATATTAAATCATGCTCATTGAGTCTCTCCCCTCTATCCTGCCCGTCTTTATCATTTCTCCCGTCTCATCCTGTTGTCTTTTCCATGTGTCTCACCCACCAAAAGACTACAAAAGCCATCTAGTCATCCATAAAAACACTATTTTCTTCACTTTTTCTGCTCCATCCCACTGTTTCTTTCAACTCTGCATCCCCCTCCCTCTCTCTTTCTCATCACTCAGCTCTATCTATCATTTTCATCCATCCGTTCTCTCTCCACACACACTCTTTCTGTCTTCTCTCTCTGGTGTTTTTTTTTATTAGAGGCGAGGATATGAGTCGGGGGTGATTGATCCAACATATGTGAGTGACCTATAAATCTATCATCGCATGTGTCTCTCTTTTACGCACGCACGCACGGACACACACACACACACATACCCACAGCGAAAGAGAACAAGGTGGAGACAGCGGTAAAGGTAAAAGGAGACATAAATGTGGTGCTTTGAGGGGCCCAACGACAGGAGATTATGTTTGTTTAACCCTCATCTCTACAGTGGTGGGCATTGGGAAGACTATTGGGTTGCACAGTAAAGGTGAACAGGGCAAACCTGTCAGTCAAAACTGGATCCCTGCAGACAGGCACGTTCGCCTGTCCTTATGGCCCTAGAGTACAAAAGTTCCCTAAAAAAAATGTTAAAGTGTTTTTATATCAAATATAAAGACAGTAATGTAGGATATATGGAAAACCGGGCTTATCAATTTAGAAAGTATACTCCACTGGTCCTGCCCCAAATGAACCTCACGGAACGCATGCATCCCTCCAGCCCCACTATAGTTCAGTTATAGTAAATTATATCACTCAGGTATAGGCACTGTTTTAGTTATGAAACCAGCCTAAGCAACACTAACAGTTTATAAAAAATGGTTTTAAGTACGTCAGTAGGATTTGGTTGTAATGTCCTTATTATTATCCACAGTATGTTCTCGCTATATATCAAGTATTGATTGGTTGACTGTAGTACTCTTCTCCTCTGCCTACCCCTAGTTCACCCACCAACCCAACTCTACATGTTCTTTTTGTTTGTTTATTGTTTTGTTTTTTGTAAAGCGCTCTGAGTGAGAGAAGAGCGCTATATAAATAAAATGTATTATTATTAGGGATGTCAAAATTAATGCGTTAACGCAGGGTGATTAATTTCTGGAATTATCGGCTTTAATTTTTTTAACGCATTTAACGCATGTGCAGAATGATCCGCCCCGTACATCCCACCGGCTCTACTACAGTCATTCTAACGTTGTGGCTGACCCAGGATCAGTAGCTGCGCACAGCCAAACATAGCAGTAAGCTAGCCCATGCCGTGTTAAAAAGTGTTAAGGTGCGAACACACCAAACACGTTGGGTGTGGTGGCCATCGCGCCCAACGCACCTGATCTGGCGCTTGGTCATTTTGTGTCAAAAAATGGTTCAACACGCCCACCGCTACGCAGCAAGTACCCCCCCGATATATTTATTCCCCTAATCAATCATGGCTGCGATCAGACCCGACCCGACACAACAGCGATCATGTCCACATAAAAACAACAACAACATGACCAACAATTGTGCCAAAAGACAAATAAACAGCAACTGAACGGAACAAATAGTCTTAAAACAGCATTGCAGATTCACGCCACTCGGAAATGAACACAAACAGCAAGGCAGCACCATACCAAACACATTTACAGCAGCATTGTGCGCTGGGCAGTAGAAAATAAAGGCAAGTAGCCTGCATTACCCTACCTGGCTGTGACGGGACCGTGGCTGGCGTAGATAAACACCGGTGCTTCGCTGTACTCGTTGTGAAAGTTCCCCGGACTTAGCCGTTATGTTTGGGTTCATTATATGGAGGTGGTGGCCGCACACAACCGGGTGAGTTAACTAACGCTATCCGACCGGTGCTAACTTGGTTTATCGGCTAAAGCACAGCCGCACATATTCACTGAATTAACCAGGAAGCCCATTCTCCTGGCTCACTTTACCCACATCTTCTAACCCAACCCAGAGCGGCTTCATATCACCAGCCAGCCGCAAATACATTTCCTCCTCGGTGTTTCTCAGCCTCTGTGTTGTCCTCCTACCGTGCCGATGTCCGTGACGTCGGTTCAAGCTCACCGCTGATTGGCCAACGCGGCTTAACGTCACGCGATGGAGCGTTAAAAGTTAAAATTTTTTAATCGCGCGTTGGTGCGATGACACTTTGGTAATGCAGCTACCGCGCCCAAAGCACCGCTTTACCGCGGCTAACGCATCATTGCACCTAAACCAATGGTTCCCTATGCAAAAATAGGATTTTTCAACGCTGCCACCGCACCCAACGCGTTTGGTGTGTTCGCACCTTTAAACTGCTAACGGTCACGTCTGTGTCACGGGCATTGATAGTATATAAAATCAACTGCCGCGGGTGACAGTTGATGTCGGGAGCAACAGGAGGAGAAACATTGTCCGCTCTGTTCAGAGCCCGCGAGGACACAAACGTCTGCAGTTTTCAGAGGTGTGTGAGTTCAGACATCAACATAACGTCGGCTTCCTGGCACATATGAACAGTCCTCTAGGACGTATTCGCGCGCGCGCACACACACACTGCGGACTGTAATCAAGTTGTATTCAAGAATGCACAACCTATAGATTCACCAAATAAATGCCATTCTAGCCTATCCTATATTTGCCCAAAGACATAGTAAAAGGCCTATATATTTGAGTATGATTTAAATGTATTTTCAGTATTAAAACCATCATTTGGATTTTCAATTAATAAACATAATAATTTTAAATGTACATATCCACCTTCTGTCATTTATCTTTCCGTTCATACAACAATATACAGAGAAAATTTGAATTTATCTGGCATATTTCGAATGGTAAAATTAATCCACAGAATCCTGTAATTAATCTGATTAAATGTTTTAATTGTTTGACAGCCCTAATTATTATTATTATTATTATTATAGTCCAATTTAACTTCCAACGTCTTCCCTCACATAAAGACGATGTCAAAAGCGTTCCTGTTAAAATGAAAATACCATATTGCCCCCCCCCCTTTTTTTTGCTTGAGCCCCTGCCCCCCAAAATGTGTGTGTGTGGTGTGGGGTGGGGGGGGGGGGTGCACAGCTGACAGGAGAGGAACAAACTGTAGCTCACCAGCCGCAAACGGAGACAAACTCAATCTTTGGCAAGCACAAACGAGACATTTGAAAGCCGGTGATTTTGACAAGAAGATGAGTTTCATATCCCCGAATGCTTTGTGGTGATTTATCTGTTAGTGAGACAATCTTCAAGACACACAGCTGTTTCCCGGGAAAATCAACTTGTTTTAAAATGACAACCCAACCCCATTTCCACACAGTCACAAAACATACATCTGTTTGAAATACAATATGTTTTGCAGTGACTGATCTTTCCTTTATAGCCTCCAACCTAAAAAACCAACAAACATGTACCACTTTTTGC
The DNA here is from genome assembly GCA_949357725.1 of Hyperoplus immaculatus. Classification (NCBI taxonomy): domain Eukaryota; kingdom Metazoa; phylum Chordata; class Actinopteri; order Uranoscopiformes; family Ammodytidae; genus Hyperoplus; species Hyperoplus immaculatus. Next base: position 10,750,935 of record OX442352.1, on the reverse strand, counting down.
ACTGTAAGTAAACATGGATAGGATAACTGCAATAGGCTGAAAATGTGCCTTTCCTGACTCTTGTATACACGTCAAACGTGTTCAAGGTTGTGTGTATAGCCGAGTTGGGTAAGAAGTTCCTAGACACTTTAAAGCATTGTAGGTTGATAGTTATTGCCTTTCATCTTTCTGACAAACCCCTTTCTGCAGTATTAAATCTTTTGTCAGTGCTCTCTCCAAAAATCACTTTGATCTGCCACTTCTATAGTTAAGACAATAAGCTTGATAAGGGAAACTGAAATGACTTGCTAAAAGTTGGGTAAAGATCATGGTCATGCCTAACATAAAACAACACTGTTTGTAGTAGTAGGGGAGAATAGGGTAAGTAGGCACACCTTTTACTCTAGTGAGAATTGCTTATCACCTAAACATCTTTCAATAGTCATTCCTACATTAAATTGAAGCTTAATGTGTTGGCTTGAAATGTGTACCCCTCACTTTTTATATCTTATTGTTATAAAGAATAAATTAATCATCAAAGACACCCTTACACATTGTGACAACCAACCCCATCAAGGGGTCGGTTGTCACACACTATGGGGTTGTTTGTCACAATGTTATCTTAATGGGAATAATCTTAAAAAGAAGGCAAGCAAGTAGAACTAAATTTGAAAGCGTCATTGCATTGTCAAGTTGACAAATATGCCTACATAACTTACTGCCTTGGCAGCTGGTCTAGTTTGGGATGCACTGGGTTGTTTTGATTGTGTTGCCCTTTTATCATTTGCATGCTAGCTGCCTTTCCTGCTCAATTCTCTCCTTCTCCGGGGTGTCAGTGAGGATACAGCTTGACAATTTCTTTCGTTATTGGGTTCCTTTTCTGGCTGCAGCCTTTGGATAACATGTGACGACCAACCCCAACTTGAATTTCTTGCTAGCATCAAGGCTAACAACCATCTGACAACTAATTAGCTTGCTAACCACAATCTAAACTATAGTTTACCCTTCATACTTTTTATGGGTAACACGTGTTTTGTTAGAAACCCATTGTGTAAAAACCTAGAAGAAAAATACTGAGGAGCTAAATATTTTCAATTTGACATGAAAAACACAAACAGTCCTCTCACCTCAAATTCAGCAGTCTAACTCCAAGTAAGACTATGTAGGTGACCTGATCCCAATTCTGGATATTTCCATACCAAAATTTCACAGACAGCGCCTTCTGGTTTCCGAGATATAACGATTGTGACAACCAAACTGTGTGACATATTACCCGGTTCTCCCCTATATGGCATTCGCTATATTGTGCAATGTAAAAAACTGGGTAGTTTGGGGATGCAGGAAGGCAAGGCAAGGCAAGGCAAGTTTATTTCTAAAGCACATTTCGGACACAAGGCCATTCAAGGTGCTTTACAGAAGCAAGAACAAAATACATCAAGTAGGGGAGAGTGGCCTAAGTTGTGCCGGTGGGGAAGTTGTGCCACCCCTTGTTTCTAGAAAACCGTGAACTTGAAAATGTGACCACATATTTAAGAAGAGCCATCCATTTGACTCATCCTGTAAAGAAGGAAGAAACATGGAATAAGATAAAAGCACATTTAAGCTAAAAAAAACAGTTTTTTGCCTTTCAAAGTAAAATTTCCATGATCAAGGTTTTTTGATTATTGTGTCCGAACAATTATAGACAAGTTTGAAAACATTTGACACATGTTTTAGTGCTTTAGTATGCTACACTTTGAGTCTATACAGTTAGCACGATGTCAGCCCTAAACTGCTGCATCATGCCTATTATCCAAAATTCTGGGTTTGGGGTGATTTGTGCCAAAGGGCCTAGGTGAGTTATAAGTAAGTAAGTAAAATGTATTTATAAAAGCACATTTATGACAGTTTGCACTGTCCAAAGTGCTGTACATAGTGCATTCAGTAGGTAAACAATGAAGATAAAATAACAAAAATAAAAGACATAAAGCCCATACATCCACAAATATAAATAAAGATAGTAGTGCAGAGGTAAGATAGTTAATGGGGAGGAAAAACCAGGGTGTACAGATGGGTTTTGAGCCTTGATTTAAAGGCAGAAATGGAGGGGGAATCACATTTCTCAGGTGGCAGTCACAAGCACAGAGCAACTAGTGCAAAGTACATTTCTGAGAGTTGTGCCAGTGGCATGGCTGTATACGCTGGTCACCAAAAAGAAAGTGATTGTTTACAGTAGCAACATCTCCATTTCACTTAACGACACCACTGACAAGAGTTCAGATGGCCAGAAAGAGGATGATGGTGACTTTGTCATTGTGAGCTTTGCAGGCAAACCACCTAGATCTGCTAGGCCTTGTTTAAGAAAATTGACCTTCAATCTTTGTAAAATATTTACTTTATTTACTTTAAATAAACCTTAAATAAGTAATTGTCTTATGGATTTGTCTTGCATTACAGTTTATGATATATATCAATGGCACAATTTACCCCATGGTATTCTCTCTTGTGGCACAACTTACACCACACCGGGGGCAAGTTGTGCCACAAGACAACTTTTTTTCCGAAAGCTATATTTCTTAAACAGTTTATTTCAGATCCAAAGTTTTTATTGCCAGGGATGCACAACATCCTGAAATATATGTACATATTTGAGTTGGAGACAAAACTGTCAAGGCCTCACTTTAAAATCACTTTGAGTAAAACGTGGCACAACTTAGGCCACTCTCCCCTATAGAGCACAAAAAAAAAAAGCGAATGAGAAACATGAATACAAATAAAACATAAAATAATTAAAACATTTAAAAAGAAAATTTTAAATTACAGGTTAAAACGGAAACAGTAAAGTCTTAAGACCTGATTTAAAAGAGCCAAGTGTTGAACCAGACCTCAAGTACCCTGGGAGTTTATTCCAGAGCTTGGGTGCATTAAAACTGAAGGCTGCCTCTCCCTGTCTAGTCCTTACTCTGGGGACTGTCAATAGCCCAGTCCCAGACAATCTGAGAGCTCTGACTGGTTCATAGGGGATCAGCAGGTCAGCGATGTATTTAGGCCCTAAACCATTTAGGGCTTTATAGACCAACATCAATATTTTAAAATAAATTCTTTGAGTGACAGGAAGCCAGTGTAAAGACCTAAGAACTGGGGTAATGTGATCCACTTTTTTGGTCCTAGTGAGGACTCGAGCAGCAGCGTTTTGAATTAGCTGAAGCTGTCTGATTGATTTTTTAGGAAGGCCTGTAAAGACACTATTACAGTAGTCAAGTCTACTAAAAATAAATGCATGGACAAGTTTTTCTAAGTCCTGCTGAGACATTAGCCCTTTAATTCTTGATATATGTTTAAGGTGGTAGTAGGCTGACTTTGTAATTGATTGAATGTGTTTTTTTGAAATTCAAGTCTGAATCTATGACTAATCCAAGATTTCTAGCTTGGTGTGTGCTTTCTAACGTAACAGATTTAAGCTGTGTGCTGACTTTTAATTGTTCATCCCTGGTACCAAAGACAATGACTTCAGTTTTGTCGTTGTTTAATTGAAGAAAGTTTTGGCAGTTTTGATTGGTTCAATGCACTTACTTAGTGCTTGAATCGGACTATAGTCTCCTGGTGATATGGTTATGTAAATTTGTGTGTCGTCTGCATATTTATGGTAACATAATTTGTTCTTGTTCATAATCTGAGCTAGTGGGAGCATGTAGATGTTAAACAGAAGAGGCCCAAGAATGGAACGTTGGGGGACCCCGCATGTAATATTTGTTCTTTCGGATGTGAAATTGCCTATTGATACATAGTAGTCTCTGTCCTTTAAGTATGATTCAAACCAGTTTAGTACAGTTCAGCTCAGAAAGTCCAACCCAGTTTGCTAGTCGATCTAGTAATATGCTGTGGTCAACTGTGTCGAACGCAGCACTGAGATCCAATAAAACTAATACAGAGCTTTTGCCACTATCTGTGTTTAAGTGGATGTCATTGAGGACCTTAACCAGAGTGGTCTCAGTGCTGTGGTGTTGACGAAAACCTGATTGAAATACATCAAAGCAGTTGTTCATTGCCATGTAGTTATTTAGCTGCTGATAAACAGCTTTTTCAATGATCTTGCTTAAAAATGGCAGGTTAGATATGGGCCTATAATTGTTCATGACTGATGTATCTAGGTTGTTCTTTTTTAGGAGTGGCTTGATGACTGCTGTTTTCAGGGCTTGTGGGAATACACCTGTCCGAAGGGACATGTTGACAATTTGTAGAACATTCGAGGCCATGCAGTCAAAAACCGTTTTAAAGAAAACTATGGGTAGAATGTCAAGGCAACAGGAGGAGGAGTTCAGGTGTTGTATAATGTCCTCCAGGTTTTTCTGGTTAATCAGAGGCAAATTCATTGCAGGCCCTCGTGAAGAGATGTACAGATGCTACTGACACAGGAGGGTTTGTGAGCCTGTCAACAGTAGCAAACAGGGCACTTGCATTGTTGCTGTTTTGGGTGATGATGTCAGAGAAAAAAGACTGCCTTGCATTTCTCAGTTCCGAGTTAAAAGTGTGAAGTTTTCCTTTGAAGATGTCATAATGAACATTGATATCTGATTTTCGCCACCTACGTTCTGCTTTACGACACTCTCTTTTTTCTAGTCTGACCTGCGGGGCATTTCTCCATGGAGATCTTTTTTTACCAGAGACGGCCTTCACCTTAGTGGGTGCAATGGCATCAATAATATTTGTAATTATTGGGTTGAAGTTATCCACAAACACATTAACTGAGTTACAGGGGAGGAGTGGAGTCAGAGAAAATGCTTGAACAAATTCCTCACTGGTGTTTTCAGTAATACACCGCTTCTTGATTACTTTTGTTTGGTCGCCTTTGTGTACAGCGACTGTACTTTCAAAAAACAAACATGAGGTCGGAGAGACCCACATCAGTCACAGAAACCTTTGCAATGTCCAGGCCTTTGGAAATGATTAAGTCCAGGGTGTGACCTTTGTGGTTCACATGCTGGGAAAGTCCAACATTTTCCAGGACATAGCACAGTTCTTTAGCACTTCTGTCCTCAGGCTTGTCAACATGTATGTTAAAATCACCAACGATTAATACACAGTCAAACTCAATGCAGATTACAGACAGCAGTTCAGCAAGGTCATCAAAAAAGTGTGCACAGTATTTAGGTGGCCTGTATATATTAATAAAAATAGCTTGAGAGGCTGAATTCAACTGGAGAGTCACATATTCAAAAGAAACAAAATTTCCATATGACATCTTTTTGCATTGGAGGGATTCATTAAACAAAATAGCAACTCCACCCCCTTTCTTATTTAGTCTGGCTTCACTCGTGAAAGTGAAGTTTGGGGGGTTTATTCAATAAGAACAGCTGAGCTGTTGTCTTGGTCCAACCAAGTTTCAGTTAAAAACATAAAATCAAGTTTGTGCTTAGTAATAAAATCATTAATTAAAAATGTTTTACCTGCCAATGATCTTATGTTCAACAAGGACAAACTTAGTTTGTTCAAAGCATTCTCAGCCTGATTTATTTTAGCAGACTGTGGCTGAAGGGGAATGGATAAAAGGTTTAATAAATTTGCAGTATTAAAGTGTCTCCTGTTCCTTGAGCAAAGTGTTGGGTGAGTGGGCATGTGTCTAGTGATACTATGGGGTATAGTAAAGACTGTACCTGGATATGTTGTCAGTCAATCACGTGATGAGGTGAATGATGATGATGAAGATGATCCAAGCTGTTCAGCGGCGTGTTGATTGTTCATGTGGTGTGGGACAGAGAAGGTAATGTTGCGTGAGAGGAGTCGCTATCCCCTGAAATTAAGGTGGAGGCCATCCTGTTTAAAGGAGTCGCTGCGTTCCCAAAACAGATTAAAATTATCGATGAAGACTGCCCCGTGCTCCTGGCAGGTAGTGGACAGCCAGGTGTGGAGGCTCAGCAGCCTGTGGGGGGGACTGGTCCGGAGATGAAGACTCTCACTCTGGCCTGCTTCAGGATGCCAAAAATCCGGACAGAATCCTGCTTTAAAATTTCCGACTGTTGCCGTTGGGCATCGTTGGTTCCAACGTGAACCACTACGGTGTTAACAGAGGGGTGTGCCTCCAAAACGCTGCTTGTGAGTAGCACCGGGAAAACACACAGTTGTGGAGGATTGTGTTTTCACATGCCAGGTGGACGTTGCCGAAGGCTCCGGTCAGGCTGCGACTCTCTGTTGGCGGTGGCTGCTAGGCCGGGTCGGGTGGAGGTCCTGCTGGTGGGAGGAGAAGCCAGGGTGCTCGAGGCCTGGCGAGCAGATAAACCGACTGTAGGAGGATTTGGCCGAGGAGTGAACGTTACAGACACAGCCTTCCGGAGAGTAGAGGGCCGAGCCGCTGGCATGGAGCCAGCCGTGTCATTGGTGCGGGTCGGAAGGTTAAACTGACCCCCTAAAACCCACCAAAAGCATTGTGAGTCTGTAGGAATGTACGCGCGCTCCTGACCGCACCACTGAAGCGGCTTTCCCTACTGGTCTCGTTTTGTCAGCGCATTTCAAAGTGCAGAACAACAAGGCAGCAGCCAAACGTTCTGTGCTGAGAGCAGTTTTCCTTGTGTGAGTGTTCTTTATCAACCCTGCTGCAATGAACCGTAGTCACCCTAAACTGATGAGGTCTGAAGCAGCAGTTTAGCAGCTAGCGCTTTCACCTCACGGGGCTGGTGGGGACAATGGCATAGATTAACATCAGAGCGTTTCTACGCTTCTGGTGGGTTTTAGGTAGCCTGGCTCCGCCCGCCGGCCTACTTCCGGCCAAATTTTATTTTCCCTTCAGTAGTCAGTCTGGGTGTACAGCCCATTTCCCAGTTTTGCCGGAGATTCGACAGCCGGTCCAATCAGCGAACAGAGCGAGTGGCTGAGAACGATGACGTCGAAGTCGCGCTCCAGTTTCAGTTGCCAGAAGCCGGCTCATGACACACGTGACGACCAAACGTTATGCGATTGGTTGGCTAATCCAGAGTGGCACTGGGCAGATCCAATAGTTTTAAACTTTAACAGACACCCGCCTCCATGAGTGAACGTTTGCCAATTACAGCACTGCCAGACCTTCTGTACAAATGAAATGAAGTACGATGGTCTGGTAGCACCAGGCTAGGTTTTAGGGGTAAAACAGTTCAATCTAAAACAGCTCTGCCTCTTTAAAAAGCTTGAACTCTCAGCAGCAATTGACTTAACAGAAGATAGACTGGCATTGATCATCAACACTTCCAAGCAACCCTCCAAAACGTATTATGGTAATTGCCTGAAAAGTGAACAAAGCAGCACGTGCATGTCCTTAAAACGATTTAAAAAAGAAAAAACATCCACACTGGTGTGTGTTCAATCTCAGTTGTGATTGACAGCGTGTTCAACAACAGACGGCAAGGGTCACCTTTACCTACAGCACATAGAATGAAAAAAGAATTGGAGTTGAGCAATGTGGTGCAGGCAGCTTTTGTGTCAAGAAAATACTGTATTACTGATGCAGATTCAACACCACACCCGAAGATCACAAAAAAGAGACGGTGGACTTTTTTGTCCCATTCGTTTATATTTACGTGGGGGGTTTAGATTCAAACAGAGGGCACTTCAGTACTGCCTATAACTTTTAGCTTTTGGTTGGAAATTGTGAAGGTGGAGTCGAATTACGTTATCAAAATGTCTTTTAAATCCTGTCAAAGTGAGTGATCTTCTTTAAGACAAAATGAACATGTGAAGGTTATTTTCATACCAGAGCTGTTAGCCTCTCATCAGTAATCAGTATAAGTTTATTAATGGGGGAAAAGTCAGTGAATTCATTTTGAAGCAGATATGAAATGGTGCAGCACTCCGATGTGCTCTCCTCTCTCTTACGTGTGTGTGTGTGTGTGTGTGTGTGTGTGTGTGTGCTGTTGTGATTGGAGAGTGCAGGACGCAGTGTAGCATAAAGCCAGCGCTTCAAACTGCACTTAATCACACACTGCAGCACCACAGTAAATATCCGGGCTGCATGAATGCTGATGCACACGCTAATGTGTTTACCGTAAACACACACACACGCACACAAATTGCACAAAAGTTTGAAGGATGAACACACACACCAACACATACTGACACGTGTCTTTCAGAAATGGACGGGAAATTTCATATTTTTTCACTTTGGTGTGCGCATACCAGGTGCACACACACATAGCACTGTTTGTGATCTATCTCAATGCCACGCCTCAACAGATTCAATCAGAGGGGGAGCCTTTGTTTTTTTTTCCCTGTCTGATTTTTTTTCTCTCTCTCCTCTCTCTCTCTCTCTCTCTCTCTCTCTCCTCTCTCTCTCTCTCTCTCTCTCTCTCTCTCTCTCTCTCTCTCTCTCTCTCTCTCTCTCTCTCTCTCTCTCTCTCTCTCTCTCTCTCTCTCTCTCTCTCTCTCTCTCTCTCTCTCTCTCTCTCTCTCTCTCTCTCTCTCTCTCACACACACACACACAGACATCCCTTCTCTTTCGTTTCTCAGTTGGAGCCAAATAACTTTAGTCTGAATGTTCCCACAACTCTCATTTTGGAACTAAACACAGAACTGCTACTAGAACACACATACACACACACAGAAAGTGGAAGGGAGAGGAGAGAGTTACAGATGATGAATTATTGCAAGTAAGTCTATCATGTCAGTAAAAGTGTGTGTGCATTTTTTTGTGTACCTGTATGTTTATGTGCAAGTGACAGTAGTGAGTAACTGCTGCTCGCTCTCTGCACGGTGATCAATATTTTACACACTCACCCACTTTAGGTGTTTATGTAACTATATTTGCGTGAACTTCACAAAATAACTTCAGTTTTCCCCCAAATAAATATTATAAAAAAATTACTTTTTCTTCTGACATCCAGCGTACACAGAGCAACATTAAAATTGCTCCTCCATGTTCACCAGATGGTTGAAAACTTTATCTTTCTGTCCTTTGAGGCTAGGGAGGTAGTATACAGCGGGATTTATCAGAGGTCAGATTAGGGCAGGAAACTGCTGCTGCTTGAAGCAAACTGCGTTAAAAATTGTATACTCTTTCTGTAGGGGAGACCGGGTATGAAAGTAACACGGGTAGAGTTGTAACACCACAACCAATCAGGGATCAGAAATGAGCCACATGACAGCTACAGTCTCCTCAGACTTTCTTTACGATCATCATGGAAATTTCCCAGTTATTAGCGCCATTTCTCTTGCAGTTACGAGAGAAATACATATTCTGAGATTTTTTTTTACGTTTTCTTTGTTGTAGATACAGATATATGAGTTGTTAGGTATCAGGTAAAACTATAGTTTCTCTAGTAAAGAATGGTGTATCTCCCTCTTGCTAAAGTCAAAGCACCATGCTTATACCGCTAGCTAAACATGGATAACAGTGCCGGGGTAGGTTGTAACACATGGGTTACAACTTACCCCGGCACTGTTATCCATTGGAATCAATGCACATAGAGACAATTAATTTACTAGCAAGAGGAGACACACACATACTCACTAACTCACACACACACACACACATTCACTCACTCACTCACTCACACACACACACACACACATGGTGCATGTCACTATCTTCATTAATATCTAATTCTCTAATATTAATAATAATTTAAGAATATTTTTGGTGAATCTATTTTCAAACCTCCCCTGTTGTTTATGCCTATCAATAAATGGGCCTATCAAATGAAGTCCCATTGTTTTTTTTGCATTTTGTATACCTGTTACATCCTACCCCAGTAGGTGTTACAATCTACCCCAGTAGTGGGGTAGGTTGTAACAAGGAAAAAATTGTATTTGTCATAATCTCACAAATTATGTGATATAGTTCAGGAAATTTAAATGGTTGCCACTTGTAATAGACAAATATGGGTACTTTGCCTAAAAGATCCAGAACTGTAGCTTTAAAGGAAATGGTAGTTTAAGTGCTTAGGAAAAAAGTGTTACTTTCATACCCGGTCTCCCCTACTATTCTACATACTAGAGCTGATCATAACAAGTATGCAGTTAGCATGCAGTGAGCATACAATTGAGATACACTCTTACTTATTTATTTCATTATAACATTGCGCCTTGAACTTGCCGTCTGGTTGTTCTCACTCAGAGGCTCAGTTGATTTGACGTAACTTCCGGTGCGCAATGGATTGTGGGGCATAATCTCCCAAAAAGAGATTGATTTCCATACTTAAAATCAGATCCGGATGTTATAGGGCATCCGGGTATTTTTCAGTGAAACACACTGACAACGTAGACACCTCGGTCCCTATCCACTATCCCTCCGTTCGCGTGGAGGGCCCGCCATATTGAGTGCAGTCCCAAACCATCAAGCCTCGAGTGTGAGTGGGTTATAAAGCCCTCGATAACCGAGTCTGCATCGAGGGAGGTTCAGCCCTACGTTTGACACAGGTGTGCGCAAATCAATTAAGTCCGGAATGGAAGAGCCAACCTACAAATGAGAGTTCCATGGAGTTTGTATCCCGAATTATAAATGAAACATTCTTACCTCAAACAGACATTTGATTGATTATTTTATGCATAGCCCTAAATGACGGAACCAGGGGGTAGCCTACAATGTAGCATATATTGGAACGAACATATTGTTTTACACTTGTTGATTTGATTATGCCACTTGTCTACCTATAGTGTATTGTCAGGACTGTGGATAAAACGAAGCAGATGAAGAAAATGCCCACAAGTTAATAAGGGACAGTGCTTATTATTTCCTTATAGTGTTATTAAGATTTGTGTTACTGTTATTTAAAGCTGATGAGGGGTAGTAACTGTCAGTTTGTGGCGGTGTCAGTCAGCCGGAGCGTCTATATGCATGACTTTTCTTATGATGACCCCCCTTGGAGGGATGGATAATTCATGCACGCTAATTAAGTGCCGCGATTCGCGGGCCGTAATGGCAGATTAACGTGTCATGACAAGTGGAATATATGCCTTAGCAGACTATTGTTCTTTTTCCCTGGTTTTGTATGCTGTCTGGTGCATGTAAAGGAAAATTAAACAGCGGATAAACACCCACCCGTTTCCTCCACTACAGACTGAGCTGGTAAAATTAAGAATATGCAGTTAGAAAATGTTTAACAAAAAATAAATGATGCAGCCAAAGAAGCATGGGAGTGAGTTTGTTTTTATTCAATACCACATTTTACTCTCACATGCGTAGCCTATATTATTAGGCTATATGAATGTAAAGCCGCGAGGGTGACTCCACAGCGAGTGACACTTGCTCACGGAGTGGGAGTGCATAGGGAGTCATTTGGGATTGGGCCCTCAAAACCTCTAGTGCACATCCTGTCTGTCATTCATAAACCAAGCCCACATATGATCAATGTTGCTGAATGACTTGCCCCAACTATCCAATTGTAACGGTCATGTTTCGCCACTGTGACTGCTCTATCTTTGCAATTCTACCTCTGTCCTAACAGTTAATTGAGAAATGTATACACTATTCACACTCACAGCCTGGAGGCACCAGCCATGCAGGTGGTGGAGTGGGAAGGGGGGAGCCTCCTGAAAATGTGGCGGCAAACGGATTGACTAATTAAAATAGAAAATCCCATTTACACATCGACTTTTCATATCTCGGGGCCCTGATTCGATACGCTTGATTCAATACCAAGTTCTGAAAAATCTCACCTGGGGGCAGTGAATATTTGCTAAAAGTCTAAATGCATGTGTAGAAGTGTGAGGAGCCTTCTGCTGCTGTCTTCCGGCCTGAGCAGAGCAGGTTTGCGCCCATGTTTAAACTAAATGAAGCAGTCCTATCTCATTCCATCCTGCTACTCAAGTCCTCCATACAGACCACCAGAGGCCCAGTCACTTCTGCCTCTACCGCTATCCCCCCCTCCCACCCCTTCGGTTATGTCCAATTCTTTTTTTCTTCCTCTTCTGCCGTGCACCACTGACTTTTATACGACAGTACCATTTCCCACAGGGGGCTAAAGAGCACACCAGGCAGTTAAGATTGTCAGGGGACATCCGTCTACCTTTGCGGGCTACCTCAACGAACAAACACACACAGTGCTTCAATAACATTCAGACCTCCACCAACCACACACTGTTTTTGTATTCGTATTATTATTATTTATTGTTTGCATTTTTTGTTAAAAGGGGGATTTAGCGATTCTGGAGAACACCAAATCTCAAAAGCGTTCTCCAGAATCGCTGACTCCACCTTGTTAAAGAGAAAGTCACCTTGGTGACTTCTAAATTTGTGATTAAGTCATGTCGGGAATTTTGTGTCTTAAGAGAGTTTTAACTCATCTTAAGGTCCTGCATTGAGGGGCCCTGCTTTCAAATACAGTTGAGATAACATTACAAGTTCAATAGATATTGTGCTCACAAAGCACATATTTAAAACTAAATAAAAATGTGGATAGTCGCGGCATCACAAAATAACTGACAAAAAGAAACTGGGAGTTATAGGTACTACTGCTGTTTGAACTGCACTTTGCATGACACCTTGAAGGCAACAGGGGACATGCACCTTAAATAGATATTACATTACATCTATTTTTGTCCTAAGTGGGCATCTTGAGAACCAGTTTCCCCTTATTTGTTAGTCCTTAATTATAAAAAAAACCTTGCTGAACTTCTTACTGCACCAACACTAATTTACCTGACTTTAAGTTGCCTTTCAACTTGTGAAATCCAATTAATCACACAGACCAATGATCATTTAAGTAAAAACCACTTGCAATTAGCCTTGTGTTTAGTGGATGCACCATGCACAAAACATTGATGTGTATTTGTGTGTATGTGTGTTTGTGGGGGGGGGATGGTGTGTGTGTGTGTGTGTGTCACATTAAATGAAGTGAACCCTGTGTAGGTGTGCCTGCCTTGGCGAAGGTAACACTCCATTACTTGTCCATTTCCTCTGCATGGCTGGCCCTGAGCCTTTTTTACCCACAGCAATAATGCTCTAATTATTGCTGTAAACACACACAAAGACCAGGGCTGCCAAGTTTCACCAAAAGTTTGGAGTGAGATTTTTTGGCCGAGGGACCCAAAACCGTGTCCTCTTTCCCACCCAATCATTTTTGCTAGTGTCCTGCAAGTTTACATATTGTTCATAATAAATCAGAAATAAAAGACATTTGGAAAATGTGATAAAACATCAAAAATCTTATTAAAATAAACAAATTCATGAATTGCAAAGTCGTAGGACAGGTTTTAATTAAACATTGGGTGTGGACATATTGTAAGTGGGGGTCTGGGGTTCCCCCCCAGAAAATTTTGAGCATTAAACACTTCATTTCCTGCATTCTGGCGAATTTTTATGAAGCAATGTGTGCCTTTTCTGCATTCATTTTTATGTAAAGTAAAAGAGAACATTCACGGTTTCGCTGACACAAATTTAATTGAATAGCCTACAATGCATGTGCAGTGCTTTCAAATATCTCCTGTAGCCTATTGTTAAAACATTTGGTTAAACTGTAATAAAGGTAATTATTCTATATGTATTCAACATTGTATGGGTTATCCAATTATCCAATTTCAATTCACCATTATTATATTAAATCTATGACACGTGATGTCTTCTCAGAACATATTTTTCCCACAGTAACCTCTAAGCTTAGTTACTCAATACATTCATTCATTTAATGTTGACAACATTTTAGAACAAAAATGTGTTGGTGTGTCAACCAGCCCAATAACATAATGCAAAACAAGCTTGAATATATCAAGTGAAGTGACTGATTTGAATTAAGGTGTTCTTACCTCTTTGTTCATTTAATACCGGCGTCCTTGTTGTCATTAATTTTCCATATAATTTGAACAAAGGGCGGGACTGGGAGGCGGCGGTCTTTTATTAGTTTTGTAGTGTAACGCAGGGGGGCGTGGCCGTGGTGGTTTGCCAAGTGGCTGCTGCGGCTACGGGCTGCACACGGCCATGGACCTATAAAGAAACCGTGCGTGCAGAAAGCATGGCAGAAAGAGGATGTCACGGAACTCAGTCCGTTTAGCTTTTCAAAATAAGACTTTCAAAGTAAAAGTACCAAAACAAAAATATATATTACGGGGATTCATTTCTCTGCGTGAGAAATTGGAGGTGTGGCGTGTGAGCGTGTGAACTGGTTGATATGCGTGTGTCTCACGGCCAAAGCGTGAGACTTGGCCGCTCTGCAAAGACAAACATTCGTTAGTATTTTACCACGCTAATTTCACTGAGCAACTGCTGTACGTTTACGTAACGTGCTGTAGGTTTTTACTTAGAAGTAGAATCAACAACTGAAACATTTCTTTGGCGCTTCTTGGGATTTATCTGAGCTCCTGTGCCAGTGTCAGGGGGCAACACCAGTTTGTAAATGGCGCCTGAGAAATACAGAGAGAGTTGGCATAATCTTTGCTTCAACTCATTTTGCAATGGCTTGAATGGTACCAAAAATGTACGCACTATAGCTCTAAGAAGACTGATGAGCAGCATAAGACACATCATCACTTGATTCAATTCATACGGTGGCCGAGCCATGGTACAAGTTGACAGTCTATGCATTACACAATAAGATGACACTGTAATGTTCCAGACAGGAGAGTGGAGTGTTATTGAGGCTAACAGTAATGTTTTTAGAGTGCGGCCTCAATATGTTTTTCTGTGAACTCAGATTCGTCTCGTGGCTTGTTGTGTCAGACGGACTGAAGAGGCTGCTCTGCCGTCGCTTCATCATACAATTATCCCCTGCAATGTTCTGCGCTTGCAAGTAAACAACCAAATATACTCATTTTAGCTGTGAAGTAGAACATTGTGTTTTTAACACTGAATAGTTATATCTTTAGCCAAGTTAATAGTGTGGCCCCAGGGATGGCAATGGAAGTCTCTTCATTGGCCTTCAGTTCATGTTGAGCTGTACATTCTGACCATCACTGTCAGAAGATCATCAAAGTCATTAGGCCACAAACTGTGGGGAACATTAATGTCTGTATAAAACATGACCCAGCAATCCATCCAAAAGTTGTTGGGATAGTTCAGTATGGATAAAACATAGCCATTCATAGCGCCTTGCAGCTATAGCTTGGCTAATACATGAAGTGTTGAGAGGGGCTGCTAAATCTTCTAAGTTATGCCCTCTCATTTGTTTAGTTATGTACCCAATGTCCCAAAATCAATGCTGTAATGATGTATCGATGTCCACATGCTACATGTAGCGCGTTTCATAAAAAAGGCAAACGAGAAGAGAGAGTGTTGGAGAACAAAAGCTAATGAGAAATAAAAGTGGAGATAAATCGCGAGGAGCACGACAGGTAGTAAACGAGGGGGGAAAGGAGCGTGCAGCCCGCTGGATCAATGGAGAGTGGATGAGAGTAAAACATTGTGAAAACAGATGTTAAAATGAGAGTGAAAGAGAGGAGGGCTATTTTGTAGGTTGCCAACTCACAGACACACACATACACACCCAACAACCCCCCACATGTTTGCTCAGCCTGTTTCGACTACATGGAATCCATATAGAATCTGCCAAGGCAACAGCAGCTCTGATTAATTCCCAGTGCTTTGCTCAGGGTCTCACAGGCCTTTCACAATGCTCCTGAATGCAATCAACAAGGACACACATGCTTCCATTACCACACACTACACACTTAAGGAGGCCGGAGCTTGAGTTCAGCCTTGCAAAAAAAAAAAAAAAAACATTCCCTCTGTTACTGCTAAAACCTCAACCAAGTCCACAGATACACAGGTAGGAGACCTTTTATTGAGTCTATGCCTGAAATAGCCCCAGGAAGCACACACTCTACAGTGGCCTTGGTATTGGTTCCATTCTATCTGATTTGTTCGTGCTGTCATCTTCACCCAACCCCCACCTAAAATAAATATCGAAAAATGTAATGACATTTAGTCAGTAGGCCGCCATTTTTATCCATCTTATCCCGGCCAACCTGCCTGTGGAAAGAAATTAATATCGCACAGAGGCGGAGGTCAAACATAAAACAGAATAGGCAATAAGGAAATACTCCTCCACCTGTGGCTCTGCAAGCACCACACACACACCATACATATTCAAAAGCACGGCGGGGAACTCAACCTGGTGCATGGTGTGACTCAGCAGTAGCGCACTGCTGACACCGTAAAACTATGCAAATTTTGAGCATCCGTGAATACATGCCGGCTTTATGCTATAGTATTCATGGAGTTTGTTATGGGCTGCATGGAATGGTCTCATGGGAGCCTTCTACTGTGTGTGTGTGTGTGTGTGTGTGTGTGTGTGTGTGTGTGTGTGTGTGTGTGTGTGTGTGTGTGTGTGTGTGTGTGTGTGTGTGTGTGTGTGTGTGTGTGAAAATAAACAGGCAGACCATGACAGTGCAATGTGGGTGCAACAGACAGTTAAGGGGAGCTAAAGACAATAAGAAGCACAGAACTTTCCAAACCGTCTCGTGCTCTCAAAAGCATACTAGGCTGAACTACTCATTTGATTTGAGAGGAACATGTGTGTTTGTACTGCACATGTTTATATCGTAGTCCCATCTGTGTTTATTTGTAGGCAACAAAAGCACTCTGGATAAGGTTAGGTGAAATAGTGTACCACAACTTGTGCTTCCGGCCACTTTATACTTTTTCCAATATTTAAAGGTGGTGTCAGCAATTCTGGAGAATGCTTGTTGTTGAAATCACTTTGTCAAAATCAGTGAAAATCTCCTCACGATTCGCTACCTGTCTGTACTGTGTGCTGAAAAGAAAGTCAAGCGTTACTATACAGCCTATGCGGCCCCTTTGTTTACATACCCTTTGTTTAGATACCAGTTTACAGAGCCTAGGCTGAGTATAAACACCATTTTTTGCAGATCGTTAGGAAATATTCGCTGATTTTGACTAAAAGGTGATTTCGACAACAAGCGCTCTCCAGAATCGCTGTATCCAGTCACTCCATCATTAACCAAGATCATAATCATACCCTCTCACGTAATTGCTTGGAATGCCTTAAGTAGGTTGCGTTCCGAATCACATACTTTCTACTATATAGTATGTAGAAAAAAGATTTAGGATGTCCCGATTCTTATGGCCAGATTTAGGATGGTTAGAAGTACCCGGATGTCCTACTTCATGCGGCCAAGATTGTTATTGTTGAAAAGTGCATCCTATTTGGGCGATTCTGACCCACAATCCAGTGCGCACGTGAAGTGACGTAACATCGACGAAGCCTCCATATGAAAACAAACGCATAAAAGCAAGAGGCAAGATCAAGGTGCAATGTTATGATGACATAAGAGAGTAAAGTACAGTATGTCCCAATAGTATGCCTACTGCATCCTAACTAGATTCTTTTTATCGTCGGATGTAGTATGTAGAATAGAAAAAAGAAAGAGTATGCGATTTAGAATGCAACCAGAGTCTCCTCTCAAACTGTGCTGTTATTTGGAGCTCGGTATATGAGACCCATATTTCCATAACACATGACAGGTTTAAGGTAATCTTAAAAAATTTTCATGCATCTACAATCTTTTTGTAACCTTACAGACGGCAGATGCACAGTGCAGATTTGCGTTTTTTTTTAAAGCCCCGTCCTGATTCAATTCCCTTGAACAAACAAGTGCTCGGGCTTAGGTGTTTAAACAGCTTAGCAAGTCTCCTGCTTAGACACAACACAGGCAGACATAAGCAGCTGTACTGCTAAATCTGCATTTAGAGGAGTGTGTTGCGTTTTTTTAAGTAGAGTAAAGGTGCGCCCACACCAAACGCATAGCGTACCTAAAATGTTGCTTGATCATTTTGTGTCAAAAATGGTTCTACGCACGTAACGCGCCTAGTCTACCTCCCGATAATTTATTTCCCCTAATCAACCATGGCTGCGATCAGACCTGACCCGACATAACAGCGTGCATGTCCGCACAAAAACAACGACACGGCAAAAAGACAAATAAACAGAAACTGAAAAGCACAAATTAGCATTAAAACAGCATAGGATATTCACGCAGCTCTGATATGCACACAAACAGCAAGGCAGCAACATAACAAACACATTTACAGCAGCATTGTGTACACGGCGGCACAAAATATTGTAAAGGCAAGTAGCCAACATTACCCTACCTGGCTGTGACAGGGGACCGTGGCTGGCGTAGATATAAACACCGGTGCTTCGCTGTACTTGTCGTGAAAGTTCCCCAGACATAGCCGTCATGTTTGGGTTCATAATATTGAGGCGCTAGCCGCACACAACCGGGTGAGTTAACTAATGCTATCCTGCGCTAACTTGGTTTATCGGCTAAAGCACAGCTGCACATATTCACTGAAATAACAAGGAAGCCCATTCTCCTGGCTCACTTTCCCCACGTCTTCTATTCCCGAGCGGCTTTTTCTTTGACACGGTTTTGGGTCCCTCGGCCAAACAATCTCACTCCAAACTTTTGGTGAAACTTGGCAGCCCTGTTGGGTAATGTTGGCTACTTGCCTTTAGTTTGTGCCACCGTGCACCAATGCTGCTGTAACTGTGTTTGTTATGTAGCTGCCTTGCAGTTTGTATGAATTTCCGAGCGGCGTGAATATGCAAATAAGCACTTTGAGTGGCCTTGTGTCTGAATTCTGCTATATAAATAAACTTGCCTTGCAATGCTGTTTTAATGCCAGGCTATTTGTGCTGTTCAGTTGCTGTTTATTTGTCTTTTGGCACAGTTGCTGGCCGTGTTGTTGTCGTTTTTGTGCGGACATGCACGCTTTTGTGTCAGGGTCGGGTCTGATTGCAGCCATGGTTGATTAGGGGAACTAAATTATCGGGAGAGAGACTAGGCACGTTACGCGCGTGGAACCATTTTCGCCACAAAATGATCAAGCAACATTTTAGATGCGTTACGCGCGTAGTGTGGCCGCACCTTAAGGCTGCTATCTATAGGCAATGCCATATGCACTTGATCAAGGCACCAAACCCCTACAGTAATTCCTCAGGGTGCCATCCTATAAGACAGTCATCTCTCATTTCATTAGATTCTTAGGTCATGTTATGTGTATTTTGGGACTTTGTGTGTTTAAATCATAACTGAATAAAAAATGTATTATACCCTAGGGAATGATAAAGTATTCCTTCCTCTTCTCTTCATTAAAACTCTAATCTTATTGAATATGGATTTGCATTTATGTTATTCCTATTCAATTTGATGAAGAGTTTCAGTGTTGTGCTACGAGAAGTCTTTTAGTTTGGTAAATCAGGGCTTCTCTGTAGGAAGAGGTTGGAGGGTCATGATTGCCGATCATGTGATGTGATACCTAAAATGGCCACACAATCTAAAAAGATAAAGTATCTTATTTTGAATTGAGTAGAAGTACAAAAGCATTAGCAGCAAAATGGGCATGTATGCTGTACCTTAAAGGAGAAGTAAGTGATAATGTTCCTTTTAGCTTACCTCCTGTCAGTCCTCTCCCTCGTCCCTACCAGATGAAAACACAGCCGTCTTCATCAGATAGTACTGCAATGGAGAGCAGCGAGTCATCATTCACAGGCACAGAGACCCGCCTCTTTATAGCGCTCTGTCTCCTAATTGGATAAGAACGCGCGGGATACTCAAAATGTATCCGGCAATTACTGCAAAGCTGAATGACTGGGAGACCTGTGTTATGAACTGTGCATACTGTTTAAGTGATTGATGTATGAATAGAGTCATTTCATACAAAAAACATCACTTATACTTCTCCTTTAATTAAAATGACTCATTGTGTAGAATGGCCTATTTCAGAGTAATATATATATCCCATAATCGGATAATTATTGTTGGATGCATTAATGTTTTAATTAATGTGTTCATTAATGACTTCATATGCAGCTGCGTAGCTCAATTCATAATACACCAGAATGTATTAAAGCTAAGTAATTCGGCACGTTGGCGACACCTTTGAACAAAAGCGGTAGTATTTTTACGACGCCAGCTGTCGTGAAGCTTTTTTCTAGCTCGTGCAGGGCGTGCAAGATTCAAATAATCAGGAAGCAATATAGTGCGTGTCCGTGTGTTGAAAGTGTGAGGGCACCGGACTCTTTTCGGCTCGGTGAGAGTGGTTAGTGACACAGCATCAACTACACCTGATTGCAATGAGTTGATCCATTGTCACCTCTCACGGAGCTGAACGAGTATGTGTCCCCACACAAAGCGAATGAACGAGAGACGGCAGTTAGTTATGGATCACGATGAGGTAATGTGTTTATGTTGTTGTAAATAATGACTATTTCAGATGAATAATGGTCATCTGATGATGGTAAATGGACTTGTATAGCGCTTTACATTGTTTTTTGTACACATTCACCCAGTCACACACCGATAGCAGCAGCTACCACGCAGGGTAGGCTTAGCACTACGGTGCTAAGCTAACTAAGCTAACTATCGGGAGCAATTCGGGGTTCAGTGTCTTGCCCAGGGACACTTCGACATGAGGCGGGGAGATGGGGGATCGAACCTCCGACCCTGCACACCAGAGGCGCGCTCCCTACCCACTTCGCCACTGCCGCCCCTGCTGGTGAGGCAAAGTAAACTTCGTTTTAGTAGGCTACCGCTCATTCATTTAGGAGTAAACACTGCAGTCTAGGTTCGCTCCGTGAAATTGTGTATACGTTGCTTGGCAACGCCCTCCCGCCCGCCTATCACTCTCCCTTTTAGCTTTTCTTCATTGCATTTTCTTTTTTTTTTTTGATGTTTCAGCCCCGTTATCAGTCATTATGACGACAAATAACTGTCTCAAACAAGGCTCGCTCCCCTTCTAGGGTGACCAGATCGCATTTCCATTACTTTTCACACGTCCCGCAAATTGAGACGTTGTCCCGCATTGTTATTGAAAGTGAGTCCCCCTTTTTAAATGCGTGTTTTATAATCTGGCATTTATCCGATAGCTGTGAGGAGACAGCAGTCTCCGTTTGTCTGTGTGTGTGTTTGTCTGTGTGTGTGTATCGGGCTGCTGGGCTCAGTGGGCTCTGTGAAGGTGCTGCCTGCAGTGCTTCAGCGTTTACCTTCCTGTTACTTCAAAATAAAAGCCAACTCCCGTTTGTCAAGTGAAATGCTAATGTGAAGCCAGTGAAATGCTTTTAATGTGAAGCCGCAGCCTTAATGCTCTATTTGTTTAACAGTAGCTAACTTAACTGCTGCGCGCTGATCTAAAGATAGTGTTTTTTTTAATATAGAAAGCCGTGTCTCTGGCATTACCGGTGGTGACACGAGTTTATTTTGCTAAAAAAACGGCACTTTGTCCCGCACAAACGTAGTCTTTGTCCCACATCTGGTGAATTGGGATCTGGTCTCCCTATCCCCTTCCCTCACCTGGAGTGATATGCTTCTCAAATCGCGTTCCTGCGCCACACTGAAATCTGCGACCAATACGGACGGATATGTGACCATAGAGCATGCACGCGTGAACCGAAAATCGGACTGGGTGTACGACCAGATCAAATGCAGTAATAAAAACTATATAAAAACGTCTCGTTTGCTGTTAAAGGTAATTTATGATTATGAGAGGAAACATGAGGCTGTTTAAAAGATATTTAAATGTTACTCGTTGCCGCTTTAAGATAATTATTAAGAGGAAATGTTGGCAGATCCAAGGGGATTTGCCTGCAATAACACACACTTATTGCATTCTATGCATTAGACATACATAATAAAAGATAAAGACTAAATTCATGTGCATATACTCTGTTCATATTATTCATGATGTAGTGCAATACATCATGCTGCTAAAAAACATTTAGTACAGGTGCAATCACAGCAGTAAAGAAGTGCTTTAGCGTCTGAATAAACGCCTACATTCTGTAATCCGAACATGCACACATCTATGGGAACGTAACTGATTGGTATGAGAAGCCAGGTGTCTGTTTGGGCTCAGAAAGCCTTAAGTAGTATTTGAATGTGGGTGTTAGTGTGACCAAATTCTACTTGACAACCGTCCCGCCCTCCTCTCCTCCCTCCGATCTCAGGCAATCTGTGCGTCATGTAAATTTAAGTGGATCTGAAGATGCACAGAGAGAGAGAGAGAGAGATGAAATGGAAAGTGTGGAAGAAATGTGTGTGTGTGTGCGCGATGCCACACAATTGAAGTGACAAGGCAGAGACAATGTTCCTCTGATCAGGGTGGCAGACATGACAGAGCAGAGTTTTAGACTGGAAGTCAAACAAACACACACAGACACACACACACATACACCATAGAAAACCCATTGCTCTCCTCCTCCTTCCTGTCACCTACTCATGTTTGATTCTACATTGTAGTCTACAGCTTATATTTTTAGTTTTTAACAAGTGAAGCACTTAAATGAAGTGCAGAATGTATTTCTGAAATCTGAAGTTCAGAGTAATTAGCCTACTGTCAAATGTGGGTGACATGTGTATGTGTAAATAATTGTTTCAAGGTGTATTTGTTTTTTTAAACCGTTCAACTATTGTCCAAATACTTTTTTTGTGAATTGTAAAATGCTTTTGTGACAGCAATTAATTACTTGCAAGTCATCACACACACAGTCAACAATTGTGGTAACACGCATTTGTCACCAGCACTGAGATTAACTTATCTTAGTAGAAGTATTGTATAAACCTAGATGAAAACACAATTCAGAAAAATACTTTACACCAGTGCTTCTCAAATGGTGGAGCGCGCCTCCCTGGGGGGCGCCGTGAGTTGTCAGGGGGGGGGCGCGGGCTGCCTTGATTTCCAACTGACAAACATATATATATATTTTTTTTTTAAGTGCTAGCAAGCACGATGTGTGCTTGTGTATGGTCATATCTGCGCGAAAGGCCGCAATTTGCAGTAAATAAATGTCCACGTGTCTCCAAGTGTCTCTGTAGGCTATTTAAAAAGAAATCAAGCAAGTAGACTAATAATAACATTAATGAATTATTGGTTATCGCATCACAGAAGGCCTATTGGCCTATAATAATAAAAAAACACCACCTTAACTATGTTTACAGTTTACATTTTTTTTGAATGAAATGCAAACCTCAGTGAATCATTTGCTCTTGTTTCTCTGTCCTGAGATTCACAGACTGAGCAGTCTTGTTTAAATGTTACAAATTGAGCTAATAAACTGAACTTTGAATTTTTTTGCTGCAGAAGTTATCTCAGCTAATTTTTGTTATCTAATTTGATAATAAGGTGATTGTATGCAGAATGCTCGTGCCAGAAACTCATACAGTGGTTTTGTACAGATAAATAAATAAATATTAGCAGGTTCTCAATAGTATTTCAATTTAGGGGGGTCGAAAAAAACTCTGTCCCTTAGGGGGGGCATGACAGAAAATAATTGAGAACCACTGCTTTACACCTCAGTGATAAATATCAGCCTCCCTTCTCCTGAGCAGATATCGATGGTTATTTCACCAATTTTGTTGTTCACCTCAGAGTGGCGAGATGGAATCCATTCCTGCCTGGTTGGCAGCGAGCGTGACTGTAGGAGAGAAGGTAATTTGGCTGGCTGGCACCCTCTAGCATCTCTGTGTCTGAGGTGTTGAGCTATCTCAGCCTCTATTTCCAAAGTTTACCTCAAACAAACAATAGCGGCAGACACACAAAAAAAAAAAACTCACACACAAACAAAGTCGGGACGCCCTGAACAGTTGTCTAGTTTGATCAGGCTTTTGCAAACAATCTCCTGAGGAAGTAACTTTGTTTTTTGTAAAAAAGGACACATAATACAAACTTTTTTTTCCACCTGTCATTACAGTTTATATAACTTTTGAAAGTATACATTTATATATATATTTCATATTTCAACAGGAAAATCAAACATCTCTTCATTAAACAGGCGCATCGTCAACTAAGCAGACTTTTGAAATCAAGGACAAAGATTTGAAGAAACATATAGTGTCAATTGGTTTTGTTCAGGAGTGTAGTGGCCAAACAATTGGGATCTACAAGTAAACACACATATCTAATTTAAAAAAAACACAGAAAGGGATATCAAGAAATGTCAAAATCAAAGTACCAGCCATAAATATGGATCCAACCCCCCCACAGATGTGTCAGTCAGTGTAACGGAAGATTGTCAGGATGAATTATATGGGAGACTTCAAAAAATCACACTAAGGAAACCAACTCCTTCAGATTATTTTACAGAAAAAATACCTGCGACTGACATTAATCCTAAAGGATATAGATTGCATTATCACCGCGTCAAGGACTGGAAATGTTATTCGCAGCAGAATGCTAGATAACACAGTGATGCTTAAAGTGTGTCTACAGTACGTAACTTTTGATAGAATAAATATAACATTCTTCCTTTTGAATTTAAAGTTGAATAAAAACACTTTTTCTCAATTAAAGGTGCAATATGTAACTTTGGGTGGGTCAGAGAAGTGAACAGTTTCTAAGGTATATTCTCATAACTGAATAAACAAACGTTGCTCACAGGAAAATTGGATCCCTGGAACACTGTTTGAAGTTAAAAAAGCTACCCGAAAAGTTACTGTTTCACTGTTGTTGTTTACAGCAGCACGGCCCAAAGTTTTGTTTACAAACATATTCTAGTCTTATGTTCTGTTCCAGGTGCCGCAAAATAATTTTGTTTACTTATCATGATATAATTATTCAATACCAAGAATTACATGTAGAGTAAAAATATTTAGTCAATTAACTGCAGGCTCTGAACATGTAAACAATTACCCCTCCCCTGAAACTGCATAGTGCACCTTTAAATAGACTAAGAGGTTTGTTTTGTCACAGTATGATCAGCAGCTTACTACTGAGGCTAATGTTAGCTAATGCGAGCATACTTTCCATGGGTTTCCTATTTTTCTCTGGTACACTATGGTTTAATATTTACCATTATCCTATGAATGTCCTTTGTTGTCACTGATGAGCAAAAGTTACATAGATTCACTAAAATTTTTACAAATACTTTGGGTAAAGGCAGAGGCAGAAGAGTTGAGCAAATATTCAAATTAATTTAGGCATTGTCAAGCAACGTGGTCATTAAAGTAAAAGCTAAAGTTACATAGTACCTAAAATACATGTTTAAAATCAATACAATGTTGTTAATAATCACAGTAGTTATTGGTGCTGTAAACGTGTTTTGGAGAGCTGCACAACATGCGTTTTGGCAGAGGAAGGAAGAAAAGTGCATTTGGAAAGAAGAGGAATGTCTTCCTGAGTTCTCACTGAAAAAGGACTTCTGGAATAAAACTTTGAAGACTTCCAGAGTAGCACCACCGTGGCTTTTACTGTTCAACCGTTTTCAACTTCCTAAAATGGAAAAGCAGATTTCCTACACACGACTGCTCCATGGTGTAACGCGGTCCAACTTTCTGTCCCCCCCCCACCCCCGATGGAATGAGTCCAAACTTTAACTCGCCATCTAGCAAGGCACTTTTTGATCTAAAGACATATGGAATGATCATTTTAAGGAATTTGAAAAGCAGCCCACCAATAAAACGTAAAAAAAAGAAAAAGGTATGATTGTGTCATGCTTAAATTGCTAAAAGGTTAAACATCAAGGTGCCTTCGGGAGATTGATGGGAATGCCAGACATACGTAAGTTGACAGCCAGGGTTAATGTGTTAAAATTTCAGGAGTTCTGTGATCCTCAAATGGCCAGGTATGAAACACTTTCTTCATTTCTAAAAGTATGCTGAATCTTTAGGTCTGTATTCTTCTCACCAATCTGTCTTCAGGTAGAGAGAGCAGCACCAGGGCACATCAACAGCCCTCAGCATCTGATGTCTTGTTTTCACTGAGCAGTACAGTTTGATTTGGTCCGGTATGGTTTCCTATGGAACGGTAACCCTAGATCTGGCTTCCGTTTCCACTTCCGTTTCCAACAGTAACCTTTACTTGGTTGGCTGCGGTAGGTATACAGTATGCCGAACAGTGTTAGCCGTAACTACACAGTGTAGCTGTCAATACATTCAATGAAGAGGAAGAACCCAATATAGCAGGGTTTTTCAAAGTGTGAGAGAGTGAGCCCCCCCTCAGAGAACAAATTTCAGCGAAGTTCTAAATCCCTGTGTGTTTTGAAAGATCTTTTAATTATTTTACAGATGTAAACATATTTTTTAAAACATTCTAAAAAAATTGTGTGTTTTTAAACACATTTTTGAATACATTTTAACATCTTTATCTAAGTATGTTTTTGTTTTGTTTTTTTAAAATACATTTGAACATGTTAATCACACCCAGTGTTTTTTCGCTAGTGCCTCCTATGTCCTGCTGGGGGAAAATAGTAGCCAGCAGAGAACCAGACCCTCCTAGGGGGGTCCGTGGGTATGCCACCCCGGGAGATTTTCTTTCACCTTTTTTAAAGTGAAATGCATGAATCTGGTGCACTTTGAGAGGAAAATTAAGAGGCTTAATATGAGGAATTTTGTGTGAACAAATCATTTGGAGACACTGGGTCTGATTAATTAGAATCTATTGAAGAAAGAAACATGGATTTTTCATAAAAATATTAATTTAAAATAAAAAAAATTATGCAGGGTCCTCTGGGTTGGGCTCTTTTTCTTTAACAAGACCTATTTCTCTGTAATATAATGAATGCATTTAAATGCAGTGAGAGGAACGAAGCAGAATAACTCTTGTGCAGCTATGCAGTGATGTTAATATAAAAAACACAAAACAAAAAAATAAAAAATAAATTTTTTTTCACATTCATCCGCGCCCCCCCTGCCTTAGTACTTGTGGGGCGTGTTTTCAAACACGTTTGAAAACCACTGCAATATAGTAAACTAGGAGCTGCATGTCGAAATTTTTCTCTTAACACAACACTTTACACTCTTGCCGAGGTGATTACACATGGTTGTTCTGTGGTATCTCTCGCACAATATGACTACCCTGTCGACCAATCAACTGACTGCAGAGTGTAGCTCCGCCCTCTTGGAGACCCTTTGTGACCGCCTGGTACCCCAACAAAAGGGTGACGGAAAAAACGGCACAGTTGTTTATTGGAAATGCGAGTAATTGTGTGCAGTACCGTACCAAACCAAACTGTACCGCTCAGTGTGAAAACGAGGCTAAAGTGAAGAGGGGAGTGTTCACAGGTCAGTGGTGATGACAGGTGTGACTCCGTGGATGAGCAGTGTGGGCCCCAGGTCCTTAGTCAGCAGCTCCAGCTGGTGCAGGTAGGTGGTGTAGCGCCGGGTGTCGGCTGGGGGGCGGGGCAAGTAGAGGAAGCGCACGGCGGGGGCAGGCTGTGCTGCTGCCAGGATCATCTTATTGACGGCTGACAGGTAGTCATCGGACAGGCGCGTGGCGTTAGACGGGAAGCTGTTCACATAATCATCTTCGTTCTCCTCTTCCTCCTCTATACTGGGCTTCCTGTCTTCTTCTTCTTCGTTGGTGTCGGACGATTGCGGCTGCTTCCTGGCCCACTCGCCTTGCCGCTGCCAGTGTAGCGCCACCTGCTGGTCCCAGGGCACGGGGTAAACGTGGGCTTTGATCCTCAGATCCTTCAGCAGCAGACCCAGCTTATCCTCCGAGCCTCTCACACTGCGACCTTCCTCCACGCACAGGAAGAGACGGAGCGTGGCCTTGCGCCAGGCTCTCACCATGTTGAGGATACAGGCCAGCTGCAGCAGGAACAGGGAGCAGGTGTCCACGTAGCTGCTGGAGTCTGGACGCAGGAGATTGACTGGCCACACGTCTACATACACGGGTCCCTTAGGGGAGAGCACCTGGGCCCGGTCGAAGTCACAGAAGTATCGGGCAAGCACCACGTTCTTCAGCATCTTCATGGCGTCGGCGATGACGGCCACATACTCCCGGTGACCCAGGACTTTGCCGTTGCCGTCCCCCTGTTCGCCCAGGTCTTGCTGCCTGTCGCTGGAGCCGCGCAGGGGGGCAAAGTGGAACATAGTGGATCCGTCCTCCAGCTCCTGCAAGTGGGCAGAAAGATCTGTGTACTGAGTGGGGGAGAGGTTGGGATCAATCAGCTTGTCCTTAGGAAGACAGTCGTCGTAGAATCCAAGGACCAGCGTGTTAGGACGCATCCCGCCTATGAGAAGAGGAGAAAAGAAAGATGAGCCAAAGATTGAGATTCTGACAATCAAATGCAAGTCTTTTCTTCAGTGTTACCATTGATTTCTTGATATGTTAAGTGAAGGGTAGAGGAAGAGAGGATTGGGGATTTTTATCAGATGAAGAGGAGAAAGTGTGAAGAAGTCAAGTACCTGAGTGAGAACTGGTGGGGAGCCAAAGAGAGAAAGAAAGGAGAAAGAGCGGGAGAAAATAAGAGTGGTCAAAATTAAGACATGAGTGAAGCAGGTAGACAGAAAAATAACAAGGAATGAACTACAAGTCAGGTGTCTTTAAGGTTTGGAGTGGGTGTTACTGTAGGGCACAGCATGACCAGAAACATTAGTTAAGCGTTATAAGCGGGACTAAATGAAAAGTGAGATTTAAAAAAAGAAAAACAGCTGACAGCAAGCTGAAATACATGAACTAAAAATTACATTGAAGCAAAAACTTCACATGGTGGCTTTAATAAAGAAAATTGTACTTATAAATACAGATATCAAGGTATAGGCTTCCCAGTGTCCGCATTGCCCATCAGAGGCATTCTGTCGAGAAGACTGTGACACTGACCTAGTCCAGAGATGAAGAGGAGATGTTGGACTCCGTGACGCACAGAATCGGCCAACGTCAGGTTGACAAAAGCTTTGATGTTTAGATGATCCACCAGGGACAGCCAAGAGTCATACTGGGACTGCAGAGGGTCCGACGGTAGAGTGTCTGCGAGGGGGGGGGGGGAGAAAAAAACAAAGATAGGAGGAGGTGAGACACGTAGCGAACACTTATATAGAGGTGTGTTAGGAGTCAAAAGAGACTGAAGGAAAAGTAAGTATGACAGTAGGGCTGTGCAAATAATTGAATCTTTGATTGCGATCGCATTTTTCGTATTCCAACAATTATGACTCACAAGATTACAAGATATTGTTTTGGTCAACGTCAGGTCAGGACATGTTTTGATTTTACAGTTGAACTATATTTAAAATCAAAGAAATCGACTGTTAAAAAAAAAAAAGACAGCTTTTTCCCAATACATTTCAAAATAAAGTTACTAAACGCATGATGTTTCCAACACCAATGTAAATATTGTGTTGAATTATCGTGATCTCAACATCAATCAAAATAATTGTGATCATGATTTTTTTTGCTTTAATGGAGCAGCCCCCTCTATGACTGGAATACTGGAATTAGAGCGTGACAGACATACGATACGAGATGCTGAGATGCAAGAGCAAATGACAGCGTGGACAGAATGTGAGACGGAGAGAAAGATACTGGGGAAAAAAAAACAGGCAGGCAGGTAATCAATCATTCAAGAAAAAAAAATCAAAAAACGTAAAAGCGCAATCCAAAAGCCACATCAAAGAGCTTTTCATAGCAGAGAAGTAGACCTTTAAAACTCTAAGATCACTGTTCTTCCTATATAAGAGTTCTTTGTATTTAGCTTAAGAGAATAGATAAGTAAGGGGACACATGGATGGACTTACAAGGAGGGCAATGTGGGAAGTAGCTGGGAGTCATCAACAACAAAGCCCTCTTCAATGTAATTACGTGAATGAATAACTCCATATTTCTCAAAAAACCCAAGTGCCTCATCAGCACAAGGGCTCTTCAGCCACTAATACACATATAATTATTTTTTTCAAAACTAAAGAGGATTTGTGAAGACTTCATTCAGGGTCAGTCCCATTCTCCCATCAACCCCTCCCCCAAAGACAAAGAAAACAATCATGACCCTGCTCCTCTTAGAATCTGTTAGTGTGTGGAGAGAAAGGAGAAGCCTCTTGAGCATTGGGCGTGCAATTTGTCCCCTCGGACAAAAAATCAAATAGAAGCAGAGGAGCTGATGTCATGGAGAAAGGTCTAGCATTTTTAAAAGACACACTGAAAGATGCATTGTGAAGAAGGCAGGCATTCTTCTAATTCATGCACCAACATGTATATTTTGAAGAAAAGAAAAACTCACCCTGCTCTTGAACGATAACACTTAAGTAAAGTCGCAAATACTACTACTTTTTCCGTTAAAGAGTGAAACAATAACAACCATTTGCTTTCACAATTCAGCAGTAATGTTGAAGCTGAAATAATAAAAAATAAAAAAGCTTTGTCATTGCCTCCTCTAATCATCCTAATAAAGTTTGATTATCTCAAAACTATATCTCATCATCTTCCCTGATTCTTTCTGCCCATAATTATTAGTCGGGCTGTCACACTGTGCTTGTTCTGATGAGAAACGGTGCAGTGAAGTAGCTGGTCAAGTACTCCTGATGACCTGATGTTACGGAAAAAGAGCTCAAGGAGTTGTCCTAGTTTGCGACGCCTGCCCTGGTTTACTGTTGTTAAATTAGATTGTGTAAGCCATTGTGTTCTTTAAAAGTAGAGGTGTAATTGTTGGCTAACCAAACAATGCACAACACCTTTGATGACAAAGGGTGTTGATCTTCCTTGGATGGGAATTATTGTCGAAAAAATATGCACTGACATCAGACATCATAACGCTTTTACCTCTACCTCTATTGAACGGCACTGGTTTATTCCATTCATAATATGCTGGTTTATTCGTAAATGGCAATATTCCCATAGCTACTGCACATGGAAACAGCTTATTTGGAGTATGGGGCCTTAAAGGCCTACTTCACCGGTTGGAATATGAAGGTGTATTGAACTTGGAGATCCTATGAAGTATAAATGTGCAAAAAAAATTGAAATCGGATCATCCTAGCCTGAGAAAAGGCAGAAAGAGTGTTTTATGGTCTCACTGTCTAACCCTACATTAGACATATTCCAACCGGTGAAGTAGGCCTTTAATAAGAATATGCTGTGCAGGTAAACGTGGTCACTGTCCGGTTTCCTGATCATGTTCAACTGATTCATCACCAGGTTTTTCAAAATAAGAGTCAACTCCATCGTGTGTGTATAAAGTCAATGTAATATACTGAGTAGCAAAGTTCAACACATCACATACTAGACAGTGTGTGAGTGTCCTTACTGAGGTCTCCCAGGTGGACGTGTCCCAGCACGTAGAGGCCGCTCTTCTTGATGTCGTTGATGAAGGTGATCAGACCCACACTGCTGCGAGGGTTGGACACCATCAGCAGAATCTGAGGCCTCCAGAACTTCACATGGTCCTTCCTCACATCCAGCATGAGCAGGTACTTACGCACCTACAGCAGAGACAGGAGAGAATTGGGATGAGGGTTTTGATTAGAAAGTATGTTCATCAAATACAATACACTTTCCTGGTTTCCTTCCAGCATGTATTTTGTTTTTTAAATGACATAACGTGTAAAAATCTGGTGGTTAATAAACAAGTCCCAACAAGCCCACAGGAGTGCTTAGTGATGTTGTAAAGTGTATCTTTTGACCTGCTCCCCTTGACTACTAGCGTTTGAGCTAAGCTAACCTGGATGAGCGTCCTTTGCTCTATTTCTACATCATAAATGCACGCACTGTTACAGAAACGGTTTCTGTCACCCTTTCCTGAGCCGGAGAGTGAGTTGGCAAAAAGCTAAACATTTCAAATATTGAACTATTCCTTTAAACCAAAATGTCTCTGCAGTTGTAAGAGGACTTGTAATCCATGTCTTGAGGTGATGGGACTCTTAAAACACTTGTGGAGCAGATTATTTTGCATTACATTGGCATTTACGGCCTACAAATTTGATATAGGGCATGCCTTGGGCTTGCAAAATCACTGCAGGCTTTTAATTAAGGAAATATAAAACTGGCCATATACTGTACAGTATAGACATGAACAAGTCTCACTTATATACTTAATATTGGTTTCATGCTTTTGATTTTCCTCCATGATCGGAGACGTGTGCAGAAAGGGGAAGTATCTTTTATGGATCATTGGTGCATTATGATCTCACGTGGGGTCCATGCAACAGCTTATAATAAAACCCAATAATGAATGTCACATCCACAATTATACTGTATCATCTCATATGCACCAGGAACATGGATGTGTTAAATCAACCACCTTTAAACATGACTGTTAATAGCCCAATTTGACGTTAAGAGAGAGTTGCTGTGCTGTATATGTTGCATGTATAAGTGCATATTAAAGCCAACCCACATAGTCTTCTACAGATTAACTGCCATACAAGCTCAAAACCATTAGAAGCTACTGTATATTCAGGTTTAGGATCAGGTTACTCATCTAAGTTAATTTCACATGTTAGTTTATTATGTGGAATTGATGGGAAGACATGGATGATAATAAAACATACCAATTAAACACTATGGGAATACTACAAATCTCTGGCTGATGCACCCACAAGGTCAATTGAGTAGCTTTGTTGGAGCTTCAGCATATTACATGTACCTTCATCAGCAGCTTGTACCTGAAGGCCATGAAACAAACTTTGAACCTCAGCTTCTAGTCCAAAATTAATTGAGAGAGGCCCTTAAATCCCAACAGTTCAAGTCAGAAAAGTAAACAGTCCACTGACTTTAGGATGAATTGAAATGCGCAACTGTGATGCTATGTTTAAGCATGTCACATATGAACATTTAAGTCGTTATACCAAATTAAAATGAATAACATGTATGGGGGGGGCTCCATCCTATATGTATGCATGTGCTGCAGGGGATTCTCTTATGTAGAAAAACACATTAGACCTCTAATCAAAAACCCATTATGATGGAGGAATGTGGCAGTCCCAAAGGGTTTGTTTGTACTGTATGTATCTGGGTGCACTGCATACGTGGCTGTACTTGTATACATGCATAAATAGCACTTATGTCAATCAAGCTGTTCACCTGTGATCGCCTATGCTTAAATGCTAGTGTGTATTTGTTTACATTAATGCATACTATAACACAACCATCATTAGGATTCTGACAGTGTGTTGATGAGGTGGCATCAACGCACCATTATGGAAATTGCATCAAGTGGAACCAAACATTAGATTTAAACCTATACAGACCACTAGGAATGATTAACACTCACTGTATAACCTCATTGGAATTAACAACCATTAGCTTGGTGACGACACACCCGCCATGTTAACGTCTGCTGTCGACAATGTGGAGTCTAGAGCACTATGCGACTATATAGCCAATTAAAGCCGTAGGCCTTCCTTCAATGGAAGAGTGTCGCTTTAGAGTGAATACAAATACCTTATAATGACTTCCACTTGAAAAAATCTCAAGGTATATTTAATAGATTTAATAGGCAATCTTGGGCCAACTAAAAGACTCCACTTAGGGATTTAGCCTGAAAAGAACCAGATAGAAATAAAAATCTTGCCTCTCTTGATTGTCTTCAGGGATACTAGTTTAGCTCCAGGTTCTGAAGCTGCCAAGTGTTAGTGTGTGTGTGTGTGTGTGTCTATACAGCCGTCATTCAAAAAAAAAAAAAAAAAAAGCAACCTTTTCCAACTTTATTACCATCGTAATCACCATAACTGTTTTCCGTCCAGTAATTGCCGCAGGGAAACGAACGAAAAAAAAAGACGTCTCAGAGGCACAAAGTCCTACTGCCTCCACTCATCTAATCATCTGTCTCTCTTTATCTCTCCATTTCCCCACTGTCTTCTCATCTGTCAGGCTATCATCATTTCTCTGTGGCTTCAGTCTCATCCATCACTTAAGTTTCTCAATCACTCATCCCCCTCTCCTTGCTTATATTCTGTCTCTTTCCCCCTCCCTCCCCTGTGATACCATCAGTATTTCTTGCCTCCGTTTGTCTTTTTCTGCGTACTCTTTCTTTCTCTCCTAAACACCGTTGTCGGCCGCCCGTTATCTCCCCACAGTGTGTTGTTTTGTTTGCGAGTTGTTGTTGTCTCCCGTCCCCTGCTTCAATGTCACCCAGTTGGCAGCCCGCCCGGCACACTGGCTCCTGAGATGACTGTATGTATGAGATATGTACATGCACTCGCTCAGCGTCTCCCGCAAGGCCTATTAGTGAAATCTTATAAAGTGGACTGGGCTCCTTGCCAGGCACGGGTTGACACTTTTGCACAGTTTTAAAGAAAGGAGGCACTTTTTTAAATCAGTTAAAATGACACACAATTTATAGCCCTGGTTCTTGGCACTTGTATATTATTAGTTACATTGTTTGTTGAAGTGGCTAGGAGGAACTTTATGCTTTTGTTGATTCTAGCGCCGTCTTTGAACAAAAGCGGTAGTCTTTACAACACCAGCGCCTGCTGTCTAAAACATATTTGTAAGTGTGAGCCAGCGGCCCGTGCTTTAATTTAGAAATAAAGTAAAAGAGAGACCGCACTATAGGTCGCAATGATTTCATGTATTTACAGTCATATGAAAAAGTTTGGGAACCCCTCTCAGCCGGCATTATAATTGACTCTGCTTTCACAAAAAAAATATAAAAGTGGTTTGTCTTTAATTTACCAGGAACAGCTAAGTACTGGGATGTTTTCCAAACAACGATTTTTTGAAAAGCAGTATTTGGTTGTATGAAATAAAATAAAATGTGAAAAACTGGCTGTGCAAAAATATAGGAACCCTTGTGGTTTTGTTGATTTTAATGCATGTAACAGCATGTAAAACTGATGACTTTAAACACAAAGTTGGTTGGATTTTGTTGTTAAGCCTTGAACCTCATAGAAATGTCTGTTTAATCATGAGAAAATGTATTTTAGGTGCCTAAATGCAAGTTGCACTTCTCTTTGACTCTCTGCTGAAGTGAGACAGAATGGGATCATCAAAACAGCTCCCAAAAGATCTGAAAAACAAAGATTGTTCATTGTCATGGTTTAGGGGAAGGCTACAAGAAGCTTTCCCAAAGGTTTCAATTGTCAATTTCGACTGTAGGGAATGTTGTCAGGAAATGGAAGGACACAGGCATAGTGGCAGTTAAACCCAGGCATGGCAGACCAAGAAAAAAACAGGAGCGGCATAGGTGGAGGATTGTGAGAATGGTTGCACACAATCCACAGATCACCTCCAAAGACCTGCAAGAACATCTGGCTGCAGATTGGGTATCTGTACATCGTTCAACAATTCAGCGCAATTTGCACCAAAACATCTGCTTTTTATAAAGACCAAATAACTTAATTTTTGTCTCATCAGTCCAAAGCATCTTCTTCCAATATGAAGCTGGCTTTTGTATACTCCATGCAACTGTATCTGTGGCATCGGCGCAGAAAGGGCTTCCTTCTCATCACCCGGCCATACAGATGTTTTGGTGCAAATTGCACTGAATTGTAGAACCATGTACAGATACACAATCTGCAGCCAGATGTTCTTGCAGATCTTTGGAGGTGATCTTTGGGTTGTGTGCAACCATTCTCACAATCCGCCGCATATGCCGCTCTTGTACTTTTCTTGGTCTGCTAGACCTGGGTTTAACTGCAACTGTGCCTGTGTCCTTCCATTCCCCGATAACGTTCCTTACAGTAGAAATTGACAATTGAAACCTTTGGGAAAGCTTCTTGTAGCCTTCCCCTAAACCATGACAATGAATAATCTTTGTTTTTAAGATCTTTTGGGAGCTGTTTTGATGTTCGCATTCTGTCTCACTTCTGCAGAGAGTCAAAGAGAAGTAGAACTTGCATTTAGGCACCTAAAATACCTTTTATCATGATTAAACAGACCTTTATATGAGGTTCAAGGCTTAACAACATAATCCAACCAATTTTGTGTTTAAAGTCATCAGTTTTACATGCATTAAAATCAGCAAGACCACAAGGGTTCCCATATTTTTGCACAGCCAGTTTTTCACATTATATTTTATTTCATAAAATTAAATACTGCTTTTCAAAAAATCTTTGTTTAGAAAACATCCCAGTACTTAGCTGTTCCTGGTAAATTAAAGACATACCACTTCTATCTTTTTTGTGTGAAAGCAGAGTCAATTATAATGCCAGCTGAGAGGGGTTCCCAAACTTTTTCATATGACTGTATATTTGACTATGTAATATGACGATGGGGAAGCAACATACACTTGGATTTAGTATCGTTCAGTTGCAAATAGTAAGGCTAATCTGATTCAGGAAAGGGGGGGGGGGCAGTACCACCCCTTGTCACACCTCTGACCCCGCCACTGCTGCTGTTTTGGGTTCAGAGCAGCGTTTGAGAAGGGAGAGAAGGAGGACGAGATGAATAGAACAGGATGAAAATAAGGAAGGAGGGGAAGGAGGGTGAGGAGAAAAAGCTCAATAAGTTAAGTGCTTGTAACAATGTTCTGCCTCCTGACAAGCTACTGGCAAACACGGCCACACTCAGCCCTCCCTGCCCCTAACCCCTGCCCACAGCCTTGGCAACGGCTCCCCTCGGCAACGGGCCCTTCTGGCAACAGTGGCCCCCCCTCTCCTTGAGAGCAACAGGCTCGCCAGAGGACACAGAGAGCCAGAGGATGTAAAGCTTTCTCTGTGTGTGTGTGTGTGTGTGTGTGTGTGTGTGTGTGTGTGTGTGTGTGTGTGTAAATCTAGAGAGCTTGGCTGAGGGGAAAGATGCAGATGTGTGTGTGTCTGGCAAAGCAGATATAAATGTGATAGATAGCTTCTGTATGGATATGACAAGGCAGTATTGTGTGTGTATGTGTGGGAAAAGAGAGAATAAGGGTAAATGTGAGTTTGTCTGCTAAATGCAGGGGGGTGGCTGAGGTAGAGACAGCCGAGATCAGTCTGTCCGTGTGTGTGTATGTTTGTGTCTGCATGTCTCTATAAACCTGATAGAACGATTGCTTGGCAGAGGTGCAGGCTCTTGTAAAGCTGAGGGGGATGAGATTTTAGTTGCTCTGGTAATGACAATGCAGTGTGTGGGTGTTTGTGTGTGTGTGTGTGTGTGTGTGTGCGTCTGCGTGTCTATGCGTGTGCGTGCGTGCGTCGGTACGTCTGCATGTGTGTGTGTGTGTGTCTGCATGTGTGCGTGCTTGCAGGAGTTACGGTCGCACACACACAAACCTGGTGGAAGATGAGTGCCTGGCTGATGTATCCCCAGCTGGATGTGGGGCTGAGGTAGTGTATGAGCAGCAGCAGCAGCAGCATGAAGGCGATGCTGGCCGAGGCGTAGATGGCGTTGATCAGGAACATCATGACGGCGCAGCCCACGATGCCCAGCACGCACGTGTGCCAGGTGAACAGACGGAAGGTGGGCCTGAGAAGAAAGACAACAAAAACAACATGGAGAGGTGGTTCACTTTTACAGTTGTGCGTCTTGGTTCTTATTATAATTTCGGATGACCGTCTATGTGTTTACATTTGGTTAAAGCTACAGTCCCTCACTATTACTCCTTCCATCCTGGTGAAACTTACCCTTACTGCCTTACTTTGCAGCCTATAGACATACAGAAATACTCAGTTATTTTTCTACCTTGCATGACGTTACATTATGTTGATTTAATCCTACCAATTTTTACAGTTTACAGTTGACAGTTTGCAATTTCTCCCCAAACAACAATGTGTTGGCTCCATCGCAGACAAATAACAGTTTGATTATGGACTTCTCTCTATTCATGATGTCGTTCTGAGGGAAACCTTTACCTGAAATATTAAGATTGACATTTTGTAAGCGCGCTCTCACTCCCTGAAATCTACATATATGAACTGAATGGCTTTTCTGATATTGCTCTGCAGTTTGGACCGTAATCTGACATTTACCATGTAATGAAGATGGACCTTTTAGGTGCATGTGGGTTATTATGAAACCTGCCATTTCTTTGTTTAAAGTTTGATACAGGGCTATTTGAGTGGATATGATAAAGAAGTACCTTATGTTAGCTCCTAGCTATAGTAACACCGCTGAAGAGGCACTTCCCAAATGTCAGTTTAGAGTCTAGACAGAGAGAGATTTGATGCATCATACAGGAATTCAGTAAAAAATTTAATCAATATTTCAGAAAACGGTTATCTATCTTCTTGGACCGAAACAGGAAGATCATACTAAGTCACTAAAGCCTAGCAAAAGCAAATCCATGTTCCTTTCATTTTCACTTAAGAGTATTACTACTGCTGCAGTGCCTACTGACCTTATTCCCACGCTGTCAAGGCCACTTTCAGAAAGCAATCAAAGATTCCCTTCCTTCAGCTTTTTAAACAGGCCAGGAGTTTGACAGTTTGTTCATCTTAAGATAACATTGAATGTAAAAGGTTGGAACGTCTGGGTTGACAAAGACTTGTTACTTTAGGGGTTCAAAAGACTTTCTAATATTATCAAACATTAACAGCAAAGTGTCTAAAGTTTCCCTGCGTTCCAAATCGCATACTCTTTCTTTCTTCTATTCTACATACAACATCTGACCATATAAAACAGAATCTAGTTAGGATTCAGTAGGCATACACCTGGGACATACTTTTACTTATTTATTTTATCATAACGTTGCGCCTTGATCTCGCATCTTGCTTTTATATCCGTCGCATCCCTTTTTGTTTTTATATGGAGGCTCCGTCGATGTGACGTCACTTCCGACTCGACTGGATTGTGGGTCAGAATCGCCCCAAATAGGATGCTGTTTTCAACACTAAAAATCTTAGCCGGATGTAGTAGACATCCGGGTATTTCTAACCCGACTAAATCTGACCACAAGAATCGGGACATCCTAAATCTTTTTTCTACAATACTAAATAGTAGATAGTATGGGTATTGGAACGCTGCCTTTGTCCTGGGTTGAATGGACGTCGCCATGTTTCTGCTATCATGTATGTGCAGCAGTGCAAAGTGGAGTTGACTTAAGAAGTGTTCTGAATATTAAATAGAGACTATCAGTCCGTGGCATTATTATTGTTGTCACCACCACCACCACCCTGAAAAAGATGAGCCTATCACAGTGACACACTACGACCAAGTCTCACTAAATGAAGTATGGGCTTCTCCAGGACATGACTTTGTTGTCTGAATAGTGAAGAGCAACTCCATGTGAACCCACAGCAGCATATATGCTGTTGGTGTTTTTGACAGTTACATAGAAATCAAATAATAATTGTGTTTTTGTTGAAGCCACTTTCATAATCATATCAATACAATACAAGCTGGGGACAACAGATACAATAAAAAAATCACTGAAATCAGTGTATGGATTAAAGCAAACTGATTTACGGTCGTCCCTACCCTTTTCTTTATGCCAATGTATATACAAATGCTGGCAATTATTTTAATCAGAGAGTCTGAGGACTACTGGGTTGTTTGGGTGGAGTGAAAAGAAGATACGAGACTATGCACATTCACTTTTTTTTTTAAAGTAAATAATATAAAATACAGCAATTTAATAAGAGTGAGTAAGCCATCTGGAAAATGAACACACTTTTTTTACCAACACTGAGGGGTTCTTTTGCTGCTACACCCATGAAAGAATTCCATTTGTCTGGGTTTCACTTGAGGGCTTCAGTGTCAAATCATGGTATAAAATCCTCCCCTTCCAGAGACAGGATTACAATTATTCAGGAAACTATCAAAACACTTAATACCTTTTTTTGTTTTTTTAAATTTGGAATGAAAATATTGAACGTGTACGGCACAATATAACGTGACATACACTCAAGGCAATGCAATGTGATGCACAAGGTCACTCACATTTTGTCCTTATTTTGTAGAGACTGTCTGAGTTGTTACCTCAAATTAACTTTATTCAACTTCTTGCTGCGTTGTTGAACAGACATTGTGTCAGTGTTGCTTCTTGTGAATAATTGGCTTTTGACTTCATGATTATTTTAAAACCCACCCCTCCTGACCCACACTATATATATCATTTTACACCGTTTGTGACTGCAGCTATCTGGCCCTGTACCATGGTGCCATACAGCAAATGTAAGTTGAATACCAATGAACATAATGTGGTAGCAGATGTCATGCGCTCAGACAAGACTCAGGGCCAGGCAACACACACTGGCATAGAAGACATACATATACAGTACTATCCCCTATAATGAGGTGCGGCTTTAATTCATTACATTGGCATGGTGATTTTAATACAACTTTTTAAATCAATACAATGCAATTGCGGCCATGGTTCCCCTATTATAAATAAAAGTAGTCGGACCACCCGCAATCACACACACGCACACACACACACACAAACAGCCATTTCCTAATGCAGCATCAAAACCAAACTCGAGTTGATGCTGTGAGAAAAGCGATTAAAGCAAACATCACATAATTAGCTGCAGACCAACTGTTGTTAGTGTTTAACTTCAATACATATGAATGAGTGCATTCATTGTATTTATCGCACCTATCTGTCAACAAGTGCTTTCGTATACGTACGTGTGCCATTTAAGTGTAAATAACGTTGACAGGGTCCCTGGGAGCGACACAGCAGATGGAGGCACTCATATATTTGGAGGATCATGTAATTGACCCCAATTTCCCTGCAGTAACAGCAGCCGTGTGGATAAACAGCCATTAAAATTGTCCCAGCTGTAATTACACAATGTACGTAGCTCAAATGACCGACAGGCTTCCAGCACGGATCCACTAACAGATTTAGACTATTTAAGAAGGGGATAAAACGTACACAGCAGGACAATTTAAAGTGCTAAAGTATGGAGAGGAAAGGCGGGTAGGGAGGCACCAAGAAACTTAATTAAAAGCAAGAGAAACAGAGGGGTTAAAGGGCAGAGACGGTCATGAGACAGTATTGGTCAAGTTGTCTTAATGTATAAGAGAAAGGCAAATTCAAAATACTGCTGAAAGACAGTATTTTGCCCTGATATTCAAGAGTCTTATCCTGCGCAACTGAGACAGTAAAAACGCCCTGTTTGTCAAAATTAATAACTGGATTTTTGAGCTAGATATCAATGGAATGCTAATGTAAATGCCTCTATGGATGGCAATGTCAGTCTGTTAGCTGGTCCCCCACTTGGACCAAGGATCAATTGTCTCAACAACTAGTTGGTACAGCATATCGGAACATTTTTAGATTCTAGCTAAATCTCCCCAAAACTATGCTGTGGTACATTTGGTACAGATATTCATGTTTCACCACCAGCATACATTGTAGTAACCCTCCAAACTCTTCACTTAGCATTATATTATGTGAGCACTGTCACTTTAAGCATGTTAACATGCTGACATTAGTACTTAGCTCAAATCACCACTATGCCTCCATAAGCAATAGAATGGCTTAGTTTTTTTAAGCATTTTTGTTGAGTTTTGCATTCCCTACAAATGACAAACACTTACTGCAGTCGGGGAGGAGAATCCTGTGAAACGGAATTTAAACCACATGGGACACTGAGTCACTGTTGAATGTCACACTAATTAAATGAGTTAGATGGGTTAGCGGCGCTTTAAGCCTGAGTCGGGGCAGGATTCATTACAGGTTTTAAGGACTGACATTTCTGACGCGGTTAAGTTGACTCCCACCGTCTCTGCAGTGAGACTATTGAAAGGAAACAATAATAGATCACATGGACTATCATGCTGACTTATCAACCCTATATCCTATCTTCGCCCCGTGCCCACTTTTGCACTACACGTTTCCACTGTCTTTAAACTCTGCTCAATTTGTTCTTGACTTCATCACTTAGCCTCGGCGGCGGCGCCCACAATTCTCCCATCTTGTCGCTCTCTCTTCGTTCCATTGGAGAGTGAGCTGTAATTACGATAAAAGCTCGCCCGCAAGGCCAACCCTCCCCAACCCTTTTTTTTGCTTGTGTCTCTTTGATCCCTCTCTCATCAGAAACCCAACTGTCCCTTATACAATCCTCTCTCTCTCTCTCTCTCTCTCTCTCTCTCTCTCTCCCTCCCTCTCTCTCTCTCTCTCTCTCTCTCTCTCTCTTGTTCTCCAAGCGACTGATGTCACTTAGCTGACGCAGCAAAAAGCGGCCATGAAATAATCGCCTCACCAATCATGTCCTTAGAGACATTAAGAAAAAAAAACGGAGAGCGATGAAGATGGAGAGAGGAGAGCCGGCCTACAGCCAAAAAATACACGTCATATTTGGGAGAGGGGGGCAGAAACTTTATCCTTATACTCCCTCTCTCTCACCCCCCCCCCCCTACCCCCCCCCCCACACACACACACACACACAGAAGAAATGCAAGTTTCTATAAGCGAGAGGTCAGAGAGTGTACCAGACATTACGTCAGATGTCCCCACTCTGGCACAACACCAGTGGAGACACGAATGACTTTAAGAAACTACTTGGGAACTTAACACAATCACTTGATATTGGATCTGCCTGGTATAACAGTTTACCTCAATACGTGACCTGTCCTACAAACTACCTGAGCACAACTACATGATGGGATCGGTATGTTACCCGAGTGACCTACTCACAATATAATCAAGGAGTCTTGTCATGATAATGTAAGATGGTATTGCATCATGTTGTGTGTGTGCATGTTTTGCCCATAATCTGTCGACTATATAATCATCAACATATTTTGATACTCACACCCGGACATAAAAAAAAATGCAATCACAAGACCAAGCTGAGATACAACAAAAAATAGCTGCAGGCTATACGATATAAAGTGAGAAAAGTTGTTTAGCTATTTCCATGATTATTATTTTGCAGTCTACAAAGCCTTGTGTAAAATGTCACTTAGGGTCACATTTATAAACATATGTTTAAAGGATTTGTAAGTAATGCATTACATTATTATTTTTGCTTCATTCAAACCATCATTTCCCCATTTGATAATGTTTTCATTCGAGCCTGATTTGTGAAGTGCTTTGTAATCATGGCTGTGTCAATATGAGCTACGGAGGCCCTGAAGTGAAATCACAACCATGAATAGGAAAACACGACGACAAATCACAAAGCACACCAACAAAAAGGAAAACACAACAACAAATCAAAAAATGGGATCCTCAGTGATTGGACAATGACAGTTCACACACTATTTCTAGCACATGCACCACTTATTTGTCACATCTTACTCATCATTGTTCAACGTCAGAAGGATGATCAATGACACATATGTAGAGCTCCTTACGGAAACACAACAACAAAACACATCAACATATAGTAAACCCAACAACATTGTGATTTGTTGTCATGTTTTCCTTTTTGTCGGTGTGTTTAGTGATTTGTTGTCGTGTTTCCCTATTGGCCATTGTGCTTTGCCCTTCAGGGCCACCGTAATGAGCTCTACATTATGAAATCATTGATCATCTTTCTGACGATGAGTAAGGTCATGTCACCATGACATCTCTTTACCGGATCATGTGACAAATAAGTGGCACAGGTGCTGGAAATAGCCATAGGCATGCATCTTGATCATTTCTTTCTTTGCTGTTGTCGTCATTGACAGGTGTAATAACCGGCGCATACGTATGGCTTTTTACATCCGACAAAGAATAATGCGTACACAGAGTTTAATGTTTCTTTCCCCTGATCGCCAACCTAATAACCCAGCTCTGAATATGTGGTTTGAGCTGAGACAGGAACCTTTAGTTTCCAACCATAGTTAAGTCGTTATAACCCCTCCATTAAAAGATAGTAAGTCACTGATAACCTACTTTCTCTCATCCATCCAGACACAGCTGCTTTTATAAACCCCAATCTGTCAAATCAGTCATATTCGGATAAAGAAACTGCTAAGCAGAGGACATCATTAATGTATTTGGTGCTAATGGTTCAAATCACGGACTATTACAAACAATCAATTTAGAGCAATACAATTTCCTGCAATTTGGTACAATGAGTAGAAAATTTAATTATTTTTTTTACTTTCTGTTGAGCTGCAAATTGTTGCTACTTTTCCAGTTGTCCACTCTGACTGAAGGTCATCGCCTGAGTGTGACCGAGTTCCATGCTTTCCACAAACATCCTTTGGCATCAGTGTGGAGCGCTCAATTGGGTCCTGAATCCTGGCCAGTGACCCTGTGATACTGTGTGTGTGTGTGTGTGTGTGTGTGTGTGTGTGTGTGTGTGTGTGTGTGTGTGTGTGTGTGTGTGTGTGTGCGTTTGTGATTTCATGCATGTTTTTAAGCCACAAGTCCAAGCGGCCGTTGCCCATGCAGCCTCAACAGCTTAACACCCAGTGACCCCTGAGGAACCCTTTATACAGCTGGAGCCACCACTGATAAAGCTGCTGACAACAGAATGATATGTGGGAAAAACACACACACACACACACACACACACACACACACATACACACACACACACACTCACTCACCCAGCTTGACTTGGTTCTTAGTCACACAAACATGGTCTCCAAATTGCATACCTTCACTTGTATAATCCTTTGTGCAAACACCCGCTCACACACTCAAACACACACTAATACAAACACACTTAACGAGCCAACATCTTTTTCCGCTACATCATAATTTCAACCCCCTCCCTCCCTCTCACGCACACACACAAACACAACAGCAAATTTAAGGGAAAGAGAAATATTTCTGCTAAATTAGTTATGCTAATTACAGAGCAGTTCTCAGGGGGAGAGACGGCGCTAAATGGCTTTTAATTTTTTGTGTGCCTGGAAAGAGACGTGGGAGAGAGCCAGACAGCAAGCGGAGAGCAAAAAAAAGAAGAAAAAAAATCAACCAATAAACACAGCGTTACATTTCTTTTCCGAGTGACAAAGCAACAACTAACTAAGAGATTGAACAACTCGGGGGAAGGAGGCTGAAAGCATGTGGCCGGGCCCAGCCTTATCCGCCTTATCAGCTCTGAGGATCCCTCGGTCGACAGGGAGAGAGAAGAGGGAGATCAACGGTAGGAAAAAAAAGTTTAGCACCAAAACTTTGTGTCCTGTAGCCCTTTGCCAGCGGTCACTGAGTGATAAGGAGGCATGGGCAGATAGCATGCACTGCACTGGACATGGAAGGCACCAGAGGAAACACTGGGCACACAGCTTGATGTAAAGAACATTTACTAATCTCTCACGCTCACTCTTAAACCACATCCTCAATGCACTTAAAACTATACAGTAGGCACCGTTTACTGATGTTGACAGTGCCCTCTTGTGGCAGGTTGAAGTGGTGCATTTTAACACTCGTACAAATGTGTAACTTGACA
The DNA here is from genome assembly GCA_949357725.1 of Hyperoplus immaculatus. Classification (NCBI taxonomy): domain Eukaryota; kingdom Metazoa; phylum Chordata; class Actinopteri; order Uranoscopiformes; family Ammodytidae; genus Hyperoplus; species Hyperoplus immaculatus. Next base: position 10,706,217 of record OX442352.1, on the reverse strand, counting down.
AAATAAAGCTTGTAAAACATAATTTTCCAAATGGCTAGGTGGTAGGTATAGCATGACAGAGACAGCCACCTCTTTTCCTTTCAATGGCTATTAGCTGTTTGTGCTGGCTGTACACAGTTGATTCAGAACAGACAAGATAATGTTGAACTATATTTAGGAACCTCTGTCGTTGCCGTAACAGGTCACACATACCTAGGCACTGGCAGCCATGAATATACTTGGATGAGACACCAAAGTGTAGCCTGTGTTTGGGAAACACTAAAGTTGATCGGCAGACATTTATGCTGAATAGCTAGTGAGTCAACAACATAGAAACCCCAAATAGCAACTATAGTTCAAATGATGTATTTATTTGCCTCAATCAAGCATTCTCATCATCATCATCATCATCATTGACATCATACTGTATATCAACTGGGACCTGCAGGAGAACATGTTCAAAACATGCCGTCTAGTCACATTTGCCTCTGGATATACTTTTAATGTTCAATTATACAAAATCTACTTGTAAGACAAAATCGCTTAATGATTGGGGGTTAATGTACAGTATTAGTAGATGTTTGCAAATAACCTTGAATTTAAAAGGAAATATATGCTATGAGGCTCATTAAAAGACGAAACACGAGAGTAAAGCTCTTTACATTTCTCCAGAGCTCATGACGGAAATACTTTTAAAATGCAGTTGCATTGCAGTTTTGTTTTTCAAGTATTATTATTCAAGTGCATTTCCGAGGGTATTGTTCCATGTGTCACCTACCCTACAATGTGACAAGAGACTTAGTACTCACATAATCTCTGTTCTCTTTTTTAAACAAACCATAAATAAATAGCATCAGTTGCAGGTGAGAAAAGCAGGGGTTTGTGTAAGTTCTCCATGCATGTGAAAGCCTCGAAGAGAGAGATTCGATCCCCAAACTGCTCCAATGGAGTATGCAACTATAAATTCAATCCACTAACGTCATCCTACCACATATTTACAAGTCAAACAGCTGAATTTAATCCCTTTTTGCCGCGATTCAATATCACAGGAAGACTTCATTGATTTCAGAATTACATCTCAACCCCTTTGTTTTCCGGATGTACAATATATCTATACTCCTTTACTGCCGTATCGTTATTTCAACTTGACTGTGTCCTTGATGTTGGCAGCTCGAAATGTTATTGCATGTGTTACGACTTATTCCCAAAAATCACTGCAAAAGGTATATATATAACACCAAATGCACCGCTGGAGGCAACCTGTCATAACAAAGTAAGTGATACATGGTGTTTTAACAGCTTCACTCCTCCATAACAAATAAAAACAGCAGCAGTCATCATGTTCACTATGTATTTCACAGTCGGTGGAGAAAGTTTAATCAAGAACAGTATGTCTTTAGAAGAAAAAAACAAACAATAGAGGCTATTGGATTGGGAGATGTACAGGAAAATATGAAGCATCTCATAAAAAAAAGGGTTAGAGAGTGAATCAAATGCCAAACTCTGGCCATATTTGGTGTCATGATGTAATCATCCAGGTACATATACACTATATATATATATATATATATATACAGTATCTCACAAAAGTGAGTACACCCCTAACATTTCTTCAAATATTTCATTATATCTTTCCATGCGACAACACTGAATAAATGACACTTTGATACAATGTCAAGTAGTCAGTGTACAGCTTGTATAACAGTGTAAATTTACTGTCCCCTCAAAATAAGTCGACACACAGCCATTAATGTCTAAACTGCTGGCAACAAAAGTGAGTACACCCCTAAGAAAAAATGTCCAAATTGGGCCCAAAGTGTCAATATTTTGTTTTGCCATCATTATTTTCTAGCACTGCCTTAACCCTCTTGGGCATGGAGTTCACTAGAGCTTCACAGGTTGCAACTGGAACCCTCTTCTACCCATTCATGACGACATCAAGGAGCTGGTGGATATTAGAGTCCTTGCGCTCCTCCATCTCCCGTTTTAGGATGCCCCAAATATGTTCAATAGGGTTTAAGACTGGAGACATGCTTGGCCAGTCCATAACCTTTACCCTCAGCTTCTTTAACAAGCCAGTGGTCGTTCGGAGGGGTGTTTGGGGTCGTTATCATGTTGCAGTACTGCCCTGCGGCCCAGTATATGAAGGGAGGGGATCATGCTCTGCTTCAGTATGTCACAGTACATGTTAGAATTCAATGAACTGTAGATCCCCAGTGCTGGCAGCACTCATGCAGCCCCAGACCATGACACTCCAACCACCATGCTTGACTCTAGGCAAGACACACTTGTCTTTGTACTCCTCACCTGGTTGCCGCTCCACACTCTTAACACCATCTGAACCAAATAAATGTATTTTGGTCTCATCAGACCACAGGACATGGTTGCAGTAATCCATGTCCGTAGTCTGTTTGTCTTCAGCAAACTGTTTGTGGGGTTTCTTGTGCATCATCTTTAGAAGAGGCTTCCTTCTGGGATGACAGCCATGCAGACCAGTATGATGCAGAGTGCGGCGTATGGTCTGAGCACTGACAGGTTGACCCCCCACCCCTTCAAGCCCTTCAGCAATGCTGGCAGCACTCATACGTCTATTTTCCAAAGCCAACCTCTGTGTACGACGCTGACCATGTGCACTCAACCTTCGTAAACTGGGCCGCAGGGTGGTATTGCAACATGATAACGACCCCAAACACACCTCCAAGACGACCAGTGGCATGCTAAAAAAGCTGAGGGTAAAGGTTATGGACTGGCCAAGCATGTCTCCAGACCTAAACCCTATTGAGCATCTTTGGGGCATCCTCAAATGGAAGGTGGAGGAACGCAAGGTCTTTAATATCCACCAGCTCTGTGATGCTGTCATAAATGGGTGGAAGAGGGTTCCAGTTGCAACCTGTGAAGCTCTAGTGAACTACATGCCCAAGAGGGTTAAGGCAGTGCTGGAAAATAATGGTGGCCACACAAAATATTTACACTTTGGGCCCAATTTTTAAATTTTTTCTAAGGGGTGTACTCACTTTTGTTGCCAGCAGTTTAGACATTAATGGCTGTGTGTCGAGTTATTTTGAGGGGACAGTAAATTTACACTGTTATACAAGCTGTACACTGACTACTTTACATTGTATTAAAGTGTCATTTATTCAGTGTTGTCCCATGGAAAGATATAAAGAAAAATGTGAAGAAATGTGAGGGGTGTACTCACTTTTGTGAGATACTGTATATATATATATATATATATATATTTATACGCTGCGCTCTGGTGATGCTGCTGTTGTGTGAAAATGGCTTCAGTGAGCTTTTATAAATCAGGATCATTGCAAGTGTCTCAGGAACACAAACAACACAGAGAAACACACACACACACACACACACACACACATACACAACATTGTACATTTTAATCCCTAAGCATCTCTATTCGCCGTTACTTGAGCACCCAACCCAGGCCGCTTTGCCCGCCTACAAAAGCAAACACACACAAACTCCCCCGTTTTATTATCGGTCCCTCTCCAATATGGGGGGCTATAAGCAGTGGCCAGTTTTATGTCTTTTAATTAGTACTCTGACGCCATGGCAGCATCCAGCTGGCAAAAAAAACAACAACCACCTCCTGACACACACACATGGATAAACAATGGCAGAGGTAGGAAATAAAGAGGGCAGGTGACAGGTGAACTGTGTGTAAGGCAGTCTGGTGTGTTGGTACCTGAAATTAGGTGCAGAGGCCCATTCCAGGGCAAGGCAGGCCAAGTCCACAGCCGCGTACACCAACAGGAAGAAGATGGTCACAATGCTGGCAATGGTGTTGAGCTTCCCCGAGAACAGCACCAGCTAGAAAACAGACAGAACCAAACAAAGGGAGAGGGAGAGAAGAGGGAGAGAGGAAATGCATTTTAATACCTTTTCCGTATGACAATTTCCAGGCACAAGACGAAAAATAAGGTTTTTTTAAAGAAACATTATTCTACTAGCGATTCATGGGAATTTGCCAACTGTGGCATTTTGCCAAATTCTTTCCAGACAACCCAATCCTAACCATTGATAATCAACTGTAGAAATCCAGGTTTCTAATTTTTTGTGCAAATGAAAATGTATTATATGTATATATGGTATCAAAATAAATGGAAATTCCACACATAGGGACTTTTAATTAAACTGTTATCGAGGGCAGTCAAGGATCCCCAGATTATTGAGTTATTACCATTATGGTCCCAAAAAAACAACAGAATATGTTGCTGTTGTCAGATATGCTAATTTGTCTGCACTGCAGTTAGGATAGATTTGGCCAACCAGTGTAAGACTGCTGGCGGTCCCGGGGCTCCACTTTGAGAACCACTGATTGAGGCTAACATTCACTTTTAATTAAGATGGTATCCAGGGCTGCTGCATGCAGTCAACTATGCACAGCTTCAGCAGCTACGTGACAACACAGTCAAGTCGAGTTACATTTAAAATCTCTGGGCCAGATTTGGAAGAAGAGTCCAACACTTTATAATTCTGACAGCACAGGAATGTAAGAGATGTAGCATCTCTCTCTGACTGGGGACGAGTATTAGGTAACTTTTAATAGAGGAGGAACATGATGACCCCCATTGTAAGTACTGCACCCTGCCTTGTTCTCCGACATCAGAATGTAAGAACAGGGCTGTGTGTTACCACAGATGTGAAAAGCCAAGAATAAAAGCAGTGAAAGCTGCCTTCCACTGTTTCACAAGTATTACATGGTGGTATAGGAAAGACAATGATGGTCCTGTTTCTGATGTAAGAAGTAGCAAAGTTCTTGTCCATACATAACATCATCACCACCTTGTGCTCTAGTGATGTGGTTAGCATACAGATGCCTGCATAGACACCAGTCCGACACAGATCAACCTTACCGTCTTGCGTCTGGCCACTAGACCACATTTTCTAGTATTACCTGAAAGCTTCTGAATATTGGGGGTTTGCATTGGTTCATAATTTCTTATCTTTTTTTCTGAAAATACATGCCGGCTGCAAGTGGATGCGGTGTTAACAAGATCGGTGACAGTGAAAAAAAAACTGAGCTAAAATAAGGTAAACAGTCAAGTGGTAGGTTAGAAATGAAAAAGAAAAGCTTAAACCATCAATTAAAGTAACTGCAGCTAACAAATGCACTTTGGTGGAGGAAGACAAGGTTTACATAATAACCCTTCTTTCAATCTTTCAGGCGAAAGACCATTATTAGTTCTTCTGTGAATGCATGAAAAATTTTCCGTGAATGTTTCATCATTATCATCATCATCTGTATTTGAGCTAGTGAGACTGATTGCACATAACAAGGAAGGCAACTACTGCACTGTGGCCGGGGACCAAACGCAGAGTATATTCTCTTTCTCCATTTATTGAACATTTTGACGATTGCCCATAGAAAAACTCTATGGAGGGGAGCTAGTACAAACTCTGTGGCCACTAACTTTGTGACAACTGAGCACAAGTAAACTGAAAGAGAGAGAGAGAGAGAGAGAGACAGCAATTATGGGAAATGTTGATTAATGAAGAAGTCACCTTATTGACAGGCGGGAACGTGGGAAGGAGAGGGAGAAAGATAGAGAAGATAGGATGGAAAGAATAGAGAAGAGGAAAGAAAGTTGAGTGGAAAAGAGAGGTTAGGTAAGGGAGCATCTGACCTCTGGCAGTGGAAAGTCAGTGGGTGTCTATCCAGCTCACCCCTGAGACCCGGCTCTACCAGAGCATTAATTAACCATTAACTCAGACACAGGCCAGCATGGACAAATAATGTCACGGTGCAAAAAGTGTGTGTGTGTGTGTGTGTGTGTGTGTGTGTGTGTGTGTGTGTGTGTGTGTGTGTGTGTGTGTGTGTGTGTGTGTGTGTGTGTGTGTGTGTGTGTGTGTGTGTGTGTGTGACTGTAAGCGTACACACACACGCACTAAATCTCTCCTAGGTATGTTTTTATGTAGCGATTTGAAAGACTTTTACTGAAAGCAGTTTGCATAAATTGCCATAAGTTTTGCTAAAATAAGTGTCTCACCCTGACACTTTTATTAAATAAATAAAAATCAAATGGAAACAGCAGAGTAATGCCATCCAGAGATGTCTCAAGGTTACAGGGAACAATTGAAGAGTAGGAGCTAGCTAAAGTGTGTGTTTGGGTTCAGATGCAGACACACCATGCCTAATGAGATGATACATTTACAATTCGTAAATAGTGTAATGGTGAAGTAATGAAGAAATTGTGCCTTCAGCATGGGACACAATTGGTGGTGGCTTTTACATAAAAGTTAGCATTTGGTGAGCATTTATTTTGGTTTGTTCTTTTAGGGATTAATTATAGAAGAGTAGAACAATTAAATCATGATCGTACATGATGGTAAAATGGGGCATGAAACTAACAGGCATATTGGTGCTGTGTCTGTAATAATGCAAATGCTGCATTATACTAGTGAAAAGCTCCTGTTATACTAGTCGGCCTACTTCCTAACCCTTACCTGTAGTCAAGGGCTTTAGGTGAATGGCTGAAAGAGTGAAATCAATTGCATCATAAGGTCAATATGAACTTTCTTTGCTTGGTGGCTGAACTCATATTTCAGGAAATATCTCAAGTAGAACTGCTCTTATATGTTGAAAGAAGACAGTTGAGGTGGTTCAGGCATCTGCTGAGGACACCCACTTTAAACTCCCTGTGGAGGTGTTCTGAGTGTGTCCAATTGGAAGGAGATTATGAGGCGGACCCAGAACGCGCTGGAAGGGATACACATCCTGCCTGGGATACCTCCTCGGGAAGTGTTGTAAAAGTCCATTCAAATGAGTGAATGAAATCATAGGGTTGATCTTTCTTTCACATCACACAGTGTGCACCCTTACAATGAGCTGTGTTTGGGTAAGTTAAGGCTTCAATCCTATTTGATTAGGGTCAAAATGGTGGTTGCGAATTGAATTTTTTGCAGCAGAAAACAGAAATTGTGTCATTTGTAAGTAGTGTTACAGGTAGACCAATATATAGCAGCCTTGCTAATAGATTTCTTATGCAAACATGTCCAGTATTGGCTGCATTTGCATTAACTATTTCAATCAGAAGAAGGAATTCCTAGAAGGACTGAATAAAACCAACTCATAAACCCATTTCAATGTCCTCAGGTGCAATATCCATCTTTTACATCACAATAATTTGTATCGGGCTCAAGTTCACCAACTAACCTATTCTGCCCCACCGTCTTCAAACTTCTCTCTTAACATTTTCTGTTTTTCCTCCCCCCTAGTTATTGCAGCCCGTTTATTTCCCTTTGACTTAGCCTTAACTCGTTGCTTTCCCCTCCGTCTTCTTCCTTTTCAATCATGCAATGTGCAAGTGTTCAAGGGGAGATTACAATCAGACTTTTGTCATCAATGAATCATTCAAATGGTGGAGGAAGAGGCGGAGAGAAAGAGGACGAGAGAGTCAATGATCACTGATGGTGACGGCGGCGCAGCTAACGATTTCCATGTAATTGCTCCTCCTCCACTCCAGGAGAGAGGCAGAGGATGGAGAGAAGAGGACGGGAGAGGGGAGTTTAAATGATGGCAAGCCATTCAGCCTCTAACACTCACCTCTGATAATGATGGGATAGTCAAGCCTATCTGCTCCTAGAATCCTCCCCCTCTTTGTCTCCCTATCCTCACTGTTTTCTAGCCTGGTCCAACCAGACCATCGAAGTTCATTTCATTTGTACAGAAGGTCTGGAAGTGCTGTAATTGGCAAACGTTCACTCACTTGGAGGCGGGGGTCTGTTGAAGTTTAAAACTATTGGATCTGCCCAGTGCCACTCTGGATTAGCCAACCAATCGCATCACGTTTGGTCATCACGTGTGTCATGAGCCGGCTTTTGACGGTGCGTTCCAGTTAGACAGGGAACTCGGAAATTTCCGACTTCACTACATATTGTAGTCTATGAACCTACCGGTACCTGGCAACAGTAACTTGTTAGAGCCTAACGTTTAGTTATTTGGACGAGAAAGGTTTTAGGCGTCCATACTTTCACGAGCAGATGCACTGGAACACAGACAGGTCGGAACTCGGAACTACCAAGTCGGAAATCTCCTTCTTCTGAGTATAAAAGAACGCAGCATTCAACTGAAACTGGAGCGCGACTTCGACGTCATCGTTCTCAGCCACTCGCTCTGTTCGCTGATTGGACAGCTGTAGATTCTCCGGAGAATCTGGGAAATGCGCTGTACACCTAGACTAACTACTGAAGGGAAAATTAAATTTGGCCGGAAGTAGGCGGGCGGGCGGAGCCAGGCTAACTGTTTTCCCCTCTGCCAATATTTTCAATCTAAAATCGACATCTTTCCTCCACTTAGTGGACACAATAGAAGAGAAAAAAAACCTAGGCAGGCAGTGACTATGTTCCATTCACCTGTTATAATACTAATGTCCCTATCACTTCTGGACTTCATCTACATTTCTCAGATTCCCATTGATTTGAACTACACTTGGGAAAATGACGGATCTCCTTCCAGTGCACCAACTTTTTAAAATGTATTTTCCGATGACCTAATATTAAGAATTATGGTGGCGCTGAGCATTCAGCAAATAGAAAATTAGGGAAAATAGAAAATAGAAAAAAGCTTGGCTTTTCTCTTGAACGGGAAAAAAAGACAATACGTCAGATAATGTCATCGATGCCGTCCTGCAGCCAGCCAGCCACGTTATTGATGAATGAGAGGGATGATCCTGATGTCGTAATTACCAGATTCTGATGTCGTAATTACAAGATTACAAGTGGAAATTGTGTCCACCATTGTACCCTGTATGCCACTGCAAAATGTCCATCGCTATCTGTACGCAGACTCTCACATTGGTTGTTTTTTGTTTACAAGTGTCTTATTGGGCTGGTCCCTTCATATCTATGTGTTTACATGTCCACAAACAAATGTAGCTATGGTTTGCGTTCTAGGGATGTGTTACAGATGTTGGTACCCAGAGCTAGAACTGAGTTAGGGAAAAAGGCCTTTAAATATGCTGCGCCTTCTGCCTGGAACACTGTGCAAAAGCAGCTGAAGCTGCCAGAGCTGGTCACCTTGGGAGTATTCAAAGGAATCCTGAAGGACAGAGAAGATAGTTCTCTTGGTCAATGCAATTGTTTGTAAAGCTATTTTCTGATAACGGCCGGGTTTATTCATTCATCTGTCACCAGTTATTTATTTAATTTTTAACTGTACTCATTTCAATCTTCATATAGTCTTGTCCCTGATCTTGTATTGTACTTACTTTACCTGACGTTGAATGTGGTGTATGAGAATTGTGGTTGATTGTTCTTATTGTATCATGGTGCTGCCTTCTTGGCCAAATCATTCTTGAAAAGAGATTTTAATCTTAATGAATTTTACCTGGTTAAATAAAGGATATTGATTGATTGATTGATTGATTGATTGAAGATCCTGGTGTCCTTATTGCTGGACAAGGTGATAAATGTTTTTGTATTTGCTGAATACTCAGTGCCAGCGTAAAGAATGACATTAAAAGCAGGCAATAACCTGCCAGAAATGTTGGAGTCATTGTATTCCAATCAGAGCACAACAAGTACAAAGGAATATTCGGTGTTGTTTTTATCAGTTGAGATGTATCGCTAAAGTCAAACATGTCTGCTGCTGACCTGAATAATGTTATGCATGTCTTTATTTAATCCCATCTTGATTAGTGGTACTGTATATATTCAGAAGCACTAAATACTTTCCAATTGGTCTCTAATGCAGGAGCTTGGCTTTTAACTTGAACCATGAGAGGATACTGCATTATTGATTATTCAAATTTTAGCATATTTACATTGACTTTTCATTCAAAATCTTAGATACAAATGGTATAAATTACAAAAGTATTAAATAGATTGGGTCAAAGCTATGCTTATGCCCTACCTCACGCTGCCGAAAGACTCATCCATGCCTTCATCTCCTCCCGCCTCAACTATTGCAACTCACTCCTCGCCGGCATCACCACCGACTCCATCAACAGACTCCAACGTGTCCAGAATGCAGCTGCACGTCTCATCTCCTCACTCATACCAAATCGTGGCACCACATCACCCAAGTCCTCAAAAACCTTCACTGGCTCCCCATCTCCCACCGAATCCATTACAAACTCCTGGTCCTCACCTACAAAGCCCTCCATCATCTGGTCCCCCCATATCTCACTGACCTCCTCTCCCCCTATCAACCCCCTCGGGCCCTCCGATCCTCGTCAGCTGGTCTCCTCTCCACCCACACATCAAACCTCCGCAGCCTTGGCGACAAAGCCTTCTCTAGGGCAGCTCCCAGGCTCTGGAACAGCCCCCCCAACACATCCGTGACTCTGAGTCCCTCACCATCTTCCAATCCCACCTCAAGACCCATCTCTTCTCCTCTGCTTACCCCTAGATCACCCACCAGCCCAAGCCCCATTACATTTTCCTTTTGTTTGTTTTACTGCTGTGTAAATCGCTTTAAGTACGAGAAAAGCACTATATAAATGAAATATATCATTATTATTATTAGTAAGTCCTTATGTACAAGAGTGCTCACTGAAGTCAGCTGAAAAAGCTCTTATCGTAGTGCCTAGCCCTACTAGAAAGGTAAACAGTTTAGCTGTACAAACTTGTACCTAGGAACACTTTCTATCGTTGGAATATCTTGCCCTTGTGCTCGAGGCAGAACAAGCAGTACTCATTTTAAGAATATACAGGCATTACATTGTTTTTTACACTCATATTAAAAACAGTGCTCATGAATCTTCTTGAAAGCCTTGAACTTACTCAACATGCCACAGAGGCCACCCACCATTATGCCGAAATCTCTGTTTGATTGTGTCAAAACCATTAGCTGTTGATACTGTTTCAGTGTCTCATTATTCCTGTCTCTGATCATTACTGTGTGTTCTCTGACAGCGGTATGTCCATAGCTAGGATCACAGATGGGGGTCTGCCTCAGAAATGTTTCTTAGATGCTGCAGGAGGAAATGAGTTATCTGACCATGGAAGTTATTTTGAACTGTAGGCCTAATGAGAACTGCTAACTACATGAAATCATTATTGCCTTTAATAACAACCTGACAAACTGAACAAAGTTATCCCACTCAAGGTTAAAAAGAGTTCACTCAATAAAACGTCTCCATTGATAGACAATACCATCAATGAAAGAGCTATGCTGATGATACACAATTGTACATATCTGTTTAATCGAGTGATGTAGAGGCATTGAGCTACCTGACTGGCTGCCTGTTAGCATAAAAAATGGACCCACAATAACTTTCAGAAGCCAAATTAGAATGAGACAGAATAGTTGGTCCCAAACCTAATAGCGATGAGCTCCTCAAAACACTGAAATTCGACTCCATGGATTAGGTCAGTGGTAGTCTGGCTTGACCACTCCCGCCAGCGTCTATTAAGCGCTGGCGTCGGCAAACAACGCTACGCCTCCATTGGCTGCTTCCCGGGGTTAGCCCCGCCGTAGATGATTGTGATTGGTTTAAATAAATAAAAACAGGCCAGCCCAGTTTCCCCCCGAATAGACGGCTCTAAACGGAGTGCTTCCAGACCATACTACTTGCTGTAGTTTGGTCTGGCTTTGCGAGACTAGGTCAGTGGTAACAAGTCTGAGTGTTATTTATACACTCCTTCTTAAGATGTATGACCCATTGAAAAAAGTGACTACAGTGGTTTTCAAGTAAATAAACCAATATATGTTAAATACACTTTTTACATGTCTTCCTGAAATTCCATTGGGAGACTGCAGCTAATCCAGAACTGCTGCTGGACTGCTAACAAAAACAACGAAAAAAGAACACATCACTCAAAGTCTTGGCTGCTCTTCACTTGCTCCCTATCTCCTATCATATATTTTTAACCCAGCCTTTCTCTAGCAGCACCTCCTATAATGAAGTAAGTCCCACATGCTGTTTTCAAATTCATTTTAATTAAATTAAATTTAAGCCTTCAAATGCCCTTTTGATTATTTGAAATGGCTCGCTTTCTTTGCAATGCTAATAAGCGCTTCATTTGTACCTGTGTTCTTTTTAATCAAAGCTATGCTTTTATTCTTTGTATGTGTGTAAAGCACTTGGGCTGCATTGTTTTGTAAAAACGGATATTAACATATGAAGTTGATCATTGTTATTATTGTTATCAGTATTGGTATTGGTACATTTGATGTCATGACAGCACAAAATGTAGGCTACTACATAGCAGCATGATGACAAAATGCTGACCAACAAAAGCTTAACATTAATATTATCCCAACATTTTGTTTTTATATCATTGATCATCAAGATCTAAGAACTATCTAGTTGTAAACAATTAAATTAAGTTGTTATATTAAGTTATTCAAACGTTTCTAGGAAATTAATTGAAAACCATTCAACCGAAGACCTCAGCGGCTCCGATCTTTTTTTGAAACACATCACTAAACAAAATGGTGGCAGTATTTGTTGAATATGTTGATGAAAATGTGTTGTATAACAGGTATGCATGGATTCAGATAACAGACATCAAACTGGCCAAACTGAACAACTTAATCCTGTTACTGAATTAGTTAGCCAACCTACATCTATTTACCCATAGTAATAAAAGCTTGTTTTAAGCTTCTCCTTTCTTTTGTACTGAGCATCATTGCTCCCACAAATATGTTTGCTTGATTGATTTTACTATTGGATTTGTAAATACATGTATGGCCAGTGCTATTTACTTTTAGGTCCTTTGATCGCCGAACAAGAAATTAATGAATGCGATTAAAATGGATTCAGATGAAAAGGGTCTGCATTTTTAACAAAATGTGGAAATGAGAGGTCAAATAAAAATTTTATCCAATCCCCTCTTTTCTTTGGTTCAATTTCAAATCGTACCTCGAATTTGTTCTTTATTATTTAATATTTTCCATCGATACTTTTGAGGTTTGATAGCTTAACTGTCAGATTTCCTGGGACACACTGTATATATGTATATTTATGAATGTCATCACTTCATCTCCACTTACCTGCACAAATAACCAGGAGATGAGCACTGAGACCCAGGGGTTACCACTGTGGGATGTCTTCTTAGCCGGGCTTAGCGCCTTACCTAAAGGGGTGAAAGAGATCTTGGTGAAAAACAAAAAGTACAAAAAAATTGTTTTGGGGGGGAAGGTATAATTGACAAAAATATTCCAATAGGTTGTCTCTTCCAGCAGATTCTGTATACACACACACACACACTGACCTCCAAAACCCACATCAAAGAATGCATACATAGACAGAAAGGTTTAATCAAAACAAGAATGTAATGAATTTCCATCTCTGTGTCTGGGTTGCTCACAACATTCTCCACGAAATGTCAGCAGGCATTTCTCCGACCACAGGAAAATATTCTACAACTTTTGACACACAGTGGGCATGTAGTATGCTAAAGGAAGTAGCAAGTTGACATTCTTTGTGGATTGGGTGTCACATTCAGAGATGCCTGTTGACACAAGTTCAAACTGGCACCACTTAACTTGAGTTTTCTATTGACAGCTTCTCCTCACTGCTATTCCTGATCATTTTTGACACTTCCCTTCCCACAGGTCTCCATGAAATATTAATGTATTCACTTGGCATGCATTGGTGCTGGTGGACATTTTCTCAGTGATTCACCCGAAATAGATGAAATATTGAATACAAGTGTAGGACAGATCAGCATGGATCTGTTATTAATTCCAAACCTCCTTGATTTTTTGTTATAAGAAATGTCAAGGTCGTGTCTAGAACAACATTAACACCATTTGAAAAGACACAGCCCCAGTTTTTTTTTCAACAGGACAACAGAGTTGACGTAGCGGGGCTGCAAATGCAAAAGGCTTCAGTAAAAGAGTTTAACTCTGGAAGCAACATAATGCAATACTGTCCCACAAGACTGAAGTGGCTAATCAAATACATGCAGTCACACATTATTGTATGATAAATCATTGACATTATATTGTTACATCATGTTTGTTTCAACCAAATATAAAATGATTGGGATGTACCACTTCAACTGTCCTCCCTGTATTACATTTCACTCCATGACCAGTACCTGAGACAACACATCCCTTTGAAAACTGTAACTCAGTTCAGTCTAAATGACACTTACACAGTTAGGCTACTCAGATTTAAAATATGCCGCCTTAGAAGATGAACATGAACTCCAGTTAATAAAATAACATAACTAAATAATCCTTATTAAATGCCTGGATCCACTAAAAGGAAGATTAGAGCAGCTTCATATTTGTGTCAAGTGACTAAAAGCATTTTATAATTCATGTTGTTTCCTATAGCAACAGATACAAACCTGATTGTGGAACATTAGACCCTTAGAGCGACAAGGGTGTGTGTGTGTGGGAGGGGTGGGGGGTAATGTTACATTTTCTATGATCGGATCTGAAGGCGGATTCTAATGTTTCTGACATTCAAAGCAAATGTATGTAATTAACTTCACGTCTATTCGGTAAAGGAGAGAGCAAGTGGGCGGGCGGGACAGTGAGAGCGACGACAAACTAAGCCGACACTTAACTTTATTTAATACATAGCACAGCTGGTAATGTTGGTTAACAGGAAGGCAATTCGTTTACGCATAGTGTCGGAGTTTCTTTCTTTCTATAGATGACATTCCATCTCATTATACAGCTTTTTAAGAGGGAAAGTCAAGTACTTTTCCACTTTCAAGATAAAACTAACTTTTTAAAACTCAAAGCTTTAAATATTTGTATAACATCATTTATATAGACAATCAACTAATAAAGCTATTGAAGAATTACACATGGATTTTTCCCAAACAATATTAATACAAAATAGAATATGCACTCAAATACAATGGAAACAGTTGTGTTCTGTGGCTGATTTGTGAATCACTGGGTCACATGACGTGGAAGCTATTCGTAAAATCCATTCTTTTCTTTAAAATGTTTGTTGTAATTGATTTTTCATCATCATTTTCAATCATTTGACCAAGTCAGCATGAAGCTATTAAAAGAAACTTTTTTTGTGTTAACTAGACAGTATTTAATGGACAGTCGGTCAGTCAATCAATCCAGCATGTTCCAGTAATGTGTTTATATTTTTTAGCAGATTTCAAACTTGAAAACAGAATATTTAAAATCAAGCATTTTCCAAAATGTCTAAACTCTGTAGGTACCCTGATTCAGAGAGGAAAGACACTGCTAATCACAGAGACATAGAGGAAGACAAATAGGGAAAAGGAGCGCTACTAAAACGTGGGGACAAGGGGGGCTGGATGGATGGATGATGAGAGGAGAGAGGAGGTGGAGAGGGAACCTTAGTCTAAGACTATATTTCACAGCTGATAAAAGATTTGAATTAAATCAGTGAGACTTTGGAGTCAAATCGATGCGGCTGAGAGGACTAGACGGAGTGATGGAGAGGATGGAGGAAAAGCAGGACAGAGGTGAAGGAGTTGGAGATTAGCGAGTTATAAAGAAGAAAGAAATGGGAGATGTGTGGGATGGCAGAACAAACAGAGAGTGTGTGTGTGTGTTAGAAAAAAGACGCATCCATCACTCCGTTTGCATAGGACAGTGGCAAGGTTAATCTGTGAGCAGCATGCATGAATGACAACAAGAATTCTCTCTCACTCACACACACACACACACACACACACACACACACACACACACACACACACACAGTGTGGTCATACTGACCATTCCATCCCCCTTACAAGTACTTTACACATTTATGGTTCCACAGTCACTGACTCTTAATTAAACAGATTCATCTCGAAGTTAACCCTTTGAATGTTGGTGCACACACAGCTGATTGGGAGCCATCTGCCTCTGCCCCATCTATTCACTCTACAGAGGTACTCTTAACACAGTCATTCCCCTTTCCAGAAACACTCACACACACACACACACACACACACACACACACACACACACACACACACACACACACACACACACACCGCAACTGGTTTTGTCTAGTGCTGGTTGCTATGTATCTGTGTGTGTTTAGTTCTGTGGACGGGGCGTGTTAGCCATTTGTCAGCGGGTTGGGGGAATGTGGGAAAATGGAGATAAAATATGTACAACAAGTACCATTACACTTTGTCATTGAATAAATAAACCATGGGTAAAAAAAACAAAAAGAAATAGACCGAATCAATGTGCAATAGACGGGAAGATGGGATGAGGAAGTTGCTCACAGTCATTAATATTAGGCGGGCAGCATGGATTCACACGGAGAGGCAGGAACAGATGAATATCACACATGGAATTAATTGTTGCCGTGACATGGATCTAACTCTGGGAATGACTTCATGGCTAAAATGCCAACTGAAAGTATTTTTGTTTTAAAGCTTTCAAGAAGTAAAAGTAGGGTTGTAACGGTAGACAAAAGTCACGTTTCGGTACGTACCTCGGTTTTGAAGTCACGGTTCAGTTCTTCTCAGTTAAGAGGACTTTTTTCAGTTAAGAAAAAAGCTGTGTATAGCATTAACTACAATTGCAGCTTATATGTCTTTTCAGTAGAAAAAAAAGAAAATACTGCTGCAAACAGGTCTCCAATAAATAAAATACTTCTCAAATAAAAGTGCAAGTTCCGCACAGCAATCAAAACAAGCCTGTACATTTGGCATATTGACGTCATCTTGACGCTATTTACGCCATAGTGACGTATTGCGGTACGGTATGGTTCGGTATGGTACAGCCTTGTATTGTGCGGTTACAGTAAGAATATGTGTATTGTTACACCCTTAGTTTTAAGTGATGTGCGTTGTTGCGTGATTGATTAGTGTCTTAATGGTAATGCTACCTACCAAACAAGTCATCCCGGGCCAGGGCGTAGAGGATGCGCGAGGCTCCAATCAGGTTGCTCATGGCAGCGGAGAAAGTGGAGGAGTAAACCCCCACGGTGACAAAGGGGTGCCAGATGTTGATGTCTCTCAGGAAGCTGTAATCCCTCTGGAGCAGGATACTGGAAAGGTTTGGAGAACAAAACATTTCAAGAGATTACTTTAACAAGCATTACACATTTGAACTTTTGGTTCTGGCTTTCACTACAACGAGGAAAACTGTTCTGTTTTTCCCTTATTATATATTTAGTTTCATTTGATATATTTTGAAAGAAGAATTGCATAAAAAGAAGGGGGAATATGAGATATGCAGTGGAACGGTATCTGGCCAGAATCAAACAACTTTTACATCAGCAACTAACTTATAAATGTCTGTACTACATTTTATGGCAGTCTAAAATATGGGTCCACCACTTTGGTCCACACCAAAGTGGTGGACCGATATTCCTTTAAAGCTGGGGTAGGGGAGAACGGGGTAAACTGAGCCACTTTTTACATTTGCTCCCCTCTAAGCGAGCTAAAATGATTTATCACTCAAATTTACACATTTCCCATTAATTCAGGATGTTTCCTAGAAATGGGCATTTGCAGAATTTTTTCAAGACAAAGGGCAGTGAAAATATGATTGTTTTAAAAAAAGTTGTCATGTGGCTCACTTTACCCCAGCTGTGGGGTAAACTGATCCACTTACTTTTTCCACTCTGAAACTACCATAACAACACATTTTGTAACAGTTAGAATCCTGAAAGCTAGCCACACATTCCAGAACTAATGTCGGACTAGTAAAAGAATGATGGGGTTTGGTCAATTAAGCAAAGCAAATGTTCTAAACACTTGAAAGTAACTGAACAAAATCAAATACAACATATTATAATTCAAAAGGTTTTAATAAGATTCAAATGAAAGATAGAACCAGTTAGATTAGAACACACTCAGAACACAGGACCCTTAGAGCCAGCTAGTGTCTGGGGGTCAAAGCATAGGAAAATCAGAACCAGCGAGAACAGCCGGGGACTCAGAACACAGGAGAAGACCCAACTGGATTACAACATCAGCCTGTCATACTCTACAACTAGGCCTACTCTACATTCCAGCTCTGAAGGTTACAGGGACAGATGAGAAGGTGCTCTTTCCGTGTGGTTGCCCCAGGTCGTCTTCCTGGTGTATTTCCTTGGCATGATGGCTTTTCTACAATGTGTATGACATTAAAATAAAACATATGTCATGTAATATTACATTAAAATATGTTTAAGACTAAACTTAACTTGTGCCTCATGGTGGGGGAAAGTGAGACAGTGGCTCACTTTCCCCCACCACCACAATTTGAGAAAAAACTACCTCTCTTAGCATTTCAGGCTAATCTTCAGTTATCAGCATCACATGGTTTCATATGTTGGTAGTTAATCAACACGTATGATAGAAGTTTTTCTACGTGAATACATTTGCTTTGGCACAACAGTTGATTAAATTGACAGCGAGAAAATTTACTTTTACATGCAAAATACCTATTTTGGTGAAAAAAACATACTTACCACAGCACCATGAGGTCCTCTTTTTCAGGGCCATGGGGAAATGAGAGGGGCTTGAAAACATATATCTCACATGACCACAAATGTTTTCCGTTGCCTAGATACAGGGGGTGGCTCACATTACCCGATGCCTCAGATTCCCCGTTCTCCCCTATATGATTTCTGATTGGTCAAAGTTAACATTAGCTGACACTTTGACAAATCAGAGCGAGGCTCCGATTCTCTGTTCTTATTGGCTGTTGGGACTGTCCATTCACTTTGGCACACATTTGTTGGTTTAGAGCGTGTCAGGGAGGGACCATAGGGGAGGGACCAAAGAGAACAAGTGGCGCGGTTGAGGTATTGGATTCGAATCTCTATCCCAACTGCCATTCTCTCCCCAAATCCTCCACCCCAGCTCTAATCTACACCAGATATAAGTATCTTCTTGGGGAAAAAAGGCTCTAATCTGGTGACAAAAGAGCAGTTTTGAGTACATTCTGAACACTATACATTCTAGAGTGACTTTAGCTGAGAGACACTCACTTCTAATGTAAATAATAACACAGAAGAACAAATCGAGGGCTTGGAGCGAAAAGGGCGTAAGTGACATTTTCAGAATTTTACAGGAGAGCAAAAACAAACTTTTTATTGATCGTAAATATTTAATAGAAAACAGCATATGGAAGCAATCTCTACTTTAATAGAGATTAGGCTTCAAGGAATTCATATTTTAGAAAAAATTTAAAATTTAAAAAATATATTAAAATAAAATAAAAAATAAAGTGTTTATTTTAGTGTCCATATTTTCTCCATCATATGTGGGTATGTCAAATTTTCCAAACATATTAAAAAATGCTTTTTCTGTTGGTCTTTTCTGCAATCCTTCCATATTGTCAGCTCTTTTAGCCTATTTATGATGCACTTACGCCTTTTGTGTGCCAAGCTCAGTGCACTTACGCCTTTTTTGCTCCAAACTCAACTGAAGGTTTTCACTTACGCCTTTATGTTTTCAGCCTTTATTTCAAAAAGTAAAATGTTAAGTGAACGTTATTCTTTTACCATTTGATAGAACTTATCAAGACCTTTAAAATGATATATAAAAGTCATTTTCGCAAAATATGTCACTTACGCCCCTTTCGCTCCAAGCCCTCGAAATACAGGCCGAACTCAATTTTACTACTACAACCCAGCATTGCAAATGTTCATAAGCATCGACACGGTTGGACTCTCCTTAGCTATAAACAGAAAGCTCTTCATTTGATTATTTTCATATCAGGATATCAAATATAATATCAAATATTAGGTGGTCCAGTGGTTGTGTGTCATATCAAACTCATTTGTATTGAGAGTGGGGGGATGCAAAACCTGTCCAATGAGAAAAAACAAGATTGAAGGGAAGTGGTGATTACTCTGCCAAGGTGCCTAATGATTAGATCCTGGCAGGGTTTCACTAGGTAGAGAGAGAGAGAGAGAGAGAGTGTGTGTGTGTGTGTGTGTGTGTGTGTGTGTGTGTTTGTGTGTTTGGAGAGAGAAAACGAGAGAGTGAGAGAGAGATGGAGATCAGAGAGCACCAAAACCACAGCAGGGTGTGTGTGATTGCCGCCTGCCCCCCCACCTCTTTTCAATACAACACGGCAAGAGCAAAGAGAATTAGAGTGCAGCGTATTCCTCTCTCTCTGATCCATCTCAATCTTTCTTTGAGTTTCAATACACACACACACACACAACTCATCACCTCCATCTCCCTCATCATGATGTTTTTAAAACACACTCAAGGGTTTTTTCTAGCGCTCTGACTCACCTCTCCCTCTCTCATGTTATTTTTTATTTCTACTTATACCACTCTCTCTCTCTCTCTCTCTCTCTCTCTCTCTCTCTTTTATCTCTCTTCTAATTATCAGTCTGATCACGTTTCCTTTCAGGTCCAGTGAGTTTAATACTTATTATCATGGCCGTGTTAAGTATTGTTCACTCCATCCAAAGATCTGAGCACATTATTATTTCACATAGAGGCCCAGAAGCAGTGCGCTCTCACATAAACACACACACACGCACAGGCACACACACACACAGAGTACAGATGAACACACACTAAGGCCACAAATCAACTAAACCAAGCTTCTCCAGAGGAGTTAACATCATCTTTCGAAATTAGGAAGTGCCAACTACTTTATTTACTGTGTGTGTGTGTGTGTGTGTGTGTGTGTGTGTGTGTGTGTGTGTGTGTGTGTGTGTGTGTGTGTGTGTGTGGGCATTGCAGTGAAAAGTTTATGAACCATTGGTTTAATCAAACTCTGACATCTTCACAAGACGAAAAAAAACTGTTCATTGGGTCTGATACACTGGCACACGCTCTGAAGGGGTAAGTTAGTGGGGTTGTTGCACAAAAAAAAAGTGCCTAAAAAAGAAAAAGGTGCTCAGCATAACGGGGAATTTGAGTGTGTGCGTGTGTGAGAGGTGAGTGATGATGTGGGTCAAAACTCATATGCTGATTATTAATTTTTCTGACGTGCGGCATGAGCAAAATAAATCTCGAAAAGCTTGACATTTCCAAACTGGCTCTCAAAAACAAAGCCGTTGAAAACTGGGTGACAGAGATGACAAATGGTGTGTGTGGGATGTGGGGTGTGTGTGTGTGTTTGCATGCGTGCGTGCATGTGTTTGTGTGCTTGATCGAGAGAGGGAGGTTGTCATGTGTTGGGTCATAATGGAATGAAAAACTGCATATATTCATAATTTTTGTGTTCCTTCCAAAGATTCACTACCAAAGCAGTCTTGCTTATATGTTACTGTGTGTGTGTGTGTGTGTGTGTGTGTGTGTTTGTGTGTGCGCCTGCACGTGCATGTGCGTGTGTGTGACAGTGTGTGTGTGTGTGTGAGTGTGTTTGTGTGTGCGCCTGCATGTGCATGTGTGTGTGACAGTGTGTGGCATGGATAGTAATTATTGATCAGATCATCCGGCTGAAAGGAGCTCTGCCATCCAAATAAAGGGGGAGAACAAAAGCGTGAGGCAGCGAGTGACAGATTAAAAGGCGCTCGTTTTGGAGAAGAGAAGGAAACAAAGCTAAAAGACTAAAAGGAGCCTTCAGAGATTGTTGGGCCGATTGTTCCCGCTCCTATAGCAGTGCACTCCTCCATCCTTCGGCTCATTTGTTTACCGCTATTATTCAAGCCCCTCATTTGTGTATTCATGCATATTCATCTTTTAATCCATCATTGCATGCGTTTCTATTTTGTAATTTCACCGGAGCTTGGGGTCGAACATTATGGATTCGGCTATCTGCAAGGTTTTTTCCAAACGAGGTGCTGACAGGGGAGCTTGTGAAGTGTGTATGGGTATACATTATAACACCGGTGTAAAAAGGTCTCATCTTCCAAGCACGGGCTTGTTCTGCTGTGATCCTGAGGAGGTCGAGGTCACCCCTCATCAGGACTATCATAACGATTCAAGAAGATCATCTGGTTTAATGATCTGAAGAAAAGACGACTTCAGAATGTCCAATAAATGCTCAAGTGGGAGCATAGCCAGTTAACTGAGATGACTCTGGCTTATGGCTAACATCGGCTGTTATGCTCATTGCACCATTATGTGACCATTTGTGTCTCCGCAATATGGACAAGGGTTCCTGTAAGTCAATAATCCGCCTCGGAAAATCCAAAGGTTAGACCCTCTTATGAATCTCTCCATCAACATTACAGAGACAGACTTTATTTAACTGTGTTTTTCCTCTTATTTGCCCTTTTCTCAAGGTTTGCAAATGGGGATGGGCTGATATATAGTACTTGTGTTTTTTTTGGGATAAAAGCAGAAGATAGTCATTATTTGTGTTTAAACCCCCCCCCCCCTAAAATTTGGATTAATTTGGTGTTCCTCCCAAACGCTTGATCCTCTTAAATAGCGTTAACACTGCGCTAATCAATATTTTCTACAAAGCAGTGAATTGAATGATTATGTATAATGTTGTTAGGACCCAGCTCGCTAGGGGATAGGGAAGCAACATCAATCCAGATGTGTTTGGTTAAATCAAGTTATCCCATTACAAGAAAATAAAATTGTTTATACAAATGGAAATATACGATGGTGAACTACAAAGATGCTGCTCAAGTAGAATAAACGAAAAAGACTAGAAAGGAACAAAACATGAAATAAAATCTCATAATCTAATTTATATAAAACACACAAACACAGAGGAAATGGCATACCATAGACCTGATGAAACTAAGTTATCGATGCTGAAAGAGTGTGTGCTAAATCCGTCCCAAAACTATAAACCATGGCCCTGTACCACCAACTAAATCCGACAACACCATATGCAAATACATATCCCGATATATTTCAGTTTTTTCGCACAGCCCTAAACTTTTGACTCTTCTTCTTCTTTGGAGAAACGTTTAACTCGAGCGGTTCCCTCTGGCAAACGTAAAGGAAGCATTAAAGTGTGAGGGCAGTGACGATTAAACTGCTTTAAACCTTTTATCGTAGAGACGGTTTCCAGTTCTTTACTGGGGTTTCTAATTCAAATGCATTGTGTTTATAAGCTTACGTAATTATGATGCAGATTAATTCAGGTTTATTTGAGAAGTACTGATTCGTGAAATTGACTCGTCATGATTTCCGCGAGAGAACACGCATCACTTGACTGCAACCAGCGACATTTGTCTTTTTAGCCGATGAAGGGGTTGGTCAGCGCCAGCTAAGAATTCTACTAAGATGCTAGCTGAATATTTTGTACACTGCTCTTTGTCAAAAATTAGTCGTGATGTCTGAACTCAGTTGCACCGGTGCACACAAATAATTCTGTTTCCGATATTACCCTGATAACATGATCCTCTAAGTTGTGTTTTCAAACTTTGAAAAGCTCCTTCGGAGCAACAGGAGACATTATACAGCTATTTTCACATACAAGTGGTGGAATGCCCCTTTAAAGACATTCTTGGTAAGGCCAACAAGAGATTAACATAGATTATATAACTGTTGAGTTATCAACAGATTCAAACCAAGATGTAATGTAGTGTTTAAGTCTTGAATGAAAGAAAACAGTCTGCATTGTAAAAGTGCACTTTGATCCTTACCTAAATCCAATTGAAAGTGTAAGATCGAAAAGTATAAAGGCTGAGCTGAAAGAAATGAAAAGGTTTGACAATTCCATGGCCCAATTTTCCACCATACTAGTGAGGGAAAACAAAGAATTCTTTCTGCAAGCAAAGCTGGTGTCCAAATCCTCAGAGCACACTTCAAAAAGTCAGATAACAGCCTGAACACGTGGATCTCGATTGGCAAAAGACCCGTGTTACCTTTACAAGCTTGGTGTCTGGCCCGGTGTGCTTTGAATGAGGCTAGGCTTCTTAGAGGATTGACTCCAGAGAAAACAAAAAGCATCAGCACAGAACTACACCTTTTGCTGCTGGGATTTAGTGTTAGTCTTTAGCCTCACTTCACCTTCACCTTGTAGGTACTTTTAGAGTGGACCAACAGTGCACAAGGGGTGAGAAAGAGATACAGATACTCATAAAGAAGCTGCCAACGAAACAGAGGCAAACAGAAAGTAAAGGGAGGCAGAGAAGGGAATGTAAGAGCCAGAGAGAAAGAGAAAGGGAGGGGGAGAGTTAAGTGCTCTCAGGGGAGAAGGATTATTAAATGGGATCAATAACTAACAAGGCCTCTGTGCGCACACTCACACACCGTCTTCACTCTCTTTCCCTCTCTGTCTCTCTCTGTCTTCTTTTCTATCCACCCTTCCTCATTCTCCAGCATTCTTTTTTCTGAACACTTAACATGTACAGTACACTGCAAGTCTTCCCCATTTCCAAAGGTTTTCCTGGGTGCTCTCTTCTAGATGTATGGATGCTCTCTGTTTCACCATCTCCAATTTTCAGTCTCTCAACTCAGCCATTCTTTGCAATTTACAATTTCCAGCTACTAGTTTGTATTACTCCACTGTTTGTCCAAGATGCTTGTAACTATAGGGGTTGACTGATATGTGATAGCAATTCACGGTCAGACAAACCACAGGAAAAGGCCATGATAGGTGTGGCTCAAGGGATGTAAAATGCCATGATGTGGTTTGTCCACCTTGCCCGGACTGAATCGTATCACAAAAACCATTGGATGTATTGCCATGAAATTGTACAGACTTGTACAGTCACATTCATGGTCCCCAGAGGATACATTGAATGATCCACTGACTTTACTCATTCCGCCTCAAAAGTTCTCACCTTTCCAGTGAAATATTGCAACATATTCTTGATGGGACTGGCGGCACAACATTTCGCAGACAGTCATGACCTCCCTCGGGGTGTATTGTAATAACTTTGGTTATCCTCTGACTTCCATTCCATTTCCCTTTTTCAATCTTCTCCCATCATGGTGAAATTTCCACTTGTTCAATATGTTGGTTCATAACTACATTCATACTCACCATCACTTGACTTCCGGCTTGCCGAGGGTTAAGAGCTATTTACCGTGAGCAGCGGAGAACTCAGATTCACAGCCTTAAAAATCTCTGAAAATCTTTGGAGATGTCCAAAAAAGGAAAAAACATTGATAAGGGAAAGGAGGAAGACAAAGATTATGCGGAAGAAATGAAAAAACAGTTGGCAGACTTGATGAGAGAAATGAAAAGTGAGAGGGAGACGGAGCGAGCACTGCTGAAAGCTGTGCTGGCTGGGATTATGGACGAATGGATTGGGCGTTTTGATGCAAAAATTGAAGAAAAAATTGCAGCTGGTCTGAAGCCAATGTTGATCGAATTGAAGGAACTTCAAGCCGTGAATGTGAGGAAAGATCAGCACTTGAAAGAGCTTGGAGATAAAATTGATGACCAAGATCAACAAGCAAAAAACAGAGATGTGATAATGACTGGTATGGATATTAAACCTAGGTCGTATGCAGCTGCCGTGAATGGAGAAGAAGAGGGCGATACAAGGAATGTGTCGGTGGAAAACCAGGTTGAAAGGTTCCTGAGAAGCAAAGGCATTAGTCTGGATCTGGAGAACGTGGAGTCTTGTTTTCTTCTCCCGAAGGGAAAATTCGCCAAAAAGCGTGCTGTTATTCTGAAATTTGTGAGTAGAAAGCATAAGATAAATTTGCTCAGTCAAGGCAAGAAGCTTAAAGGCGAACAAATTGGAATGAGTGAAAACTTAACCAAGAGAAATGCTAATTTGGCCTACCAAGCGAGAGGGTTAAAAAAATGTGGACGGGTCCAACAAACATGGACAAGAGATGGAAGAATCTTCATCAAATCGAATGGAGCTACACCCGAAGAAGCTCAAATTGTGCAAATCAGAACGGAGGAGGATCTGGTTCAATTCCGGAGGGAAGAGGACCTGATCAACCCAAGCAGCAAGAATGAGCAACATACCTGATGGGATAAATTATCATGAAAGTCTGGAGTTATTAGCTAATCTTTACGAGGAACCTAGATTATCAGACCCAAATGACATTATTACATTATTACAAATGACATTATAGCATGGACAATTTGAATTAAAGATGGCATGGTCTTTGAATTAAAGGGATTTAAACTGGTTTGTGTCATAATATAAGGTTTGAAATTGTAGATACAATGTGCTCTGCTATTGATAACCTAATGGAATGTGTGACTATTGAAATTTAAATGATAGATACATGTTAACTATCAGCTGTGTGTTCAGAACACCCGATTTAAAATTGGAAGACTTTCTCTGACTGAAGAATTTGTAAATACACTGCATGTTATGGGACTGTAGCCAAGGTCAGCAGACACACTGACTGTTTTGAATACTTTTGCAGAGGTGTTTAGGCTACTAGAGAAGAAATGGACAAGGCCATATCTGCATTGTCACAGGGAGAGAGGAAAATAGAAACCTAAAATTATCTGTGTATTAGAATGAATCTTCTTAAAAAAAAGAAAAAAAAAAATGTGTTCTAACTGTAGTAGCTGTGTATCTGAATCTTATGGCAGTGGGGGCGGGACTCGATAAGCCTTTGGCTTCTCCTGCTTCCCTTCGGACGATAACACAAAGTAATATGTATGAATATGCAATGAGAAAATTATGTATTATGTGTAATTGTCCGGAAGAATAATAATAATAAATAAATAAATAAATACTACATTACCATCACCCTTACCTTTACTTTGTGTTTTGTGCAAACTAACATGTTACAAAACAATGCTAAACATTAGCATTTTAGCATTGCCATTGTGACATTAGCATTTAGCTCATAGCACCAGTGTTCCTATGTATTGCCTCACACAACAGCTAGAATGGCTTTGGACTTCAGTCATCGTAAAAACCATATCACATCATGCTTACTTTCATATTTATGTGTTAAGCTTTACACAATTTCTTACAGTTAAAAGATAGTTGTGGGGTAAATATCACCAGCACACAAAAAATGAGGCCAGTGAGCTAGAGACATCTTCCTTTATGGTTCAATTTGCTCTGCAAATGGAAATTGCCAGACTGTCATTAAATTATAAAATTAGATTTAAACCTCAGCTTTCAAGTCAACATGGACACGAAGGAAAAAATCGATTCCATTTACATTTCATGACAACCGGCAAACTCCATTTGCTGAGAAATAAGCCATTTAGAATCAAAAGCTACAAAGAGCAGCTACTAAATTAACCTTGTGGTGAGTTTCCTCTCTCAAATGAGGTTTCCAATGTCAAGAATAAACTGTGAACCTCAAATGGTTCATCATATCACTTTTTCAAAGTCATAAAAGTTTATTTTAGAAAGAATTTAGATGGTAAACCAGTATTCATTTAACTTCTTCAGAAAGACAGATGAGTGAAAACATCAGTGAGGGACACCAGTGAGTTACAGAAGACAGTGGCTAGCCCAGAGGTGATGTCAGGACTCATTAGAAGTTAAGCGCTTGCCATAAACGACAGGTGAGGTATTCATCAATTATAATAAACTGCCTCCTATCGTTTATGGATAACACCAAGTGCCTGACAACCCATTTTAAATAAAAAAGCCCATATCTAAACCTCCCTGTCACCCAAGTCCTCCATTTCTCTCCTGTGTTTGCTGCCCTCTGTCCCTGTGCCTCTCCCTCCCATCCCCTAAAGGTGCAGTCAGCAATTCTGGAATTTGCTTGATGTGAAAATCACTTTTAGTCAAAATCTGTGAATATCTCCTATATCTCCTCACGATGCACCACCTGTCCGTACTGTGTGCGTGCTGAAATAAATCTGCCATTAATGCACAGCTTAGGCTTTATATAAACTGGTATAAACAAAGGGTATGTAAACAAAAGGGGCTTGGACCGTCCTCTGTAGCTAGCAACATGGCAGGTTACATTAAAGGGACTCTTACCGATCCTGCATTTGAGAATTACAGCACATTCAAAACATCCCGCCTTCCTCCAAAGCCCCACCCCCTCATTCCCATCCCCGGTGTTTTTTTTTTTTTTTTTTTTAAGAAACTTTATTTACACAAGCAGACTTACAACGTACTGCCTCCGAGCACGCACGTGAGTTATATTGTTTACCAAAGCAATGGATTCTGATTCAGAAGCACCGGTAAGTTATATACATTTACACATACACATTTTTCAGTCCAATGGTTGTTATATGCAGTGCACCATTTACTTGCTTTATTTTTTTAGTTATCATAATTTTTTTTTGCAAACACGCTAATGTTATCTAATAAGAGGTCTCAGCTGTTTTGTTTTCAGTGTAACGTTGGTTACGGTTTTGTCTGCTAACGGCTACCGCGTGGTTAACTTTATCAGATCTGTTCAAAGAATTATGCTTCAATGTCGAAAGCTTGAACTTTACAATAAATAGACATTTGGGTCCAACATGTGGGACCCTGGGGAGTTCTCCACAGCAAGATAAATAACACACTGCCCTAATTATGTAGAAAAAGTCATACTGCACATCAAA
Organism: Hyperoplus immaculatus; assembly: GCA_949357725.1. NCBI lineage: Eukaryota > Metazoa > Chordata > Actinopteri > Uranoscopiformes > Ammodytidae > Hyperoplus > Hyperoplus immaculatus. The sequence continues at coordinate 10,678,064 of OX442352.1, read as the reverse complement.
TTACACAGGAGAAACTCCTCTACAAGCACATATCAATAATTTTCACACAGACCAAACACAACTCCAACACCAAGCATATTATTATCAAATATCAAAATCTGAATAGCGTTAGAAACTCAACCCACTCTCCACATTTCCATTTCTAGTGCTCCGATGCATAATTCACCTTATATGAAAGCTAAGCCCCTGATGAATCCAACACTACCACTATTATTCCCGTATGACAAAAACCTATATAACCAGCAGCCAACTAATACAGAGGTATAAATACAGTGTGTTCTGTGTAAATACAGCGAATAACATGAGTTCTTGTGATTTTGCTCTGCCTCACTACATACACTCAACAAAAATATAAACGCAACACTTTTGTTTTTGCTCCCATTTTTCATGAGATGGACTTAAAGATCTAAAATTCATTCTAGATACACAATATTACCATTTCTCTCAAACATTGTTCACAAATCTGTCTAAATGTGTGATAGTGAGCACTTCTGCTTTGCTGAGATAATCCATCCCACCTCACAGGTGTGCCACATCAAGATGCTGATCTGACATCATGATTAGTGCACAGGTGTGCCTTAGACTGTCCACAATAAAAGGCCACTCTGAAATGTGCATTTTTTTGCTTTATTGGGGGTCTGGGGACTCAGAACCAGTCAGTATCTGGTGTGACCACCATTTGCCTCATGCAGTGCAACACATCTTCTTCGCATAGAGTTTATCAGATTGTCAATTGTGGCCTGTGGAATGTTGGTCCACTCCTCTTCAATGGCTGTGCGAAGTTGCTGGATATTAGTGGGAAGTGGTGCACACTGTCGTATACGCCGGTCAAGCACATCCCAAACATGCTCAATGGGTGACATGTCCGGTGAGTATGCTGGTCATGCAAGAACTGGGACATTTTCAGCTTCCAAGAATTGTGTACAGATCCTTGCAACATGGGGCCGTGCATTATCTTGCTGAAACGTGAGTTGATGTTCATGGATGTATGGCACAACAATGGGCCTCAGGATCTCATCACGGTATCTCTGTGCATTCAAAATGCCATCAATAAAATGCACCTGTGTTTTTCGTCCATAACAGATGCCTGCCCATACCATAACCCCACCACCACCATGTGCCACTCGATCCACAACATTGACATCAGCAAAGCGCTCACCCACACAACGCCACACACGCTGTCTGCCATCTGCCCTGAACAATGTAAACCGAGATTCATCCGTGAAGAGAACACCTCTCCAACGTGCCAGACGCCATCGAATGTGAGCATTTGCCGACTCAAGTCTGTTACGGTGACAAGCTGGAGTCAGGTCAAGACCCCGATGAGGACGACGAGCATGCAGTTGAGCTTCCCTGAGACGGTTTCTGACAGTTTGTGCAGAAATTGTTTGGTTATGCAAACCAATTGTTTCAGCAGCTGTCTCAGTGGCTGGTCTCAGACGATCTTGGAGGTGAACCTGCTGGATGTGGAGGTCCTGGGCTGGTGTGGTTACACGTGGTCTGCGGTTGTGAGGCCGGTTGGATGTACTGCCATATTCTCTTAAACGCCTTTGGAGACGGCTTATGGTGGAGAAATGAACATTCAATGCACGAGCAACAGGTCTGGTTGACATTCCTGCTGTCAGCATGCCAATTGCACGCTCCCTCAATGCTTGTGGCATCTGTGGCATTTTGCTGTGAGACAAAACTGCACATTTCAGAGTGGCCTTTTATTGTGGACAGTCTAAGGCACACCTGTGCACTAATCATGATGTCAGATCAGCATCTTGATGTGGCACACCTGTGAGGTGGGATGGATTATCTCAGCAAAGCAGAAGTGCTCACTATCACACATTTAGACAGATTTCTGAACAATGTTTGAGAGAAATGGTAATATTGTGTATCTGGAATGAATTTTAGATCTTTAAGTCCATCTCATGAAAAATGGGAGCAAAAACAAAAGTGTTGCGTTTATATTTTTGTTGAGTGTAATATTCAAACTTGGCAGAGATATTGGAAACACATTTTGCTATGCTTTTGATCTCTAATTTTAGCTTCATCAGCATAATTTCACTGAGATATGATTTATAGTAAAAAAATTAAAATATGCAAAACATGTATTTTCAGAAAGTGTTCCTATGTCTCTCTTCACCCTGATATTCTTATAAAGTAACACATTTTCTGTCTTTGTTTTTACATGTTGGTGCTTCTAGGACGACAGTGTAGTAGATCCTGACTACAGCCTTGAAGTTTTCACCGAGGGAGATGATGATATTGAGATGAATGATGACGATTCTCCAGGCGAAGGCACCTCAAGTAGGAGGAAGAAAGCAAGGATTGAAAGTGGAGGCAGAGGAAGCCATGGCAGGGGAATGAAAGGCAGGGGACGTGGTTTTCCACAACGCAAAAAACAATCAAATACATCAGGCCAACAGTGTACCCTGCCTTACCCTTACCCTGCCTTGTCTTATTACTGTATACTTGTCATAATTAGTGACCCATATTTTTAAATTAAAAATACATATTTGTTTACTCTGTTGTGTTGATTTACATCTTTGAAATTTCATTTATAGTCAATTTTCAAGTCAATACAGTTTAAAAATGTCAAACTGCCATTTTCTTTACTTACATCATATTTTTTTCTTATGCTTTGGTTACACTATGCAGAAAATCACACATGACTTATTGCTGCTCCTGCGCTTCATTCCCACCATTACATCTGATGTGCAGAAAATCTTAATATTATAATATGTATTTTCCGTTGATGCCAGCACAGGAAGTTTATTATTTGAATTTCAACTGAATGCTTAGAGAATGCCCCTTAGTTTAATTTCTCCACATATTCTGTATGAACTTCAGAATCAATTTGATTTTAATGTTTTAATGTTTTCTTATGTTACAGAGGGAATTCAGTGATCCCAAAAACAAATATCTTACATTATGGAAACCAATGACATAAGGCAACACTTTGAAAATATTGCTTTAGATCCATAGTTCTCCAGTTATCCTTCCAGACAAGACGGCAGGTTTGATGCCAGGACTAGCCCTGGTTGGTGCAGGTTGTCTTCTACTTTTGCGGGAGTGGTTCACCTTGACAGAGAGTAATAAAAATCAAAATGTAACATTGGACAAAATTGCAAAGTTAGGTATTACTAGCCAGCTAAAAAGATTTAACTTTATCTTCTACCGATTATGCGTTTATGGACACTTATAATCTAACAGGTTACATATAAGGAGAAGTTATGCTCCTTCTCCAATGAGAGATGTTATTACAAAAAACATTAGGTGTCACAATCACATGTCAACTCACCACGACCTCTGCTGCGTTAAGTCTCCAAAATTTGTTCCGTTGATGGTGCAGGGACACCACTGAGAGTCCCAAGTCGTCGGGGGTCATCTGGTCTCATCGTTCTTTTCCGAGGCATGCCCTTCCCTTCCGCCAACTGGTCCAACTTGCAGCGTAGGATGGCACACTGGAGGTCTTTTATGTACTCATAACTCTTCTTGACCTTCTTTATGTACAGACAGTAGCCACCGCTTTTTTTGTTGAACATTTTGTGGTAGCTGACAGAGGACACAAAAAGTACAGTTACTAACAAATAAAAATGTGGTAAATTGATATTAGATGTGTTTCACTTTATAAGGAGAATAAAAAAAAGATATATAGACTATCAAGGAACAATATAGTATATAAAGAGTGTATTTTGAATTCGTCAAATAATAAATGTTCAAACAGACTTCAGACTTGAACTCATTGTCGTTGTACCCTCAACAACCAGGTCACGCCCAGTGGTGAAAAAAATTATTATTATGACATGAGGTGGTAGGCCCTGTCAGTGGTCAACCAACTTTTTAGAGTGCAGCATGAAGTGCAGTAAAATGAAAATTGAATACTCCACATGTTCCTCATGGGGTACTCCCCCACCACCATACAGACACAGTACTTTGGCATGACCAGTAGGTTGGTGGGCCCCTTCAATGTGGAAAAGCTAAAAATCTGACAACACTCACTACTAGGGGTTATACCTTACAAAAATACAATTGCACAGCTGTGCAATCTTATTTATTGCAAATGCCACACTCATAAGTGACTGCTGTAAAGGTTTTTGCTTTGCTATGATTTTTTGGACCAGCACACACCAAATCTACTGATTATCTCTTCATGGGGGAGTCAGAATTATGAATTTGTGTGTTTTAAACATCAACATACCTGTATTTTCCATCTGCCTTCACATAGTAGGGTCGGCTGCGATGTTCATTGTAGTCGAGGGCAGCTAAAAGTGTTCAGGCCGCATACACAGGTGGTACGAAGGAGTTTCGTTTTGATGCGTACATCAGAATGTGTGCATGAAAACACTCCAGGGCACCAGTGGACCTGGCATCAGAGAGGGAGGAAAAATGTAATATATGATTGGTTACATAACTTCAACAAAAACAATTATTACTAAATAGTAATGTAGTTTCAATCTACTATCCCAAAGTACACAAGAGCTGCATTTCTTGACATTCTGTAGAAGGCCATTATTGTATGTACTGTACAATAATAAATGTTACTAGTACAACACATCTAAAGGCCAGGACACACCAGCCCGATAATCGCCGTCGTCAAAAAAAAAGACGAATCTGTTTGGTGTGTGCCGTGACGTCGGCCGACGTAGAGGTCGTCGGGCTTGTTTTGAGCCTGTCGGCCGCCGATTGAACATGTTCAATCGGCGGCCGACCGTCTTTCATTTGGAGCAATTTGATTGGTGGAGGGCTAGCGAATCAGTGAAGCCCGGAAGTGAGGCGGGTAGCACAAACAGCTAACAACAGCTAGCCATCGTTTTAATGTGTTTGTGTTCGTTTCGTTTTGAGAGTACTCACATGCATCAACCCTTGTTGACTGCTCGACACCATGCTCGACACTCTCTGCTAAAAATTGTGCTCTTATGGTCCATAAATATAAATACGTATTTCTATCTATGTTTATGCTCTAGAGAGCTGTCCCATCATTTCCGGCTTTCGTATTTTTTCGGGCCACAATACAGATTAGCGCCGCCTGCTGTTGTGGAGACATTACATCCCGCGCAAGCGCAGAGCGTACGGAAAATAAGCAGTTGACTCGGTGTGTTCTTTGGCCGCGACGGGAAGACTGGAGCTTCCTGAAACGGCCGACTCCATTTTTTGCATAGTCGGAACAAGTCGGACTGGTGTGTCCTGGCCTTAAACAAAAGCTTATTATATTGAAGGCTGACTCATTACCTAAAGGTCAAGTACTTTGGAATTGTCCACCTCTCATCCATGATCAGTTCTGTGATTATGCGGTGTGCAGTGCTTCCTTTAGGAATAAGCTCCTTGTTGCTTTCTTCCTCCAATGGGCCATTGTAACAGCCGCCAAGTCCCCACTGGTGTTCTCCGGTGACATGGTGTAGCGATCCTGTCCACATGTCCTGAATAGGCAATTAAAAATTAATATGTAATTGTTATAATGTATAATTTGAATACATAGACAATACACTTACTTATACAAATTACATTGAAAAACATACCCAGAAATCCTCCACTGTATGTTCTGCCTTGCAGCAGAACCAAAAGTGGTTGCAGATATCCTTCTTCCAGACAAGTAACAGTGAGCAGCCTTTTTGGAGGCCGGCCTAGAAATTGAAAAACAGAGAATGATTCTGCTTCAGAATGATAAATAACAAATATGACATTTCTAAAATATGTTTTGAAAACAAATACAGTAATCCATCTTTACATAGCAGTAACTTAGGTCTCAGCAGAGCAGCTGTCCAAACCCTCCACAAACAGAGAAACCCTCCTCTCTACAGATGTATACATGAAATAAATATTGGGCATTTTTCACAACATTAGATAAGTTGCTGTTGTTACCACACAGCACATGAGTAGAGATGATTTATAGTGTTCTGGAAACATCAGTTACATTTCTTATGTTCTGATGGGGGTAGGGAAACTGTTTAGCATAAGCTCTAGGTTTGATTTCACACCAATAACGTGTCACTTTTAACAATTTACTTGTTCACGGCATCATCGCAAAACACAAAAGCATGTGTGATCCACGTTGATGGGCAAACGATAACATTAACAAACAAGGCTTACCGTTCTGAAAAAGATTCGGCAATGGTGGACAATGGTGGCGGAGGAGGCCTCTTGAAACCACGTTTTACTGGCGTAGACGTTGTTTTTCCGTAACTAAAACACAAACATGCACACACAAATATTAACGTGAGTGGGCGGGTTGTAACAGCAGAACGTTAAATTATGATAAACTGTACATTGTACTGAACATGGAAACAGCGACAAACACGGATATGATATTACTTAGCCTACTATGTTTTACACACATGGACAGGACAGTTAGCACCCTGCTAACTGCTGCCTTCGGTGTATGAATGTGTGTGTGAATGAGCCAAAACAATTTAAAGCACACTAGGACTGTGTAAAACGGTGAGAGAATATTTCTTTATTCCCCAAGCAAACTGCCTAATTAGCTGGAGCTAACGGTAGGTCCGTTAGCATCATGTTAAACATGATTCCGGTAAGTGTCTGCAACAAATAGTCAATTGTAAGGTTATATGATGTTGTAGGTTATGTTGTGCAAAATAAAAATACCTTTCCAGCAGAAACTCCGCGACCATTCCATCCGTTTTTAGCTCGGGCTCCAGCTTCATCAGTTGCCTCCATTGCTCAAAAGCAGAGCCGATGTTTACTCGAGTTTTTGCTCTTGCAGCATCAAGCTCTTTTTTTCTGGTGGCCTTTGCTGCTAAACTTGTGTTTTTTCCCTTCGGAGCGGCTGTTTCAGTACGCCGTGACCCACTTTGGTCTACCATCATCAGTCGCTACTCGCTACTGTCTGCCGTGCAGGTCCATGCTGCCTTGGAATCAAACCAAACCCTCTAGTTGAGGACGCGCCTTGATGACGCGCGCCGAATGCGCCATACAGAAGCAGACGGCAAACAGATAGGTCTGTCGGCCAATCAAATCGTTCGGTCCGAATAATTTCATTGGTTGAATTTTTCACAAAATATTATGAGATTGAAATCATTGTTTGTTTTTATTCCTGGTGGGTCTGTCTTGTATTTTAGAGTGTCATTACCTTATTAATACCATTTTAACCTAATCCAAAAAAAAGTGTAAAAATTCCAGAAAGGTAAGAGTCCCTTTAACACTGGACCTTTTTTCGGTGCATGCAATGTACACTGTGGATCATGAGGAGATATTCACTGATTTTGACAAAGAGTGATTAGGACAACAAGCATTCTGCAGTCGTGCTGACTTCACCTTTAATTCACACAGGACATGACACATATTGAAGACTTGGCCTGTACTGCCACCATTGTTACCCCCCCCCCCCATCATAAAAAAACAAACAGGCAGATCAGTGAGAAAGGGGAGAGAGGGGGCGAAAGTGACTGGAATCTCTGCAGTGGAGAGATAGGGGGTGAATAACAAAAGGAGGGAGCACAGCTTGGTGGATGGATGGATGGATGATAGACAAGGAGAGGAGGCAGAAAGAAGAGAGGGAAGCCAAAATACTGCTGTGGGGTGATAGTGCCAGGAGGAATGACGAAGGAAGGGAAGGAGTGAGGTCGAGTGGAGGAGAAGTGATGCTGGACCTGTGCTCTCACTATGACTACAATGTGTGGACGCTGGAAAACGAGGGGAAATGATGTTAACGGCCTCCACACACATCCTACCTCTACTGCGCGTCTGCGTCTGACTTTTTGTCACTGACCTTGTAATCAACCTAGAGCGGATACACATCCAACCTCAGACGCACTGCTGATGCACGTCGGAGGTGCGTCGGAGGAACGTCTGCAGCGAAGCTCCCCTTTACCTCAGGAGGCTCGCCTATTTTTTTCTGAGAGCCGCGCGTCTCTCTCGGGTCTCTCTGCTTTAACTGATAGAGAAATACTCTGCTGAGAGTCATATTGACTTCACACCGGCAGCTTTCGCTGTAGTTTCACCATTTCCTGGTGTGTCCCTTTCAAAATAAAACTTCCAACAAGCGAAAATGTGGCAAAAAAAAAAAGGAAAAAAAAGGCAATGGGGCGCACGGATGACTGTCCAGACTTAATATTAGACTCAATATAAATCATATGCATCATAAATGACATGAAAGAACTTCATTTTTAATGGGAATTATCTATGAAAACTCTATGTAGAAAGATAGGGCTTTTAGAAGCAGCGCTGCAGCAGCAGCAGCTGCTGAGACATTCCATGTGTGTCCGAGAAAAGTCTGAGAGACGCAGCAGTAAGGTATGGCGACGCGCTCCAGAGGTAGACACAGGATGTGTGCAGAGGCCGTAAGAATGAGGGGGATGACGCACTGTGCTGGAACACACAGGGTTCCTAGGGTTTTTTTGTTGTTGCCAAAAACAGAAAGAGAGGGAGAAGCAAACATTTTCCTTGAGTAGATAAAAAACCATGAGCATGTTCATACCTACTTTGACTTTGCACCTCCGGAACAGTAAAAGACAAGATGTACATTCACTTAAACGGTTTTATAAATGTCCATCCATCCATCCTGATGTTAAGCTACGTTCTGCATGTCTTTTTCTGCCTATGAATTAGTGTATAAACTATCACCTGGACAACGTTTAACACCTGCGTTCTACTTTGTTTTAACTTTGTTTCCTCTGGCTGCTGCAGTGTTTGTAAAGTAAACAAAAGTATGTGACTGAAAGGTAATCAGAGTGAGGGGGACGGGACAAAATATACAATCGCAAAAGATGGGAATGGGAGTAGACAATGCGTGGGTGAAAAGACACTAGACAAAGCAGAAATACAGCATATGTTTGAAGAGGAGGGAGACTAAAAAAGAACTGTGGTGTGACGAAATATGTTAATTTTTGGAAAAGTGAGAGGAATTCAAACTGTGTGTGTGTGTATGTGTGTGTGTGTGTGTGTGTGTGTGTGTGTGTGTGCGTGCGTGCGTGTATGTGTGTGTACAGAGTGGGTTGGGGTGGAAAGCGACAGATGAGAGACAGAGGCTCACTTCAGGGGGTGTGCGGAATCGCGGATCGCACACACATTCACGCGGCTGCATGTCAGAGATAGCACAACAAAAGAAGGCCGGGCAGATTCAAATTAATATAATTATCAAGTCAGTTATTAATACAAAAGCCTCTATAGCACGGTGCGGATTAGCCCACAGGTCAATGACGCACAAGCACTGTGGAAAACACACAAGGGGTGCGTAGAGTGCATTCACACACACAAAAGAAGTCAATCAAGCAGAGACAACACCACACACACACACACACACACACACACACACACACACACTGGATATGTTAGTTAATAGCCAGGAATGAAACCAGCACTCACATATAAAAAAAGAAAATACCTGTGGTGCAGCAGAGTGAGTCGTCATGCTCACTGTTGCTTTAAGTGTAGATTGAAATTCCTAATCCAAACACACACACACACACACACACACACACACACACACACACACACACACACACACACACACCACTAAAAGAGCTTGATAAATTAGAGACAGGGCAATCTGTCATGGTTGGCTAGCTGGTCGCACGAGGTTAATAGATTCCTCTCCCTAACTCACATCTCTTCAGCCTCCATCGCCATCAGCAGCGGCCCTCTATGCCCATAGTGGCATATCATCAGCGATTATCTCAAAACACACCATCACCATCAGCCACTCTATTAACAGTGACCAACCAGTTGTATGGCTTAAACATAATTGTTAATAGCTTTTAGGCAGTAAATACACTCATATGGTTGAGTTACAAAAAACAAAACAAAAAACAATCATTACTTTCAGTGCATCTGCAAAGTCAATCTCACACGGTGGAGCTGGTTTAAAACTCCATAACGTGCCATAAAGAAGTGGCATTACCTAGATGGAAAAACATCTGAGATTACTCAACGCTTTTCTCAAATGTGTGTGATTAAAAGGCAAAAGTATGACTTTCAAATGCGATGATTTTCAAGAAAAATCCATGAGCTCCGGGAACTCCACTTTACAGGACATAATGGTAGAGCAGTGGCTGTTCAAATATGTCAGGGGTTATTTTAGAAAACCAATTCTGAACTGGCTAAAGCTGTCAGCCCTGGGTTAAGTGACCGCCTCCTGTATTATAATGAGCCAACACCGTCTCCACAGCACAGCACATGAGCGAAGGCACCCATGCTGTGAAATCAGCACACACACACACAGTCACACACCGATTGACACTGCCATTATGTAGCGGTACCCTTACCCTGCAGCACAATCATTTTCAATGGCTACTCTACCACCTTCCTGAGTGGCAACTGCTTTGCCTTTTAACAACTATAATAACGCAGAACTACTATTTGAACATGGTAGCAATTGAGTATGTAAAAGTTAGGTCGTCACTCTAAATCTTTTCTTTTAAAAGGAGAGGAGATGGTTGGAAAAGAGCACCACTGCCACCCCTTGGACAACCCAGGCAACTACAACAGCCACTGAATTTTCAGACAGGATGGATGGTTTCTGACAAGATTTCTAAAGTGTTTACGTTGGAATATTTATGAGTAACTTGGTCAGAAAATCTGACCTCCTGTGAAGCCGCAGGCACTAATTGATTTTATATTTATATGGCTATGAAATAATAGTTATTATTATTATAATCTATTACATTTGCAAGAATTTCTTAATACATGTTTTCACTTTTTCATAGGTTATCGAGTGAAGATTGTTGGGAAGAAGTTGTAATTTTACCCTTTTAAAATTGCATCTACAACCCGATAAAGTCAGCAAAGAGTGTTGAACTAGTTATCACTTAGCAATGTAATATCTGCTTGCAACTACATTGTACTTTATGTATTATAAACAATACAAATGAAAAGGTTGAAGGTCAGCGTTAGCCATCATTCAGTAAAATCACAGATTTCCACACACACAATGCTACAGTATGCTGCCTACCCACAGTTGCAGTGACATCCCATAATAATGAGATACTGCCATCGGTAACTTTTACCCTGGAGTATGGAGGCTTGTACTAGGGAACTGTCATGACTCATAATTTGTGCTGGTGCCATAACACGACAGATTACTTTAATAGGAGCAGTCATATTTTAATCGAGGATCGTTTTGTTAGCCTGTCTGCCTGCATCATTTAATGACAACAAACCTGCTGCCTGCCTGCCAGCCACATGCCTGGGTGTCAGAGTGTGGTAAATGTCCATTGGATAATTTTTCACCTCAAGATTTTGGTTTCTCTTCATATTGATTAGCCATTTTATTTTTAAGAAAAATCAACACATAATGGTTCTGTTTTTACAAGCGCTTTCTTTGAATAGCTATGCGATCTTATGATGGACGACCCCAGTTCCCCTTCATTTCAAGAACAATTTGCACTTGGTGAATTGATGTGTCTAAAATACTTGTCCCATGATGAATATTGGTCTCTCTCTCTAATTTTCCTTGCAGAAAATCAATACCGTTTTATGATGCACTTCAGCCATTGTTGGTAATATTTTCCCTGGGAGTGAGCTGACTTAATGTAGCAGAAACGGCGGTGAATGAAAATGTTTCTGCAAGCGGAAGATGAGATACACTGCAGCACACTGCTTACAAACAGGTAACACGTAGAAAGAAGCTCCTATCTCCGCCATTAGATAAAGAAAGCTGGATTGGGTCCTGCCACCCTCACTATTGACCCACATAATAATATCCTGTTAGTGGAGTTTGGTCAGTCAGTCAATATGTTAATTTTTGTGAGTTAATGTTTCGAATACTGCCTGGGGATTTTTTTTTCAACACTGTACAATAAGCCCATTGTGTTAATCCGGGGGAAGTGAAAGCAGTTAATTCCAGACATTAAAATGCATAGGAGATAATATCACATGGTGAGTTCCATTTACGCAACACAGAACATTCCGCTTAAACTTCCTAAAGCAAGATGTGGAACAAAATAATGATTTACTGTATATGAGGCTGTCGAAGCAACGCCAAAAAATTAAAAAATGTATGTTAAAATTAATAGCTTTTCTTGTTTTTTTCCACATTAACCAGCATTTAAAAAAAAAAGTCAATCACAAAATCAAAGTCCCCGGGCTTCTGAGAAATTAATATTCATTTTCTCCAGCAAGATCACACTCATATCAGTTCAATTCCAGTCAGACTCATAAACCGACCCCGAGCTAACCGAAGATAAGAGAGGGAGCGATATCGCGGGCATGAAACCAATAAAACATGATTTTACACCCCATGCGACCTTACGCCTATTGTATGTCAGAATTGGTATAGTATGCCCAGCTTTGAGGAACTTCAGGTTTCGCTTCCTACCCCACACTTCCCTTTAGTATTTGCTGCCCCATTATCGAGGACTTTTTTTATTTAAATTCCTTTCTACAGTAAGTCATATGACCAGATTTTCCACAGAAGCCTTGCACATACAGTTGCATAAGCTCACTCTTTCACAAACACACAAACATGTTTAATGCACATGACATCAAATGTCACTGCCATATCAGTACAACATGTTACAAACAATTATCCATTGATTTTCACACACGCACAAGCACACACAGGCCCAATGTGTCATGTGTCCAGATAGTGATCACTTCCAACCGCAATTGTCCACCACACACACACACACACACACACACACACACACACACACACACACACACACACACACACACACACACACACACCTCAATGGACTTCAAACCCCGCTCTGAGTTGTTTGATACCAAATCAATTGCGGTGAATGCATATCCATCTATTCTCCACACTTGACTACATACTGTCAGTGGTTCTACAGCCCTGTTACATGAATGCAGGTACCCCTTCACCCCTTCATGTTATGTGTTTACTTGAATTGATTACAAACTAGATGTTATTTGACAATATTGATCTCGATTTCCACAGGCCGTGAAAATATTTTCATACATTTGAGCGTTCACTGTTTGTTGTGGTTTGGTCAGTTTGCACTGAAGGTGAAGGTGGACTTTCCAACTATTCAAGCAATACTTTTAGCCAACTGTCAACCTTTCTGCTTGCTTCCTAACCAGTTTTACCACACACACACACACACACACACACGCACACACACAAACACACACACACACACACACACACACACACACACACACACACACACACACACACACACACACACAATTGCAACATTGTGCTCACATGTTACAATTGACCCAATAAATGGAGATTGTAGGAAGTAATAGACACAGCTGATTAGACACACTCACACACCAACCCACCCACACACACACATACACCCCCCCCCCCACACACACACACACACACACACACGTCATGTGAGGCACCTTTGTGGGTCATGTGAGAAGGGGCCTTCATTCAATAACATAGCAGAGTCAACACAAGTTATTTTACACACCAACATAAAGTACAAGTAATATGGGTGACACTGGAGGGCACAAGATTACTGCGGAGGCGGAGAAAGTCCCTTATCAGTTTAAGAGCGTGTGTGTGTGTGTGTGTGTGTGTGTGTGTGTGTGTGTGTGTGGAAGGTGTACGCAGTGAGGACAGTGCGGCAGGGTAAATGATGGCCGTATCGATCTCCCATGCTCTTTTATAGCCCTGTCATGTCAGTTTAGCACCCTGGCAACACTTTGCTTTAGAGCTACATCAATACTGAACTCTGGCACTCAGCACGAGACGGATAGAGAGAGACACGGATAGAGAGAGAGACGGATTGAGAGAGGGAGGGAGGACAAATAAATAGAAAAACCTCAAGAGTTAAGTTAAGTGTGAGGCCGACAGAAAAGTTATCCATGCGACTGTTGGCTGCATACTAACACTTAATAAAACCTGAGTAGTTTAAAAAGTACAGCGCATCCTCTACTAAAGGAGCAAGTAACAAACTTTTCAGAGACACTTTTCAAGCCCTGAGGTGTTCCAAATATAGACTTTTCAGAGGAAGTAGTACAGTGTAAAGTGTTGAGTGGCAGTTGGTCTGTAGAAGAAAATAGAAGCGGATATAATGAAGAAGTGTTGCATTTAAAGAAAATTAACACAAATTACTAATACACTAAGTATAAAAAGGAAAATATTGAGGGCAGTTATGGAAGATCATGGACAGCCAATAATAAGTGGATGAATGAATACCTGGCTGTTCATGAGAATGTAATTTATAAAGCTTGTCAGGCTCAACACAATCTGGATCGGTGTTTTTTGAGACACATGTGTGTTGTAATGGCTCTGCTAATAGATCTATTGAAGACCTTGATGACTTTTACTGTCTTCTCATCACTGGTGACGTTGGGACGGAAAAAAAGGCATATGAGAGGAAGTGGTGTCTTTGTTACTAATGATTCCATTCAAACTTGGAGGACAAATCCAGCCATACCCAGCCTTATACTAACAAGTCTGCAATTACACAATATGTTAAAGCTCCCATATTATACACTTTTCGGTACTATTATACACCATATTATATGGTCTTAGTGGTCCCTAATACGTTTTTCTTTAATTGTTTGCTGAAAAAAACTTTCAGATAATTTATTGTACTATGCTGATGTTCAGCTAATCTCACAATGGCCTATTTTTTAAAAAGAGCTGCAGCTCCCCTCGTAAATATACAATCTTTGAGCTCCTCCCGCCCCCTGTCCGGAAGCGAAGCCAGATACGCCTCGCCCTCTGTCTGTCAGGGCCGTGGACCAATAAGAAATAGGGGTGTGGGCTGCACAGTGGAAGCTTCTGGCTTTCCAGTTTGTGAGGTCAGAAACGAGGAGAATTCTGACTGGAGTATATTGGGGGGGAGGGGTGGGGGTTTCAGAAAGGGGGAGAGTGAGAAAAGGAGAGATTGTTATTTTTTTTAATATTTTGGCAGTCTCTAGGCACACCGTGGACCCATGGATATGTTAGAACACATTTAAAAAGTGCATTTAGCATAACATGTGACCTTTAAGTCAGAATTCACATCCAGAAAGCCAAGCCCTCAAGTAAGGTTTTCTGAACACTATGAAGTTACACTGTATTTGTGTCTCAATACTGAACGCACAATGGAACATAACATAGTGATTAGAAAAGAAAAATTCCAAGTACACAAATTATAGGTTGATAAACTTAATAATAATCACACGAGCAAACGATTAGTGTTAATGGCTTTGTAAAATGGTTTTGCGTGAATGTTATTATCCACAAAGGCACATGATAATTCCCTCTCACTCAGTTTTACTCTCAAAGCCCCTGCTCTCAAGTTTGAGCATATGCTTATAACATGACAACGTGTTACAATGTGTACACAATCTTTGTCAGGCGGAAAATTGTAGAAGAAGTGATGGTAAGTATGTGCATTCAACAACCCTTTTTAAAATTTTTCTTTTAAAGTCCCCTAAAGTTGCCCACTTATTGCTTTCGTGTCCTTGTCTGTATGATGGTAGATCTTTTGCTGATGTTGAGTGGTGGCAGGACGGACATTCAGAAGAACCATCACGAATAAACATGAAACATTGACTGAGTGTGGTCAGTTGTCAGAGTGATCCCATGTGCATCTGTTGCTGCTGCTACTCTATCATTTGGATGGATTTGAATTTGAGCTGCGCTACAGTGATTGTTACTCATTTGAATAACAAGTACAAACACATTAAATGGGGCTTGAATGGCATCACTATGGTCATTATTGCACCCGGTAGTGTGTTTCTATTACTTTGTCCACTTTATGCTGCAGTTGTTCAGATTGATGAACCGACACCTGGTGTTGGATACATTTGCTTGGAATGGGTGGTTTTGAAATTGGCCTCTGGTGATGCTCCAATTCTGTGTGTTGAAGCAGAAAATGAACCCTGTTTGCATTATCTGATAGTCACTAAGTATTAGATTCCATCTGCTATATATCCACTACTACAGCACCGCACTTGTACTCTTATCACGCCGAAGGTTTAATTACCTTGTTTAGATCTTTGTGGATTAATGTTCAATCGTGTGCCTCATTCCACTGCCTGTTGTTTGTTTGGAGATGAAAATGATATAGCTGAATGGGTTACAGTGCACATAAAACTGGGACACTTATATGAAAATGGTGACCTGGAAAGTGATGCGCCATTATTAAAAAATATGAGTCTTTAGCCTTGTTTCCACTGAGCGTTGCAGTTTGATTCAGTACGATATTTTAGTTCCCACTGTCAAAACTTAGGAAGGATACCAGAATAAGCAAACCATGCCGTAACTATTTCTGTTACCCTTTCGTTTGGGTACCAAACTGTCCCAACAGAGCTGCACACTGCAGTCCGTTGATTGCTTGACAGAATCGTAATTTCTATTGGAGAGATGGAGATGTTATCTCTCTCTCCCACCGCAGCCGACTACACCTGGGACTACACCACACACACTACCATGACCTTTGTGTGTGTGTGTGTGTGTGTGTGTGTGTGTGTGTGTGTGTGTGTGTGTGTGTGTGTGTGTGTGTGTGTGTGTGTGTGTGTGTGTGTGTGTGACTACTGGACAGCAGCTGACATCTCATGAGACCCGGGAGGGGGTCATGAGATGGCAGGGGAGGGGGTCAAAGCGTGTGTGTGTGTATGTGTGTGCATGCATGCGTGTTACTGACCGGTCACAGGAGCAGGCCACCATTACACAGAGCAGGTTGTAGATGATGAAGGTGAAGATGACGGCTGTGATGGTGCCACGGGGGATGGCGTAGCTGGGGTTCTTCAGGTCACCTGGTAGACAGGGGAAGGGGGTTACTGTTTGTTCAGACAATTCACACACACACAAACACACACACACACACACACACACACACACACACACACACACACACACAAAATCACTGCCCCTCACCTACCTGACATGTTGGAGCCCGCCATGATGCCCGTGCAGCCGTTAAACATGACAGCGAAAACAGTGGCAAAGGTCATGGTAGTGTGTGTGGTGTAGTCCCAGGTGTAGTCGGCTGCGGTGGGAGAGAGAGATAACAACAGATAAGTTTGCTGTTGCTATTGTTGTTGTTGTGCTTTTATCAGCATCATCAATCGTATCACAGAGAAGTTCAATTTGCTTTGTTGGCAGACACTCTACCTCTGTAACTGCTCACACACACACACACACACACACACACACACACACACACACACACACACCAAACTACATCATGTTTTACAGCCAGCGAGAAAGCCCATTCGCTACACAGCCTTTTCTGCGTCTCACTCAATCTGCCAGAGAACACTTTTGATCACCATTCCCCCTGCAAACCTGTCCTACATGGATCATGGGCCAACTCCTTTAACTTCCACTAACACTTCAGAACTTTCTGCCCTTGATTTTTTGTGTAACCCTGAATACTAGCATTTTAAGGGAAGATCCAACAAGAATATAATCCTAAAACAGTACCATGCTCAATTGTTTATTGAAGGTAAAAATGTATTGTATTGTGTGAGGGTTGATGTAAACCAGTTCTGTATTAATATGGCACTCTATACAACAGTTTGATGGGATGAAACAACATGCAAACATAACCAGAGAAAGTAGACTTGGGCCCCTTTGGCTCTCTTACACTGTGATTTGACATATTGGGGTTTCATATCATTATAGCTTTTATTGTGATTATGATTGTCCTTTCTTCTCTGGACTTCATAATATTCACATGTCTTAATTTCTAATTTGACAGGTTTGTGTGTGTTTTTGTGCCATTTATATTCAGATCTGGGGATTAAACTCAAAGCTTGACTGTTTAATAATTCTCACATGGGCCTGCAGTGTGTGTCCATTTTACAGCGATTAGCTTAGTAATCATGTGCTGCTTGGATATAAATCCCTGCAAACAGAGAGGGGGGAGTACTTGGGTTGGTTTAACATGGACATTAAGAACCAAGTGAATATGTACAAAATTACTGATAAGACAGAATTTCTGTCCTTTGCCAACTGCACAGCAAAATATAATTTAATTTCAGAACAACATGACAAAGCACATACCACCGCCACAGAGGTTCAGGTTCCCTTTCAGGAATAGGTTAATATTTTAACTTTTCTAAACTCTCCAGCTCAAGAACGGAGGTGCAAGAAACTTTGTGAACTTAAAAAAAAACAAAAAAACATATGAGCCTGGGTTCCATCAGAGTGTTTGCACCTAATGCAAAGGGGTGAGGAGGAAGGATAAAATGAATGTAACTTGATACGCGAATAGTGGAGCTGATGTACACTGTCTGTGTTTTTTATGAAGAAAGGGGCAAATAAAAGGTCACTCATCCAGGTTAGTTTAGTTCAAATATAGTAGTCAAAGGTATAGCGTTAGCCTGCCTCTGCAGTCATTAAAAAGCAAAACTTTACCACATGACGAAACGCTCCTGTGAGATTGTTGGGACTTGTTCATTTACCACATTACGTTGCGCTGTGTATTTTTTTTAAACGTTATGTCATTTTAGAACCAAATAAATGCAACATGTCTGACTTGTGTATTCTTAAATGGAAAGTTTTTTTGGTTGTGGTTTCCATGTAAGCCTGTACATGTTTCTGCTGCACCCACACATGTACTTATAATGTCTTAGCACTACATGTTTTTTATATTGTTTGTATGTGAAATAAACTAATAAACTAAATCCTCCTTACCCCACAGGTTCCCCATCAGCGTGTCCAGCTTGAAGCCGGTGAAATTTCCCGTGGTGACGACTGTTCCGTTGAGCCCGGAGTCAGGGGGGGGGCTGGGCAGGACGATGGTGCGGGGGCCCACCGCGAAGAAGCTGATGAAGACGGTGCCCAGGACAAACATGACCACCAGGAAGATGAGGAAGGTGGCCTTGGCGTAGATGTGCGCCCCCACCAGACACACCAGCAGACACAGCAGGCTGATGGCCGTGCCGTACAGCAGGTTCCACCAGTAGCCCGACGGCAGCACCTGGGACGCAGACGGAACCAGAGACACATCTAGGGGGGGACGGATGGGATGGGAAGGTAAAAGATCATGGAGGAAGAAAAAAGGTGGGAAGATTGTGATTTTTATTTTTTTTTGTCACTAAGAACAAGTTTACAAATTGCAGCCTGACAATCGACTTAATGGAACAGGAGGAGGGCTATGAGATCAAATACAGTAGACATTTAAATAGAATTTAAGATAACATAACATTTAAAATAACTCAAATGAGCGATGATGAACTGCAGACAACAAGCATAACATGAGAAGCGCACAGGAACATGGTTGAATGAGTAGGTAGAGAGAAATGATTGACAGAATATATATTCTATATTAATAAGTGCATGTAAA
This sequence comes from Hyperoplus immaculatus, assembly GCA_949357725.1. Taxonomy (NCBI): domain Eukaryota; kingdom Metazoa; phylum Chordata; class Actinopteri; order Uranoscopiformes; family Ammodytidae; genus Hyperoplus; species Hyperoplus immaculatus. Next base: position 10,658,907 of record OX442352.1, on the reverse strand, counting down.
AACGTTGCCATGTAGCTTTTTTACAGGGCTAAACAATAATGTGTGCAGTCTAACTACTGTGCAACAGTCTTATTTACCCAGGGAGCATTACCTTTATGCTCTTCTCTAGAAACCTCATTCACACTGCAGATCTTCTCAACAGCCAGTTTCAGAACACTGTAAGCTTTTCTGACTAGACTGGTTAGTCTCACCAGGACCGTGCTGTAGAATTGTGACTTTACCAGAATGTTCTGTGACCTTCCATAACAATGTTAGTGTCTGGATGACCTAAACACAACTGGATTGTTTTTATTGTTTTGAGTGAACCTTTTATTGAGATGGACGACCACAACTCAAACTATAGAAAAACAACTCCTATTTCTATGTGAATTAAAAGGTTTTCCCTTTGTAGGATTTCTCTGGGTGTGGTGGTCTGGTTTCCCCCCAAAAATCCAAATACCTCGCCTCTCGCCAAATGTTAGCTGTGACCTTCTTAAATAACAAGCAGGTAAAACCTATAGATGGAAGGACCACAATGCTTTGTATACGACTTACACATAAAAGCAATTTAAAAAAGTTATCGAGATAAGTTATAGGGAAATAAATTAAAGTTGCAAGCTCGATTGAGATATCAACAAAAGTTTGTGTGTGTGTTCCTGTCAGTGTTGTGACAATGAGTAATAATATTTTTTGGGGGGGAATTGAACTCACCTTCTGGCACTCCGAAGGTTGCCATAACGGCTTCGACCAAACCCAGCACAAAGAGAGCACTGCCACACACATTAGCCAGGAAGAACATGATGCCGATACTGCCCCCAAACTCTGGGCCCAACGCTCGGCTGATCATGTCTGAGTAATGTCAAGGCAAAGTATACTTGGTGGTGTGTGTGTGTGTGTGTGTGTGTGTGTGTGTGTGTGTGTGTGTGTGTGTGTGTGTGTGTGTGTGTGTGTGTGTGTGTGTGTGTGTGTGTGTGTGTGTATGTGTGCGTGTGTGTGTGTGTGTGTGTGTGTGTCTAGTTGAGATTAAAAAAGGTCTGGGTTAGGATAGGAAAAGAGTTAAAGGATTGGTACCCTGTCTCTATCCAATGATAATGAAACCCCTACATAACCCATAATAATAGGCAATAGGTCTAGGGTGATCTTAGTTGGAAAGTGTGACCACAGTTAAAAGTCCTACCAAGCATAGAGTGTGTAAATATGAAAAAAACATAGATTAATTTCATCCAACTTTGTTTCTGGATTGCACAATGACTGCAGATGATCCATGTTACAATGGGAAATGATGGAAATAGCTGGTCCTGACTGATAAAACAGCAATGACTGGGGGCCATTTACTCATTCCTGGCAGCGAAAACAAGCCTTCCTCTATCTAAAGTAGTAAACACTGGCTTATAGTGCAGTTAGTTAATGAACAAATTAGGCCCCATTGCTGTAGACCAGGGGTGGCCAACCTGCGGCTCGCGAGCCTCATGCGGCTCTTTGCCTTGCTTCGTGCGGCACTTCAGTTCATATCAAATTTTGTGATTATAATTATTTTCTTTTTCTATACTTTTTTTTTGTGTGGGCCTATGTGTGTGCATGTTCGCAAACGTTTCATGCGGCTCTTACGTTCGTTTTACATGTTGTTTATTATTTAATTTTTTATTTTGTTAATGTTTATGTGTATGCCTGTTCGCAAATGTTTAATTGAGGATGCAACATAACGTTCGCAAACGTTTGGTGTGGACGCAACCTAAAACTGCCCGCTCAGCTTGGAGGGAGGTTTTCCGTGAGTAAACAATTTGTCAAGTTCGCTCCGACACAGAGTGGGAGAGTTTATATTTTTAGTTGAACGTTATACCAGGCCATTCTGCCTTATATACCAGGCGTCATTAGCGCATTTCAAGGCTTCAAATCTTCAGCGCCACTTCAGCTCACTCCATGCTAAAAGTAAGTCCCACTAAGCAATATGCATAGTAAGAGAAAAACGCTATTGTAAATTGTTATATTTTTGTTTGTGGACTTAGTTGAACTGAGAGTTTGTGTGTGAGGCAGTGCACACAATGTTCATTGTTGAAAATGACTGGCCTGTCGTCTTAGTACTGTAGGAGTCCAGGTCTGTCATTATCACAGGGGCGGCCTTAACGATCTGGGGGCCCGTTTCAAGTCCTAGTGTGGGGCCCCCCGTTTTTTTTTTTTTTTTTTTTTTTTTTAATAAATAATGCGAAAATTAAAAAGATTGTGGAATCCAGTTGGTTCTTCGACGGATTATGAGATAATAGGCCCCTGGACCAAGACTCTCAAAGGCCCCCCCCACTCCTACCTATCCAGTCAGTTACACTGACTTTTTCGCACAGATACAATTATTGGCAAAAAACATATTAAGAAAGTCAGTGTTTCCCAGATGATTTTGGGACACTGGGAGGGACCCTGGTCCTTGTTGGGGGGTCAGGGGGCATTGCACACTGGAAGAAAATGTGTACCATTTTAAAGTAAAATGCATCAATCTGATGCACTTAGAGAGGAAAATTTAGAGGCTAAATCAAATCTTGAGCTGCAGAAGGAACATTATTTTTCTGATTTTTCTTAAGCGGGCAGCATCCTTTACTCTGCAACTGCAAAAACAGTAGATTGGTCTGCAGACCCATGTTATATGATGGAGAGACCCATTTCAACAGATAAAGGGTGGATAGCTACTTTTTATGAACAGTGTAGAATTTACACATAGAAAGTTTATTCCTGTATGTGTGGGGGCCTTAGAGGCCCCTCATGAAGCCCCTAAGACAGAGATAATAATGCTGTTGCTTTACAATTGCTTTTGTATTTCTCCCCCACTAGTTGAGGGGCCCATGATGATTTATTTCCTTATATTTAGGCTATTCCTTTTTGGAACCTTTTATTGACATGAGTGACTGAGCTCTTTGACTATAAGACATGTAAAGTTATCAGTACCTTAGCTTAGGGCCCCCTTGTGCCCCTGGGCCTGGTAGCATGCACAAGCATTATTTATTTAAAAAATAATAATAATACAAAATTCAACTGAAACGGGTTAAACATAGTTAAGGCCGTTACTGCATTATCATTTTGGTTGTGACATTTACAGTAAATCTGACTGAGCAGAGGTATGTGTGTGTGTGTGTGTGTGTGTGTGTGTGTGTGTGTATGAGGAAGGGATGGGGGGATGTTCATGTGTACCCGTGTGTACGATGTGGCTCTTTGCAGTAACACAGTAAAAAATGTGGCTCTTAGTCTCTGACTGGTTGGCCACCCCTGCTGTAGACAATGCTACATACTGTACACTCCCCTGAACACAATGTCTTTGTTTAGTTTAGTGTAACAAGGAGTTCTGCAAATCAAGTATGTACTCTGGTTATATTGACCAAGATGTCAGTGGTAAGGTTACAGGGTACCCCCAGGATTTTCCTAGTTAAATATAAGTATTTTTTATACCTTTGTATAATGCCCCTTCAAAATAAAATGTACTGCCAACGTCACTGCATATACTGGAAATTCTGACGTAATTGTAGGTACTTTTAAAGTACATTTATTATAAACTCTCATTAATAAACTCACAATGATATAATTAAACAATAGATTTGTGACAAAATCAAAAAGTGCTTAATTGTCATTTTGCCTCTCAAAAAAATATTTAAAAGGGCAATCGAAAAATGTAAGAACTTTGTAAAGGAAATTTACTTAATACTTAATACTTAATACTTGAATGCAGCAAAATGTAATACTGTAAAATGTAATGGCCTTATCTTGAGAATATTAAAATGCAATGTTTTTTCCAAAGTGTAAATGGGATACAATAGGCTCCCCCAGCATCCAGGGCTCCGTTGGTGGAGATGGCACAGACTGACAGCACTGTCATGCCGACGATGAAGTAGGCCACCAGGAACATGGCTATACCTTGGTAAAGTCCGGCATGGCCCACCAGGAATCCTAGTCAGACAAACAAAAGACAAACACACAGTCAGACAATACACTGACAAACTGGGTCGAAAGCTAACTTTTAGCCGCGACCGTAACTTCAGTGTGGTAACTTCTTCATTTCCCACGAGCACATGGTGAAGAGGATGTGAGTGTGGCACGGGAATTTTTTTTATTTTTATTTTTTCAAGTTTATTGAAAATTTAACTCTTTTAATTTTTTTTTATTATTATAAAAACATTAACTAAAATGTATAAGCAATACTGAAAAAAGAAACAGGACCTTCAGCAACATGTAAGCAACAAAAAATATAACTCAAATAATGAAGTTCGTGTTAAAAGGGGTATAGTGGAGCGGCTAAGTGCTACAATCTTTCAATTTGTGATACAAGTGTGGACATTGGCATGAGCAGTCTCCATGTGTCACTTAACAAGAAAATTATCCAAGACAAAAAATGAAAAAAAAAACAATTATGAAAAAACCCAATACATTTCTATTAGAAATTTACAAATTCACAATTTCAAATATCTCGGACACTTTTCTTGTCAAGTGACCCATGGAGACTGCTCATGCCAATTTTCACGCTTGTATCATCAACTGAAAGATTCTGACGAAAATAATCACTTAGCCGCTACACAGTAGTAGTAGAAATCCTTTCTGGTCCTACCCCATCCTTATTTGTGTACATTATTCATTATTTATGAAATAATTATAATCCAATTTGCATCAATCAGTGCCCATGATGTTGAACCAGGGTGTTAGTAGTATACATTAATGCTTGTAGCTTATAATGAAATACACTTCTAAAAATCTTTTTGAGGAACAATATGAAAGCAACTTTCTGCTGTTGCACAAATTATCTCATCACAAAAATTCCATCCTCAGTAAAAGTGAAACTGGAATCACATGTTTGAGGGGATTTTTTCTCAATGCCTTTACTGCAACGATAATTTGACAACGTCAGTCTTTGGTAAAAAGAAAATGAAAGAGGAAAAAAAATTATTGGGTTATGTATAAATAAACTACAGTTTCAAAACTTAAAAGATTCACTCAATATTGCTCTGATTCTCTTACATATTTTTTAAATGTAAGTCTATCCCACACTACCCATAGATCACTTTAAATTATTCATTTGTTAGTACAACATGCAGAATTATTACTTAATCTCATTTAAAGATAATACGAGGAACTTTCAGTTTGTGCTAAGTCTTGCATCCACTTTGGACAAAAGCGGTAGTGTTTTTACTACAGCAGTTGTTGTTCCTGGGTGAGCGTACCCATGACAAAGGCATTAAGAAAAACTATATAAAAATAGCATTCTTTGCAATGCTGGAAAGATTAGACCCTTTCAGAAGTATAATCAAAAGTTCCTCGTAGCACCTTTAAGGTTTGTGAGAATTATAATCTGTCTTTTAATTCCGGTGCGAAAAAAAAATAAATAAATAGTAGAGCAGGCTACATATTCAGTGACAGTCAACTGGACAAAGGGATTTGAATCATGATTTATATCTTGTTTCTAATATTTAGTTTACCCGTGTTGGTATATGTATTAAAACACCTATCTATATGATGTCTAATCACAACCTGAACATCATAACCTTCATGAAGTTAGGATGTTATCGCCAGACTGTTTTATTAGAATAGACTGCCTTAGATTGTGTTAGGTGAAAACCTAATTGTATGGGAAAGCTAATAAGCATTCCTATTTTATTACAATATAATAAACTAATAAAGCATGCAAGCAGCAGTGAATACAATGAATGATGGGATCTCCTGATCATGGCAATTTATCTGAAATCACTCCCTTGTCACTCTTAAACCACTCAATAGACCCTCAGGGGTTTACTCCATTGTGGGCAGTAAATGAGACTTTGAGACTTCATGTGTCTTCATCATTTAGCACCACAGTACGTTCTGCATTGATGTGACAATAATATGCATTGTGGAATGGTTAGCAGAGCGCAGCATACAGTATGCCATAGCTACTTTGTTGGGAACATTTGGAGGTATTGTGTATGTATAATAAATCTAATTAAAATTCAGAATTTCAAATCAAATAGATGGAGACATGACACATCCTCCCTTGAGGCCCACTATTGGCTGATTCACTGGGTTAGGTTTTGAGTAGACATATGCTTATTTAACTTAAACTTAAATCAAACTTAGGCTTTGATAGACGTCAATTACAGTGCTTTCTTACAGCTACTATTAACCAAGTCCTACTTATATATCTTAATATTTCTCGCAGGCATAAGTCACAGTATTAGACGGTTGTTATAAATGTTCCTTAGATGTGTTATACACATACGGTCAAATAAAAAACTGAGCCAACTTGACAGAATACAACAGATTTTTTGAACAGCTTTTAACTCTACCTGTGCAAAAATGATACCCCTTCCTAACACAACATTCACATTTTAAAGATATTTTTTGGGCATTATTATGCTTTATTGATAGTGTAGAGACAGAGTTGAAATGGGGCAGAGAGGGGAGTGACACGCAGAGAACGACCGCGGGCTGGAATCGAACCCGGGTCCGCTGCTGGCCGAGGCCCATGGGGGGAACGCCCTACCAACTGAGCTAAGGGCACCCCCGTATTCACATTTTTAATAAAACTAGTTCAGATGCCAGCAAAAAGAAAAATTCAATCAAATAACTTGCACGTCTTCCAAGGGTTATATACACTCAACAAAAATATAAACGCAACACTTTTGTTTTTGCTCCCATTTTTCATGACATGGACTTAAAGATCTAAAATTCATTCCAGATACACAATATTACCATTTCTCTCAAACATTGTTCACAAATCTGTCTAAATGTGTGATAGTGAGCACTTCTGCTTTGCTGAGATAATCCATCCCACCTCACAGGTGTGCCACATCAAGATGTTGATCTGACATCATGATTAGTGCACAGGTGTGCCTTAGACTGTCCACAATAAAAGGCCACTCTGAAATGTGCATTTTTTTGCTTTATTGGGGGTCTGGGGACTCGGAACCAGTCAGTATCTGGTGTGACCACCATTTGCCTCATGCAGTGCAACACATCTTCTTCGCATAGAGTTTATCAGATTGTCAATTGTGGCCTGTGGAATGTTGGTCCACTCCTCTTCAATGGCTGTGCGAAGTTGCTGGATATTAGTGGGAAGTGGTGCACGCTGTCGTATACGCCGGTCAAGCATATCCCAAACATGCTCAATGGGTGACATGTCCGATGAGTATGCTGGCCATGCAAGAACTGGGACATTTTCAGCTTCCAAGAATTGTGTACAGATCCTTGCAACATGGGGCCGTGCATTATCTTGCTGAAACGTGAGGTGATGTTCATGGATGTATGGCACAACAATGGGCCTCAGGATCTCATCACGGTATCTCTGTGCATTCAAAATGCCATCAATAAAATGCACCTGTGTTCTTCGTCCATAACAGATGCCTGCCCATTCCATAACCCCACCACCACCATGGGCCACTCGATCCACAACATTGACATCAGCAAAGCGCTCACCCACACGACGCCACACACGCTGACAGTTTGTGCAGAAATTGTTTGGTTATGCAAACCAATTGTTTCAGCAGCTGTCTCAGTGGCTGGTCTCAGACGATCTTGGAGGTGAACCTGCTGGATGTGGAGGTCCTGGGCTGGTGTGGTTACACGTGGTCTGCAGTTGTGAGGCCGGTTGGATGTACTGCCATATTCTCTGAAACGCCTTTGGAGACGGCTTATGGTGGAGAAATGAACATTCAATGCACAAGCAACAGATCTGGTTGACATTCCTGCTGTCAGCATGCCAATTGCACGCTCCCTCAATGCTTGTGGCATCTGTGGCATTTTGCTGTGAGACATTTTGCTGTGCACTAATCATGATGTCAGATCAGCATCTTGATGTGGCACACCTGTGAGGTGGGATGGATTATCTCAGCAAAGCAGAAGTGCTCACTATCACACATTTAGACAGATTTGTGAACAATGTTTGAGAGAAATGGTAATATTGTGTATCTGGTATGAATTTTAGATCTTTAAGTCCATCTCATGAAAAATGGGAGCAAAAACAAAAGTGTTGCGTTTATATTTTTGTTGAGTGTATCATTATATTAGGCCTCATTCACGTGCATTCAGTCAAAGTGTGGGGAACTATATCAGTGTCAGTGTTACACCATGTTAGACACACATTTTCCACACTATCACCACTTTACTACTGTGGCCCTTTGGCTGTATACAGTATGACTGTGGCTAACAGCCTAACTGGGCTGGTTTCACGGTCTGTTTTATCTTTAGGGTCACATGACCAGAAAAGCCTCAGAAGCAAAAATCTCATGGGAAAAAAAAGGGCAAGAAGGCATATTATGTAAGTTTTGTTTTGAAGCTCTGATAGCAACCTTGACTAATGTTTTGATTTTAAACACCTTAGAAATTATGATTTGATTTGCTGGGATATTTGTCCATGATAAAACATGTGTGATGACAGTTTGATACGCTATCCAACAACACATAATCTACAATAGTTTCACTTCCACAATGATATTACTGTCTTTTCCTGTGTAGTAGACTGGCATGTTATAGTGTGAGCATAGTAGTGTAACGTGTGTGTGTGTGTGTGTGTGTGTGTGTGTGTGTGTGTGTGTGTGTGTGTGTGTGTGTGTGTGTGTGTGTGTGTGACTACTGAACGGCAGCTGACATCTCATGAGACTTGAGGGGCTGTGGAGGGGGTAAAAAAGCAGAGAAAGTTAGAAGAGTAACTTTGACGTACCACAGCGAGAAAAAACATACACACACACACACACAAACACACACACAAACACACGCACACACAAGAGAGAGTAAGGAAAGAAGAGATGATGAAATTAAATGCATGATCTCTGTGTTGTCAGTTGGCCTCTTTTTTTCATGCTTTGAAAGCAGAAAAAGTGAAACTGTGGATTGCATGATATACGATTAGTTAGCTTGCATTTTCCATAAGAAAACAGAACTTGTACCCTCTTCTTGACATGGACCAAAATGGCTCATTTCAGCCTTTAAAACCTCAGACACAATCCTCAAAATGAAACAGAAATCTCCTCCCTCTACATGAAGTTGAAAAAGTATCCAGTGCAAGTGCAGCAATTTTCCAAAAACTAGGGTTGATGAGATTGGAACAATTTTGCAAAAGAAGGTAGGCCTAGGCGACACATAACAATCAAAACTTAGTCCGGAATAACATAAAAATGTTATTCGTATCCAGTAAATGTAAATAAGGAGGAAAAAGCTCATTGATTAGTCTACCTTGTAGGTCACATGAAGGGTTGAGGGTTTAAATGTAAAACATTAGTCGTATACATCTAATAAAGACGTGTATTCTAGTGAACTCAATTAAAAAAGGCATAATACATTAGATCATAGATCTAGATGTTATGATCTCCATCACATAAATTATGTAAGCACTGCACTTAAAATGGGGCATTTAACAAGACCAGCTCTTACACTGATGCGTACGAAACCTTAAGTGATTCCCTCAAACTGACCACCTAAACATACCTCTGTAATTCATGTGCTTCTTTATCAAAATATCCTTTATGAGCAGTATTCAAGGGATATTATAAAGGATAAAACCCTTTGTGCACATGCATCATCATATCAGAAGAATAACACTCAACAAAACGTTATTATAATAAAAAGATATACTTGTGAAAAAGACAGCTGTGTTAAAAAAAAATAATAATAATCTCAAATTTCTTGAATGGTGTTTGGGGTTACCTCTGCTGTTCAGGCATCACACACAGTGTACAGTGATTTAAGTGGACTTCCGTTATCGTCAGCACACTCACCTATTCGGAGAAACACCACCACGCTGAACATCGACAGCAAGGTAGGTATGACCACACCGAAGAACACGGAGAGTTTCTTCGGTTGGCTTTGATGGCTGGACCTCTGCCTGGGGCTTCCCGGGTGCTGCACCGGGGCCCGGCCGGCCGGAGGTGACCGCTGCTCGGATTCATTGACGCTGGTGGAGAGGCGGTAGTGGAGGAGAGGAGTCCGCTCTGTCATAGTGAAAGCCTGCCCGCTTACACGAGCCTCACAACTTCATGGAGTTGGCTCTGTATACTTGCAGGGCGAGCTGGTACCCCTCCAGCTTTACTTTGGACAGTCGTTGTCTCCAACACGTTCATAGAAGTTTCCAATGTTTTCCACGGAAGTTAGTGACGCCTCTGCCGACTAACGAAACCTTGCCTAGCTACAGCAAAGTAGCCAAATAAGTTATCAATAAAATAACGTAAAAGCAGCGAAGCAAACCTATGTATCAAAGTTAGCAGTACTTACACATAGTATTAAAAACTCTGTTAAAATTACGCACAAACTGCCCATATCTACGGTCTACCCAACCCACCGGCTCTGGATATTTTCTATAACTACTGACTAGAATACATCATGTGATGTTTTGGAACAACCGTTAACTCGCCTCAGTCTGAAGTTTAACATCCGGTTATGACTTTCAATATAAAAGCACTGTAAAGCTAGTTCAATTCTTGTATAGAGCTAGGCTACATCTAGCGAAACTGGAAATAAAAATGGAATTTAATCGGGAAAATACTGACAACACTATGATCCCAGGTGTCAAGTCATTCAGAAAGATTCAACAAGGGATACTGGCATGCGGTGCTTGGGACACAATTCCCTAAATATGGAGAATATAGGTCTACCTTCTTTGGCTATGCCCTGTTTTAGTTTTAAGTCCTGTCACTTCCGGTTTGTCCTGCCTGCCTGTATTTAACTTGACAAAGTTTTCTAGCGCTGGGACTGTTGCTCTCGGTCATATGATCAGGTTGACCGGGCCAATCAGAGAAATGCATTCTTCCAGACACCTGTGGATGGGAGCCGCATCAACACATAGCACACAAAAAACAACCTGACATCTGGAGCATGATTTGCATGTGGTTAGCCAAACAATAATTCGAAATATTTTACTTTAATAGCCTACATTTTAGAAAATTAAAATAGAAAATAAAAAGCACACATTAGGCATAAACATAGACCTTCTGTGTGCAATTAACATAAACCTAGGCTAGAGAATATAAGTAAGAGGCACATCCCCAAGGGCCCAGCTGCCACTAGGGTAGCGTATAGGGCCACTTTAAAAAAAAAATTGGCCGGATAGTTTGGTGGGCAGCACCTCCAAAATGTGTGAGGTGCAAATCCAAGTCTGAGCGAGCAGAGCAATTCTGACTTTAATGTTGATTCATTGATCCTAATAACCTACGCAATCGTATTAAAAAGCCCAATCACTAAATTAAATTCAGTCAATTAAAGTTGCTAAAATGTTCTAACAGACGTTAGTTAATGTGTCAACAAGCACAATAACTTATTTGCATAGCTTGAAATATACCCATCCCTTTCCCCCTTTATACAGGGCTCAGGGCTGTGAAGGGGGGTCACCATCCTGACTGTTATGAATTACCAACTCTTTTTGTCACAAAATGAATCATCAGCTCTGAAGATGGTCCAGTGGTAGGCTTAAGAATGTTACCTGGAGAAGTCTAGACATGGGATCAAACCCCGGCGCTAGAAACATGAGGTATTGACACAAGAGTGTGTGTGTGTGTGTGCGTGCGTGCGTGCGTGCGTGCATGCGTGTGTGTGTGTGTGGAAAAAAAGTATGCAACAAAAACCTGTAAACGGAAAACTAAACCCCAAGGGAGTCTGGGGGCATGTCCCATGGATATTTTCTTGTGTTTTTAGCATGTCGTGGAATCTGTCTATAGCTACATTATATGCATTATTTTTGACAATCTATTGATCTGGGGCTTTGTTGATGACCTGATGGAGTTGAGGATGCATTCATATAGAATATATTTATTTAGTGAAACTTCCAGTGTTAAAGTCAGTGTGGCAATGAAGTATACTGTAGAATAATTTTGTATATCGTCGATTGTGTTGTGTTCATCATTGTGTCTTTTATTTTGAAGAATGATACAGAGCAGTGCAAAAGTCGAGTGGTCTAACAGTCATATGCACTCCACAATAAATAAATAATACATTAACATTCATAAGTCCGTTTTTTCTATTACATTGGTTTAGGAAGAACACTGGGATATATTAGTGAACACAAATACTGCAGCATTAATATATATATGTATTATATACACATATTGAAACATATATTTAAAAATAAAGGATATACAAATCTATAAAAAGCATTGTGGACAAACTGCGTGCATACATTCACACGTGTATTCAAACACTGATATTGAGATCTAAAATAAAATAAAACTGGTGATGCACCTGCTGATTTCGTTGTAGCACACAATGGTAAACTGGGAGTAAATGTGACAAATGTGGTCAATTTGTGTGTGTGTGTGTGTGTGTGTGTGTGTGTGTGTGTGTGTGTGTGTGTGTGTGTGTGTGTGTGTGTGTGTGTGTGTGTGTGTGTGTGTGCTTAAACAAAATCATCAAGTGTCCCTTTAACTGTATCTTCATATTTTGAAGATCTTATTAAGCATTTGTATTTTTTTTTATTCCTTCTTTTCCTCCTAACTTTGAGAAGGATTAGCTATTTAAATCATGATCAAACTCTTCCTGCAGGCCAGGGCTTTTACAATGTACTGATACATTTGCCAGCTGTCCACAGTCTGCTGAAGAAGAGATGAGAAGCCCTTTTTATTTTGCCATCGAGCAACTCACATGCAGGACCCACAGAGGGCGCTACAGTCACAGTTGTGTTTATACATTGCAAGAAGAAGTATGACAGCCACTCAGTGCTCAATTTAGCAATAGTACAGGCAGTGTGATTAACAAAGTGGTGCTCGATACACGCTTAGCTTTACTTACATGGAGAAAGAAAATAGTGTGTGGGGTCTGACAGAAAGACAAGACAACAGCATTACAGTCAGAGAAGTCCCACATACTAAGTTGGTTGTTCAATCCTTCTTTATAAAGACTTACTTACTTCACTCCCTTTGATGTGGTTACACTGTGCCTTTTAACCTAAACCATTAAACACATTGCTGTAAATAAAAACTCCTTCACTTTAGTATAAAAAATACCTATAAGTTCAATGTTGCCCTGACTGTCAGTCACCCCACCACTTTGGCCCTGACTGAAATATCTCAACACAATTGAATGGATTTACTGGGATTCTGTACAGACATTAATGGGCCTCAGCGGATGAATACTATTGACTTTTGTAAACTTTTTCTTAAAAAGGTCAAAATGATCAATCTATCTATCATGATGCTATATTTGTGTTGTCATTATGAGCATTCTGGCATGCTGATACTAGCATTTTGCTCGAAACACAGTTTTGAAGTACAGCCTCACATGACCGCTGGCAGGGTTGTTCTTTTATTCTTGTTAGACAATTAACATTGTTTAGCTTTAAACCAGTAATGCTGGGGAATAATAAATATAGCCTAGGCCTACACTTTGACACTTTTATTTAATATACATTTTTAAGTCGGAGAAGCTCTTTAAGAAGCCACTAGCACATAACTCCTTAATACTTATTTCAGTGGTCGTATTGCCTTTTTAAGAAGCTGTTCCACACTGAAAACTTTTACAAGAATCTTGTAAAATAATCTATAACTTTTACAATTATTTATAGCCATCTCCTTGTGAGTTTTCTTGACATTCAACTCAAACCTTCTGCTACCACCTATGGCCTTCAAAACCATTCACTGGTTCATGAACGTTCTCCATCCTTATTTCCAGTGTATGGCAAAACCCCAGATCCTTTTCATCATCACCATAGTGTTACATCCGCGAATCAGACCCTGGTCCTTTCGTCCTGGGTCTTTAAGAAGGTGACAGACCTTCCACAATGTGCTGATATGTTGTTGCATCTTGGTTAGCTCCAAGGTTTTTGTTTGTCCTGAGTCATACTTTGCAGTAGTCTATAACAAGGAACTTCAGTTTTCCCTTAACAAGATTTCGGAATGCTTCCATAACTTTGTCCAGGCTGATTTGCCACGACCAGGTCCGCACCGCAGAATCAGATGGAGTCCATGCATCGTCCTGTAAGGACCCGAAAGTAGAATCAATTTAACATTGTAGTTTGATAAGCATGTTCTTCACAGAAACAATTCAGACATTTGTAAATAAAGGCTGCTGGTTGAGGCTTTCTTATTTTGTAACACAGTTGCGGATAGTACTATGGGGGGGAGGGACTGGGGGGCGTGGGGGGAGTTAGGGTTATACAGTAGCAGCAGGATGGACAGATGGTCCAAACAATTGAAACTGAGGGCATCTAACCACTACACCACGCACACGTCCAAATTGCAGTTTTCTTTTAGATTTATTTTATGTTCTTCATATGTTTACAACAATGCTACTTCTGTAGGCTACATTGTGTTTTGAGGTGTTCAAGTGTATGTGTATCACCTGTATCTGAAGACTGTTGACGATAGCCAGATGATCTGTTATTCTCTTTAACAATGCGATGTGACATTGTGATGTGATCTGATCCTTCACCCCCTGCACTCCTTCTTTGAACATCAGGAGGGCCCCAGCCACCTCTGAGCGCTTCTGTTGGAGCTGCACAAACACACACACAAAATCTGTCACAGTGTTGTTGAAAAAATCCAACTTTGTATAATAATTACAACAAATAATCTTGTTAGCACTAGTGGCAATTAGGGGCACAGCCCCACCTACCGTCAGAAGAAAGTCCTGTACAAGCCAATAATTATATTATGCCTTGCAGCTTCAGACTGCATTCTCAAGATGAGTGTCTGCAGTTGATCTACCATAGCCACGTGGAGTGAGCCCGGGCTTGGCAGATTTTTGGTCACTTTTGCATTTTGCCAGTGCCCTAACCACTAGAGGTAGCATGAGGCGGTGTCTGCAACTGTGGCAAGCAGGTTTGCTGTGTCTCCCAGCACAGTGTAAAGAGCATGGAGGAGATACCAGGAGACAGGTCAGTACACCAGGAGACGTGTAGGGAGCCGACAGAGGACAACAACCCAGCAGCAGGACCGCTATCTGCTCCTTTGTGCAAGGAGGAACATGAGGAGCACTGCCAGAGCCCTAAAGAATGACCTCCAGCAGGCAACTAATGTGCATGTTTCTGCTCAAACTATCAGAAACTGACTCCTTGAAGGTGATATGAGGACCTGACGTCCACAAGTGGGGCCTGTGCTCACACAGCCCAACACCATTGGTGCCCTGTGTTCTTCACGGATGAAAGCAGGTTCACACTGAGCACGTGACAGACGTGACAGAGTCTGGAGTCGGCGTGGAGAATGTTCTGCCTGCAACATCCTCCAGCATGACCGCTTCACATAAATCAAAACTTTGACATGCAGGTGGTTCCAGGGAAAAGTCAGAGGATCACCAGAGCGGTTAGAATATCCTTCAGGGGTATTGCAAATATGTTGTGTTGGTTGTCCCAACACAACCGTCAGACAGGAAGAGGAGTGTTGTTTGGCAAATTGGCAAGCAAAGGAGGTAAGACGTAAAAAAAACAACTTCCCTGGCAGCCTTGCAAGTTTGTGAAGTGTTTTGTTACGCTGCATGATGAATCTTGCAGCCAACCAAATCATACCAGTTAACTTAAAATGAATGCTTCGAGACTCATTTAGATTTCAGTAACTGTCTTCCATAGCAAAGATGCATACATACACATACACTTGAACACATATTACATTATTTAAGTTTAGATGTAGTTCTCTAACAGGGAAAAAACACTTCTTTAAAAAAACAGATTGTTTCTTCATCCTCACTCAGCACTTGATCCGCGGATGGTATGTTTTGCTTCTTGAACTGCAGGTTTTTACATGTGAAATGCCAAACAAAGTGGCTCATTTTTACTATTTAAAAGGAGTTACTGAAAAAGCCCACACAGTCATTGCACAGTTTTCTACATTCAACGTTAAGAAGTGGACCAGGAAACTAGTGGGAATGTAAAAAAACGGCTGCCATAGGCATAGATCACCGATAAACGGAAGGTGTGTGTACGCGCTGTTACTCACAGTTTTATTTGCCCATTCTGCTGGTTGCACACCAACACATGGTAGCTGGACGGGATAGGGCAGAGTTTGAGAACCCACGCACGCCACCTGAGTACATGAACAAAGTTTAGTCACACACATGCACAATCAGATAATCAACAACATGTAAGATCACAGCTTTTGTAATATTTCTACATGGGGACACATATTTTCTAGTGGTCCAAAATATGTTTATTTTATACTATTCAACTGTTTCAAATCAATATTAAAGGTAGAATTCCTTACCTTCAGCCCTTCTAACCTTTCTGCCATATTTTTCCTGTTTTGATATTCGCACCAGTCACTGGGTCTGGCCTGGACTTGAGGTAGATGGGAGATAATCACTCCTATCAGCAGCAGCAGGAGTCCTGGAGGAGCACACAGCAGAAATGACTGAGGAGCTGCCATCTAGCTATACTTGTTGCAGCACCCGACAGAATTTGTACCTCCTTTCATTTATGGTATTACACCTTCCGCTTATATTGTCCTTCGACAAATCCAGCTCAATGGTGTTAACATGATCCGTGTCCTACCTTTCTTGCCAAAAAACCCACCCACAAATTTTGCCCTGACGGGTTGAATTCATGCATGTCCCATGCCTCACTAATATTAAATACATTTCTGCATTTAGCATTTCCTGTGCAAGGCGAGTCACTGCGGTTAGTGTGGTATGATAATAAATCAAAGGGATCATATCACAGTCATGATCGACAGTCTGCAATAACTTGTTTGACTTCCCATTAAAATGGTTTATTGTAAGTAGGCCTATGTGTAAACCACAGTGTCACAAGATCTCCCCCTTTGTAAATAATAGTTGTACTACTGTCAACTTACTGCTATAATCCATAACCCGTTCCTGGGTGCATGGTGTCCCTCCGTTGTAAGCAGTCAAACTGCATTTTTATCCAGATCAACTCGATGAAAGATGAGCCCAGAACACTCTCAAAAACTTGAAAACCATTCTGTTTCCAGTAGAATGGCCATTTCCCGCGTGTGAAAGGTCAGGCAAAGTCTTGAATCACAAGAATCCCAAATAAGATTATTTCTCTTTGAAAAGCTTGACAGCAGTTTATATTAACATCAGTGTGTCAAGAGCGACATGTGCCGGACTTTTTATTGTGGAGCTTTTTTTGAGCCTGCAGGCTTTATATTTGATTTAGCCCAAAGTTAATGTTTGACTCTGGATCCTCAGTGCAAACAAGACAAAAGAGGCACCATGTAGACCCAGTACTAGCCCATTTTTAACATGATGATACAGACATGCAGGACTCACCATCATAGAGTTTTTGATATGATCCTATCTGTCATGTTAAGCTCCTTTCCCACAACAAATGGTCGTAATATCATTAGTTTCTGGTGGTTTCATTTTATGCAATACTTACATTTTAGTTGTGTAATAACTTAAACACCAATCAGACAGTACTACTACTACACTGTATTATAATAATGACCATAGGTGCGTAAAAAGGAGGGATTTCTTACAATTAAAGTGAGGCACCTGGGGAGAATCTGTAATGCATTCAATCATCTTGTCAGCTGAGGAAGTTATTAGTTAAATCAAGGAAATGTCATTTATACAGCCCAAAGGCACACATACTGTATGTCTTAGCAGTCTTTACTGTATGTAGTCCATAATACAAATCCGTATGCAGAAAAGCTCCAAATCCCAAAAGATAAAGACAAAGAATATAGATGTTGTAGAGTAGACAAATGGAGCATCATTGGAAAAACTGTTAAATGTCCTCTTTGTCCCCTTAGACCAGATAGAGTCTTTTGTTTACGAAACAATATCAACAAATGCTACTATGTAAAATACAGCCAGAGAGGAGGACTGTGCAGATTAACACACCACCACATATTGTAGTGGGGCGAAGTGATTATTGAGAAGGATTATTTTTGTATGACTCTATTTTTTATTTCTTTATTAAGAAGTTGCACAGTAGGCCTATGTCTTTAATGTGGTTTGGATGCATGGGTTGGTCTGCTGGGCGAACTTTGATCTGATCTTCGGGTCAAGGCCTATGACGCCAACAATGGATGTGTGCGAGACACCTTTCACCTCACCTGTTGAAAAGATAATGTACCTCAATAAAACATCTTTGAGTGTTCCCCATCCCACATAATCACCCAACGCCATAGTAACACAAGCACACCCAACCTATGCCATATTTACCCAGACCTTTCTCCGCAATAACACAATACACACATTCATCTTTACACACATCTTTATTTGTAGATAGAATATGACATTTAGTCTTAATGTGAGTGTCCATCAACTAGTTTTTAATCCATACTTTAAATCCACTGCAGCCTTGCACTTCGCCAGGAGAGGTCACTGACGTCATTATTTGACGTTTTCGGCCAGGAAACCACAAACATTCACCAGCTGTCCTTTCCTATGTTCGATAGGAAGCACCTTTCATCTCTCCTTAACCCCGATGACGTTTAGGGGTTAAGGCATAGGAAAGGAGGCTTATAGGTTAGGAGATTGGACTTTTCGGATAGGCCCTGTGACTGTGTTTGAAACGGCCTACTAATGTCCCCCCGTCTACATACTCAACAGGTGTATCTCAATCGAGCGGCCGCAGCCTACGAAGGCTGCATTTGAAGACCGATTGCGTCATAGCGGCACGCAAAGGCTTGTTCCATTTGGAAGGCTCCTTCATATGCGGCCGAGAAATGCAGCCTTCGTTTCACGGTTTTGAAGGGTCCAACAGATCTATCCTTCGCGGCCCAACATATCCCAAGATTCATTGCGGTTTTTTCAGAGATGGCATAAAATAAAATAAAAAATAACAAAACAGCAACGTGTTGCTCCAACTTCTTAACTTTTATCTTCCTTTC
This sequence comes from Hyperoplus immaculatus, assembly GCA_949357725.1. Taxonomy (NCBI): domain Eukaryota; kingdom Metazoa; phylum Chordata; class Actinopteri; order Uranoscopiformes; family Ammodytidae; genus Hyperoplus; species Hyperoplus immaculatus. The sequence goes on along the minus strand of OX442352.1, from coordinate 10,640,218 downwards.
TTTTTGTCTTGTAGGCCTACTTTTTTTTCTTTTCGTCTGGTAGGCAACTTCTTTTTCTTTTTTTCTCCGTTGACAAGGCTGTCTCCGTTGGCAGCAATCAGGGTTGCTAGGCAGCACAGGAGCGGCGAGTCGTCACGCAAGGTAACGGCTTGTTACGCAAACCGGAAATGCTCGTAAGCGGAGACCTGCGGAGACCGTCTTGTTTAATAACGCTTGTTCGGCCTTAGAATCGGCCTTCACGGGCTTCATAGACCGCGTAGACCGCGTCCTTAGAAGGATGCGGCCTCTCGAATGGGATACAGCTATAATGTATATACTACACACTGCTTACTTAACCCTCTGATACACCTATATAACTTTACAGAACACAGTTACACACATACAAATTATTGCACTTCACATTTGTAAGGCTTGTTCTACAGATCTCGGTGGTAGAAGTTGGACAAAATTATGTAAAAATGTAATGTGGCTCACAAACTCACAGGAGGCAATCCACAAATATGCAAACCCGTTTTCACAAGCAGAAACGGATCCGTAAATGCGTAAATATGACTTTGTATTTTCAGAGTCAGTTCTACATATTTGCAAGTCAAAAATTACAGGTTTGTGGATAGTGAAATACGTGTGAATCATGATACACACTTGTCAATTGTCTTCTGCTCTTTTACAAAACTGTTTTGCTTTCACAGATAATAAAGTCCAATAAAATCTTCCATAAAAAACCTGTTAGTCTGCAAAAGACTTGAGACTGGGTGGAGGTTCACCTTCAAGGAGGACAACTACCCTAAACATACAGCCATATCTACAATGTAATGGTTTACATCAGAGCATAGTCATGTGTTAGTATGGCCCAGTCAAAGTCCAGACCTAAATCCAATTGAAAATATCTGGAAAAAGACTTGAAAATTGCTGTTCACAGACGCTTTCCATCCAATCTGACTGCATCTGAGGCTTGAGCTATTTTGCAAAGAAGAATGGGCAAAAATATCAGTCTGTAGATGTACAAAGCTGGTAGAGACATACTCCAATATGGAGCTGTAATTGCAACGATGGTGGTTCTACAACAAATTGACTTAGGGGGGTTGAATACTTATGCACGCCACACTTTTCAGTTTTTTATTTATAAAAAAATTTAAAATCATATTTCATTTTCATTCCACTTCACAATTATGCGCTACTTTGTGTTGGTCTATCACATGAAATCCCAGCAAAATAAATGTACGTGTGTTGTTGTAACGTGACAAAATGTGGAAAAGTTCAAGGGGTATGAATACTTTTTCAAGCCACTGTATATTTCAGGATGTTGTGCATCCCTGGCAATACAAACTTTGGATCTGGAATAAACTGAATTATAGCTTTTGGAAAAAGTTGTCTTGTGGCACAACTTGCCCCCGGGGTGGTGTAAGTTGTGCCACAAGAGAGAATACCATGGGGTAAATTGTGCCATTGATATATCTAATAAACTGCAATGCAAGACAAATCCATGAGACAATTACTTATTTAAGGTTTATTTAAAGTAAATATTTTACAAAGATTGAAGGTACATTTTCTTAAAGAGGCCCTATTATGCTTTTTCAACTTTTATGACCTATAAACGTTGTTATAATGATTTTTAGTCATGTTTAACCATACTAAAGTGTCAAGTAATGACACATTTAGACGTATTCCCTGCTGACCGTCTGGGGTGGCTGTGCAGAACGCTAAAAACTAGGGCAGCCGGTCACGATTCACTTGTTTAAATTTCCGGGATTCATTACGTAGAGAATCTGGATTTTTCCATGTATGGTAATGCTGCAACATGCTTTTTTTTTTTTTAACCTCTATTTATACAGGTAAATCCCATTGAGTCCGAAGACTCTTTTGCAAGGGAGACCTGTTCACATTTACACGTTACCATTCACACACACATTCATACACCGATAGCAGGCTAACTATCAACATTCACACGAGGCAAGGTGGGTGAAGTGTCTTGCCCAAGGACACAACAACTATGACACAGGTGGCAGGGCGGGGATCGAACCTCCAACCCTTTGATCATCGGCCGACCCGCTCTACCAACTGAGCCACAGTCGCCCCATGCTCAGGCACGCTCCGGCCATGCCCCCACCTGCCTGCTCAAATCTGCCTGCGCGCCGCTGAAACTTTTCCGGAAGGTAACCAATCACAACGGAGTGGGGTTTGCAGGAAGGGGGCGAGGGGGCAGAGAAGCACAAAGCCGAGTGTGGACAGAGAATGCTGAAATCGCTGACATGAGAGGAAGAGCTTCCCTAAAATCTACATGGTTTTTTGTGCTGTGATTCGTGTCAGGTTTCTCTATAGGAGTCATTAATGAGAAATTAAGACCAGAAAAGCAGTATAATAGGAGATCTTTAAACAAAGCCTAGCAGATCTAGGTGGTTATGCCTGCAAAGCTCACAATGACAAAGTCACCATCATCATCTTTCTGGCCATCTGAACTCTTGTCAGTGGTGTCGTTAAGTGGAATGGAGATGTCAGTCTCTCCTGAGCTACTGTAGATAATCACTTTCTTATTGGTGACCAGCGTATACAGCCATGCCACTGACACAACTCTCGTAAATTGGTCTCAAAACCCATCTGTACACCCTGGTTTTTCCTCCCCATTAACTATCTTACCTCTGGACTACTATCTTTGTTTATATGTGGATGTATGGGCTTTATGTCTTTTATTTTTGTTATTGTTATTTTAACTTCTGAATGCACCTACTGAATCCACTATGTACAGCACTTTGGACAGTGCTAACTGTCATAAATGTGCTTTTATAAATACATTTTACTTACTTACTTTCTGATAACTCACCTAGGCCCTTTGGCACAAATCACCCCAATTTTGAATAATTAGCAGGATGCAGCAGTTTAGGGCTGACATCGTGCTAACTGTATAGACTCAAAGTGTAGCATACTAATGCACTAAAACATGGGTCAAATGTTTTCAAACGTGTCTATAATTTTTCAGACACAATAATCAAAAAACCTTGATCATGGAAATTTAACTTTTTATCCTTCTTTACGGGATGAGTCAAATGGATGGCTCTTCTTAAATATGTGGTCACATTTCCAATTTCTTCCACGGTTTTCTAGAAACAAGGGGTGGCACAACTTCCCCACCGGCACAACTCAGACCACTCTCCCCTACTAATAAAGAGGGTACATTTCCTTTAACTGTGTTTTATTTTGAAACCTGCCGTAAGTGCCTATGAGTAAATAAAGGGACTCAAAACAAACGTAAAGTATATGTTGAGGATGATAAAACACTACCTATATAGGTATTTTGTGTTACAAATTAAGTTAAAAGATTTAAAGAACTTATGGCCCTTCCAAGACTTGCATAGGGTTTTGCAGCCTACATTTAGCTTTTAATATTCAGCTAAATGTAGGCTGCATTCCAATACCCATACTTCCATACTATTTAGTATGCAAGATTAAAATATTTAGGATGTCCCAATACATGCATGACAAATGCAGTATGCCAAAAATACCTGTTTACCCCAAGCAGGGGCGCCGTAATGGGGGGAAAAGTTAGGACGATTCTAAGGGCCCGTGACTGGCAGGGGCCCAAAAATATTAGACCTTAAGGATTTTTTTTTTTTTTAACGAGGACCTATTATACTACTTTTCTGGTTTTAATTTCTTGTTTTACACTGCTATAGAGCAACCTGACACGAATCACATCACAAAAAACTATGTAGATTTTCGGGAAGCTCTTTCTCTTATTTTGGCGATCCAGCACGTCCTGTCAACACTTGAGTGTGTGTGCTTCGGCAATCTCCGCTCCCTCCGCCTGTGATCGGCCATCTCCGCTCCCCTCCCCCCCCCCCCCTCCCCCTCCCCCCTCCTGCAAACCCCACTCCGTTGTGATTGGTTACCTTCCTTCCGGAACACTTTCAGTGGCGGGAAGCGCGAGCATGGACCTATAAGGGCGCGAGGCAGACGCGAACAGGGAAGTGACAGCATTGCTATACATGGAAACATCCGCGTGGTGAAGTCACGAAGTTTTATGCAACGTCACGAATTATGAAAGGGTAGACCGCTTTGAACACGTGACTTCTCGACTGGCTAGAATAGTGTTTAGTGCTCTGCACAGACACCCCAGACGGTCAGCAGGGAATACGTCGAAATGCATGTAAGTCATTATTTGATAATTTAGTATGGTTAAGCATGACTATGAATCATCATAACAACGTTTATAGGTCATAAAAGTCAAAAAGCATCATAGGTCCTCTTTAAGAAACCTGTCATTGTTAATCGATAATCTCCATTAATAAAACATTGTAACTAACGTGAAATAAATAAAATGAATGGTTAATTTAAAAGTTTCTGACAAAAAGTAACAATTTAAAAACTCTGTACACCCCCCTGTATTTAGAAGTAATGGTTTGGTCTGCTTTTCAAACAGCTGCGCATCCCGTGCCACTATCGACAGTGATCATGGACATATAAAGAAATGGACACCGGATTGAAACACGGCGCCCATTCATTCCTATGAAAGCTGCTCATTGGCACCATAGACATTATAAAGGATAGACGCCGCATTGGGCGTTGAGCGCGAGAAATGCGGGCGCCATCTTGGACCGGTCACACGTTCCACTCAGTGTAGTCTGTTTGGCAGGTGGAATGAACTGTCAGCTCATGTAATTAATCATATCTCATTAAATACCAAACTGATTTTCACGCGGTTTTCTTTGCTGCAAAGATCATACATGTAGCTAAGATACAGGGCACAAGTTTCGACGTGTTTTAATATTCATAGTGGGCTTAACAGTCATAGAAGATTCTGATATGATATAATAACCAGACGTCCGAGTCACACACTTCGTCCGGGAGGAGATTGAAACGGAGGATGTGTTTCTGCTTGGGGAACATATTGAGGAGACACAGTTTGGCATCGACAACCACCATTCCGACTTGTTGTCATTGGTTGTGTCTGTCTTTCACAAATTAAGGCTGCACCACATTGCCAAACTCGCCTCGCTTGAATTTCTCTTCGGAGTAAAATGCAATTGTAAGGATGGTTAACTTTATTTTATGCATTTGAGTATTATTGTTTGCTGTTGTTGTTTGATTTTCCCTTAATTTAATACTTTTGATTGCTGTGGTTTTGTATTGAATGTGTTTTTACATGTACCGCGCTGCAAGGCACGCATTGATTTCCTGTCTGTGTCTGAGGAACCAACTCGAGACTAGACTGAACTTGGTATGTCCCCCCTAGTATAGAACATTGGACAACCAAGAAGGCTTTGCTTTTAAAAAATCCCGTCCTCTTTTAAGAGGCAATTGCCTAACAAGCTTGTGTTTTAAATTAGAGAAATAAAACATATTTTTACATGAACACTCATGTTGTCCTTCTCTTTTAATGAGATATTATATACACTGGTTTTTATTTATAGGCTATTTAATGCCTTCATGGGAAACATCCACCCTTCATATGTACCATGCTCGACTACTCCTCCTAAATTGCCCCGAGCTAACTCCAGTTTAGGAATAACTGCCTTTTCATGTAGTGCCCCTAATTCATGGAATGCTCTGCAGAGCAATTTAAAAATGACTGCTCTTCCTACTCTTGGTTTATTTGAATCTATGATTTCTGAATTTTACACATCTGACTGTAACTGTTTTAGCTGAATTCATTGTTCATTTAGTATTTTATTTTTGCTCTTGTTTTGTATTTTGTATAGGCCTACTTTATTTAAATTAATATATTTTATCCTATTTTATTTCTGTTCTCTGTTTATGTTATCCCTGTGATTGTCTTTATTGTGTATGCTCGTCACTGTAAATGAATAAATATATTTATATATAGCCTAATCATATATTGTTAACTTATTAAAATAGCTGACTTTACTGCCCCTATCTGTTTCTGCTTCCCTTTTCGGGGGATGTTCCTCGTTTTGATCTCGGACGTCTGGTTACTTATATCATATCAGAATCTTCTATGACTGTTAAGCCCACTATGAATATTAAAACACGTCGAAACTTGTGCCCTGTATCTTAGCTACATGTATGATCTTTGCAGCAAAGAAAACCGCGTGAAAATCAGTTTGGTATTTAATGAGATATGATTAATTACATGCGCTGACAGTTCATTCCACCTGCCAAACAGACTACACTGAGTGGAACGTGTGACCGGTTCAAGATGGCGGCCGCATTTCTCGTCAGCGCCAATAGGCAGTAGCAGCCAACGCGGCGTCTATCCTTTATAATGTCTATGATTGGCACAGAGACGCAACAAGGAAGTATAATCCGGAAATTCCATGCGGCCCGGAAGCATGACGTAGCATGGACGTAGCTGCACTATGGACCTATCAAGAAAGAGGGCGGCAAGCGTAGCGGACTGGAGGCGGGAGTAGAATCATTCTCGTTCTGTAGCATCTAGCCTGGCGAAAACAAACTGAAAGCCGTTAAAAGCCGTTGGGCTAATAAAACGCTTGAGGTGGCGTTTTGAAATGAGAAAACTTCCATTTTAATAGTATATGGTCTAAAGATAAGTATGAGCCTATGATTGATATCCAGAAAATTTTTGCAGAGACACAATCTTGTTCGCCGCTTGTACTGTGTGGACAGGGAAACCTGCCTACGGGCCGCATGAAAATAAGCTCCACCCCTCACCATGGGTTGGCCACATGTCCATGCTGGCTGCTCGGAGACGGCACAGTCCTGGGGGCCTGACAGTGATTAACGAGGGATGATTGAAACATGTCTCAACGACAAAAGTCAGGACATCAAAAGAGAAAAGAGAGGAAAGAAAAGACAGAGAGAGTAGTTAAAGGGCGACAGTATGTCACAAACTTTTTCAGCCCAAAAGGTGAGTGTAGTCGCAGTGTTTCCACCACGTTCACACAGCAGCGGCGCGCCACCGCTGCTATATTTTCTCCGCCGCTGCTATTAAAATCCTCCTCCTCCTCATTAATCTACTTTTTTTTTTTTTTTTTTGGTTACGTAGCTCATTTTAGAAACGGGGCAATGCCTAACATAAACGCTGACCATGCGTCGGAGGTGTATGTAACTTACTCGGCGGAAAACAGAAACTAACGGAGGGGAGCGGCTCACTGTAGAGTCCCTTTAGTCGCGCTGTCAGTTTTTCGTCAGGGCTCTGTGTATCCGGGCTCGAGACATACAAACAGATCGCGGAACATTCACTAACGAAACAGTTAGTGGCTGAGCGAAGAATGTGGACTACTGTAGGCTACTGGTGCAAATTCCACAACTCCACAATTGTACTACAGTTTAGTACAATATGTATTAATTTATATTTGGCTGCTCCACCAGTCCAGGCAGGACAGGATAGTTAAGTTTCAGTTTCATTTTTCATCTCCGTGTCGGACAGCTGTTCGCTCAGCTGATGGGCTCGAGCCTCACGGAGCAGACAGCGGGAGTCAGTCTAAAATCAGCCATGATCACTCTCACAAATCAAAAATCTAAATTATAAAATAAAGCTATCTCTTCCTCCCTCTATCTGTCTGTATAGGGCCTATATTTCTCTCTCCACTGCACACACACTGAACCTCTCCTCACTAGTTTTAAAGAGGACCTATGATGCTTTTTGACTTTTATGACCTATAAACGTTGTTATGATGATTCTTAGTCATGCTTAACCATACTAAATTATCAAATAATGACTTACATGCATTTCGACATATTCCCTGCTGACCGTCTGGGGTGTCTGTGCAGAGCACTAAACACTATTCTAGCCAGTCGAGAAGTCACGTCTTCAAAGCGGTCTACCCTTTCATAATTTGTGACGTCGCATAAAACTTTGTGACGTCTCCACGCGGATGTTTCCATGTATGGTAATGCTGTCACTTCCCTGTTCGCGTCTGCCTCGCGCCCTTATAGGTCCATGCTCGCGCTTCCCGCCACTGAAAGTGTTCCGGAAGGAAGGTAACCAATCACAACGGAGTGGGGTTTGCAGGAGGGGGGGGAGGGGAGCGGAGATGGCCGAAGCACAGGCGGAGGGAGCCGAAGCACACACACTCAAGTGTTGACAGGATGTGCTGGATCGCCAAAATAAGAGAAAGAGCTTCCCGAAAATCTACATAGTTTTTTGTGATGTGATTCGTGTCAGGTTGCTCTATAGAAGTGTAAAACAAGAAATTAAGACCAGAAAAGTAGCATAATAGGTCCTCTTTAAGGAAGCAGAAGGAGGATTATACCCTCATTTTGCACTTTATTATTTTTAAATATTAGAAGATTGCAGGCAAGTAAAATACCACCAGCCACTACATTCTCAATGATAGAGACGAATAATTACTTTTTTTTAGATCAAATATTTGAACAATACAGGAGAATAAATATTTGAAAGCAATACAGAATGCATGATATTACTGAATTGTATTGTATTCTATTTTTGTCACCAGGAACCTAAATGTTGTCAATTAACCTACTTTACATACATTTGGTGCATAGAAATTCACCAGAATGCAGGAAATGAAGTGTTGAATGCTCAAAAATTTATGGGGGGGACACCCCCAGACCCCCACATTAAAATGTGTCCCAAACCAAGGTTTAATCACAACCTACACCCTTGAAATTCATGAAAAGTTTTGTTTTATTTGTATCTATAGGCCTTTGTATAAGGATACTTTGTAATTTTTTTCACATTATTTCAAATTAAAGTCTTAGGTCCTGCTTATCAATTGCTCATAATAACCAGTAGGCCTACTTCTGTGTTGGACATTACTGAACCTCTTCCCATTTATAGCACCCAATGTCCCTGTCTAGTTCCATGTCCCCAAAAAATCAAATAAAGAACCCCCCCCCCCCCAATTTACCGTGTCGTCTAGAGGGGTCGGGTGTTTGTCACCTTTTTCACCTCTTATGAGTTTGCAGGTCTGGTTTAAGCATTAAGCAAGAACTGTAAATAAATTGTGCAAATCATTTTCTGCGTTGTGGCATTTTGTGTTTAAATATTCATTTCTATACAAAAATGTCAAAATCTGTAAATAAAGACACAACAGGCAAAGTTGCAACACCAATAATCCCATCTATCTGAATAGTAATTAGTGCATATTCTCCTCTCAAAGTGCACTAGATCAATGCATTCAAATGTAAAGGGTACAAAAAAAAATTGGCCGGGGGGGCATGCCCCCGAACCCCCCTAGGACATTTGAGGACCACGCCACCGCTGCTGAAAAAAATCCTGCGGGAAACACTGGTGTGCATTGCTTTACGTATATTTTGCACCCTGCCGGTGACAGTTGCAGGTGGTGAGAGAGCATTCAGTAAGCTTAAATTGATAAAAAACTATTTGAGGTCCACTATGTGCCAGGAAAGGCTTTGCAATCTTGCGATGCTGTCCATTGAAAGTCAGTTGGCTAGGAAGCTGGACTTCAAAGATTTGATCAGTGACTTTGCTAGTAAGAAGGCTAGGCGCTGGGCTCTTAGCCATATGTAGCACTTACAAGTGGGATGTTTTGTAATAAACAATTTGTTTTTGGAAAATGTAGGCCCTACTGAAGATAGGTGGCCATTTAAGTTACAGTATAACCATGTTAATTCTAGGCCAGTTTTGTAAAAATGACAGTAACATGTGTTCACTTGAACATAATTGTATCCCACATTTTTTTATTTTCATTTCTACTCCTGTTATGTTTACATTGTTTCTAGTTGGTATAGAGTTTAATTTAAAAATCTGCAACCTATTTTTGTTTTTGATATTCATGTTGATGATGCAATTTATGTTCATTTAAAGAGTTATATTTGCAGTTACATACATTGACACCACAATTGATGTTGAGATTTTTTTCATTTGAGAATTGAAAAAATAAAAGTGATTTTCACCATAAGAGATGGCCTGTAGCAGATTTGTTTTCCAGAATATTAGCCTTACATCATATACCGTAGAGAATTGTCTGCAGAATGTTGAACATTTGCACAGTGTTGTATTTTAACAGCTCAGTGTCAGTGTATTGTAGGCCTTTAGTATTGGACTTCAACGTATACGTGCAAGCCTGTATGAATAGAGTTATAGGTAGTTTAGGTATCTTAAGCTTCAATGGGTCGGTTGGGTTCTGAACGTTCCGTTACAGAAAATTGCATTTGCTTGGCGTGGCCTGGTTGGGGGCCCAGAGTGACATCTTTTCATGGGGCCCAAAATCCCTGGCGGCGCCCCTGACTCCAAGCCCCAACCTCAGTGATTTTTACCAGCATCCAATAAGGAAGTGACCAAAATTGTAGTACTTTCTGGTGGCCACTGGGGATGGTACCAAGTCTTATTAAACCTATTTACAGCCTGGTCCAAAAAACCATTCTAGTCTGTATATTTAGTTCATATCTCCATGACAACACTGAGGGGGGTGATTTTTTTTCTAGCGGGCTAGTTTTTATTGTTTTGGAGGTTAAAATGTATTGGCGCGATATCTTGAATGACAGCTCTCTGCCCGCTGTCCCTCACCAGAGCCGGCCCAAGCCTTCAGGGGGCCCTAAGCGAAATATGATTAGGGGCCCCCTCTCCAATGTTAGCGCTGCTGAAACTATAGAACTTTGTTAAATATCATTCACACACCCAGTGTTTTCCGCTAGTGCCTCCACTGTGCAGCTGTGCGAAAATATTAGACAGCCGAGGTTCAGACCCTCCTAGGGGGGTCTGGGGGTATGCCCCCCCGGGAGATTTTTTTAACCTTTTTAAAGTGAAATGCATGAATCTGGTGCACTTTGAGAGGAAAATTAAGAGGCTAAATCTGAGAAATTTTGTGTGAACAAATAATTTGGAGACACTGGGTCAGATTAATTAGAAGCTATTGAAGAAGGAAAATATATAAAAATATTAATATAAAATAAAATATTATGGAGGGTCCTCTGGGTTGGGCCTGGAGCTCTTTTTCTTTTACGGGACATATTTCTCTGTAATATAGTGAATGCATTTAAATGCAGTGTGAGGAACTAAGCAGAAGAACTCTGTTGTCCAGCTACTGTATCTATTTTTCCACAGACAAGGCTGACATAGGCTATATACTATACACAGTGCATGGGCAACTGAGGGCAGCCCCATTTCCAATTGTTTTTAAATGAACTCAATACACACTGTGCATGGATGTGAACGTGACATGATCAGATAATTTCGGATCTCCTCCCAGATGAACTGATTACATTTTTAGGCTATTAATTATCTAGACCAAAACATTGTATTTCTTTTTTTGTATGATAACTCACATTTGCATAATATGATGTTAATAACAAACACACAAACTAAAAAAATTTTTTTTATTTTTTTTATTTTTTTTTTTGGAGGGGGCCCCCCAGGCAGTCGGGGGCCCTAAGCGGCCGCTTAGTTCGCTTATGCCTCGGGCCGGCTCTGTCCCTCACTTTGCCTCTGAGGTATACGTCAGCTAGATGGGCGTATCTCCCTCCCGCCGACGTGAGGCGGAGTAAAAATCTCAGAAGATGGCAACGCGCATACACCAGGATTATTGGATGCCGTGTGAATAACTGAGGTCAGTACGGATGATACATCCATATTATTTACTATCTATGGTATGCCCTAAGACATCCAATTTAAATGTTTAGTGTGCCAATCAGCATGCCTTAGTATGTATTATAGAAAAAAGAAAAAGTATGTGATTTGGAACGCAGGGCAACTTCAGGACCTCAATGTTTTTTCCAGTTCCTTTCACTTCCTGTTTTAGGAACCAATCAAATCCAGACATATAGCGAACATGACTGCAAATAAAATTCCTTTGCTGGGCCTTCATTTGAATATTAGCTTGCAAACATACAACATTTAAGCTCGCACACAGACAACTGTTTAGCTCGCACACACACAGTGCCAGAAAAAGTAGTGTGTGTGCGAGGTGAAAGTGATGTATGCACACGTGCATTTTATGTTTGTGTGTGAGGTCCACATATTTTTGGGTTGGAATACCAAAAACATTATTTGAAAGATGTTGAAGAGTCTGTAGAGCTGAGTGGAAACAGCTGAGTATCTTGATAATTCTTGCTTGGTTCACCCCAGAAATGGACCCCTTTAACGTCATTTGACCCATTGTTAGTGTAAAAATCTTTGGTATAGGTGCGGCTTTATGTCTGCATTAAGTGCACTAACTTGATTAAGAGTTTTGAGTTAAATTGTGCATACTACTTTCCCCTTTTGAAATACAAGGAAAAATTTGACAGGAAATGACTTCCCTGGTATCATGTTGCGCAATGCTTTGAATACGTTTGTTATTCATAGGAATTCCAACAACAGGGAGCAAGAGTGACGCAGTGCAAAAACCAGTCAATGCGTGTCCTTTTCAATTTAATTTATTACGGTTCATTTTGTAAGTACAAAGTACAAAAAAAACAGTCAACGAAAGACATTTTATAATATTAATTTTTCCTACATGGGAAGAGCTACTTTTTCTTTCTACCATTGATAGTATTTGAAAGCCCATCCTCCGCTGACCTCAGATGTGCCCCCTACATTGTAGTACAAGGCCAGGGGGAGAATGAGCTGACTCCTTCTCAGCCTCAGTGAATCACAAAGAGCTGGGACGGATATTCGTTGACATTCACAACATGTTATCCTGACAGTGGCACACATTGACAATTGTCCATAAGTGGGAGACAACAGGAAAGCAGAGCAATAGAAGAAAGTGTGTGTGTGTGTGTGTGTGTGTGTGTGTGTGTGTGTGTGTGTGTGTGTGTGTGTGTGTGTGTGTGGATTTGTCTATGTCTTTTTTAGCAGTGTGGCTCATGTGTTGCATTAATGAGTTTCTTTGTTAACATTTAGACACGTAGGCCTACGTGTGTGCACAAGGGTTCTATGCAGCACATTATCTCGCAGTTGTGCGTCTCCACGGGAAGAGCCATTCCCATGGCAACACCAAGCACTGAGTACCTCTTAAAGGCTGGGCTCCTCTCTCTCTATCTCACTCTCCCTCTCTCTACCATTTTCTCTCTCTCTTTTATCTGCTCTCAGGCCACTCTCCTTATATCCCTATAATCAGCATTGGGAGAAGGAGAGGACAGCACAACAACAGGAGGATTTTTACAGATTTTTACAACAGCCTTTTTTCTATCACATAGGTTTGTCAGTGAGCTTTTTCGGTTTTGCCAGTGCAAAAGTGAACTTTGTTATTTTTGCCACAGTGGGATATCTCTTCTCAGCCACACATCATTGGAATTGTCTAGCAAAAGGATATATATATATATATTTTTTTTTTTGTACAAGATGTGTCTCTTTTCTGGGAGAATTGATTGTCTATGCTGGCCTGCCTCTATACACTGACTGAGGCTTTTCTTACTGAAAGATGATAGCTGGATAGGCTGTACACATCAGGTATTATCTACATATTGGGATCATTTTCATGCCATGTTGTAACCTTTATCTTAACTGTGAAGCAAAACTGGGATATCTGCGCAAACATTTCCGCAAAGAGATTTTACTTTGCTGGGTTTGTTTCACTAGACTAGAAATAAGAAAAGTCAGTAGGCTATTTAACAGTCAGGGTTAATGTCGGTGGGGACATCCCCGAGGAGTCACGGGGAGCATGGAGCTTCTGCGTGTGGAGGCAGGCCGGCCTAACAGGGAGGAGGATGAGGAAAGAGACAGAGACAGAGATTTTTTGCAGCAGCAGTTTTCCCGCTGCCCAGCTTGCCAGCAGCAGTGTGAGTGTGACAACGTGGTCCTCTTGATCCTGCCGTGCTCTCACACCCTATGTGGGCCCTGCATAGCGGCCGGAGAAGGCATAATAAGGTCCAACCGGCCTCATGGCATGGTGGGTCTACTACCTGTCTGCTCAGTGCTGTGCCCGAGATGTCGTCATCCCGTGGAGCTGCCATGCTTTGACTGGTCATCTGCCGTCTCCTGTCTCCCTAAACACCCCACACTGAGCCCTGACACCCTGAGCTCTACTACTGCATGTGTCAGCACGAACACAGAAGGCATCAAGGAGGGACCATCGCAATATCACCCTCCACATGGGCAGGTGAGACATCCAAAACCCAAGGAGAGAGATTGCCACATGCTCATTGCTTATACATGCAGTGAATTGTAGATTGGCATACTGCTGTAGTGTTTAAGGGAGGCAAATGTGAAATAAAGAATATGAATTAGAAGGTAGATAGTGTATGTTTGAATAGAAATACATATTTGTATGAAAATCCTTAAGTGTTGACTGGCCGATGTGTAGGTAGACTGTGCAAAATTAAAACATAAAATGTGCATAATGTCAAAAATACAAAGTGAACGTCATAATAGCATTTTATACAAATAGAGTTAAAATTGTCCCTTTAATACCCTCATGCATCTAAAAAAATATAGTGTGTTATGAGAAGTTTGAGAGGAAGTTTTACCAGTGTAGTGTAAACTTATATTAGAAATCAGTATACACAGTCTGGATTTGACAAAGGTCTGATGTCATGAGTTTAAGGTGCGCTCCACCAACCCCACATTGCAGTCTCCTTGATGTTTTGACATATTTGGACTTTCTCCAGATTTAATTATTTGTGATTACATCTGTAGGTTGTTTATTTCTTTGTTTACAAGTTTTTACGGATAAGCAGTCAATTTTTAAATGTACTACAACTTTAGTCTAAAATGACTTGAAATGGTTCACAAATCAATCCTACAGTACATTTGTTATTACAGTAACTAAATACTTTAAACATTTGTTTAGAAAAATTCTAATTTGCTTTCCAAAGTTGATACAATATTGATACAATTTGATACAATACCACTCTTAAAGTGAAACACTATGGCTGCCAGTGGTTAGCTGAACTGAGACAGGAGGAAACCGCTATCTTGGCTGTGTCAAAATAAATCGTCCTACGACAACCTCTAAAGCTTGTTCATTAATTTGAGATATAATATGTTTATGTATTAGCTTTTTCCAGGCGTTAGGCTATGTTAAGCTTCATACTTCATGTACAGATACAAAATTGCCAATAAACAGATTTCCCAAATAAATAATAAATACTAATTAATTTTATTTATGGTGGCCTTTCATGACACTCAAGGGCACCTTACAGTTAAAAAAAAAGGCAAAAATACAGTTAAAACAGGCACATAACAACACTAAGAAATGTTCCGGGTCAAATTGACCCGTTTTGAAGTTTGAAGATCTAGGAAAAATAGTTAAAAGTATTTTTTCAGTATGAAACTTCTTCTGCTTGCCTTAATTAGGGTAATCAACATATGATGTGAAAATAGTTCATCTCACATATTTGCGACCAACCCCTGCATGTTTATATCACAGATACTGTTCGGGTCAATTTGACCCAGCAGTAAAACTGGAGGTAAAAGGGTGTCAGAAAAGTTAGACTATTTCTTTCTTTACAACTGTGAGACATATTTCACCCAAATCACACGCGCACACACACACACACACACACACACACACACACACACACACACACACACACACACACACACACACACACACACACACACACACACACACACACAGGTGCAAGTGTTATGACTTTTGACGGGAACCATTATGTTCTCGCGGGAACACTCCACCCACATTCAGTGGACACTCAACAGGGGAGGGGAAAACATATAAAAGATTATCTGCATGGGAGTCCTACCAACATTACACTCTGTCAGGCAGACCTTTACAAAATGAGCAGCAGAGATAAAAGGATGACAGTCCAGGAGGCTCTGGAAGTCATCATTGAGCATGCTAGTGAAATAGAGGAGGATGTATCTTGAGCTAAATTCTGATTCTAATGATTCTGATTTTGAACCAGATGAGGGAATTGCTATTCCTATTTCTCCAAGCAAGACATTCATGTCAAACAATGGTGAAATACAGTGGTCTTCATCCCCAAATATGTGTCAGGCAAAACTGTCGGCAGAAAACATAATAAAGACCATAAAGTGCCAGGGCCCACTAGGGTGGCAGTGACTCGTGTGACTGACATCAAGTCAGCTTTGGAGCTGGTCATGCCGGATTTAATACCGAAAATCATTCTGGAAATGATTAATCTAGAAGGGAGGCGTGTTTTTGTGAAGAAGTGGAAGGAGCTGGACAAAACACATTTAGATGCGTATTTGGGGTTCCCTATCCTGGCTGGAGTTTATAAGTCGAATTATGAAATTGAGAGCCAGTCTGTGGGATGCAGAGACAGGCAGGGCTGTATTTCAAGCCACAATGTCTCTTGAAACTTTTCACATTTTGTCGAGAGTAATCAGATTTGATAATCGAGAGACAAGGGCTGGTATATGGGAGAGAGACAAGCTGGCAGCTGTTGGGACAGTTTGGGACGAGTGGGTAGAGCAACTTCCACTACTCTATAACCCAGGCACATTATGCATTATTCTTCTTCTCTGGGGCTCCTCCAACCGACTTTTCAGTGTAAACCTGCATGTTCAATGCATAGCTGGTGTTTGCATCACATAATGCCCGGATTTTTATCCCATATTTAGATGGTTTGGAAGGCACGTATTGCCTTAATGGGCAGCGACCTCTGAAGGCCACCAGCCTTTCATACACTGTGATATTAGGGCCTGGGTTATAGAGTAATGTTGGTCTTTCAAAAGTAATAAAGTGATAAGTGAAATACATGTTCAAATGTTTTTTTTTAAAATGAAAAACAAGTGAATTATCCTAATTGAACCATTCCTTGTTAGAGGTAAGGAACACCATTGCACTAAATATTGATAGAATAGTTAGTAATGGAGTTAGTAATGAAATGTTCACACTGCTTGTTAGGATTTTTTTGGTTTCGGATATCTTTTGGATAATAAACATGCACCGGGTCAAATTGACCCGGGAACACCATTGCTGTTCCTGACAAATGAACATAACAGGAGGGTTAAACAAATAAAGTGAAACAAAAAATACCCATATCAGTAAAATGTTTATTGAAAGTGAATGTAAATATTGATTTGTTTTAAATATTTTATTTCATGAAATATATTGCTTTTTATGTGACATACATTTCTAGTTTGGTTTTACAACATATTTAGCCTTCTACCTTTGATACCATCCCACCTCTTGTCACTACATTTAGGACAACACATACTGCCTGGATGCAGATGACGTGAGGGCACAGAGCAGTTCACATGGTGAGTATGGTGAAGTCGTCATAGGTCCAGTTTCTGGTAACAAACCTATTATCTGTATGATCCCCACTGTAAACATGGGCACCAATACAGAACTGTGTGTACTCTCCTTGTTTGATCCAGGCTCCCAGGCTGCTACTACCACTTCCTCACTAGCACCAGCTGATGGCGCCATAGACCTGCGAGAAGAGGAGATGGAGCAGTCCGTCTTTGGTCAGCGCATCAGAATCAATAAAAAACATTTATTAAAAGTAAATGTTTTTAGAAGAAGAGACGTATTTTTAGTTTGCCGGGATTATTGGGTAACACTTTACAATAAGGGTAGATTACTTAACCATTAGTTAATGCTTAATAAGCATTAACTGTTATGCTTGGTTAATGCTTAACTAATAACTACTTACAAAAGTTAATGCCTAACTAAGTATTAACTAACCATTAACAGCATTAACTAACAGTTAATGAATGTGCCCTTATTGTAAAGGGTTACTGATTTTTGCAATGAAAAGAGCCTTCTCCTGTTTATTCTCTTCTTACATTCTCTGTTCACCTTGTATGTCAAATCTCAGGTCTATCTTTTGCTCTGGATCCTTCAACCGCTCCACCATCCCTCCAGCTTTCCAACTCGGCTCTCACCGTTGCCTACCAAGGAGTAGTGGGCCCCGCTGCCCAACCACCTCCACACAACAACATGGGCAGAGGATCAGTGACCTTTGATCCCAGCTGTGTTACGCAGGCCCTCCCCCAGGTCCGTGCCAATGTTGTCATCACACGGGGACAGTACTACTGGGAGGTGGATGTGTGTAACAGCTCCGTCTACAGGATCGGTAAGCTGCCTCTGAAGTTTTGTTTTGTTTGGGTTGTCCTCATGCCAGCGTGCTTATTGCTTCCAGAAAAGCCCTTTGGCCCGTTAGTCAGCAAGACTGTGCTTGTTGAAGGCCACACTCACGCTTGTAAACACACGCACACAAGCATGCGTCATCAGACACCAACACACACTGTTGATCACTGGTCAATTAACATTGGAAAAGTGATTTTTTTTCTAAGTGTGTTCTTAGATTAGTAGAAGCCTAGTATTCCTAACTCAACTTACTTTTTTTTACATTTGTTTCAAACTTGATGGATTGCCACTTTACAGCTTTGAAAAACAAACGTCTACCACTTAGAAAGCATCTTTATCAACTAAATTCTTTTTAACTGGTTTGATACAAGGGCATTCTGTGGAGTGGTTAGAAATGTATGAAATGATCCTGTGGCACAAAGTTGTAATTCACGTCAAACAGGAAACATTAAACATAACATTGTCTGCTGTTAGGCCAACCTGTTAATGGTAAAAAAAAGAAATGAGTCACTCTTACTTGACTATGGTCTTTACTCCCCCTGTAAACCTCTTTGGGACACAAATGAAGCAAGACTAAGGCCCTGTTCTCACGGCAACACGAAACGGTGCAAACGCGGAAAAATTCCCGCGGTTGCACTATATCATGTACATGAAAACAGCAAACGCAGGCATGAAACCGCAAGTTTTTGAGATCTACTCCCAGGGAGGATTTTTTGGAAAACACAACGGTTTTGGTTTCTTGTAAACACCGAAACCATTTTCCCTGATAACGCTGACGTCACGGCTCAACTTCACGTATGCATAGTCTATAACATTTGCTGTCAAAATACCCACACGCGAGTTATAAAGTTAGAAGACAACATAACATGCACGGTGTCTCCGCGGCACCATCACTGTGATCAGCGGAGAGTGTCGTGCAATATAACACTCGCCAATTTAGTCTATAGTCTATTAGTAAGTTATTGATACCATGCACCCGCCACTTTGTCTGGGGAAAGATTTGCTCTGCCGGTTTTTCTAGCAAAATAAACGTGTGTAGCTTCTATATGCCAGGGAAAAACACTATCCATAGTTCGCAGCAGTTAAGTTACTGTTCAACAAAAGGAGCATTAAGGCTACGGCTTCACAGTAAAAGCATGTCACTGGCTAAACATTAATAGCATTTCACTGGACAAACGTGAGTTGACTTTTATTTTGAAGTACGCCTAACAGGAAAGTAGCCGCTCACAAAGCCCCTTCACTACCAGCAAGTCTTCTGTTTTCACGAATTCAATGCGGTGAAATAAGAGGACAGAAAGCTTGTCATTTACAATACTTGTAACCCCAAGCTTACACCAACCGCTTTATGAACGTTAGTGGCATTAATTTTCGGTTACAATAAGGTTTTATGCATCAAATTGTACAAATTGTACTACTACCTTGTACCGCCAACTGCTGGCCTGGCATGCTTACTACAGCGATTTCGTCCCATTTCCTCTGAAAACATGTGTACGAGTGAAGATAAATTGTGTCTGAACGGGGTTTTTTTTTAAACCAAAAACGGGAAAACTGTCACGTTTTCACCGTGAGAACAGGGCCTAAGAGTCTACAGCCACGCTTGCCTGCTCTGTGAGGCTGCACTAAAGCACTCAAAATATGTTGTGTAATTTTTTTTCTTGCTAACATCAGAATACAGAATATAGGCAATAGTAGTTGAGCTTAGAGGATGTCTGGTGTCAGGAGTTGTTTCAATCTGGACCAAAGTGGTCGACCAACCAACCAACAATAGTAATCTTATGGCCACATTGCTACCTTTTTGGTTTCAAAAATCTAATAAAATAATCAAAGAGGATGTATTATATGCTTGCTGGGTTTTTGAAGAGTTAAAACTTTAGAGTGAGCAATCTTACATAGTTGATTCTGTAAAGTCTGCTAGGCCTATATCCATCAATTTACTACTAAAATTCCCATTTCTGTCTGTCTCTCTCAGGTGTGAGCTCGCTGGACGGTTCCGGCGGCTGGTGGCTGGAGCGTCTGGGCCCGTCTTTCTGTGCGGTGTGGGACGGGGCCCGGGAGCCGCTGTGCACCGTCCCTCCTCAGATCAAAACCCTGGGGCTCTTCCTCAACGTGGGCGGGGGGGCCCTGAGCTTCCACAACCCTCTGACCCAGGAGCACCTAGCCACGCTGCCCACCCGCTTCAACCCTGCTGCTGCTGGGGGGCTGCTCCCTGCTCTGAGCCTGGGACAGGGCCGGCTGAGGCTGCGCTGTGTCCTCCCCCCTCCCCCCCACGTCTTCCTCTGTAGGGACTCTGCCTATAGGGGGCCTATGGGGGCAGGAGGAGGACACTGGCACAGGGAGATCCCCTTCCGTTCAGTGAGGAAAGTCATCCAGAAGTTTGAGGAGCTGGCGGGTTTGTCCGACTCAGACTCTGGCCTGGTGTCCAGTTTGGGGTCGTCCTGCTCCACTCTGGCTTCCCTTCCCGATACGGTGGGGGGGAACCCTGGGATGATGCTTAAAGCAGGACAGGAACCATTGGCAGAATAATAATAAGAAGAAGCTCTTTTAAAACTCTTCAAATGGGATGCGTCAGAAAACACACTCCCACTAGTCTGGAGCGGGGTTTGATCTTTCGGGCTGTTATTTGAAAGGCAAATTTTTCATCTTGAAGGACTTATGGGCTGCCTCTTGAGTCTTTTTTCCACGCTCTGCTTGACCCCGGAACCTGCAATTGACTCTCTCCCCAGGACGCAGGCCCTCTTTTCTCTCAAGCAAACAACCCCCGCTGGGTCTGGGGATCGGGCCCCTGAGAGAGTGCTCTGCTGCTGCAATGTGAAAGTGTGAGGAAAAAGGGTGGGCCTTTTTGAGCAGCAGGACTACTTGATTTGTCTCTGTGTGTGACGGTTTGTTAGACCGTAGGGGTCCTATACAGTGGTTTGTGTGCACGTTCCTGTGTGCGCACGTGGACACAGGCATGACCCTACAAGCGTGTGTGTTTGCTCAGTGGCATTACGGTGTTTGTATGTGTGTGTATGCGTGTGTGTGTGCGCGCGCGTGTGTGTGAACAAGAGGGGACAATGTAAGAGCGGCAGGGGGTGAGATGACGAGGTGCGAGTACAGTGACACCAGCGGGGTGTTGACACAGTCGGAGCAGCGTGGACAGGTGGTGCCATACGTTCAATCCCGCGGGGCTGCCTTTCGATAGGGACAGTAGGGCTGCCCTTTTCTGACCCTTTTGGAAAACCACAGGGCTCCTGAAAAGACTTCAAAAGGTTGCGACAGAGAGAGGGAGAACAGAGAGAGAGAGAGAGAGAGAGGGAGAAAGAGAAAACAGCTTGCATGAATTAAAGACAGCAGGTGATGATCTGGTAAAAAAAGAAGAAGAAAAATTAGATGAGCTGAGAGAGAGAGAGAGAGAGAGAGAGAGAGAGAGATTCCCAGGAGTGTGCATGCCAAAGGGGCTACTGATTAGATCAATTGGATCAGGATAAAACCATGTGTTAAAATGGTTCTATACTGAGCTTCCAAAAGCCACCATGCTGTGCATTAGAAGTGGGTGAGGTTACGGTGAAATTATCAGGTGGCACTACATTTATTAAGTCAAAGGTGTAAGGTAAAGTAAGGTGACTTGCTGGTAGATTCAATTTGTAACATTAAAAGCAAATAGTGCTAATAAATAATACAGTTTATGTGCCAATATTGCAAAATCGTGTTCAGCTCAGTGATAACAGCAATAATGCTAATAATCTACGCTGGATAAAGTTGTGACTTGCTAAACAACTGACTAGAACATTTTAACTATTTGGGTCAGTTAAATTCCTCTCTTTTGCCACCAAGGAAACACACAGAAATCATTCAATTAAAGCACAATAAAACATGGTCATTATGATTTGATCAGTGTGAAAGTATGAAAGATTCCTTAAGCAATGCAAGGGCTGGGGACCCTTGTTTTTGTTGTTCAATGTATCATCAATGGTAGTCCCAAGGTAGATTGCACATATGCTCAGCTGTCTGACCTTTAATCAAAGTGACTTTTGTCATTATAAGACTCTCTCCTAAAATCAATAAGCATATATTTAGCTTTTGATATGTGAATTAATGTATGGACGAATGTATGTTTGCAACAGGTTTTTTTCTGAAACTTTTCTCTTTCATCAGCTTTTAGCTCCACACGCTCCTGGTTTCACAATTTAGGCAAAGAGGCAATTTGAACGGTTTTGGCAAAGGAAGTACTCAAAGTATAAACTTTCCCCCATGTTCTCCTCCATCACCATGCAGGGCTCCTAGCCCCAGGTTTGTGAACCACTGGTGCCGAGGACTATTTATACTTGGCATGGCCCATGTTCATATTCAACATTTGACTTATGATTAAGTAGCACTGGCTATATTGAAAAACTCCCTCCTGCCTCAACTTTCTCCTTTTTCCTGTTTGCGTTTGCCTTTTTGGAAAGGGGCAATCTTAAAGTATTTAGTCAGACGAGACCACCCATATTGTAAATCTCATTCTAAGAAAATAAATAAAACACAACCTGGCAATAAAAACATGCATCAGTCAGTATTGGCAATGCAGGGGCACTTTGTGTTGCCGTGGAGTTGGGGGCCAATTTTCCATCGAGCGTCATTCACTTTCATGCAAGCACCAAATCAGTTAAGCAGTGAGCGGGTCAGACCCAGTAAGAAGTGATGAGTCAAAGAGAGAGGCTTGTTAGACTGTCGCTTCTCAGACTACTTATCAGGATGACTGCCTGTTGATGTTGAACGCTCCAGCTATTTACCGCTCGAGTAAAACATGCATGTGTCGTGAGTGACCGATTTTGGCACAGATCTCTCTGCACGTCTATTGCGTATAAAAGTGTGTGGAAGCAATTTGAACTCTTGTAAACAGAAATGAGAGAGGCGTGAGGCAGATTTCAAAGGAGTCGAGAGGAGGAGGAGAGGGGGGGTGGGGTGGGGATGGGGGGGGGGGGTGCCAGGAAGCATGGATAAGACTTGAAACGCTCTGTGCCATGTGTACCCATTTGGCTGTGTCTACTTGACTGTATAGTGCTGTGGCTTCGTTTCTACAAGGTGTAGTGGTGGAATGAAATTCAAGAAGATTTAATCAAACACTGTAGCCTACAACCAAGAGGATATAGTGTATTGGACTCTTTCCATTTTATGCTTCTTCAAAATCTGTAGTAAGCCATTCGTATCTTGTACTGTAAGATGTATGTTTATCTATTCTTAGTGTAATTCTATTTTGGTATATTTTGTTTCGGTATTTTATGTGTCTTTAATGTCTTTCTATATGTCCTATGATGTAAAGCACTTTCACTTGCCTTGATGTTGAACGCATAATCTTGCCCTGCCTTGATACTGCTCCACCACAGTTCAAAGAGAAATTCACTTTTTGTTACTTTGAAGATTGATACACAATGATCAAGCATTAGAACACAATGGCTGGATGTTATTGAGTTGGTGATAGTTATAGGAACAATCATTTTCTAGATTGTTTTGTTTTTTGTTCTACTCAATACTTCTTCTTTACTACATTTCAGGAGAAACTATTGTACTTTTAACTCCACCGGTGTTACTATCTCCTACATTTATCAAATGATGCACTCACTGCCTTTGAACAACCAAACAGAATACAAAGGCAGTAAAACATAAGCCCCACGACAACAGTCATATGATTTGCACTTCAATGCATCAATAACAGCAATTCAATAATAAAACATGCAGGAGCCATTCATGCTGGATAGGCCTACTTGTTTCTTTTGATACTTAAAATATATTTTGCTGCCAATACTTCTGGACTTTTAATGATGTGTCATGTGGTATGCTTAAAAAATAATAATTAAAGTGAGGAATTGCTGCATTTTAGATGTGAATACTTATTCCACCATTTGTTAATATACAGTTTTCCATATGATGTAACTAGTGTGGATTAAACAATCCAACAATAAATTGATGCTTGATCTTCAAGGTTCAGCATTAACATGGTGATTAATGCAAACGTAATAATATATATAAAACATTCATATTATGATTTTAAAACACTCATTTTGGGCCATTGTATGTCACGCTGTTGGGGTGGTTTTTTGAAATACAGGACTTTGACTTGTTACAGAGTTTGTTTTTTTGTTTTTTTACACTGTTGCACTCTTCCAGCTATGTTTACTTATCTGAATAATAAAAAAAATCGGAATACTTCTTTCACCACCGGACTGCAATCTCCAAAAGAAACAGTTTCTTGAAATCAAATTACAACCGTAAGCATCATGACTGAAATTATCTCATAATACTTAGACTAGCAATATAATAACGCTACTGTCACATGTCCTGACACCTCTTTCTTCAGAAATCAAGCTTTTTTTATAGTTGGCAGAGAAAAGAGACTTCACCCTGACCCTTTTGACCACAGGTTTTTCTTCTAACCCAAGTGTCAAAGTAAACGACGCACCCCCTCCACAACAACCCTGGTCAGGACATTTGGAGATGGCTCCTGCCCGCTAATTGACTCTAGTAATTATTGTCACACTCTCTCCATTATTGATCGCCAATTCGGAAATAGCTAGTGATGGTGAGAAGAAAAATTAAGTTTTCTTCTCACTCTCTTTCTAAGGTTTCGACTGTGTCTGCAAATTGATCCGTTTGCATGAATAAACATCCAACACTGCAAGACTTCAATCATTTGCATATTGAGTGGGGAAAACCTCATTCGCCCCATTTTTCCCGTTGCCAGGGAAATTAGCTTTACAACTGAGCGGGCCGGCACTTATTACCATCATTATCAGCATCAGCATAACAGTGGCTGTAGCCTGTAAAAGCATCATCATGCGCCTCTTGTTTTTTTGTGACTCTAGGCAGCCTTTACGGCTACATCCTGCGTTTAATGGTACGGTCAGATAAAGATTAGGCTACACACAGCTCCTTGAGTGGGAACAAATTGGACGCAGTTTGGATGTGTTCATTTCTCTCGATCAGATTATTGTTGGCGTCTTTTCCGACATATCTAAATGACTTAGGCTCCTTTCACCAGATGTTGCGCACACAAGTTAGGAATGCAACGGGAAATGCACAATTAGGCTACAAGCAAGAGTTTGTATTACGGTTTATCTAAACTTGAGTCAGAAGTAATTAAGTCTTTATCATGGATTTCAAGCTAATTCATTCGGGTGAAATGGAAGGTCATGTATAGACTAATGTAAATTGAACGTGTTCTTCTAACCATGTGGGCCAGAGCCCTTCATGGTGCCATAAACCCTTGTAGCAACACCAGGAGTTATTTATCGTGGTTTGGTGAAAAATAAACGTATGCATCTTAAATAAGAAGATATTTGTATTTATTGATATAATAAATGTCATGGCTGGTTAGGTCTGATTGTAAAAAAGCAATGCGTAAAACATGTCATGCTTATTAGAGCGGCAAGCGTCCATGTGATGAGGAACAGGTGGTGTGTGTGTGTGTGTGTGTGTGTGTGTGTGTGTGGAGAGAGAGAGAGGGAGGGGCACATCTGCCAGGGTATCATAGCTCACTGGCTGAATATTCTCAACCCCCAGTCCGACCAGCAAACAGGATGCGGTCCCTAGAGAGATTGTGTGTGTGTGTGTGTGTGTGTGTGTGTGTGTGTGTGTGTGTGTGTGTGTGTGTGTGTGCGTGTGTGCGTGTGTGCGTGTGTGTGTGTGTTTGTATCCCAGTGTAGTCAGACAAACAGATTGAGGGAGGGGGTGATACTGTTGAACAACCCGCATTTACGACCTACCAGCCGGGGCTGTCTGGCAAACAAGCGCAAATACACAGGGCGGTGATGGAGAGTGAAGTATCCATATGTGTATCCATCCAGCTGCACCAGTATGCCATTATGGAAGATGTACAGTCGGTACCCCTCTTCCACAGAATACACCAACACCACACACATACTCACTCATTCTCCCTTAGCATGCATGAGAGCAACATTTCGATAATGTCCTTTTAATGATGTCACAATTGGGGTCTGTTAAAATCTCTGGCTGCATGTAATCTTGCATGCCAGCAGTGTTTCACATCGTGTTACTGCGTCCTCCTCAGAGAGGTTCCTGGACTGTCTGGAGAGAGATTATTTAAAAGAAACATCGGCGTCGTCTGCTTCTAATTGAATCCTTTTGCTCACAGTCATAAAGCGCGGTCACAAAGTTAATCGGTTAAAATAACTTAGTGGCAAAGAAGAGATATGACTTCAGAGTTAGTTATGTCTCCTCTTTTTCCCCTTATCCTTCTCTTCTTCCCACACACCTCTCCTGACGTGAAACATAAACTGTGAGCTTTATATGGATCAATTCAAGCAATATGGTAAAGAAAAGGCATCTTTAGCGTAATTGATACAATATTATGAACATGGCAGACTACGGTCAGTGGAGTCCGGGGATCTTGAGCCAACTTTTACGCATGCTTCAAAAATGATTCCAGTGGTTAAATTCAAAATAGTCTTCTATATGAATATAAAACATACATAGTCCTACAGTATAAAGGCCTATATCGACGCAAATCTGCCAAACACTTTTAATTAAAACGTTTTCCAAATCCGTAAGGAATAGCCTGTGCTCTTGAATTGGTCATTTTAATGATACATTACAAATATTTTCCCTGCAATCCCACTCAGATTTAACCAAAGTAACATAACAGCTCGGAGCAGAGTGGATGCCTTATGGTTGTGTGGTCGCCGGCTGAAAACATGGCGTCATGCGCAGAAAAGATCTTCTATCATCAGTTATTTTTCATACACTGCCTTAGAATACAGTTTGGCCACCTTGTCCGAGAGTCTGCGCTGGATGCGTCCAATACACAATGAACGCTATCGTCAGCAAGTGTACTGGGTTTTGTTAGCTCCAATAGACAATTTAGCATCCAGTCTGGCTAATGAATCACCGCGCGCATCGCAGAAGAAAAGTGTCGCTTATCACCCAATGATGAAGTGTAAACAGGCCATCATCGACTCCCATCGCGGGCATGGGAAGGAGGGGGGAGGGGGTGCGGTCGGGCGTCAATCTCCACACCTGGATGGAAGTGGCCCCCACAAAACCACATAATGTGACACATGCAGCAAAATAACACCTTGCGCTCGCACCTTGGCCTGGACTTTTGGCACAAAACCGATTGGATTTGGCACTGTTTTACGCGACGTTTTAGTATAACGACACAGAGTTTAGGGTCTCATTTTATGTGGACTATAGAGTTTAAATGTAAGAAAATGCAATGTACAAAAGTCTTGCTGTGCCTCAGTGAATGGAGTCTGAAGACTTTAAAGGTGCACTATGTAACTTTGGATGAGTCAGAGAAGTGAAATGTGGATGCCTGGGAGACTTTTTGAAGTTAAAATGCTACTTGAAGTTAGCCCTGGTGTTGTTTACAGCAGCAGGGCCCACAGGTTTGTTAACAACCATATGTAACAAACATTGTCTAACGTTTGGTTCAAGGTGCCTCAAAATAATGTTAGGATTTATCATTATAGCTTTATTCAATAATCAGAATTTCATGTAGAGTATAGGCTTTTCAAGTGTAAACAAATCCCCCCTACCCTGCAACTGTATAGTGCACCTTTAATGGGAATAAACAGCTAGTCTCAATGTACACGCATGTGTTTGAGCATGTCCTAACAAACCATTATCATTACATAAAAAAACAATCAGAGACTCCTTTATTCCAAACCTCTCAGCCATATAATAAGCCTGACCTTTGGCGAACTCCCTGAAACAAATGACATATGCGCACCACTAAAAGTAATGTAAACTTGAACCGCAAAGGCATTTATTCTGGCCCCCAAGGGACCACTATGAAGAGCATGGACTGTTGCTCAACTGCTCTGTTTTTGTTTGATGGGAACTGTTCCCAGATCTAAATAGGCCCTTATAAATATCACTCGTTGTTGATGTTTGTGAAGCTCCACACTGGCAGTGAGTTTTAAGAGATTTTGTTTAGGTTAAATAGCTTTTGGCATGCACCTGCGCTAAAGGAGGACCTGCAAATTGATCCAGGTCATAAAACAAAATGGGATTTGAAGTAAACTAGTCCAGGTAGGGCTCTTAAGCCACAGTTTGAGGTCCCATAGAGGACAGAGGTTTGCTAGGGAAGGCCACGAAACCAATTGAAACGGATTGGCTCGAGGTATTCCAACTATTTTCATTTGTTTCTGTTAAGTCACTTAGGTCTCTCGGCTCCAAACACACTTGAAACAATAAGACGGTGCAGCCAGGCAGAGCAGCAGACACTCATACATTCCTTACTGTACATGATCTGGAGATTCACACTTTCTCGCCACAGGCGCACTGATGTGGTTGGACCTCACTGGTGTGGTGTCGACTGAGCAGATTCTTTGTAGGTTTTCTCCCTAAAGTGTGAGAAAAGCACAGCGTCAATACCATAAACCTATGTGTGGAAGCCATTACCACCACCACATTAAAATAGGAATAACAGTAATAGGATACACAGTTTGTTTACATCTTAAAGTAGGGCTTACTCAAGTTATCAAATCAATTAAACACTTTTGTTTAAAGACAGGTAAACAAGAATCAACCAGAGCAGTTCAGAATAATGAAAATGACTAGAATAACCACTGAACATAAAAAAGGAATATAAGGAATCTTTTTCAACATTACATTTGACAAGACATACATAAGTTAAGTGTTCCTTCACTCTCTCTCTCTCTCTCTCTCTCTCTCTCTCTCTCTCTCTCTCACACACTTATAACAGGACTATTGACTGGCTGGCTCGTTTGCATATCTTAAGAGTAAGTGAATTGATAGGGGCGTCCCATTTCCCTTTTCCATCACCCACCCACCCCCCACACATGAACTCTCCCCCCTCCTCCTCCCGGCCGGTGGCTGCTCTGAGCTGTCAGGGAAGCGGGGCTATAAAGCAGAAAGCGAAGGGACTCTGAGGAAGCTGTTGGTCCTGAAGAAAGACACATGATATAGCCTACAAGTTGGCTCTGTCCTCTGTTCGGAAAACAAACTGGTGTCTGACTGAAAGAAAGTCGAATGACCTAAAAACGGAACTTTCCAACCTAAGAAAAAGGACACTTGGATGTAAGGAGGAAACTTTTTTTATAACGTTTTTGTTGTTGTTGTTGTTGTTGTTGTTAGGGTGTGTTATTAGTCGCTTTAGGTAGACAGTGGCTGCATAAACTACTCTAAGTCGGACGTTTGAGTTAAATATTTTCCGGAGAGACATAAAGAGAGGGCTGTTTTGGGATGCTCCGCTCCTTGCTGTGCGTGCTGAGCTGCGCTTGCCTGCACACCGTAGTGGCTTGGCGACTCAAGTCTCCCGCTCTACCCATCCAGTCAGAGAGAGAACCGCAGCCCTCCAAAGGATTGACAGGTAAGAAAGAACAAATTCATTAACTTCAGAGCTAATCATTTGTTTCCTATATTGTCTTTTTATATTAGGCAATGTGGCAGCATAATGATACTATGAGGCAATCAAAATGAGACAATGAGGCTGTTCAAAATGCATAATAATTTAAATGTGAGTCGTTGGCATGTTGGGTTTATGTGACCGTAAAATGACGTACATTTTGAATGAACTATGCTCAATACACACCGAGGGTGGCAGCAGAGAGCACCAACAATTTAAAAGTAAATTTCCTCTGAGTAATGATGTGACACCATAATTAGGTCGAACCACAATTACTATAGTATTATTGTTAGTTACCAGTTGTAGTGTAAACACGACGTGTGTATGTACTTTTTGCTTTACAAACAACAGCAAGAAACCTACAACCTGCTGTATTTTCTCATGAAGTTTGGAAAGTATTACTGCACGCGCGCACGTCTGTAACCTGCACGCCATGACGAACGGTGGCCGGATATCCCGAATATCTATACAAATATTGACATATTACACTTAATGTTATGTTAAAAATACAATGTTCCCACTGTTGTGGCCTTCATAATGTTTTTTTCTTGAATGTCCATGTTTCCTTAAAATGTTCCTCATATGAATCGGTTGCTTCGTTAGAAACAAGCGGCAAACATCTGAGTCATAACCGCAGTCATGCCATTTGATTCATGTGTAAAAAGCCCCTACGTACAAACGCTCGTTGCGGTTTTTTATAAGGTAACTACTCTGGAGTAGAAGATTAGGCCATGGGAACTCCACCGTTCCAAACCTTCCAAATTCAGTGTTGGAAAACTGTAATCAATCGACTTTCCATTACAAGCATTGGCTCCTCCGAGATGATTTATTTCAGCCGAGGCAGAAGTGGAGGCTCACAGTTTGGCTCCCTTCAACTGGACCGGACTGTTTAAAGTGCGCAGTCACTTTAATGAAAGAATAATGTGAACCAGGTTGGTAGCAGTGAGCGAGCCTCGGCCATCAGCTCGAGTGAAGTTGGCGAGGGATGACATTACGTTTGGTATGTGTGTGTTCACCACATACATTGCTGCTTACACAGGATGTCACCTTTTGACATACATCACTGCAATATTCCTGTTGAAACACAGCTTGACTCAACAATCAAATGAACAATTTCACAACAGAAATAATACTGTAAGCTGCTTTTATATAGGCCTTGTGGAACATCAATATACAAGGCAGTCATAGAACATTGATGTGTTTTATATAATTGTATTATTCTTACGGCCATGGCGTTTATTGTGACCTGGATGCACTTTATAGAATGTCTTACCTCCCTTATACTTTCATAAATAATTTACACAGCATGCCTTGAACATTTATTTAATGACTCACATTCATATTTATTTTTTTAAAACAAGGTTTGGCCCACCTTATGTGTATTTCTGGGAATCTCCAATATTCTTCCTGTCTCCCATGCCTGTTCATGGATCATTTAGATGAGACAGGATGCAAGGTTGAGTCCCAGAACTCATGAGGCATCCAGTGAGTTTCATCTGCCTCCAAAATGCCTGGGCAGTGGGCTGTGCCAGATTTATTTGTGGTTTAACTGAAAATGGGCACAATGTTTCACTCTGCATAGTCTGTCACCCAGCATGTCGGACACTTTATTAAAGCCTTGCCGTTGCGCTTTGCATCTTAAAGCCCTTAACTATCGAGAACTTTATAAGTCACTTTAATCTTAACATAGTCAATTCTTATGTGCTCCCTGAAATTAAAGGTGGATTCAGTGATTCTGGAGAACGCTTGTTGTCAAAATCACTTTTTGGCAGAATCAGGGAATATCTCCTCATAGTCTGCTTCCTGTACGTACTGTGTGTGTGTGTGTGTGTGTGTGTGTGCTGATTTCATTTCAGCGCGCACACACAGTACGGACAGGTAGTGGATCGTGAGGAGATATTAATTGATTTTGACAAAAAGTGATTTTGACAACACGCGTTCTCCAGATATGGCTGACTCCTCCTTTAATTCAAATACAATTAAAAGAGGAGGAACCTCAAATATAAATTTATAAGTTCACTTAATTTCCCATCAAGGCTGCCTCTGGTGTGTGGAAAAAAAACAAATAATTCTGGTCTCAACCGTGCATTGTTTGACCCTGAAGACAGGCGTGTATAACCAACAGTGTTTGTCTTAACAGGATGCTCATTCGGAGGCCGTTTCTATTCTCTGGAGAACACATGGCACCCAGATCTAGGGGACCCCTTTGGCGTCATGCACTGTGTCCAGTGCTACTGTGAACCTGTAAGTTTTTCTCTCACTCACTATGACTAATTCTATCTAAATCAGTCACTGTCACTCAGCATGTGTGCACTTTGCACTAGCACGCTGAAGAAGCTCTAACTCCAGATGCATTTGTAATCAAAGAAAGGCTGAATTCCTTACTATGTGTGTGTGTTTTTTTTAATGAGATTTAGTGAGTGACTGATGTGTCTTTTTTTTTCAATCTGGCAGCAAAAGGGCCGTCGCGGCAAGGTGTTTGGGAAAGTCAACTGTAAGAACATCAAGCAGGACTGTCCAGTCCTGACCTGTGATGATCCCATCCTGCTGCTGGGACACTGCTGTAAAACCTGCGCCAAAGGTAAGCATGTGCTGCTGACCAAATCTATGCACCTGACACTCTATTGCTTTTATATCTGAAGCTCTATTGCTTTTATATCTGAAGCTGTGTTTTTTTTGTGTGAGTTTTTGATCGAAATTCTAGCTGTCCTCAAATTGAATTGGTCAGCTGAGGAAAACAAAGAATTAAATTTGTTCTATTTAAGTTGTGAAATTTACATTTACAGTATATATATATATACATTATATTAAGTAATTGAATATACCCCTCCCTCCTCCTCCTACAAGGCTCTGGAAGGAGAAAAAAATACCTTAAAATAAAATTACTTATATGCAAAAAAATAAAATAATAAACTGGCAGACATATAATTTAAAATTATGCAAAAACCTTATGGGGGCGGGGAGGGGGGGAGCAAAAAGGTACTTCTCACAGTTGCTCCCTTTTTTGTCACAACAACGGCTTCTTTTCCACATGTGTTGTTTATTCATTGAGTCATACTTTTGCTCCCACCCTTTCTATCCCTGTTGCTCACCCTGTTCCCCCCCCCCCCCCAAGTCAACTAGTAAGTCTTCAGAACAACTGTCAGATGCAATAAGCAAGTCAATTGATTTTCCTCTCATCTACATCGAATAGACTTTCTTTTCCTAAACAGCCACAGCTCAAGGTACCACCCATCAATTTAGCCTCATTCATTCATTGCCACTTACCTCTTCTACACACTGCTGTGCACACAATTCCACCTTATTAGAGAAGTATACCTCGACTGCACGTGCTCAAAGACTTAACACACACACATTCAGCGCTGTTATTCAGCAGATTTGGTGTTTTTCTACGTGGTGTGTCTGGTTATGGAATGGAAAGTGAAGGTAAAGTGATGTGTGAACACCACTGTGCTGTGCTGTGTGTGTGTGTGTGTGTGTGTGTGTGTGTGTGCGTGTGCGTCAAGAATTGGACAGTCCCAGGACTGTGTGTGTGTGTTATGGTCAAGTTTTAAGGAAAAGGTTGAGTGTATTTGTCTTAGCTGTGGCACCAAAACAGTTGGTATGTTTGTGTAAGCGTTGGAAAATGGTGTGCGTCAAGTGTGTTTGTGTGTGTGTCTGTGTGTGTGTGTTTATTTGCGTGTGTGTAATGTGGTGCACCTGAGGATACAGTGTAAGTGGGGAGAAGTGAGAGTGACACTTCCCAGAAGCCCCTCGAACGTGTCCAGTTGAGCAGAGGGGAGTGCGAGAGGAATGATGAGATTTTTAGATTTGTGGGTGGCTTGCGTGTGTGTGTGTGTGTGTGTGTGTGTGTGTGTGTTTTTGTCGAGAATCAGGCACCAAGAAAGAAAGCAGACAGTCGAGAAATCTCCCCCAAAAAACTGCCTGGGAGAAATGAAGTGTAGGTGACTAAGAGCCAGAGTGTGGTTTTCTTTCTCAAGATCATGTCAGTGGTGCTGTATTTGGCTAAATGAACACCGCTGCGTGTGTGTGTGTGTGTGTGTGTGTGTGTGTGTGTGTGTGCGTGTGTGTGTGTGTGTGTGTGTGTGAGTGCGTGCGTGCGTGAGTGTGTGCATGCTTAAAGCTGTGAGGTTGACACATTACATCAAGACGCACAGCAGTTTGTGTGGAACAGCGGGTCATTGTTGGGATCGCACGCCAGTGTCGCTCCCAATTCTCCGTAAGCTCTTCAGCTGCAAGGGACTACCCTGGTTAGTTAACTGTGGCCCAGAGAGAGAGAGAGAGAGACATACAGAGAAGGAGAGAGAGAGAGAGAGAGAGAGAGAGATGAAGTGAAGCAGGCAGAGAGAATGCTCTAAAAAGCCTTGAGCATTTCCTCTAAATCATTCCTTTTTAACCATCCTTCTTTTGTAATTTTTTCGCCTGTCTCTCCTAACCTCGATTGGTCACAGTTTCTCTCCTGGTGGCTCGTGTCCACGCATTTCATCCGTTCTCAAAACACAATCATTGAGAAAAAAAAGCAGGATATCTGATGCTTGTAGTCTCATGTGTGCAACAGCTTTTAACAATGTGCTTAACGGAATGTGCTTTATTTTTGGGTTCACGGGGTTCATCTTGAGAGATATTGAAACAGACTAAAGGCGGACACTAAAAAGTCTTGATTACAAACTAGAACACCACTTCTGCTGCCAACAGCGTTCCTATCAGGAACTGTAAACAACTGTGTTCCCCGTTTAAAATTCATCATTTTATTCACTTGTTTTCATTGTCTTTTAAATGTAATTTATTTTAATTTTTAGCATCTAGTCTGCCTGTTTTGGCTCTCTGTTTTTTTTTTAAGATATTTTTTTGGCATTTTTATGCTTTATTGATAGTGTAGAGACAGAGTTGAAAATGGAGCAGAGAGGGGAGTGACATGCAGAGAAAGACCGCGGGCTTGAATCGAACCCGGGTCCGCTGCTGGCCGAGGCCGATGGGGGGGGGACCCTACCAACTGAGCTATGGGCGCCCCCTTGGCTCTCTGTTTTGAATATATCTTAAATGCAAGATCAATATTCTCTCATGTCTTATTTTTAAAAAAAAATGTATGCCCCTCTAAAGCACTTTGAATTGCCTTGTTTCTGAATTGTGCTGTATAAATGACCTTGCCTTGCCTAGTAGGCCATTTTTGCATACATAGCATCAAACTGTATATAACCTTACTGCATATAAGTCTTAACAATTATGTTTACAATACGTTACCAATTTAACTTTTTACTGTTTTCGTTTCCCTTTCTCCAGGTGGTGATGACAAGAAACAGACAGACGCTGTACTGGACAGCTTTGAGTATTTCCATATGAAGGACAAAGAGAAGGAGGGCGACCTCCACAAATCTTACAACGACAGAGCCTACCTGAGCTCTGAAGACACGGGCCCCAGGGAGAGCCGCACTGGTGAGTGGGAGCACCTCGAGACAGATTTTTAAATTTTTTGTTTTTACCTTTATTTAACCAGGAATATTCCCATTGAGATTAACATTATATTTTTCTAGGGAGTCCTGGTCAAGAAGGCAGCATAAAAACATCAACATTTCACATTTAAAAAAAATTATATATAAGAAACACATAACACAATTCCATTTAAAGCAAGTCATTGCTGAGTAACCGGACATGAACATACTATCCACACAGAAGACTGCCATTTGTTAGGCCAGCATCAATTGCTATAAATAACTTTAAAAACTTAAAAAAAATCTAAAAAATTGTGCATGCATCAGGCAAGACTATCCATGAATGACTTACGCCCACACAACAGCTGTATTCATGAAAATAAGCACACACTGCTAATGCTAACCACTGTCCTCCTGCAGACTTTGTAGCGGTGTTGACAGGAGGAGTGACTGACTCGTGGCTGCCCGGCTCCAGTGGTGTTGCCAGAGCTCGCTTCTCTCTCACCAGAACTAGCCTGGGCTTCTCCATCACATACCAGAGGTAAAAAAACACAACGTTTGTCTCCGCTCAACGTTTTTGTAGCAGTCAGTATAAAGAATTTGTACATGTACAATGCAATTACAGTGGAAAATATACGTATGAATTTAAATTGGTATCGATTATTTGAATCCCTCTTCCTTCCATTACCTTTCAGAATGGAGCGTCCCACTAAAATAGTCTTCCTGGATTCAGATGGGGCGACTGCTTTTGAGTTCAGAGTCCCAAAGGGAGCGTCAGACATGGTAAGACACCACATACACAGAGGATCATCTCCTCTTGCTTCCGTTAGAGTTGTGTTCATGCCTGAGAGAGAGAGAGAGAGAGAGAGAGAGAGAGAAATGAAGCACTAGCATGATGAAAGCTCTCACTCCATGACTCTATACTCAAACTCTGACCTTTTCTCCCATAACTCACTCTGCAATAATATTCAAACAATAGACACACACACACACACCCAGCGACACTTCCTCTCTGCTTCATTGCCTCTTTATAAACAGTACAAATTCAGTCGGATTGCAGCAAACATCAACTCACTCACTCACTCACTCACTCACTCACTCACTCACTCACTCACTCACTCACTCACTCACTCACTCACTCACTCACTCACTCACTCACTCACAAGGTAACACCAGGGAGAAGCCGCCACCACCAGGTCACAGTATCCAGGACTTGAGTTTAGTAAGAGGCCAATGTTATCCTGATAAATCAGCAAACTGATATGTTGCTGTAACAGTAGTATCCGTGCATGCATTTCCACATAGTCCCTAAGGTCCGGCTGGATCACTACACATCATTTCCTGCCAAGACACACACACACACACACACACACACACACACACACACACACACACACACACACACACACACACACACACACACACACACACACACACACACACACACATCTCCTCGATCCATTTCAGACCCCAGCACTCAGGAGGCAGGAGCCCCCACTAAATACTAAGTCACAGAAATTGGCCTATTATTATTTTTAGATAAATGTCAGTGTCAAGCACCAGAAGACCTTAGAGAAAACACTCCAGTGAAAAAAGGAAGCAGGGAGGGTGGGGGAGGGAGCAAAACTTTTGGAAAGAGGATTTTTCACATGTGACATCACCGCTTAGCAAAGGGGACAGAGAGTATCGCTAATTACACTGGAGATTACCCCCAAACTGAAAGTTATGAGGCACCCGGCAGAATGCCACATTTCTTCCCTCTGCTCTCTGGAAGAACTCTTTTTATGCTGAAAGCTTGCAGCCTGGGGTCGGGGAGCACAATCACATAGTTTGATGTATTTAGCAGATGTGCATGCATTGTGTGTTTGTCTGTGTGCTTTTTTCAATAAGTGGGATATATATGAAAACCGTTGGAGATTATAAACAGAGCAAGGTTCGATATCTGCATACAACTCAACATCTTCACTACGACAAGTCTGCAGCCAAGTTGCCTGTGTGTGGTGTTGTAATGTAATAAAGTACAATTACTTTGTTACTGTTATTAAGTAAAATTGAAGTTTTTTTAACTTTACTACATCATGTATGTATTTCTGGCAAATTTCACTTTAACTACACTACATTTCCTAAATAAAAATGTGATGCATTTCCCTTAAGCATTTCAGTTACTCGTCAATACAACATACAGTATAGTCAGAAATGTGTAAGACTGAAAGATAGCAGGTGAGGGAGCCCTTTTTCTCTTTGTTTATGTCGGCTCTCTCAAAATAAGTTGTTTGTATGTTAAGCTCTGCTGTAGGAAGCTACGACAACATCCAATATCAACATTTTAACTCACTCACTCACTATTCCTTGTTTTATTGTACCTTTACTTTCCATACTTAAGTACATTTAATATCAGAACATTACTTTTGTTACATCTGATAAGTAGTATCAGATTAAATAATTTTCTGGCAAGAATTTGATACTTTTACTCAAGTATCAATTTCAAGTACTTTATATAATACTGCCTGTGTGTGTGTGTGTGTGTGTGTGTGTGTGTGTTTGTAGATCTGTGGAGTGTGGAAGAACCTGGCCAAGCCTCTCATGCGACAGCTGCAATCGGAGCAGTTGCGCATCAGCATGAGCACGTCGTCGGGCCCACAAGAGGACGTGGAGGGGAAGGTCATCAAACACAGGGCGCTGTTTGCTGGTGCGTGCGCATGTGGGATATTATAGCACTCTGGTGCTTCATTATTTATTTGAAACGCTCCCTTTGAGACATTTGCACGCATTGGTCTTTGTGTTGCAGTACACAATAAAATCAATATTTACAAAAGCGGTTAAATTGTATACGTTCCTTTGTAGTCTTAAAAAGCCTCGGGTGGATTAATGTAGCTACAAACTATGAGCTCTGTTTACACAAACGTATTTGTATAGAGGTCTCGCAAGAGGATGCAGATACTCAATATCGTAATGTGTGTATGTGTGTCCTTGTGTTACAGAGACATTCAGTTCAACGCTGACATCGAAAGAGGAGAACTCAGGCATGGGAGGCATCGCCATGTTGACCCTGAGTGACGTGGAGAACAACCTCCACTTCATCCTCATCCTTCAAGGCCTCGTCAAACACAAAGACAAAGGTGAGAAGCAGGACAGAGAAGGAATGGAGAAGAAATCAGCTTAAAGGGCTTCAGTCTTCTAAAATCTGGGATACCACTCTTGAAATGGTGACATTTCTAAAAAGGCACTAATGAGAAAACAATCTCTCTCTCTCTCTCTCTCTCTCTCTCTCTCTCTCTCTCTCTCTCTCTCTCTCTCTCTCTCCTCAGAGCCCATTTTGGTCCCCATCCGAGTGCAGCTCGTGTACAGACAACACATCTTGCGAGAGATCCGAGCCAACATCACCTCTCATGTGAGTTATAGCACTAACATTAACCATAGGCCTGTGGGTTTAGCCACAGGCCTGTAGCGAACGCAGTTTAAAATGTTTAGAGAATAGGAAATAGTCTGTGTTTCCCACCAAATATTTTGTAGAAAAACTACATAAACTATATCGAAAAAGCCCCAATATTCAGCTTGTAAGTAGGAGATTTTAGAGCAAAAGTGTCATGAAGGGGTGAATATGTGAGGAGCGGTGTTGTTGTCAGTTAACAAGACGACCCAGCAACACACTCACACAGCCCGGGCCCCTCGACCCCTCTTCTGGGAGAAGGATGTGGCTTTGTCACCACATCCTAAACGCTGTTGTCGTCGCCACCACCGCCGCTCCGATCACAAGCTAACTACCCCGAGACATGACAAGAAGAATGGATGGAGTGGGAGAGCTCGGGGGAAAACAAGGGGAAGAGAGAAAGTGTGCGAGAGAGGAGCTACAGTCTTGCATGAGACAGATGTGAGCGAGGGATGAGAGACAGAGGAGAGAGAGAGAGGGAGAGAGAGAGAGGGCAGGGACGGGACGGGGGCGGCGGAGAGGAGGATGCACTGCATACACACTCCTCACACATGTCAGTGGTTAGCGGTCTGTGTGTTGAGATGGAAGGAGGGGAAGAGGAGGAGGAGGAGGGGATGGAGTGATGAAAAGTTGGTCTGTTTTGAATTCTGCCAGGAATTGCGTGTAGGGCTGATTGCACCTCTTTCCAGGCTGAGCGGTATAGGGGGAACGTCGGTGAAACATTGTGAACAGTTTGAGCTCTGCGACTGCAGCATGACCCCTCAGTGTGTCCTCAATCTACAACAATGAACCCCTAGCACTGTTTCATTTGAAAGTATAGCTGAGTTCCAGGCATGTAAACAGTTTAGTGTACAGCATTTTAAGCAGAAGACGCTTTTATTTTACCATTGCTTCTCTAATTGAACCCCATTGACTTGGCTATTAACCTTCCAGGAAGCTGGATATTCACCTCACCTGTAAAAATATAAGTATGACCTTTGAAGATTTTTGTTTTT
Source organism: Hyperoplus immaculatus (assembly GCA_949357725.1). Classification (NCBI taxonomy): domain Eukaryota; kingdom Metazoa; phylum Chordata; class Actinopteri; order Uranoscopiformes; family Ammodytidae; genus Hyperoplus; species Hyperoplus immaculatus. The sequence continues at coordinate 10,601,174 of OX442352.1, read as the reverse complement.
GCTGGCATGTGACTTTTTTGTATTATATCTTGTTATAATTTCATATCATATGTAGGCAAACACCGTCAATTTGATATTTCCTTTTTAGTGTGAAGTCACTGGCAGTTTGCAAAGCTATGGTTTCAAAGTAGCTTCAGCTCACATGAGCAAAAACATCTGATTTTTAAATCTGTGAAGTCATTTCTTATTGGACCAGGAACCCTGACAGTGTAATTGCTCGGCCTGATTTACACAGCACACCAATATGTCATTTTGCACCTTAGCTCCCTCTCATTATTCTATTCATTCAATTTCCCCAATACAAGTCCCCATCCCTCTGTCCAGCACCTTCTCCGTTCCCAATGTGTTTTGGCTGCACGCTGTGTGGATTTATGGCACATGTATATTTATATTGAACCGAGGCCCCGAGGTCATAAAAGTAAAATTTCTTCAACACGCTCGTACATCTGTCCTATTAATCCCACATTTCTCAACGTCCTGACCAACTCCCCCTTCTGCTTTCCCGGAGTCCAGTCAGCCTGCTTGAAATTACATTCAATATGACATGTGTTAAGGCAATGCATACCATATATGTCTGCAGGGTTTCAGTGTGTGTCTTAAAGCAACATAGCTTGTTTGTGTCCTTAGCGGTTTCTGATTTTGTGATGCCTTCGTGATTGTTGAATTAAGTGAGAAAAAGTCTGGGAGATTTCACTGTCCTGGGATCTGTCTTGCTCCCTTTGCTCATCTAATGGAATTTAGTTGGAAAAGTGTCACTGGTGTCTGTCTTTCGTCTAAACAAGTTAGGGTTTGATTACACCGCTAATAGAATTATCAGTGCCGTAGTAACATCATGTCTCCGTGAGCTTAATAATTTAATTTCAGGTATTGGAAAAGGAATTTTGTTTACAATGTAGGCCTAATTTGGTTTTATATGTATCCTCTTGCTGACCCACATTCAGCACATTTAGCCTCAAGCTAACTTTTCTCAATCCGTGCAGGATCCAGACTTTGCCGAGGTGCTGACAGAACTGAATAGCCGCGAACTCTTTTGGTTATCCCGCGGTCAGCTGGAGATCGCCGTGGCGACCGAGGGTCCGGATCCACGCCAAATCTCCGGCTTCATCACCGGCAGGAAGTCTTGTGACAGTAAGTATCCCCCGACAATCAAACCCTTACACACAGGAGAAATGAAATCCAGCCCTGCGTTCTGTTTCTATTTGCTATTCTAGCTGATCAGAAAAAAGGATGTAGTTAGCATGCAGTAGGCATACAAATGGGAGGTACTTTTACTTATTTATTTAGCCCATAAAGCATGCTGATTTCACCACTAAAAATCCCGACCGAATGTAGCAGGGCATCTGGGGTATTTGTAAGCATGCTGCATCCGACTACATGTTTCGGGACATCCTAAATCTTTTTCTACAACACCCAATAGCATGGAATATGGGTATTGGAACACAGTCATATTGTCTTCTTGTCTCTCTTTGCATTTTTCCTGTAGTCGTGTAGCCTTTTAGACATATTTGTAAACGTTCAAACCCCTAATTGTTTGTGTCGGTTTGTCCATCTGTTGGCTGTTCTGGTCCTTCTTCTGCATAAATATGTCTCCGACCCTTTCAAGTCTTATCGTTTGTGGGGAAAAAAACATGTTTATAGACCTTCTGGTGGCCCACTAGGACTGTGTGTGCGTGTCTGTCTGTCCGTGTGTTTTTGAGAGACACAAAGAAAGCGACGGATGTTTTAGGAATGTTGTGGTGAGGCCCAAATCGTCTGAAGCACGCACTCATGGTCCTTTCACGAGATGAACACTTCCATCATCCAACATCAAGGTGTCTTTGAAACGATTAGATAGGCGCTTTCACATAAACAGGCAAATATGCGGAAAGATGTTGATGATTTTTCAGTCAAAGTTTCACACGCTGACACACACACACTGGTGCTGCCAAGGTCACAGTCTGCTGGACCTGACTCTTCATGCTGGTGTTCCAGTGCTGTGATTAGGGTTGCAAAATTCCGGGAATTTTCAAAGTTGGAAACTTTCCATGGGAATTAACGGGAATTTATGGGAATTAACGGGAATTTTGGGAATTAACGGGAATAAATGGGAATTTACTCAATTTAAAGCAGCCCAAATGCATTAAATTCTCCTAACTATGTTATTTCAGTCCAGGCAAACGTTCTAGACTGTAAAAAGCAGTTTTTTCAACTAAGTTTTAATATATTTATGAACATTTAATTTCAAATCAGATTTTTTTTAAAGTTTATTGAGATACCCAACTTGATATCATAAATTGATTTTACTAGACCAGGTTTACAGAGGCTTAAGCTTTGATTTTAAATATAGTTGGGTACAATATATTTTAGCATAATCTTGACTAAAACAACCAGATTTTATGCAAGTACACTTGGCAAATTGCACATAGCACACATCCTACTGCAGGGGTACTGAGGCCATGCCCCCTACATGCTCTGTGCATTCCTCCATCACATGGTGGGGGGGCATTTGACTTTATTTATTGAATGGGTGGGGTCAGACAGATGAGTAATAATTTACTCAACATTCATCTTTTTGTTGTTCAGTGAAATTATTGATTGTTCATTAAATAATCAACTTGATAAAGTTCTTCTTACAAATAAATCTGTTCAAATGTAATGTTTTTTGATTGTATTATTTTGCATGGATATCTGCCTATGACCAAACATAGTGTTTAAAAGTTTAGATTTATGGTTGGTTATGAAAAAAAAATCATTTAAATTACCGCCATTTTGTTAATTCCTATAATTTCCAATTTTGAATATTCCCAAAATTCCCGAGCGAAAGTTCCCGTGGAAAGTTTCTGGAAACTTTCCACGCCTTTGCAACCCTAGCTGTGATTAACAGTTTGACGTTATACGTGAAGAATTCAAACCCAAACGCACATTCAAACTCCTTTTTTCTTTTTCCCTCTCTTTTCTCCCTATTTCTCTTTCTCTTTCACTCTCTCTCTCTTCATTCCTTCAGTCTGTCCCTTGATGTCTCGATCCCAGTCTCATTGTTGGCGTCGTTCCTCTTTCTCTGGCTATTTTCTGTCTCCTGTGTCGTTTTCAAAAATGTGTCTTTGCTATTTCTTTTGTATCCGGCTCTGTTACTCATACCATACTGTCCTGTCCTCTCATTTTAAGCCTGCTGCATTCAACAAGGGTTACCTCATTCTAAAGCTTAACCTTGGGTGGGTTTTTTTCTGTGTGTGTGTGTGTGTGTGTGTGTTTGCCAGACAGTGCAACAACATACATATGCCTATGTTTTTGGCCCAAGGCCACTTGCACAATTACACGTGCAGACACACCTCCTGATTAGCGGTCCAATTGAATCTGTCCCCTCAATGTCCTCGGTGAAGGGAGGACATTATGCTTTCTGGGGCTTCTATGTGTGTGTGCGGTTGCAGAACGTGTCTGAATGTAATCTAACCCCCTTCCTCCACTTCCTACGAACAGACCGGCCAACTTGAACATGACAGAAATCATTGCCTAATCTCGCATGCTGTCAAACCCTACTATGGTTTTAAAGAGGGGAAGGGGAAAACTCACACGGGAAAAGCCATGGTTTTTAGGTCATTTGAGCAGGATTGTTCTCTCTTAAGTGGATTTTTTTATATTAATCTTTCTGTCTTTTTGTGTGGCTCAGCTATTCAGAGTGTGATGTCCAGCGGTGATGCCTTGACCCCGGGGAAGACTGGAGGCGTGGGATCTGCAGTATTCAACCTCCACGACAACGGCACACTGGAATACCAGGTATGGATTTGACTTTTTTAGGAGTATGCATAGTTACTTACTTAATACACCCATACACAACACAAAGAACGGGACTTCTAGAGAAAAGGCAATTTTTTTTTATAACAACATTTATAACAAGGCACAAGGAAATTCAAAGTAGTGCTTAACAGGGGCATACAAATACATAAAAAAAGACATAAGGAAATATTTAAACTGCATTGAAGAAATAAAAAACTAAATGCGAAAACAGGCACAGACAAATTGTTCAAAGTTAAAATCAATTGAATTTAAAAGACAATAAAAAGAATCAAATCAAAAAAAAAGTTTAAGGTCTTCAGATGTAAATTCAAAGGAGCTGGTATAGTTGCAGCAGACCTCACATTTCCTGGGTAGTAGTTTGTTCCAGATATGTGGGCGCATAAACATATTTTTCAGTGAAAAAAAAAATGCTAACCCCCTTCCCCCTCCCCGTAGGTCCAGGTGGCAGGTCTGAACAGTGACTTTGTGGGCCTCACCATTGAGATGAAGCCGCGGCGGAGGAACAAGCGCTCTGTGTTGTACGACCTGACCCCAGACTACAACAAGGACACTGGGAGGGCTCAGGGCAGCTGGAGCCGCCTGGAGGCCAGACACATCCACATGCTGCTGCAGAACGAACTCTTCATCAACGTGGCCACAGCACACAGCCAGGACGGAGAGCTGAGGGGACAGATCAAAGCCCTGCACTACAGCGGCCTGGACACGGCCAGACATGGTAGACATTCACGGAAGCAGCTGCACAGGGAGAAGGGCATATGGTGGCAGTAGGGATAGCCCCATGAGATATTTTGTATCGCTATAAGGCCGATACTGACCATCATCGGATATTGGAAGCAATTCACAGATAAATCTGATCTGATCCATTACCCTTAAACAATCAAATACATTAGTATCTATATGCTACTAACTTAGCTTTGAGCATCATACCATCCAAAACAATGCATTATTAATATTTCATTTTAAGTAGGAAAAATAAAATCGGATTAGTTTTGAGTTTGTATCGGTATCTGCGGATACTCAGGATTGGTATCGGACCGGACATGGTAGAGTGGTATCGTCCCATCCCTAGGTGGCAGTGGAGGGAGGGAGGACATACGATTCATCAAAAATGTGCCATACATAAAGAGAAAAAGTTTTTCAAGTTTCACCAAAACCTTTTTTTTCTTTCCCTTTCTTCTTTCAGAGTTGCCCAACCCCCTGGCCGGCCATTTTGTGTCTCCGTCCGTGCGAACAGGAGCCTCCGGTCACGCCTGGGTGTCAGTGGACCAGCAGTGTCACCTGCACTATGAGATCATGGTGGCGGGCCTCAGCAAGGCGGACGACCTCACGGTGAACACAAACCTCCACGGACTGGCCGAGATCGGAGAGATAGACGACAGCAGCACACCACACAAGAGGCTGCTCACCGGCTTCTACGGCTCACAGGTACATAACGTTTTGTAAACACACACACATCCAAATGAATGCAAATATATGTGCATACAGCGATACATACTAACATGCATAAAAACACACACACACACACACTTAAACACTCTCTCTCTCCTCCAGGCTCACGGAGTGTTAAAGGACATGAGCGTTGAATTACTGCAACACCTGGACCAAGGAACGGCCTTCATCCAGGTCAGCACCAAGACCAACCCCCGAGGAGAAATACGAGGACAGGTATGTCAAGAGAAGCCAGAACTTTGCATTATTGTTTCATGGTTCCGACTTTTTGAACACATTATTTGATTTGAAGTAGTCTCCTGTGTGACGAATACGATAGGCCAGGATTTTCTCTCACTTACATTTTCCCTTTAACTTCCTAAGTCTCTGTTCCAATGAATGTCTCCTATAATGGGCCAAACAATTTAGAGGTGTTGGAGAAGACCTGACAAACAACAATCTCCATGTTGATATATTTTTTGCACGGCAGTTATTTGTAGATACTGAATTTTGTCGTAAACTGAGGAATATCAGCACCTTAAATACAGAAGATTGGAAAAGAAATGTTACACATCTACATCCACAATAACAACTATACATACATGTGCAACAATAACAAGCAGGGTCTGGATCATTAAATGCCAACACATTGCCTTCTATAGCTTGATTCCTTACTGTGCGCTATATTGGACATTTCAGCTGTTGAATTGAAAGATGAAATATTTTCACATTGTAAAGTTGTTGTGCTGAAAAGAGTCCTAAAATGTTGGCTCCAGTCAGAAAGATGCATTAACGAAATATTATTATTAGTATAAATGCCCTATTAGCAATAACAATAGAGTAAAATCATCTCATAACATTGAACTAAAATTGAATAGGCAAAAAGAGCAGTGAGTATTAGAGTCCTCTGTGTTTATGTGTCTGGTTGATTGCTACTCACTGGCCCACACAATCGCACACTTTCACTGGCAGGTGCTGGCTGTAGACACTTTGTTGGAAAGTAAAACGTTTTATTGAGACACAAACACTCACACAGACACCACCATCGCCCGCAAACCCATTTGCAGCTCTGCAGGTGTAGTGGTTGACGAGTTCTTTTAAGCTGCTAGATTCGAACAGAGATAGTCACAACACAAACACATGCACACACACACATGCACACACACACACACACACACACACACACACACACACACACACACACACACACACACACACACACACACACACACACTCTTACTCACACTCACATACAACAGCATGATACAGCTTTTTAATAGCAAACAGGTCCATCAGAAAAACAGACATCTGCCTGGGAGCAAAGAAATGCTCCACTTAGGCAAGGCAAGGCAAGGCAAGGCAAGTTTATTTATATAGCACAATTCAAACACAAGGCCACTCAAAGTGCTTTACAGGGGCAAGATTAAAATACATAAAACACATTAGAAGACATTTAAAAGCGAATGAAAAGAAGTAAAACATTTAAATAAAATAAAAAGTGCAGGTTAAAATGGAAACAGAAAAGTCTTCAGACTCGATTTAAAAGAACTGAGGGTTGCAGCAGACCTCAAGTTTTCTGGGAGTTTGTTCCAGATATTTGGTGCATAAAAACTAAAAGCTGCTTCTCCTCGTTTAGTCCTAACTCTTGGGACTGTAAGTAAACCTGTCCCAGACGACCTAAGGGCTCTGGACGGTTCATAACGTATCAGCAGATCAGTAATGTATTTTGGCGCAAAACCATTTAGTGCTTTATAAACCAACATCAGTATTTTGAAATCAATTATTTGAGTGACAGGAAGCCAGTGTAAAGACCTCAGAACTGGGGTAATGTGATCCACTTTTTTGGTCCTAGTGAGGACTCGAGCAGCAGCGTTCTGAATTAGCTGAAGCTGTCTGATAGATTTTTTTGGAAGGCCTGCAAGGACACTGTTACAGTAGTCAAGTCTACTAAAAATAAATGCATGGACAAGTTTTTCTAAATCTTGCTGAGACATAAGTCCTTTAATTCTTGATATGTTTTTAAGGTGGTAGTATGCTGACTTATTAATTGATTTAATGTGTTTCTTGAAATTCAAGTCGGAGTCTATGACAACACCAAGATTTCTGGCTTGGTGTGTGGTTTCTAGCATAACAGATGTAAGCTGTGCGCTAACTTTTAATTGTTCATCTTTGGCACCAAAGACAATTACTTCAGTTTTGTCGTTGTTTAATTGAAGGAAATTTTGGCCCATACAATCATTGATTTGTTCAATGCACTTACTCAGTGCTTGTATCGGACTGTAGTCTCCTGGTGATATGGTTATGTAAATTTAGGAACAATTAACAGGTCCAGGTGTGGCCAACACATCTCTGGTGTCCTAATTAATCCCTTCCCTTCCCTCAATACCCATATTTCCCTCTATAACCCCCACCAACTCAATCTACACCTTCTTTCTGTTTTCCTACAACTGCTGTTAACATATGATTCTCAATTGTTCATTACATAATTAACTTTTACTGGGATCATCTTGTTTTGTGGTATTTCTCTGTATTGTGTCTATTGTGTTCTAATGTCTTCTTTATTTTCTGTTAAATGTCTAATGTTACTGGGCTCCCCTCCGAAAAAGTAGCTTTTAGCTTATTTGGGGTTCGCTATTTCATGGTGTGCCATGAAATAGTTTTTCAATTGATGATACGATGTTGACGTGTGAATAAGCTAAACTAAAAAACTAACTGAATTTGCTTCTCCGTCCAGATCCATGTGCCAAACAACTGTGAGTTTGGGACCCGTGGGGAGGTGAAGGAGGAGGAGTTTGACGAGCTGTTTGTGAAGGACCCAGAGGAGCTGAAGAAAGACCCACACACCTGCTTCTTTGAGAACCAGCACCACGCTCACGGCTCCCGCTGGACGCCCAACTATGACAAGTGTTTCTCCTGCAGCTGCCAGGTAAACACAACAGACCCGAAGGCAGCCCATTAAATGTGTATTTAGAAAAAAAGAGTCAGCCATTCTGGGGAACGCTTAACGTTTAAATCACATTTTGTCAGTGAATATCTCCTCACGATACCGCATACTGTGTGTGCACTGGAAAAAAATCCCCTTGTATGCATACCCTTTGTTTACATACCAGTGTACAGAGCCAGATTTCTTTTCAGGGCACACACAGTATGGACAGGTAGCGGATCATGAGGAAATATTCACTGATTTTGACAAAAAGCAATTTGGACAACAAGCATTCTCCAGAATTGCCCCTTTAATTGTTTCCCATGGCATGTTTTGCCACTGAAATGATAAGGTTTGAAGAGAAGTGGGGAAAGAGATTGCAGTCTTTGTGGGTGTGGGGCATGTAGCATTGCATGTGATATTGTGGCACAATTAAAACTTACCCCTCCTCATCTTTCTGTACTTTTCCCTGCAGAAGCGAACAGTGATCTGTGATCCAGTCATCTGTCCGGTGTTGACCTGCTCCCGAACCATTCAGCCCGAGGACAAGTGCTGCCCCGTCTGTGATGGTGAGATATACAGACACACTGTGGGTTTTACATGAGAAAAAGGTCAATGAAAAGTGATATGGTGGTTTACGGTGCTTATGCTGCTCTGAGCCGCTGCTTGTGTGCAGATTTGTATTCCTCTTGAGTGAACCCCCACACCAATCATAAAGTGCAAAAACTTACAATGTGTTTTTTTTTATGTCTCCCTACATTTCTTGTTTCCGGTTTCAGAGAGGAAAGAGCCCAAGGACATGAAAGCTCCAGAGATAGTGGAAGAGAATCCTGAGGGTAGGTACCACCACCACGCCGGCAGCCGACTTAACTTCTCTATACTTTTCTCTTTTTTGACTTTTCTCCAAAGGCCTTTCCTCTCATATTTTGTTTTCTATGTCTACAAGTCTCTAAACTGTTTTTACGTAGTTGGATTTCTGCCTAGATTTTGATGTCGACTCTGAATCATTCAGGCATCTTTCTTACCGACTGTCCTCCTCCTCACTAACCCATTATCCCCTCTTTCCTCTCTCTCCCCCCCCTCTCTCGCTTAGGTTGTTACTTTGAGGGAGACCAGAAGATGCACGCCCCAGGAACCACATGGCATCCCTTTGTACCTCCCTTTGGCTACATTAAATGTGCTGTCTGCACTTGCAAGGTAAATATACATCACCCAAACCCCGCTCCCATCTGGCTGGATTTTTACTTTTCCAAAAAGCCCTTAATGGATCATTAATCTTGTATTAGACTCCAAAAGGAAAACTGAGCCACGGATACATTTCTCATCAGGTTAACTTTGGAGACCTTTTCTATTATTTACTGTATGTGGGGAAAAAAAGGGAATAAGTCAGATGTATTTTCTGCTAAAAAAGAATAGCTGCTAATGCCAATATGTATATAATGTACAGGAATTAATGATAGCAATAATAATAATAAAAACATAATAATAATACATTCAAAAAAGATTGATAAGGGCCCTTCTGTATGAAAAACAAATAAATAAATTAGATTGTTAAAAGGGTAGGTGGCATAAGCAAACGCTTTAACCTACACCTGTTCGCCAAGTATTGAGTATAAACAATGACACTGTATGAATATGACAATGACACTTTTTTTCTTTTTTTTACTACTTACAGTATGTTATGATGTTGTGTATATATCTGATGGAAATAAACTTAAGTAATTCTCCATTGTGTGCATAGGGCTCTTCAGGGGAGGTGCACTGTGAGAAGGTGACGTGTCCCGTGTTGACCTGCAGTCAACCGGTCAGGCGTAACCCCTCCGACTGCTGTAAGGAGTGTCCCGAGGAGGAGAGGACCCCCGTGGGCCTGGAGCACACTGACATGATGCAGGCAGACGGGCCCAGGCACTGCAAGTTTGGGAAGAACTATTACCAGAACAGTGACAACTGGCATCCATGGGTCCCGCTGGTGGGAGAGATGAAATGCATCAACTGCTGGTGTGATGTGAGTAATGCGGGGCTGCCAAAGAAATACTAACCAGAGGCACACTATGATTACTTTGTTTAAGTTTGAAATTGGAGTAGATGAGCTGTTGGGCTGTGAAGGACGATCATAACAAATCAATTACTTGAAGAAGGGTTTTGGGAGTAGAATATTGAAATGCAATCTTTTCATGATGAATAATGAATTTCTTTTCACACAGCTCAAAGCAATTTATTTTAACACAACACTGTAAAAGTGTCCTGTCAAGGATGAACTAAAGTCCGTACATTAGCAGACTTTTAAAATCTAATTACAATGTGGGTCAAATGACTCAAGTGTGTTGAGAATTATCAACATACTTCTCCTCAGCTTAACAAGTATTTTAGCATCTTTTAAGCTCTTTATTTTGGTTTTAAGATGCAGATAAACAACATTGAGATAACCATTCCTGTCTTACCTCTTTGAACCCATACCTTAACATTTTCTCACCAACCTCTCTCTCTTGTTGTCCACAGCATGGTGTGACTAAGTGTCAGAGGAAACAGTGTCCAGTAATGACCTGCATCAATTTAAACCGCAAGGAGGGCGCGTGCTGTCCAGAATGCCTCGGTGAGCACACACACACACCAGCAGGGGCTTTAGTGGTGCTTCTGAACAAGCTTTTGGAAATTGCCACATATAGAATCAAACATAACACAAAAGCTTAGTTTCTACTGACTAGTTTGGTGCAGCTCAGCACACATTTAATTGCATTTGCACTGTCAAAAGTTGTAAAGGGTACAAAAATAATGGTGCCACACCATTTTTTGACAGCCTTTCGTTTGGGGTACCAAGCCATCCCAAAGGGTCCTATAATTTTGGAGCAACAAAAACTGCAGTCCATTGATTGGCCGACAGAAAAGTAATTTCTGTGCAAGGGATAACTAACTCGCCATGTGTAGTCACCTCGGCAAGAGTGAAGAGTGTAGTGCTCAGAGAAAAATGTCGGTGAAGCTCTTTGTTAATATGTTATTTGTGATATGTTTTTCCTCGCTATACTGTGCCATGTCGAACCAAACTGTGCTAACAGTGCTAACAACGCAAAATCTCACATTACGTGGTTCCTAAATAGATGTTTCTGTTCTTCCCAGATTCCAAAGCTGAGGAGGACGACCTGGTGGTGAAGGTTCCAAACAAAAGGAGAACCTTGAGACAGTGATCAGTGGTGATCCACACAAACAACATATAGACCCTCCTCTAACCACTCCCCCCTAGTCCATGTGTTTGATGGACCCAAAACCCAGAGCTTGCACACTGGGTCTCCCCACCTACCCTCCACCTCACCACCCACCATGTTATCAGCTTCAGGATTGTAATGAAAGGAGGAAACGGAGGAATCGCAAAAAGAAAATAGAGAAATTCTCCAAAAAGACTTGTTAAGTGAAGGGACGGAACACAAACCTTGCTGCCTTCTGCTTCCTGCCGTTCAATTTTTTCTTTAGCTGGAACTCCTTTATTGTTTTGTATAGATGTACAAATGTAACAAACCTTTGGTTAGATTGTGCAATTTGTATCTCAGTGACAGGGCTTCTTTTTGAAGTATGGCAACTGCAGCTCTCAGCGCTGTCTCACGGGACAGAGAGGAAAAGCTCAGATCTGTGTGAATGTGTTATATGTACGAGTGGGGTTGTGTGTGTGTGTGTGTGTGTGTGTGTGTGTGTGTGTGTGTGTGTTAAACCAGTAAATAATACAACTAATCAGCAATGCAGAAACAGTAAATGTCCTGGGTGTTTAAAAAAATTAAAGAAAGAAGAGGAAGGAAAAGAAAAAATGGAGAAACAGCCTGTCTCCAAGTTTGATTTGTGGCGCAATGATATTTCCACTCATTCTAAATCATGTCGACATCAGCATCAGTGCCATTTCACTGGGAGAGAAGCTGGAAATGCTTTGGGCTGCTTGTCATCTTAATGGAATACTTAAACAAACACGAGCTTTGCCTCGACCTCCTGTCGTTCCCATTGCTTCTCTGCCTTGGTGGCTATCCTATTTCTTTTTTTCTTCTTTGAATTAAGTAATATTTTATCAATGTTTCTATCGTTGTCGTTTATGAATATGAAGCTGGTTTGTATTTTTTGTATTTATTGAAGGGTGTGTAGACAAAATAAAAAACGATGTTTGTTGGTTAGAGGGAATGTGTGTGTGTGGGTTTGTTCTGGAGGACGTCCCCTAACAATCCCTCTCTTGTTCCCTCTTTGTAATGGATGTCTTTGTTTCTCATCTAGAGACCAGACAAGATTTCACTTTTCTTCTTCCTCCATTCTTTTCCTTTGTTTCCTTTCCTTTCTTTACCTCCTCAGACAGTCACCACATGTGCTCGGCAATGTTTTGTCTCCATGCACACACACACACACACACACACACAAAGTGCACACAGACTGAAACATAAACACATATGCACAGATGTACACATGAACAAACTCCTGAATAAGGAACACACACATTGCTTAAGGGCAAGCAAAAGTCTTTCCAACACAAACACAGACACACAGATCTGCTACTGCACTCTGCTGGACAAAACACATTATTACACCAAAGGTCCCTCCTATAAACCAGCTGGTTGACAGCACACCTGTTGACCTCCATGGGGCCCAGGGCATGTTGGAAAGTCATCATCAGACCAGCAGGGAGAGGAGGGCCCAATCTAGATCCACCCCTACACCCTAACCCTATCCACTATCCCTCCGTTTGCGCGTTCACGGGGAGGGCCCGCCATATTGAGTGTCGTCCCAAACCATCGAGCCTCGAGTGTAAGTGGGTGATAAAGCCCTCGATCATCGAGTCTGCATCGACGTTGGCTCAGCCCTACGTTTGACACAGGTGTCCGCCAATCAATTATGTCCGGAATGGAGGAGCTAACTTAATAGGCTCGTTCGACCTGTCGCCGTCTTGCTAAGACCTGCGCAATTATGACGCTCGTCTTGCTGAGCGCACTGCATTATGGTTAGACTTTTTGTCCCACTTGCACCCGTGGCTGGCTGCGGCTCGGCTGCTTGAGACTTTGAAGTCCCGCGGTATCAAGACGGACACAGACACTGGAGCAAGTCGCTGCAGTTGCTCCCCACGGGCTGCGGGAGCGAAATGTCTGATGGGAAACGTCTTGCTGACAGGCGGAGCTGAGCGCTAATTGGGAGTTTAAACCTCGTGCCTTTGATGCGTTTCCCCAATTGGTTAGGCAAAAGTCTGACATCACCGCTCAAAATTAAATTACGATCCATTCTTTTTGATTTTAATTTATGTTTAATCATTAGGCCGCCACAATATGCATTTAAGCAGAAATGTACTTAATCAGAGTTAAACCTCTGAACCCTTGACATAGAAATAATTTGGATGTGTAACTCTCCTGTATAGATATATTTAAAAGTGAACACAAACTTGAGTCACATAAGATCTTGGTGAAGTGATTTTTATACCATTAAGATTAAATCATAGGCTTATTTCAAGTGATCTAAATGGTCTGGGAATTGTATTTTACATGTAGTGTCGCAAAGCCAGACCAAAACTACAACAAGTAGTTTGTTTGTTACACATCATAATACAGTTCATCATATCCATCTCTACAATAATAATAAGGGATCTTTTCTTAGACCTTCTTTATTTAGGCCGATCATATTCGTTATGTGAAGGGAGAAATACTAAACCTCCTTTATTTGGATTTGTAAATTATTCTTGTAAATTATTCTTTATCACTTAAAAGTAGGTGTTCTAGTAAAGTAACAAGAAAGATAAAGATGTGTGGGGAATGGGGATATTAGCTTATATCTCGTTTCTTGTTTTGAAAATGCCCCTCGCTTTTAAAGTGTTTACTCGTCTTTGTGTTGTGTTCTGCTTCTAATCGGTTGTAGCATGTGTGACTCTCCTGCGAATATGTTTCTAATAGGCCTTCAAAATAAAACTAGAAAACGAACTGCATCCGCAACAAGGACGCTACTTCCGACTCGGAGCTGTCCGGTGTAGGTACCAGATCGACTCGGGCTGCAAGATTGACTCGGGGTCCTGCGCCTACTGATGACGTATCAACACTTGACGTTGTCACCATAGATACTGCTACGCAACGGCAAGACGTATCGACACTTGACGTTGTCACCATAGATACTGCTACGCTACTGCTACGCTACTGCAAAGCATTGTGGACATACACAACATTTGAAAAGATCGCGATAGCTGATGGTGCGAAACTCAAACAACATGTAAAAGATCGCGCTAGCTGATAGCTTAGCCAGTAGGCTCCATAGATAGATCGATTTATTTATTGTTCTGCAAGGTTTAAAATTAGTTGTTACGTTTGGCTTATAGTAGTCATCTCTCATTATTAAGGTTAAATTACATTTTATTTTATACGAATTTATAGTTTAGCAAGGTTTAACCCCCGGTTTTAACCCTGTTTGAGTGCTAAATTAAACATTTATTTAATAATACTTTAAACATTGAATGAGTATTTTAGTTTAATGTACTCTAACATGTATTTTAAGAAATACTATTTTATTAAAAGAACAACTATCCCCTGGGTTCACTGTTATTTTACATCACACTGAAAAACAATGTGTATAATGAGAGTTTCATAATGATATTTATCAGTTAAAAAATGTAAAGGTGTGGCTCAGATGTATAATTTCCAGCCCCTGGAGCATTTGTAGTGTCTTGCATCACTGATAAATAGATTCATTCATTCAACCTTCATTAAATAAAATAAAAAAGTACATCAGATTTTGTTTAATCTGATTTGTATTTTACTTATTCAACCACATATACCACCTTTTGTAGTGTCTTGCAGCAATGCCATCGACTGTCCAAACAGCCTACTATTTACAGTGAGTCTCTGCAGAACATTTCTCAATGGGAATAGTTCACTTAATGTGTGACACAGCAGGTGAATAGGGTACACTTTTGGAATAATAGATATCATGAAGCTCTGCTAGTTGATAATATTAAAACAATACATTTTTGTATAACAACTTTTGTTTGAAACATCTAGATGTTGAATAAAGCCAGTGTTGAATCTTAATTTTCATCAATTCTTTTTATTATTTATTTTCATGATTGATGGGGTCCAGGATGGGCTGCACGATGGGGTCCTGATAACAGACAGGAAACAAAGTGTTAAAGAGATGTTCACGTTCCAATCCCCATACTTCCCTAACATATAGGCCGTTAGAAAAACATTGAGTTTGTCCCCATTATGAATATACACCATGTTAAAGTAAAATAATTTGATAAGCGTATGACTAAGGTTTATCTTTGTACATTAGATTATTATTCATAGTCTTAAATTAGAAAATCATTAGAGATCGTTAACCTTAATACTTACCGAGATAGCGGGATAACCATGGACATATAAAGAAATGGACACCGTATTGAAACATGGCGCCCATTCATTCCTATGAAAGCTGCTCATAGGCGCAGAGAAGCAACAAGGAAGTATACTCCGGAAATTCCATACGGCCCAAAGCATGACGTAGCATAGACGTAGCGGCATTATGGACCTATCAAGAAAGAGGGCGGCAAGCGTAGCGGACTGGAGGCGGGTGTCTCGTTCTGTAGCATCTAGCCTGGCGAAAACAAACTGAAAGCCGTTAAAAGCCGTTGGGCTAATAAAACGCTTGAGGTGGCGTTTTGAAATGAGAAAACTTACATTTTAATAGTATATGGTCTAAAGATAAGTATGAGCCTATGATTGATATCCAGAAAAAATGTGCAGAGACACAATCTTGTTCGCCGCTTGTACTGTGTGGACAGGGACATCTGCCTACGGGCCGCATGAAAATAAGCTCCACCCCTTACCATGCAATACCAATGGGTTGGCCACATGTCCATGCTGGCTGCTCGAAGAAGGCAGCATCCTGGGGGCCTGGGGATAACCAAGTGGGATAAACAGAGCGCATGCGCATAACCATAGCGCATGCGCATTTAAAAGACAAAGTTTACAGGAAGTGCGTCATAATCGCGCATCTAGGACCCCGAGTCAATCTTGCAGCCCGAGTCGATCTGGTACCTACACCGGCTTCAGTCAGGCATTTTCGTCACTCCCCCGACTGCACTCGGCTACTCTCGTCTACTTTCCAGACGAGCTGAAAGTTAGGTCGAACGAGCCTAATGAGAGTTCCAGGGAGTTTGTTTCCCGAATTATAAATGAAACGTAGCTGCTACTCTTACCTCAAACAGACATTTGATTGATTATTTTTATGCATAGCCCTAAATGACGGAACCGGAGGGTAGCCTACAATATCGGAACGAACATGTTGTTTTACACTTGTTGATTTGATTATGCCACTTGTCTACCGTTAGTGTATTTTCAAGGCGTGGAAAAAGATAAAACGAAGCAGATGAAGAAAATGCCCACAAGTTAGTAAGGGACAGTGGTTATTATTTCCTTAAATTGTTAGTAAGATTTGTGTTTCTGTTACAGCTGATGAGGGGTAGTAATAGCGGCGGTGACGTCAGTCAGCTGGAGCGCATGACTTTTCTTATTTATGACCACCCTTGCAGTGCATTATAATTTATGCACGCTAATTAACTGCCGCGATTCGCCGGTCGTGATGGCAGATCATGACAAGTGGAATACATGCTTTAGCAGACTATTATTATTTTCCCTGGTTTTGTATGCTGTGCATGTAAACTAAAAGGATGATTAAACAGCGGATCAAACACCCACCCGTTTTCTCCACTACAGACTGAGCTGGTAAAATTAAGAATATGCAGTTAGAAAATGTTTAACAACAAATAAATTATGCAGCCAAAAAAGCATGGGAGTGAGTATGTTTTTATTCAATACTAGGCTACATTTTACTCTTACATGCGTAGCTGAATATGAATGTAAAGAGTGTTTCAGGTCAAATATAAATGTGATGGAATTCTATTTTAGGGTGAGAAATAAAGACTTAACAAACTAGTGTCTTCTTCCTGTTTCCGTCTGGCAAAGGCGAGGGCTTGCCAAAGCTTCACCGTTGTTATACCCTTGCCCTTAATGATCGAGTGGCACTTCACAGCCGCGAGTGTGACTCCACAGCGAGTGACACTCGCTCACAGAGTGGGAGTGCCCAGGGAGTCATTTGGGATTGGGCCGAGGTGTGTGTGTGTTTTGGGTGGGTCAAAGGTTAAGCATTCTGAGCTATGGTGTGAGCAAACCCGGATTAAGAGGAAAGATTACACTAGGCATACTGCATTTTTTCGGGCCCCCTCCAAACGGATACTTCACGATTTAGTGACAAAACTACATACATTTGAACTGCCACAAGAGTATTATGCTCATTCATTTGTTTAAGAGTTGCGCGTTTGTAAACGGGAGTAAAGAGAAACGTAACCGTGTGCGACTTCACGTCTGTTTGTGAGCGCACTGCAGGAGCACTTCTGTAAAGAGCGTGCAGAGTCCAGTGTGCAAGGACAGATTAACATGACCACGGGCCCTGGACACAAACCAGCCATGGACCCCTACCAACACGCAAATACACGGACTAGCACACCGTGCAATCCACAATCACACACATTATAATGCAGCGCACAGCCTAGAGAGAGAAAGAGAGAGATAGAGCGAAATACAATTCTATAAAGTCTCTCTGGTGCTGCGCAAGAGAAAGAGAGTCTTTGCGCCGGAGTCTACTAGACAGTTAGATTAGGGCAGAGACACCGACGATGCGAGCGCGCTCTAAGCGCGCGAACAGATTGTTTTTGCCTTTGTAAGATCTCTGCGCCTGCTTTTTCGCCCCCCTCGGAGCCTACACTCAATGTCTGAGCGAAGCAGCGCGTCACCCCGTGAAACGCTGTGTTGGTGTCTTCACAGTGAGACAGACACACTCTGTGGTTTAAAACTAAATGATCACAGGGGATTCCTGCACGTTAACGGGTGTCGAGGGGACAGGCTCCGCGATCTGATTGCATGTCCCGAGCCTGGATACCCCAATCCCCAATCTCACTGCCGACTAACTGTAAAGTGAAACAACCGCCTCGCTCGTTACACTGGTACTGGTGCGTAAAGGGGACGCACAGTTAGCACACTTTCCTCACTACAACTGCCACAGCAGAAAAGCCACGGTAGGTCGATCGCTTTGTCGATTCGTGCCTCTGACACGTTGACTCGCAACATAATGAGTCGCGCACACACGCTTGTCCCGGCCGAATATAAGACCCCGAATATAAAACAACCCGACTTTTTACGACCCAGGGGGGAAACCCCCGTCAAATTTTTTTAATTAAAAAAAAAATTCAAGGGCCCCCCTATTGGCCAGGGCCCTGGACATGTGCCCACTTTGCCCATGCGGTAAGGAGCAATTTTTCAAACTGGATGAAAAACAGTGCAATGCAATGCTTTATTCAGCATAAAGTTAAAACACTCGTGCAAGCCAGATTTAAACACAAAAGCCTTGCGTGAGCGAAGCAGCGATTCACCTGGTGAAAACTGGCGTGGAACTCTGTGGTGGGTAACGGCGAAATTCACATTGATGAGACATCGCCGGTGTGAGCCGCCGCACAGAAAAACTGGTTTGACGGCTAAAATAATAACCGGGAGCAGAGCCGGCCCAAGCCTTCATAAGGCCCTAAGCCGAATTTGATTAGGGCCCCCCTCTCCAATGTTATCGTGGCCAAATGATTGACTATTGTTAAATGTCATTCACACACCCAGTTCATTGCTAGTGCCTCCAATGTCCAGCTTAGTGAAAATAGTGGCTAGCCGAGATCCTGACTCTCCTAGGGGGGTCCGGGGGTATGCCCCCCCGGGAGATTTTTTTTACCTTTTTAAATTGAAATGCATGAATCTGGTGCACTTTGAGAGGGAAATTAAGAGGCTAAATCTGAGGATTTTTTTGTGAACAAATAATTTGGAGATACTGGCTCAAATGAAGTAGAATTAAAAGCTATTGAAGAAAGACATATGGATTTTCCATAAAAATATTAATATAGAAAAAATATAATTCAGTGTCCTCTGGGATGGGCTTGGTGCTTTTTTTTCTTTTATGGGACATATTTCTCTGTAATTTAATGAATGCATTTAAATGCAGTGAGAGGAACGTAGCAGAAGAACTCTGTTGTCCAGCTATCTTTTTTTTCCACAGATGAGGCTGAAATAGGCTATAGGCTAAATAGACTATACACAGTGCATGGGCAACTGAGGGCAGCCCCATTTCCAATTTTTTTAAATAAACTCAATACCGAGTGATAAGTTAACCTCGGATGAACTGATTCAATTATTAGGCTATTAACTATCCAGACCAAAACATTGTATTCATTTTTTTGTATGATAACTTACATTTGCATAATATGATGTTAATATCAAACACACGTACTAAAAAAAAAAAAAAAAAAAACATTTTTTTTTTTTTTTTTTTTTTATCCTTCTCACTGGGCCCCCTAGTGGAAATGGGCCCTAGGCACGTGCCTAGAATGCCTATGCCTAGATCCGGCCCTGGGTGTGAGGCAGCATGTGAAGGAGCATGAGACGTGTACCAGCCTGAACCCTGCATCTGCAGATATGTGCCTGTGAGTGTGTGTGTGTGTGTGTATGTGTTGTGTGTGTTTTACCAGTAAACAGAACAGTACCACATACAAATAAGTCCTGGAGTAATGGAGGACTCCAAACAATTAACATGAATTGTCTAAGTGTTCCAGAAAAAAACATCTTACCACTTTTCCAAAATACATTTTTTGAACGGTTTGAAATATGCACACAATAAAAAAAGATCATGAGATGAAAAAGCTGCTCTTTCTGTGGCGTCTCCTTTGTTTACAAAGACACCTCCTCACATAATGTAACGGTTGACCAACACTGTGACGAGCCGGTCATTGTATTTGTTTCTGTAATTCAATTGAGATTCCAGTCACATGCAATGGACTCTGGTCCCCGTTCTTATTTGTGGTAGAAAAAAAACCCTGGTTTGTTTTTCTATTTCCTTTGGTATTTTGCTCTTTTCTTTTAATTGTACATCTTTATTTGATTAGCCTATTTCAAGTGACAGTCAAACTTTACAATACATATTTGCTGGATATGAAACAGCTTGAACAGACATGAGAGTGGAATTAAGCTTGTCATAGAACTCATTGCAGGAATGTGCAAACATGTAGCCTATTAGTCACCAATAATTCTTTCCGAAGCTTTACTTTTGACTTTCTCAAATACTATATGACTGTAGACCTTTTTTCTTTAAGAGGTCTTATAAGGTCACTGAAGGATTTGTACGTTACTTGTAAGTTACTTACCCCCGTGACTTTCTCAAGGTGATTTTCAAATATCTTGTGTTTTGTTGGTTTACAGCAGTTTCAAATAGGCATGCAGTGAAGTACCTCTGGGGCTGCTGGCAATGTCTACTGTTGGAAAGTAAAGGGGAGCATAAGCTACAGTTTGTCAGTCCAATATTTTTTTTTTGTAAGTAAACGTTGTATATTTAATGTAAGAACATTTTCATAAATGTGTAATTGCTCCATTCCTGTATTTGTGTTAGCCATGCTAGAACCTAATTACTGTAAACTGACCAACAGTTTGGTTTCTGCCTCCCTGCCAATTTAAATACCTTAGCTGAATTAAGACTCAGCAATATTTAGCGAATATTGGCGTGCAGGACTTTGGCTAATAGCTACAGCAAAAATTTAAATGGGGAAAATTATTAGGATAAAAAAAATAAAGCATGATTAAAGGAGAAGAAGGAATTTTACTTCATTTTTTAAGGCTTGATGACTGAACCAATCTTATCTTTGTTTTTCAGAAAATCTTGTAAGACTCTTTACATTTCGAGATTGCACTGACAAAAAATATTGAGAAACCATGTATTTTTATGTTGCAGCACTTACTGAAATGAAGACAATCTACATCTATTGTCAACAATTCAATGCAAATGTGAACTGATATACAGTATTTGGTCTGTTTTATCAGGAGAGCAAAGGTTCGGATGATAGCGGAGGGTGGGGGAATGCAACGATAGAAATGACTTTGAAGAAAACATTGTTAAAAATTGAGGTAAATAATGAAATTAGTTAAAGGGGGAGGAGAAGCAGAGGCTGGTCTGCTGTGTTTGAGCTACCTGGATCATAAATCTTTATCTATTTTCAGGGAATAAACTCTGTGTGTGTGTGTGTGTGTGTGTGTGTGTGTGTGTGTGTGTGTGTGTGTGTGTGTGTGTGTGTGTGTGTGTGTGTGTGTGTGTGTGTGTGTGTGTGTGTGTGTGTGTGTGTGTGTGTGTTTTGTGATTGTTAAAGAAAAAGAGTGAGAGAATTTCTAGAAAGATACATTTCAGCACCTTCAAGTCTTGTTGGCATTTTTTATATAGCAAAGCACCTACAATAGCAAATGTCAGCAAAAACCAAACTCAGCGCAGTTTGGAATATACTGAGGTCATCACAACCAGTGAGAATACACTGTAAAGGTACGAACACACTACACGCGTTACCCGCGTAAGATTTACGTGCGTAACGCAGCTAAAATGTTGCTTGATCATTTTGTGTCAAAAATGGTTCTACGCGCGTAGTCTCCCTCCCGATATTGTATTTCCCCTAATTAACCATGGCTGCGATCAGACCCGACCCGACACAACAGCGTGCATGTCCGCACAAAAACAAGAACGGCCAAGAACTGTGCCAAAAGACAAACTGAACAGCACAAATAGCCTAGCATTAAAACAGCATTGCATATTCACGGCAGCTACATAACAAACACAGTTACAGCAGCATCGGTGCACGGCGGCACAACATAAAGCCAAGTAGCATTACCCTACCTGGCTGTGACAGGGGACCGTGGCTGGCGTAGATCAATACCGGTGCTTCGCTGTACTTGTTGTGAATTGATTTGGGCTGTATTAGGGCTACACACACAGTGAAGAAAATAAGTATTTGAACACCCTGCTATTTTGCAAAATCTCCCTAAAAAGAAAAATCCAGAAATCACAATATATGATTTTTTTCACAATTTATTTGTGTGATACAGCTGAAAATAAGTATTTGAACACCAACGTTAATATTTGGTAGAGTAGCCTTTGTTTGCAATTACAGAGGTCAAACGTTTCCTGTAGTTCTTCACCAGGTTTGCACAGACTGCAGGAGGGATTTTGGCCCACTCCTCCACACAGATCTTCTCTAGATCAGTCAGGTTTCTGGGCTGTCGCTGAGTAACACGGACTTTCAGCTCCCTCCAAAGATTTTCAATTGGATTTAGGTCTGGAGACTGGCTAGGCCACTCCAGAACCTTGATATGCTTCTTACGAAGCCACTCCTTGGTTTTCCTGGCTGTGTGCTTTGGGTCATTGTCATGTTGGATCCAGCCACGACTCATCTTCAATGATCTGACTGAGGGAAGGAGGTTTTTGGCCAAAATCTCACAATACATGGCTGCAGTCATCCTCTCCTTAATACAGTACAGTCGTCCTGTCCCATGAGCAGAAAAACACCCCCAAAGCATGATGCTACCACCCCCATGCTTCACAGTAGGGATGGTGTTCTTTGGATGGTACGCATCATTCTTCTTCCTCCAAACACGTATAGTGGAATTATGACCAAAAAGGAGGAGGAGGACTTTTAAAGGAGAGAGAGAGAGAGAGAGAGAGAGAGAGAGATTAATTAATTAGAATTGGAAAAGTATTTATTCTTAACAAGTGGACAGACTTCTTTAACATTAAAAGTATTATTTACAAACATTTGTGTGTGTGTGTGTGTGTGTGTGCGCGCGTGTGTGTGTCTGCCTGTGTGTGTGTGTCTCTATGCCTGTGTGTGTATGTGTGTGTGTGTCTATGCCTGTGTCTCTATGCCTCTGTGTCTATCTATGCCTGTATGTGTCTCTATGCCTGTGTGTGTGTCGTTATGCCTGTGTGTGTGTGTGTGTGTGTGTGTGTGTGTGTGTGTGTCTATGCCTGTGTGTCTTTATGCCTCTGTGTGTCTCTATGCCTGTGTGTGTCTTTATGTCTGTGTGTGTCTCTATGCCTGTGTGTGTGTGTGTGTTTATGCCTGTGTGTGTGTGTGTGTGTGTGTCTATGCCTGTCTGTGTGTGTGTCTATGCCTGTGTGTGTCTATGCCTGTGTGTGTCTTTATGCCTGTGTGTGTCTCTATGCCTGTGTGTGTCTTTATGCCTGTGTGTGTGTCTTTATGCCTATGTGTGTCTATATGCCTGTGTGTGTGTGTGCCTATGCCTGTGTGTGTGTGTGTGTGTGTGTGTGTGTGTGTCTATGCAGCTCGGTCGTCCAGGAGATAGTATCCGGTGCTTGGAATTACACCCTGAACATGACGGCCTTCAGTGACCCCGCCCTCACCCTCCCCCTCCCTCTGAACGCCAGTGATGCCGGTAAAGCTTCTGTTATTATTCAAAACTACACAGATAATGTTGTCTCACCTAGTTGCTCCAGTACATAGAGATGAACGCTGCCTCCTGTTCATAGGTGTTACGGGCAGTTCTGCGTCTGCGTCCGCCACAGCTCTGCAAGGGAAAACAGAGAGAGACAGAGATTAACGTTTTAAGATCGTATTACTATTATTATTTAATATATAATATAAGTGTTACTAGTCATAATTCAAGTTGTATGTAAATTATTGTCTGTGTTATTTTATATGTTACAGGTATGTACATACTGTTTTCTAATCCAGTGAGCTGCTGGGATTTTTGCACTGTGTATGTGTGTGTGTGTGTGTATGTCTGTCTGTCTGTCTGTCTAGTCTACTCACTGGCACACAGTTGTTGTTGGTTGTGACAGGTTGAGCTTGCAGTGCAGGTAGACGTCACGAGAGGCGCTGCCCGAAAACTCAAAAATGTTGAAGGAGAAATGGTTGGAGGTTCCCACTCCGTTCCCATTCACCATCACTGTGGCGTCCTTTTGGTTGGCACAGCTGCTCACACACACACACACACAAACACAGAGACAGACACACACACACACACACACACACACACACACAAACACAGACAGAGACAGACAGACACGCACAGACAGACACACACACAAACGAACACGAGAAATAGTTTTAATAGTAGCCTAAATAAAGGTTGATTGAATGATTAATTGATAAAAAAAAATGTATTTTGTCATATTTGCTCCTAGCCTGGCTCCGCCCGCCCGCCTACTTCCGGCCAAATTTTATTTTCCCTTCAGTAGTCAGTCTGGGTGTACAGCCCATTTCCCAGTTTTGCCGTAGATTCGACAGCCGGTCCAATCAGCAAACAGAGCCAGTGGCTGAGAACGATGACGTCGAAGTCGCGCTCCAGTTTCAGTTGCCAGAAGCCGGCTCATGACACACGTGACGACCAAACGTTATGCGATTGGTTGGCTAATCCAGAGTGGCACTGGGCAGATCCAATAGTTTTAAACTTTAACAGACACCCGCCTCCATGAGTGAACGTTTGCCAATTACAGCACTGCCAGACCTTCTGTACAAATGAAATGAAGTACGATGGTCTGGTAGCACCAGGCTAATTTGCTCCTATATAAACTTTAAAATCACTTTTTGAATTCAAACAGTCTCTTATTCGTGGTGAAGAAGCAGGCTACTATAAACAGAATCTCTTAGGATATTCCTTGCTGATCAATGTACCCTGCGTTCCAGTCCCCATACTTCCCTACTATTTAATATTCCAGAAAAAGATTTAGGATGTCCCAAATACATGCACATCAATTGTAGTATGCTGAAAATGCATAAATGGCCCACTAACTCCAATAGCATTTTGGAGTATTCGTCTTTATTCTTGACATTTCTCGACATAAGGAAAAAAAAAACATCCTTATCTGATTTTTTTCCCCTTCCTGTGGCCCCTAAAACTCTTCTGTACTTTAGTATATAGTGTAGTAAAAAGAAAGAGTATTTAAATCACATTATTAAAGTGTGGATTTACAGTGGGTTTATACACGAGCCCCATAGAGCATCATAAAATGGCTCTATAGGCTTGTACCATCGCCGCAAACCGCTGCCTTTATGGTGCCATAAGGAACCCCTTTCAGAAGATTTGTGAGACTGTTGATACTGACTTTCAGCCACTGAATTTTCACCCGGTTTTACACACTCCACTGGTGCAGCCTTGCTTAAGGGCACAGTGGCGTCAACTGCTCAGCAAATCTCACACTTTTGGGATACAGGATGAAAATAAAGCACTTTGCTGCACATGGCCAAGTTTAATAAAAGAAAAAAAGAAAGAAAAAACAATGGTGAAACGCTTTGTATTACAGATGGTAAAAGGTAGCTTTTTTACTCCACATCTTTTTTTAAACTTCTACTTGAGTATAAGGCTGCGTTCTAATATCCATAGTTACTGCTATTTAATATGGTAGAAAAAATATTAAGGATGTCCCAATTCTTGAGGTCAGATTTAGTATGCTTGAAAATACCTGGATGTCAACTTCGCCTGCGTTCAGAATCACATACTCATAATCTGACGATAAAAATAATCTATTTAGGATGCAGTATGCTACAATTGGGACATACATGTACTTATTTATTTCATCATAACATTGTGCCTTGATCTTGATCACTGGATTGTGGGTCAGAATCGCCCAAACATGCTGTTTTCAACGCTAAAAATCTCAGCCGGATGTAGTAGACATCCGGGTCTTTCTAACCATCCTAAATCTGGCCAAAAGAATCGGGACATCCTAAATCTTTTTTTTTACCATATGAATAGTAGAAAGTATGCGAAGGCAGGGTACATCCAGCCAAGATTTTTAGTGATGAAATCAGCATGCTGTTTGGGCGATTCTGACCCACAATCCAGTGCGCACAGGAAGTTATGTCACATTGATGGAGCATCCGTATGAAAACCACCAGGGATGCAACGGATATAAAAGCAAGATCAAGACACAATGTTATGATGAATTAAATAAGTAAAATGTAATTCCCAACTGGATGCCTACTGCATCCTAACTAGATTATGTTTATGGTCATATGTGGTATGTATTGTGTAGAGTTACTTCCTGTGTGTTTCTCCGCCAGCTTTCCACACACACACACACACACACACACACACACACACACACACACACACACACACACACACACACACACACACACACACACACACACACACACACACACACACACACACACCTGTGTCTTGTTTGCAATTAAGCTTGGCCTATATTATACCCTGTCTTCCCACTTACCCTCTGCCAGATTGGCATGAATGGACTTTGGATTTTATTCCTGTCCTCTGACTGGTTTTTAGTTGCCTTCAATGACTCTGCCTCCCCCCACGTATGACCTCTGGACTGCAAATTAAAGGTTTTTATTCCTTAAACTTAATTTTTTTGGTTTCTTGTGCCTCCGTCAGCATCTGAGTCCCACTCTTGTTACTGCCACACTTCCATTATCTTGTCTACTCGGTGTTGGCAGACGCTGTGACGTGAGGGCTTTTACAAGGTCAAGTCTCTTTGCTGTACAAACACAATCTTGAGCTAAAGTTTTATTTTGAAATCACTTTTGGAAAAACCGGGGACAAGCAGCGACCATAAAGAAAAGTTTAAAAAATTAAGAAGTTCAAATTGGATGACACCTAAAATCCGAAAAATAAGAATTACAGTGCTGTTATAACTTTGCATAGTGGCCTATCTATGTTCAGTATTTCCTATCGTGCAAATAATGAGAGCGTGTAAAAGTTGAACTAAGGAGACTAATCCATGGATAGAGCCTACAGTAAAGTAGTCCCAAACACACAAACAGTAATAAAATCAGTCAACTAATGTGGTATAACGTCTGCAAGGCTTTTTTCTTGTATCTGTATATTTTGTTGACTGTGTGAAACACAACCCTGAGGTTCAATAACAACTAGAAAGGCAATTCCTGAAGAAATTGCAGTGTGAATGCTGACGCTGAATAGAGCAACATTTTCAACTTACAGATATCATCACGAAACTTTGCCAGTTGATTACTTACAATTTATTTTGTATATTACAAGTTTTTTAGAAATGTTTGAAGTGTGCAAATTTGGCAATATCTACCAAAAATAATATACAATTGCATTTTTTTTAATTACACAGCATTTTCTGTGGACAGTGGGGCATCAGAGAGTGAAGATGCGAACATGACAAGATTCAAGATGGTTTATTTTGTCATTGTACCAAAACAACGATAATCTGTTTACAGTTATACCCCACCAAGAGACATTGAGTGACAGTAACCAAACATGGGAGACAGGGGGGGATACACTGAAGAGTTGTCAAGCGTGCGCTGCGCCCCTTATAGTAGGAAGGATAAAGAGAACATCAGGGAAAGACAGGTTAAAAAAATGCTACTCTCACACTCTGTTTCTTATGGGTGCGAAGTGTGTGATTAGTACAAAAACCACCTTGGCATAGTAAGCAACAAGATAACGCCACAGACAAATAGACACGTCGATAAGCAAAGGAATGGGTTAAGGGTTCATGGGACGGTAGGTGTCACAGCCCAGGCACTAGGGGGCATACGCAGCCGGCAGGCGGCCCGCCAGCAGCATCCGCGCTGCGACGGGAGGGAGAGGGGGAGGAGTCAGGAAGGCTTGAGTGGTCAGGATGTGTGTGCTATGTGTTTACGTGTGTGTGTGTTTCATGAAGCTATCTCTGTCCAGACGTAGTGGGAGTCTGCAGGCGCCAGGTGTTATGCAGACTCCCACTACGTCTGAGAAAGACTGAGAAAGATACCACGCCTCTTGCTCCTTTTTCCTCTCCACAATCAGATGGTATGTTGGCAACTATTCCCACTCCCTTGTTCATTTTAGGGTTGCAGCCACTGTCTGCCCCTCTCTCCTCTCTTTCTCTATCTTCCCTCTTTTCCCTCTCCTTTGTTCATCTTAGGGTTGCAGCCCCTTATCCACTCTTGCCTCTTATTATTTTTTTTGGCAGTGGTTCTCCTAAAATTGTGTGTATCTGTCTCTTATAGTTGTTTGATACAGTTGCTGTGTTTCCCAGAGAAAGTTTCTGTGGACAGTGAACTAGAGACTGAAGATCACGACATGACCGATAGCACCACACCGCCATCTTCAACTTCTATGTGTGAGGACACGGGATATGTCAGCTCAGTGAGAGTGGTGACTGATTCACTCACTGCAGTCAGGTGTGTGTGTGTGTGGCACTGATTGAGCCCAGGTATGAGGAGGTTATATATGCCCTGAGACCCCAGTGCTCTGCTGCTCATTATCTCACCTACAGAGGTAGTGAGAGGTTGTCTGTGTTAAGTGCCGCAAAGGAAACTGTTTTACTTGTGTATGCCTTCAGCTGCTTGGCAGTGGTGGTTTTGTTGTTGCTGTAGTTTATTATATTAAAGGTAGCCTTTGTGGCCCTTTACAGCCCTGTGCATTTTTGTTTTCTCCCCTTCCCTGTCGTCGCTTTTGCGATTTAGTGGTTATCCCTCTGGGGATAACTTTCAGACACCCCTGGGTCCGCACCTATGTCTGAATCTAAAACTATTGTTTTTTTTAGGCCCATGGACACTGACCCCTGATGTCCAGGAGATGTTTCCTTTTGAATTTGAATAAAGTTCTTAATTAAATGAATGTTTCTCTTTCCTTCTACAAATAGGAATGTACATTAATATTGAAATGTGTTCCATAAACATTATTGTTTGCACACACTGGGGCTTAAAACATTCATCATTGCTGCTTTGGAGTATTTTACTGTTCAAGTGTGAGAATCTACATTCACGAAAAGGGAGCGTATAAATGCTACCAGAGGCCTGTTTCAGGTAGCTGGTTTTGAGGCAACCCAGAGTTTGTTCGCTCTGAGTTACTGGTGGTTAGACCCACTCTGAGTTTGTTACGCTGCAGCTCCAACTGAAGAAAGAGTCACTGTTACAACGCGTCCCTGTACAGTTTGAAGCAAAATCACTCCACAGAAATCTCCATCGGGATGTTTTTATCATGTACTGATGATTTTACATTCATCATTTATCTGATCAGTAGCCTTGTTCTCAGCCCTCGTTTGTTCATATGGCGGCCACCTTACACATTGTGAACATGTTCTAGCCTACTGTCAGATTAATTAACCTATTTGTATTGTATGTGGGCCTATATCATTCTTCTTTTTATTAATAGGGATTTTTTAACGTCTGTGCCACTGAACAGATTTATGTCAGGTTGAAATGTAATTCTGCAGCTGGGGCTGCACTCGATCGTTACTGTTCGCTTGTGTCATCCCACAGTCACAGACAAGCCTTGTTAAATAGCCTTATATGAATATAGAAATAATATAATTTAAACTGATCACTAGAGGACAAGGAATCTGGCATTACATCAATCAGGCTCTACAATGGAAACTGTCATCGTGTCTTTCACTCCTCATTTAAAAGAAAAGCCAGTCTGTTTACTGCACAGTAGCCTATGAAGCTTGCCTACAGCGACTATAAAACTGTCAGCAATGCTGTGTGGTGCAAGCTTAACACTTTTGCTGCTGCTGATATGTGTAATTTAGGCTAATTCTTAAAATAGACTTGCTTCACATAAGGAAGCGTATGGTTCTATTGACAAATGTTACCCCCGTTGTTTTTCTGAATGGCTGAGGTGATTAGATCAGAGTTATGAGATAATATCCCCGTTAATTCTTCTCCATACCATAAACTCATTCGTTACTATTTTTAACTCTAGTGAGAGGAGCGGAGAAGTTCTTTTTTTTGAGGAGTGGAGAAGTGGGAGGATCAAGCATTTGTTTCTTCTGTTTCCATAGTGAATCATGTTATCAACGATCCAATGACGATGGCTTTTACGCACGCGATCAACCCAGAGTGAACACGCTCAGAGTTGATTAACCCAACGCTGATCACCTGTTCTGAAACCGAAAACCCAGAGTTTGTCAAACCTGCTACCTGAAACAGGGCTCAATAGTCGTGTGTGTGTGTGTGTGTGTGTGTGTGTGTGAGAGAGAAGCTGTATCCCGTTACAGAGACCGCCTCCTTGGTAGGACGCGGTCTATGAAGGCTATAGCCTATGAAGGCCGATTCGAAGGTCGAACCAGGGCCGAACGAGCGTTGTTAAACGGGACGGTGTCCGCAGGTCTCCGTTTACGAGCATTTCCGGTTTGCGTAACAAGCCGTTACCTTGCGTGACGACTCGTTCAACATGTGAGTGAGCCAGAGTTAGCCTAAAAGGCTAGTTTTCATCTGTTGTCCCCTGCCAGATATTCAAGAGGCAACCTAAAATTACAGAAATAAAATGCACATATAAACAAAGATTAAAAAACGACATAGTCGACTCAGAAAATACAGTAACACATAGTAAGAATGAATTGACAGACAATTGCAAACAAACAATAAAATAAGCAGAGTTCATAACAAGTTGATTAGAATCAGCTGTTGGAAGAAGAGTGGTCTGAGAGGATTGAGAAACACTGACCCTGCATTCTACTTCCCTACTATTTAGTATGCCAGAAAAAGATTTAGGATATCCCAATACATGCACATCAATTGTAGTATGCTGTAAATACCTAGATGCCCCACTAACTAGGACAGCTGCTCTTCAGTATATACATTAATGACCTTTCATCCGTTTGTAATGATGTTGAACTTAGGATGTATGCTGATGACACTGTGTTGTACACTCATGGGAAAAATGCCTCAGAAGTTGCTTCTAAATTGACTAAGGAAATGGAAAATGATGCTAAATGGCTTATTGACTCAAATTTTACACTTAATGTTGGGAAGACTGTTACAATGTACTTTTCAAATAGGTTCAAATGTAAAGATTGTCCTGACATGTATGTAAATGGGCAAAAAATTAAAAAGTTTGGAAGAATTTAAGTACTTAGGTGTCACTCTTGATCCAACACTAAATTTCAAAAAGCATATAAAAAGGTTGAGTAACACAATCAAATTTAATCTGGCAAACTATCGATTCATAAGAAACTCTTACAGTTGAGGCATCACCTATCTGAATGCTATGATTCTTTCCCATTTTTTTCTGCTGTATGACAAGTTGGTCTCAAGCAGGTCAAATCACCTTGAGACCACTTGAATCAGTATATAAAAATGCTCTTAAAATTCATGATAAAAAACCTTGTCAATATCACCACCGCAAAATCCTGGATAAACACAATCTGCTTAATTTTGAAAATCGCATTGTGTATGCTAATGTGCACTTAATTTTCAACACAATCATACACAATGCTGCACCTCCTCCCTTAAGGAACTTTGTGACACTGGGCTCAGAAATCTCAGCACGAGCAACCAGGTCAACAATTAGGGGAGAATGCAGAGTCCCGCAATGCAGAACCACATTTGGAAGGTCGTCCTTCTCTTTTGTAGGGATGAAACGGTGGAACAGTCTCCAAACAGACCTTATAACCAATGGTGATTTCTGGGCTTTCTCCCGTCTGACAAAGGTTTGGTTGCTCACGCAGCAGACTTGCACACATTTATAGAACTGTATAGTGCTAGTAGGATAGGGGTATTTTTTTTTTAAATATGTAATGTAGTGCTTTTCATAAACTTTTATTTTATTTTTTATCCTATGTATTTATATAATTGTATTTTGTGGTCCTTTTAATGTTTAATCCCATGTTTAGATATTGGTGTGTCTTGTTTAGTAATAGTACTTTATATTGTTACCTGCCCAGGGACTACAGGTGGAAAATAGCTGTTTGCTAAAACCTGGCATCTCTCCTTGTCATGATCCTGCCTGGGCCTCTTTGTCTCTGTTTTGTTTTTTGCCTTTTGCTTGTCTGGCTTATTGCAGGGTTGGACACAATAACACAACAATATATACACAATTGTACTTGTGTATATATTGTTGTGTTATTGTGTCCTGATGTCTTATTTGTCGTGTGTCGTTAAACTTCTCCCGCTGTACCTTGGAGCAGGTGTGTGAGGAGTCAGCTCAAGCACTCACAGCTGCCAGCAATCACCAATCAACCGCCTCTCATATACCCGGTTCGACCTTCCAGATACTGCCAGATTGTAGTTTCAGTTCACGCAGTCAGTAGCTCTACTTCTTATTTCTTACCTGTTGCAGCTCCACTTGCATTTTTTCCCCATACTCATTTTTGTTGTTCTCCTGCCACAGCTCTCCCGGTCTGACTCCCCACGGCTCCAACCTGCACCAGCGAGCACTTCCACCCCGGACTCTTCTACCTGCTTGCTCTGGATTCTTCTCACCCAAGCCCTGGACATTCTCCGTTGCTCTCTCCCTGGAACCCTCCCCAGGACAGTTGGATTCCCCCACCCCCCCTGGATCCCGACCCAACCCCCAGCTGATTCTTGTTCAATAAACCTTCTTAAACTAGTGCTGTCTCCGCGCCTGTGTCCTCCCTGTCCGACCGTAACACTCCTTGCTCTAAACAAGGTTAATGTTTCTTTTGTACATTGTCCATGTTTCAAATACAGTTATAATTAAACTCCAATAGCATTTCGCAGTATGCATCTTTATTCTTGACATTTTTCGACATAATGAAAAAAGAATCGCATCTAATTTTTTTTCTCTCCTGTGGCCTTAAAACTCTTCTGTACTTTAGTATGTAGTGTAGTAAAAAGAAAAAGTATGATCTGGAACGCAGGGTGGGTAATATCAGGCCAAGTGTACACACACACACACACACACACGTGTGAATGAAATGAATAAAAAATATGAAAGAAAAGCAACTACAAAATCATGTGTTGTGCTGGCGTTGGTGTTAATCCCTGGTCCACGTGATGACTTTACACTGTGTACTTGGTCTCAAGGCATTTAGTGAAATATGAAACAGGGCTTTCCTCTCCGTGAGCACAACTTTGAAACTTACGTGTTTCAATTGGCTTTTTTGTTCACATCCTTTATAAGCGCTCTGGCGTTTCTTTAGTCCCACCCGTGCATTTATGGTTGTCTATGTGTCTGTGCATCGTTTTTGCTATTTTAAGCTTGTTTATCTTGCACAAAGAAACCACCCCACACACACGCACCATGGTCTGCTGCAAAAGGTTACAAAGGGAGACAGAAGTTCTCCTGCTTGTACGCTGCCCCTGGGAGCAGAGCTAATTGAACAAACCTGTGTTTTGATTGACTCATTAGTACACCACTCGATCAGTGGCAAACTAAAACCTGCTACATACTCTGCATGAAGAAAGAACTAACCATGCGTTCCAAATCACATACTTTTTCTTATACTACATACTAAAATACAGAATAGTTCTAGGGCCACAGGAGAGAAAAACAATCAGATAAGGAAGCTTTTTTAAATTATTATTATGGCGAAAAATGTCAGGAATAAAGAGGAATACTCCAAAATGCAATCGGAGTTAGTGGGGCATCTGGGTATTTTCAGCATACTACAATTGACGTGCATGAATTGGGACATCCTAAATCTGGAACTCAGGGAAAGTTCTCGCTGACAGAGCTGCGAGAAGTTCTTTCTGGTCTGGACATTTCATACTTCACGAGAACTCAAGTGCCGAACTCCTCACCGCGGCACACGTCACGCATTGTTACAATAATAGCGCCAGCTGATTTTCCTCATTGACCTCAGACTGACCAATCACACAATAGTTCTCGGACAAGCTGCGAGAAGAAAGTTCGGCCCGGACATTGTGTCGAGAACAAGCTGCAAGAACAGCTGAACAATAGCTGAGTGCAGAAAATTACGTAATTTTCTTATTGCGGAGTATACAACAGGCTTTAGGGAAGGGCACACACCATGGACATATAAAGAAAAGGGCACCGTATTGAAACATGGCGCCCATTCATTCCTATGAAAGCTGCTCAGTCACAAAACAAAAAGTGAGAAATGATAACATTGAGTGTATTGCTGATATGTAATGTAAATGAAGAGTTCTGGCCATTATAGTGTTTAAACAAAATCTTTAATCAAATTATATTTTGAAACAAATCACTTATATATAATTATTTCAAAATATAAGTTCAAAAAGTAGTCGATAAAAGCAACACATTAAATGGGAGGGGTGCAGACCATCAGGTCACGTGTGTGTGTGATGTTACACATGGTAAAATGTAGGGTACACCTTCATATTCCCACCGGCACAGGCAGTAGAGCCTGCCCCAGAGAGAGAGAGAGATTATACTTTTTTTTTTAACCTTTATTTTACCAGGCAAGAATAGCTTGAGCTTGTGTTTGTTTGTGTCTGTTTCGTCCCATAAGGCAATGAGCCTCCCGGACAATGCCTTCCTTATCGGAACAATGGTACTAAAAAACAAAACACAACATCAATAATACTATAAATTAAAACGGTAAAACACATGAAAGTAACGTCCAACAGATTTCATACTTACTTAAAAACAATTGGAAATGGGGCTGCCCTCAGTTGCCCATGCACTGTTTATAGTCTATAGCCTATTTCAGCCTCGTCTGTGGAAAAAAAAAAGATACAGTAGCTGGACAACAGAGTTCTTCTGCTTCGTTCCTCTCACTGCATAAATATAAATAATATGCAGAAATATGTCCCGTAAAAGAGCTCCAAGCCCAACCCAGAGGACCCTCCATAATATTTAATTTTATGTTAATATGTTTATGGAAAATCCATGTCTTTCTTCAATAGCTTCTAATTCATCTGGCCCAGTGTCTCCAAATTATTTGTTCACACAATTTCTCAGATTAGCCTCTTAATTTTCCTCTCAAATTGCACCAGATTCATGCATTTCAATTTAAAAAGGTAAACAAAATCTCCCGGGGGGGCATACCCCCGGATCCCCCTACGAGGGTCTGGATCTCGGCTGTCTAATATCTTTACACAGTTGCACAGTGGAGGCACTAGCGGAAAACACTGGGTGTGTGAATGACATTTAACAAAGGTCGATAGATTCAGCAGCACTAACATTGGAGAGGGGCCCCCCTAATCATATTTCCCTTAGGGAAGGCTTGGGCCGGCTCTGCACAGAGGGCACAAACAAAAATGTTAAGCTTGCTGCGTTTGGTATCTTTTGTTTCAGTAAAACTTCACCTACAATACCTGCCAGTTTTAATTTCACTTTGACATAAAATGAGAACATTATGGACCTAAATCACAAAATATATATATATATATATATATATATATATATATATATATATATATATATATATGACATTTAAAGTACAGATTATTAGGGTACTGTATCTGTAGGCTGCACGTTATGAAGGCTGGCTGCTGTGTGTGCACTAAGTGCTTCAGTCAGACAACAATGGCTTTATGTAGCCTACATAGTCACTCTTTGACTCTAAGGATGAACTGTCCTCCTCCATGTCAAAGACCAAGCTGATAGCTTGACTCATGTTCAAAGTTTTCTTCAATGACTAAAACATTCTCTGTAGTCTATCTTCAAAACTCTCAGGCCGTTTCTCAATTCCAAGTACGCAAAGTTCGGACTTGTGGACTTCGAAGTTCGAACTTGCCAAGTCCGAACTTCCAAGTCCAGACTTCCGAGAACGGGAGCACGCACCTGCAATTGGAACGGCAGCGGACTCGATGGCGTCATCACCTCGGCTCGTTAACTGTGCTACAGAGCTGGGATGCGGTGGAGACGAGCCCTCCTCAGTTGTCTATCTCACGTCGTTTGTGTTTTATTGTTATGGCTTGTTTTTAACCTTTCAATTTATCGTTTAATATTGATAAATACACTTGACTGTAATGAGTGAATTATCATTTTACCACAGGGTGGAAAGTTGAAGCCCCTTAAAGCTACACACAACATATATAACAGGCTAAAATGTATTAAAAAAAACCTAGGCATGTAATAATTCATAGGCCCTTTACTGATCAAACAAGTAAAATGTTTAATGGATTTTTTAATTCTGATAGACTTTAACACTTCTTAGCAGACAATACATATTAAATACATAATTGCAATTGATTGTACTTAAAATAAACAAATAAGCATGGCATATAATGGTATATCTATCTATCAATAGTAAATATATATAGCGCTGGAAAAAATTAAGAGACCAGTCCGGATTTTTCTTAAAATGTCTTATCTCTAAATTACTTATTGAAAATGGTCTGAATGACAATACTTTAATTGTGAATTTGGAAGAAATGTTGTCAGTACTTTATAGTATAAAATCAAAATGTTCATTTTAAGCCAAACATATGCCTCTTAAAAATAAAACAAGAGACACTGAACATTTGGAGTGGTCTCTTAATTTTTTTCCAGGGCTATATATACACACACACAATAAACATAAATAATATAAATAGTAAATAACTGAATCAACAATGTTAAAAATATATTTATTATTATTTTTAGAAGCAGCTCACAGCTGTACACAAAGCTCAACACCCCTGTGCCTATCCTGGCTGTCTTCTTTTCTGGAGGGGGACCTGAAGCCAGCCTTCGGGCTCTCCAGGATAGCTTCGACAGGCTACCCCCATCAGCACCTCGACCTCATGGCTCCATCCATGGGCTTTCTTCCGGCAGCAAGGCCAGCAGCGTCCCAAATTCAAGCTGGCCTGTGGTGCGTTGTGCAGGGTGACGGTCCATGGCGTGGTGGAGGCCATCCTCCATCGGGTCATCCATTTCCCCAAGCCAGAGGAGATGGAGGAGGTGGGGGCAGGCTTTGCTTGGCCTTCAGATCTGCTGCCGGGGCATTGATGGGTGCCATGTCAGAGTTCTGCCACCTGCAGAACAGAAGAAAAGCTACTTTAACAGGAAGCTCTTCACTTCCATCATCCTGCAGGGTATCTGTGATGCTAAGAGCAAATGTATAGACATTTACATCGGGAACCCGGGGTCGGTGCATGATGCTCTCGTGCTCCGGCGTTCCCCGTTCTACAATTAGGCCCCGTACCCACCTACTTCTTGCTGGGTGATGGAGGGTACTCCTGCCTGCAGCGTCCCGTGGCCATCATTAGGCTCTACCGCCACCCATCCATGTGAATTTTGATTAACAGGTCATATTGAAGCCCGGTACAAAAGGCCAGAGGGAGCAACATTGTGGAGAGGTCGTTTGGGATCATCAGAACATGCTGGTGGGCCATCTTCCTTAGGTCTCTGGAGATAATAATAAGAACATGGTTTGTAAATATTCCTAGCTTTGTAAATAAATGTACATATTTGTAATGACATGTTTTATTCTCCTCTGTGTACAGTTTTTAATATTTAAATTAGCTGATTTTAACTTGCTTGGCATGTTGAGTTTAACCATGTTTGAAGTCTATAAAAGACTTGATGCTGAATGAGTCAACTTTCAGCAGACGTCTTCTGTTTTTTATGCTAAATAAAGTAGCGATTTTCTTCTTGAAACTCTTGCCTCCTGAAGTCCATTTGTAACTGAATTTGCCAGTATACATGTGAATGTAAAATATAAAAAACACTGTTGCTATCAAAACAATTTGCTCAAAAAACATAGCTAGTATAATAAAGTAAACATAAAAAACATAGGGTGAGGACAGTATTTGCAATTACAACTTATGTAATATATTAACATATCAAGCCAATACATTTGACCAATACATGATACCATTCAAATGTAGAGCCTTTAGCATTAATTTGTGAATTCATGTGATTTCAATCACAGGGAACCCCTGCTTGGATTTGACAACAATATTATCTATTAACATGTGTCAGAAATAGGAAATAAATGCGATGGACCTTAGGTATCCGAGGTTAAGCAGTGTCCCACATCAGGGCAAGTCACCATACGGTTATGAACCACAACTTTGCACCCCCAAACGGGACTAGCTGTCCCTGTCCCAGGGGGGAAGCTAGCTGTCCCCCGGGGCAAGCTAGAAATCCCCCGGGGCAAGCTAGCTTTCCCCCGGGGCAAGCTAGCTTTCCCCCGGGGCAAGCTAGCTTTCCCCCGGGGCAAGCTAGCTGTCCCGCGGGGGAAGCTAGAAATCCCCCCGGGGAAAGCTAGCCGTCCCGCGGGGGAAGCTAGAAATCCCCCCGGGGCAAGCTAGCTGTCCCGCGGGGGAAGCTAGAAATCCCCCGGGGCAAGCTAGCTGTCCCGCGGGGGAAGCTAGAAATCCCGTGGGACAGCTGGGCAAGCTAGCAGTCGGACGTTTACGGAGCTAAGTAGGATTTGACAGGTTGGAGAATTAAATTATCATCTAATAAAAACTTCAAAACAACATACCGGTATTCTGAAACAAAAGTAGTATTTATAAAATAGTAATAATTATGCTTACAGTTGTGGGTTTCTCCGCCTTGTCCGCCTCTGCCGACTCTGCCTCCTTGCTCTGCTACTACGCTGCAAAATGCATTCTGGGATATCTAACGGCCCCAAGTCCGCACAAGTCACCACCGATGCATCCTCGATAGAATGGCCAGTTGAAGAACACATCAGGAACACTTCCGGGTACTTGACTTGATGCGAACTTTGAATTGGAACAGTACTTGGGCTATGGTTGATGACGTTTTACGAGAACGCAAGTACACAAGTACAGAAAAGAAGGCGAATTGAGAAACGGCCTCAGTACCTCTCAATCTTCCTCCGTGTGTCTGTCACTTTTGTTTGCTAGCAGGCAGCCTCATCTCTCTCGCATAGAGGGACTCCCGCCCTGCTCCCACCCCGTCACTCTTCTTCTTCCTCTCTTTTCGTGTAGCTTCGTATCACTACGCCAAC
Organism: Hyperoplus immaculatus; assembly: GCA_949357725.1. Classification (NCBI taxonomy): domain Eukaryota; kingdom Metazoa; phylum Chordata; class Actinopteri; order Uranoscopiformes; family Ammodytidae; genus Hyperoplus; species Hyperoplus immaculatus. The sequence goes on along the minus strand of OX442352.1, from coordinate 10,562,656 downwards.
CCCTCCCCTCCCCTCCCCGGTAAATGCAGCCTGTTGAGCTGGAACTAGTTTTCAGCATAATTTTCCGATCGGAAAATGACAAAATAATGGCCGCGACCATCGAATTCTCATACTCGAGCCCGCGAAAATAAAATAGTTTTGTATTAACTTTAAACCATCGTATCGGTTATACTGGGTCTATTTGGATGAAACAAATACAGGCAGATAGTTTCAAATCAGTACGTTCGACATACGCCGGCGGCGAAGTTGTCCGCGCTGTGGTTTTTATGCTGCATTGGCTCGAACGTGATCACGTGATATAACGCACAAATGCGTGACTGGGGTTCAGATAATAATTAAATGTTATATTTGAACAACAGTATAATAAACAGAGTGATTTATGCATGAAAAATAATAATATCCCCTTCATTAATGCGTATAACCTAATAAGCCTAATTAACAGAAAATAATTAAATGTTATATTTGAACAACAATATAATAAAATTAGTGATTTACCGTACAACGTGTTTCACACCGGCGGGAGATGTCGTTCAAATCAGATCGCTTGAATTTCGCCATTTTTTAAGGAAGCCACAAACAAGTACACGGACACGCTCTATGTCTCACACACACACACACACACACAAGTCAAGTCACTGACTGTACAATGTTGCTATAAAATAAGGCTTTAAAATGATAAAATCAAATAAATAATGATGACTATCATACCAAAATAAAACCTAACTTTAAAACAGTTAAATGAAAAATGTATTGTTATTTTTATAATAAACTAGATAAAACAATGGCTTACCGCTCAACTTGCTTCACACCGGCGGGAGAATGTGTTCAGCTGAAATCTTAGTGACAGGAATGTTTGCAAAATGTGTGTGTCCCGTTACCCGATGAGCTCCATGCTATAACGCCTGGAAGTCTGGAATGAAATAAGTAAGGGTTAATGCCCGACGGGGTGTCCATGTATCAGGGATTAATGGACACCGTGGAGGCGAGAACTGTCCGACGCGCAGCACTTACATAAGTGATGAAAGTGCCTTCATCACTTATGTAATGAAAACGTAGTTCAGTACTCCAGTCAATAGGAACAACCAAGGATACGACCTAGCGACGACAGAATTTGGCTGTAATGGTGCGTTTAAATTGTAATGTTATGGGAAGTCGGACCAAGGATACGAGCAATGGGAGACTGGCGCAGCTGTTAGGCACAACGTTACTGTTATGCTAGCAAGATACAAAGTCAAAAAACATTGCGCACGCTGTACAAACGGTAAATGTAGTCGGCCAATATGTTAACGACAACTCCACCGAGCTAACAAAGCAAATCCCCCAAAACCAATAACACATTTCACAGAGAATATGACTGGTGAACATGTGTGTTATGGGCTACAGCCTGAAGTTACGTGAGGTAGTGACTGACAGCAGTAGCCAATGTCCAGATAGACAGTGAAGCCGGGCTTTGGTGGCTAAAAACATGTAAACTCAGTTACAAACCTTTTTCAAATCAAACAGGTGTCTTACTCACTTTTTTAACGAGATAACCATTGATGTTTAGCCAGAGGACATTAAGTTTAGCCACTTTATTTTACTACTGTCGTAACTTCAGCTCTTGTGTTGCGAGTATCATCCTGTGGTGTCCAGAGGCTATTGCACGGCAGGATATTTTAGGCTTTATAAATCCCTTATCTACACAGTTTAATCAGCGGCGACGCATTAAAGTGGACAGAATGTAAACAGCAGGGTTCGTACAGCTTTTTAAGTGTAAAATTCAAGCACTTTTCCAGCACTTTCAAGATAAAATGTGAACCTTTTCAAGGAACCCGAAGCTTTAAATAGACTCTATATATACATATACATGACAAATAATCCTCCCCGTTTACCTTAATTTCTATTTGTCTGTTGCTCTTTTGCAGAAATGATAACAATTTACATAGCAAGGGAAAAATCCTCTATGAATGATAAACAAACACAATAACTTTAAGTTCATTCATTCTTTACTTTCAAATTTAGCAAACATGAATTAAACATGTACATTTAATGTACTTTACGTGCAAACAACGCAGTTATAACAAATGTAAATTAACTTGCACATTAGGCAAACATTTAAACAATATGTAATTGAATTCAAGTGCAAATAATGCCAATTTACCAAAAATAGATCAAATACATTCACATTCTGCACTATATCTAAATAGTTCACAACAAAATAAATTCCATGGGCAAAGGAATAAGTGCAATTGTAAATCATTTTCGGTCCAAAAACTAATTAAACAGTCCGGTAACAATGAACATACTGTAAAGACACAATAGCACCTTTCTTTACAGTTATAACACATGTACATTCACTTGCACCTTAATCAAACATGTAAATAAATAAATTAAAAAATCTGGATAAGTGCGAATAAAGCCCACTTAACAAATAAAATCTGCATTCACTTTTCTTCACTATAATATAGGTCACTGCAACACCATTCAATGGGAAAACATACTCTATAGGGACAATAACACCCTTCTTTGCATTTAGATAACAAAATAATGCATGGCTATGGCTAATTTATGATCAGAACCAACATAACCCTGACTTTGGTCAACACTGGCCTACTGTTTCAATCTTATGGCAACTCCTTCAGCTCCTTAATCTTATCTCCCAACTGACTCTCCAGAGTCTCAAGAGACCTCTCTTTTTCTTTTGCAGCCCTCCCAAGTCCATTCGACTTGGAAACAAAGCTAAGGTTTCCAAGTGTCTCTGCTTTTTCTGCATTGCGATCAGCAGACGTGCTCAGAACCTGAATGTCTTCCACCAACCGCTTTTTCTTTGCTTTTAATGCTGCTATCTCCTCCATTACTCCTTTCCTTTTTTCCAACTTTTTCTCATCCCTCTGTAACCTTTTCTTTTCGCCCAGATAAAGCTGATACTTCTGTCTAGCAGAAGCTGCTGAAAGTAGTAGTTCTTTAGTGTAGGCTATGTTCTGCAATCCCCCAACACTCTTCACATGGTCAATAATGACACGCTGGGCCACCAGGGAGTGCTCTTGCATGTTCTCCACCACCACTTCTTTGTTCACTGAAAAACCTCTTTCAACAGAGGCTTGGCCATGTGAAAGGATCAAGAGATCCCTCACTGTCTCCCACAGATGGCACCACTCTGTTTTTGTGGACAACATCTCATGGAATAACTCATCCAACCTCTCACTCTGTGGGTTGAAGCTCCTGAAAGAATCAGATTGCAGACTGTGGTCAAAGAACTGACTGAACTCCTTCAGAACCTCATCACATGTTCTCTCATGGATGCATCCAGCTTCCACAAGGATCTGGAGGACAGAGGTGAGCTTCCTTGTGCTTGTTTCTTTGTTTCTAATGAGCACCCTTGGGTCCAGAACAGAAAGATGTCTCACAAGAGGATACTTGATTGGAGCCTTCTCAAATAGCTTGGAGACCATCTTCATTAAAAACAGCTTACAGTTCTGTCTGAACTCCAGCCTCAGCCTCTGAGCATTTGGGTGCTTCTTTCTGTGCTCTTCTAGAGCTCTCTCCGTCACAAATCCAGCTTTGATTTTTGTTACTTCCACATGGTTCTCTGCATTTTCATACTCAACCTGTAAGAGTTTCAGTGTGTTGGTAGCACTCTGCATGACACTTGGCTTTATGAATTTTTCGAGTAATCCTCTCAGCAGACTGGCAAGGTCCTCATTCATGAATGGGAGCATGGGTTCATCAGACTGGTACGACTTCAGGAATGGAGTGATTTCCCGTGCCACCATGAGAAAAAAGTTGAGTTTTGCCGGGAACAGGTCATCTCCAACAATTTTTTCTGCAGTCTTGAAAGACTTGGTGGATGGCTCTGCTACAGTTCCCTGTTTTGCAGCACTTATGTATGTATTCAGGAAGGGCAAGATCTGTAGTGCACGCTCCGCCACCTCAACATTTTCTAGCCAACGATGACTAAAGAAATTAAGGGGGAAAGATGAGGAACCAGATACCTCTGTATAGTCCTCCCTGCGTGCTGGGACATCCTTAAATAACCACTTGAGGCTTGACAAGGCATTTCCAAGCTCCCATTCAGTTGCTGCACAGCCTGCTCTGAAGGAATTGTGCAGTATGTGTAAACCACAGCTTCCAACATCGACCATGTTCTTTCCTGTTTGATCTTTAATGTTTTGTTGTAACAGTCTCAAAAGCTTTAAGTTCACATTGGGCCCATCCATTGAAAGCTGCATGAGGTTGTGGAACCCAATTTCTGAACAAACAGTATCCAGTTTTTCGTACATTTGTACCGCAGTGTGATGACCCATGAAAACCGAAGTTAGATATCTTGTTTTAACATTGTTATCTTGCCAGAATCGCACGTGCACATCAAGCTGGCTTTTCCTCAGTTCCTTGTTCAAGCTTTCATCAAAGAGAAGCACATATTAATCTTTCTTGACTTTTTCTTTCATCAGGGACAGGAAATGAGGGGCTATCCCAAACGTGGAAAGATATGCTGCTTTCTTCTCCCCACAAGCAAACTGTTTTGCAACCTCACTGTCAGGAAACATGGTTTTGAAAACCGCTCCAATGTTCTCACATGACTTGTAGGAATAATGGCTGGTTATCATTTTTGTTGTCCAACAAATCTCTGCCATCAGAGCTGGGTTTGTGCTAATGAAAGGTCTCATGGTGTTTGCTGAGGTGTCCTTTTCACAACTAGCTGTTGCTGTAGTAGCTTGGGTTGCACCGTTTGATGTTGAAGTTGAGCAGGTCACGTCTCCACTGCTAGATGCAGTATGTGGCTGTTGGAAATAAGCCCCCAGGGAAGGACCGGACCTATGCTTTAAATGGTCTTGATGTTTCCTGCCTGAGAAAAAGGAAAAACAAATCAAATGTTATTGAGAGAAGCAAATTCAAGAGTATGGCCCTCAACAGGCCTTTATCAGTTTAGTTCATATGAGCAAAATTATCATCTATCAGGTTAATAACATGACTATACCACTCATAAATCAATAGCTCTAGATGTATGCAATACTAGGCCATTGTGGTGGATTTGAATAGCCTCTATTCATCAAGAGTTGCTGAGCAGACAGACTCTGATGACGTACTGCTGCACCAAAAGTACAGCAGTATGTCATTTTTCGAACCCGACGGAAAAAGTTTTTTTTCAAATCTTAGTAAAGTTCTAAAATAATTTACAATACAAAACATTTCTTAAATTGCCGATATTTAACATATTGCAATTTTTTTCAATATTAACACCATCATATATGTGTTCCTAAACAACATAGAGATTTAATTCAGCTTCTATCTCAAAAAACAAGTAAAAGGGTTCAGTTACACTTTAATGTGTGCTGTCCTTTCTAAATAAAGAAATCTAAAAACAAAACAAAAACACACACACATACGGGTTTTTATGTTTCATGGGGACCACCATTTTATTCATCATGTGTGGGGACCACCCTTTCTGAATGTTGTACAGCTATGAAAAAAATCAAGTATAACCACCATGGCTTTGTTAGCTTATACACAACTTCAAATATCAGAAATAAAGAAGTAATAGCTACACCATGTCTGCTGGGGACTTGGGAAAAAACGGTTTTACATGGTTTATGGGGACCACATTTGAATATTATGCAAATTTATTTGCATGATTCACACAAGGTCCCCACGAATTAAATGTGTTTAATGGGGTCCTTGCACCATGTGTATTATCAAATGAGGGTCAATGAATTTGAATATTGATAGAACCCATCTAATTTTAGTTTTGCCTACTAAATGTAGTCTCAGCACATTGATATTGCACACTCACATAAATGGTATGAAAACAATTTTATTGAGTCCAATTAAGCAAATTGCCTCAGGTGAGGTTGAATGGAACACAAACAAAAACTCTTAGATTTTTTTTTTTATATGAACACCAATCTAGTGTTTGACCACAATCAACAGCACAAACAATATCGTGAGTCAACACTAAAATGACAAAAAAATCAAACAAAATGCCTTACCAGGAGTTGGTAGCAAAAAAGCTACTTACATTGCAATTTCCTTTTTGAGGCTGAAATGCGGTTGTACACATAAAATTTGACAGTCTGCCAGTCCCGGTTCTTAAGGGCTTCCGGTTCAGCCCTTATACACTTTTCACAGTCCATTTTTCCAGGAACAATGAATGATTTTATGAACTTCATCATGTGCCTTTCCACTGCCTGCACTTCTGTTTTCTGCCAGAGACATTTCTTCCTCACTGGGGCTTTGCCTTGAAGTGGTGAGAAAAAAAAGTTTTGTGATTGAAACAGTAAAGGAGCTGATTTCCTGATGGATGGTGTACAATACCAGGTAAGTCTATTCTGCTCACTGTACATTCGATATTGAGATTCATGTAGACAGAACACGGTAAACAAAGTAGGCTTGGGGCAGCAACAGTTGCATCTAAAAAAATAATAAAAATAACTTTTATCGAGATACCTTTGGAGGAGGATTGCTTAGCATCACCTCCTGATGGAATTTCATCATCATCTGATGATGATGGTGGTTTGCGCCTCTTGTGTGGCTTGCGTTTCTTGTGTGGCATGTCATCCCTCGCAGTCTCTTTCAGGTGTGCTCCTATGGAAAAGGATTTTTTTTTAAATTTTGTTTACCCTCAAAGAGAACAGAGGCTTTATTATTGTTTGTATTTCAGTCCTTATATTTTAATTTCAATTTGTGAAAAGGGTTAAAAAAGCTCATACAGTTATAATGTGTTTCTACATGTATTTTCTGTGTCCCAGTCAAATAAAGTGATGTTTACAGTCTTACATTCCATTATTAAACTTTAATCAAAAGTAATGATAAAATATTGTCTTCTCTCATTCCTAATGAGAATAGTTATTGTTATTAGTCCAACTTCAAACACAAAGTGTGTTGTAAAAAAAACCCAACCTTTGGAAAAAGGCTTCTTAGCTCCCACTCTTGATGGTATCTCATCATCTGATGAGGGCAGTGTGTGTCCCTCTTGTGGTACCAGTGGCGTTTCATTCCTCTCAGGAGGGGGAAGTGTCTCTTCTGTTGGCCGTCAAATGGAAAGTAAACTTTTCAGAGTCTTATAGCATCTTGAGTAAACAAAGTAATTTTAGGAAATTGTTCCAATTTTGTATCAGTCTTATTTTTTTCCGTTGAAGTTGATATAGAGGTTTCATTATCACAGTGCACTTAATGTCATTTCTTTGAATGCCACTTCATCATGTACTGCATGTCATCATTTAAATGTTTTAGGCCAAGAGAAATACAGGACTGGCAAAATTATATCAATGTCTGTAAAAGTGCCTCATTGAAATTTTGAGCATATTGTAACAATATATCAATAATACGGATTACATGATCATTTTGGTCTCAATATCTCAATTCAATATCATTAGATATCCACTTGACACGAAAAAAAACAAGCGTAACAATATGTTTGATGTTAGACCACATGAATTACAGTTATGTGGATTTCATTTCTTTTACATCATGTCAACCCCCCCCACCCCACCTTCTTACAATTCAATACATAGACTTACCATCATCAGCAGTGTTTCCCTCGTGCATGTTCTCGTCATCTTCACTGTCTAGAAGCTTTTCTGTAGAAATTATACAAAGTTCAATTTACTTTTTTACTCAAACAAAAAGGAATAGATGGCAAATACAGAAAAACAAAATGACATACCATCTGGGTCAATCTCAACTTCATCCAAAGTTTTCCCATGAAACTCAGCCACTCTACCCTGCTCAAGAGCCATCAGGAGTTTGCTAATTTTAGCAAGCTGCAAGGTCTTCTCAGGCAGCCGGTAATACTCTCTGTGGACTCTGATGTCATGACCGAGAAAATTGGCCAACTGGTCCATTTCTGTATTTGTCATGTTTAGTACTGTTGACAAGGTTGCTGCATGCTTTCGGAGCTTGGTTGATGTCAGTGTCCTGGGACACGCCGCACCACATTGCTTTGCAAAGGCACGGAAGCAATCTGACCCTCGGAAGTGTGTCATGGCCCCTGGTCGCGCAAACATGTAGTTGTTATCTTTCAGAACCCCGCAAGCTTCTCTCTGTGACACAAGGAGTTCTATGGCACTCAGCATTTTAGGAGTGAGAAGAATGGGGACTGGCCGTCCACGTTTTCCCCTGACAACAATCCTAGTGAAGTGTCTGCAGAGTTTTTTCTCCACTTCGGAGAGTGCCCAGTCTAGATCATCGTTTGGAACAGAAGTGTCCCGAGAAAGAAAAGAAGATATGGGCATGCATGCCACCTCTCCCTCTCTACGCCAATTAAAGAGGATGAGCTGGACAAGACAAACCTTTGTCAGCTCCTTCCAGACTTTTGCAGAGGGACTCTCAGAGAGGAATTTGTACCATTTGTCTTGCTCATGAGTGAGATATACGTGCAGTTTTTGGACATCTTTGGTGAAGGGCATGACACTGGGCATATTCCACTTTGCTTCCGTGATGTTCCTCAACGCTGCAGCTGAGATCAACTCATGCCACTTTTGTTGATGGACAGCTTCAAAGTTGCTGGCATCCTTCGCAAGGTTTTCGTTGTTGGAGATTAAAGCCTTGGCTTTTAAGAGTTTGCTTATTTTAACTAAGGAGTGCCCAAGTTTATTTGCTAGTGATGGAATCAAGAACCTGCAAGATTCACTCTCATACCCGCATGTGAACTTGACAGCTTTAACAGTCTCCATGTACTTTTCTGGATTAATGAGATCTTCCATATTTTTCAAGGAGGTCACTCTCCTGGCACCTTGAAGCAACCTTCCCAATTCTCGCATCTTCTCTCGCACGTGAGCTTTATTCTTTGCTGATGTTCCTCTTTTATTCAACAAGTGCTGCCCGAAATCAATAATGACTGGGTCATTTTTTATTATGCATGAGATCGGGTCAGGATTCATTGAAGTAATTATTCTCCACAACTGTTGACTTGTGGCTGCCGGTACGGGCCCTGTGTATTCACACATGGACTGAACACGGTTTTGTCCTGGTTTGGGGGCAACTGATCCAGGTTTGAGTCGGCAGTTATGCATGTGTCGCCACAGAACTTTGCGTAAATAAAGTCCTTGACAGTATGCACAGTGCATGAAGTCTTTTCCCTGTGCCACATTAGGAGGACGCTTGAATGGCACTAATTCTCCCTTTCCTGACTGCATAACAGATGCATTGTGAGCATAGTTTCCTTTGTTCCTAATATAATCTAGGTGTCTTTTTCTGCACTTTGAGCCCTTTGGAAAGCTGAGAGCACGAGCCACATCAGATTTATCTTCATGTGCATGTTCTAAATGCCTTGCCATCTTAGCGTAAGGCTTAAAACAATATAGGCAATAATGTCTTTTGTCATACACTCTTTTCACACCCATGTTTTTGCATGGACCAACAATTATGGTGCCTACTCGTTGACTTGAACTGGGTTCTTCATCTGCTCCACCGGAATGGGGTTCTTCTGCTCCACTGGCACGGGGTTCTTCTGCTCCATCGGAACAGGGTTCTTCTGCTTCAGTGGAACAGGGTTCCTCTTCTGCTCTGGCTTTAGATGTACAGCTCTGTCTGTCAAATCTCATGTTGTCTGGTGTTGTGGAGTCACAGATAGGCATTGCGGATTTGTCATCAAAATAAAGATGTTTTGTCAGAGAGGTTGATTTGCATTTGATTCTAGCCTCATTGTCAGTATCACTTTTGGAGGTGGTATCAGGGATGTAATCATCTCCACTTGATGGTGTAGAATAATAAAGTTCATCTGAATTGTCAAGATCGATGTCTTTCATCTGAAAAAATAGATCAGAGCAAAAACAAAATCAGAGATAAGAGCAAAAACCAAAACCCTGGGTTAGGGTCAACAACACAACTGTAAAAAAAACAACTAATTTTTAACATATTTAGTTTTTCCCAGCATGATGAATAAACTTACAATGACACTTTTAGTCCGCCTCAGTCTTGGTATGACAACCTCAAATGTGTCATTGTCACTGTCTGAGAATGTCATAGCCTACAAATAGAAAGTAAAAAATATTATGTAAACATTTACCATCAAACAATATTTAACACGCTTTGTGGCAAAAAAAATGTAATGTGGGGACATCATAAATGTCCAGAATAGAGTTATAGCAAAGCAAGATAACAATCCCTGTGATACATGAAACCAGCCTGAAACGTCCTGCTAACATTAAGGTTCTGAATGAAGGATGTGAAATTGCCTGCTTTACATGAGCACAATACTTAATCATGAAAATCAATGTCCAGTGTAAGTGAAAAATTAAAAAGTCGTGGACATGAAGATACCTGTTGGGTGTTACTTGGACCGGCAGCATCCTCCATCTGACTCACAGACGGGGATAGGGAAGGGTCCTCAACAGCCAAGTTACTGTTCTCAGTGGTGGTCATCTGGAAAAAAAAAAATCAGTAAAATGATTCAGAATATAAGAATTAATTTGCCAATCTCAAGCACCAATAATCAGAGAGAACATCTTCACCGTAAACATTATTTTCTATTTTGCCAATCTCTGTTCTCACACATCTTAAAATCAAACAGGCATTTTGGGGACATTTCTTTACACAAAGTTTCAGTTCCTCATGGGGACCAAACATCCAGCCCTCTGATCTTCCAAACAGAGTTGTACCCCACTCTTACGCACTTACACATTTCTGTGTAAAGGTGTGATGTGGGGACACCGTAAGTGTGCAGAATAGAGTGATAACTAAACAAGATAATAATCCCTGTGATACATGAAACCGGCCTGAAATATCCTGCTAACATTAAGCATCTGAATGCAGGATGTGAAATTGCCTGCTGTTCATCACCACAATACTTAATCATAAATATTGATGTCTGTCATCATAAATGCTCAGATATAAGTGAAAAATTAAAAAGTCATGGACATGAAGATACCTGTTGGGTGTTGTTTGGACCAGCAGCATCCTCCATCTGACTCACAGACGGGGAAGGACAAGGTTCCTCCAAAGCCAAGTCACTGTACTGAATGATGGTCATCTGGAACACATTTAGTAAAACAACATTTCAGAATATAAGAATCCCTTTGCATCTCCTTCACAGATTAATTGAGATTGGCAAACCATCATGAACCAATCATGAGAGAGATCATCTTCATCATAAACAGTCCTTTCTATCTTGCCAATCTCTGTTCTCACACATCTTAAAATCAAACAGGCGTTTTGGGGACATTTCTTTACACAAAGTTTCAGTTCCTTATGGGGACCAAACATCCAGCCCTCTGATCTTCCAAACACAGTTGTACCCCACTCTTACACACTTACACATTTATGTGTAAAGGTGTGATGTGGGGACACCGTAAGTGTGCAGAATAGAGTGATAACAAAACAAGATAATAATCCCTGTGATACATGAAACCGGCCTGAAATATCCTGCTAACATTAAGCATCTGAATGCAGGATGTGAAATTGCCTGCTGTTCATCACCACAATACTTAATCATGAATATTGATGTCTGTCATCATAAATGCTCAGATATAAGTGAAAAATGAAAAAGTCATGGACATGAAGATACCTGTTGGGTGTTGTTTGGACCAGCAGCATCCTCCATCTGACTCACAGACGGGGAAGGACAAGGTTCCTCCAAAGCCAAGTCACTGTACTGAATGGTGGTCATCTGGAACACATTTAGTAAAACAACATTTCAGAATATAAGAATCCCTTTGCATCTCCTTCACAGATTAATTGAGATTGGCAAACCATCATGAACCAATCATGAGAGAGATCATCTTCATCATAAACAGTCCTTTCTATCTTGCCAATCTCTGTTCTCACACATCTTAAAATCAAACAGGCGTTTTGGGGACATTTCTTTACACAAAGTTTCAGTTCCTTATGGGGACCAAACATCCAGCCCTCTGATCTTCCAAACACAGTTGTACCCCACTCTTACACACTTACACATTTCTGTGTAAAGGTGTGATGTGGGGACACCGTAAGTGTGCAGAATAGAGTGATAACTAAACAAGATAATAATCCCTGTGATACATGAAACCGGCCTGAAATATCCTGCTAACATTAAGCATCTGAATGCAGGATGTGAAATTGCCTGCTATTCATCACCACAATACGTAATCATGAATATTGATGTCTGTCATCATAAATGCTCAGATATAAGTGAAAAATGAAAAAGCCATGGACATGAAGATACCTGTTGGGTGTTGTTTGGACCAGCAGCATCCTCCATCTGACTCACAGACGGGGAAGGACTCAGAGGAGAAGAGGGATGAGAGTCATCCAAACATATTTCTTTAGCTGTATTGCTGGTCATCTGTAAACACATAAATATGACTATTTTAGACAGTATTTTAGATACCAATAAACCATTCATCAGTCTGCAGTAACTTTCACAGCATTTTAGAGAATGAATTAAAACCTGCTCACGGGTCAAGTTTTTGAAAATAAATCAATCATATGAGATGCATACAAACATACTGAAAAACATCAACATCTTTTTTTTTTTAAATACTATGCAATGATAACAAAAATGCGATAAATTAGATTCGTAATATTTTGCCAATAGGATTCCACTATTGAGATTGTATTCAATTTGATTGAAAGTTACTTCCACAAAGTGTAGTGGGTAACATACTTGTGTTCTCCATGGACAGTCTTCACTTCCATAATCATAGGTTATTTCTTCTCCCTCTTGAATGTCATCCACAGCAAACAAACAGAGGTGTGGCTTTCCATCTACATCAATCCTTTTCATCTTACAATTTGGCCTCCTGTGTTCATCATTCACTAGCCGCCCAAATGACTCATCTTCTCTTGAGGCATCAATGCTTCAAAAAAGATGGGAAAAGGAAAACCATCAGATCATAGTACCATTCATGATATTCTTATTTGATCTATTGTTTTTTAGAATAGCTGGAAAATGACTTACCACCATGTTTTCCCTCTCCACTTGAATGCAAACATGAACGCAGCACATGATGGGTGGTAAACTCTTCTTCTGCGCTCATAGTCTACATCATTTATCATAGTCCCCCTGTACTCAGCAACAAATAGTCCTTTGCTGATTGTACCCTTTGCAAATACACCACGTCCTGCAGAAGGAAGCAACAATATTTTCAACAAAACATGTAAAACCATCCATTCTGCCATTATCATTAGGTCCAGTGTAATACGTAATATGTAATACGTAAAACTCAACTTGCAGAAAATAGATGACACTTAAAAAAAGACATTCTATCGAAAAACTGCAGACATGAAACATCAGCAACTCTAATCAGCAATCTTACGTGGAAAATGCCAAGAGTCCATAGGCACCACATAGACAATGAACATTAGCATTGCATTCAATGCATATCTTTTAATAATTGTACTGTTTTATGCACAGTATATTGTGTATCATGTAATTATTATTACAACATATCACATCAGACCACCCCTTACCTTTCACTGCATTGATGTACTTCACACACAATTTGTGTATTTTGTCAGTCTTTGAATTCACATGACAAATGGCATCCTGCAGGGGGCTGACCCTTCGTGGCATTTCAAACTTAAGAGAAAGAAAAATAGTCTTAATTATAATCAGTCAGAATTCTTAAAATATTACAAACATCATCAAACACATGCCCTACATGTATCAGATTATCTCTGCTCCATCACACCTGATTCTCAGTTAACAAAAGGAGGTATTTTATAATAAGAAATCCAAAAAGAGGTCCCATTACTGTTTTCACCACTTCACCCACGTCACAGTCAGAGAGTGTCTTTCCTCCAATCAAACCCACGTGTACCTGATTACCTCCCTGACGAGCTCATTCCCATTCCTTAATTACCATTACACTGGAAGTTACCAAAAATGAAACTACTAAACACAAAAAGCGAATGTCAAAACAAATATTTTTTTGAAATTGAAAAATGTTTTAATTGAAAAATGTTTTATTTCGAACAAGTAAATAATAAATTAATAAAAAAAAAAAGCAATAATAAACAATAAAATAAATTAAACAAGTGGACAGTTACGGTAAAGTAATATTTACATACAATGAAAACCATAAATGAAAATAAACTGTCTTACACTTGCTTTACCTGTTCGAAAAGGGGTGAGAAGAAGATATTTATATTTAAGTGTGGCTCCTACAGATATTCTTACAAAAAGTATTAAGGCTTGAGATTTAGTCCTTTACTATTGTGACAGTTTGACCACTGTCCCTGTCTGTTTAACTGCCTATCAATAGCGCGCATTGATGGATAGTGTATGAACAGAAAAACTTCAAGCATACAGTATATTCAGGCTCTTTATTTAAGTAACAAACAAATACTCACAAACGGTCTCTCCCTCTCACTATGGCTCTGTACTGCAGACTAAAAGAGTCAGGGTAGGGCTGAGGGCTTTAAATATGGTGTCAGGAAACACCTGCTGCGACTAATTGGCCCAGTTTGGGCCAAACCATTTTCCCTTGTGTCAAAGGACACTGGACATTGACATTGGACATTAAAGGGCCTAAATGTACTAGTGGATATCACTGATCTTCAAGATGAAGTTAACTTTAACATGCATGCCGAACTTTTGATGAGTTTATTCATGGTTTATTTGCAAATGCCACAGTATTATAATCCCCCTGTTGATTGGGCCTGTCTAGTGGGAGGGGCCATGGGGTATAATCTCTGTTCTCACACATCTTAAAATCAAACAGGCGTTTTGGGGACATTTCTTTACACAAAGTTTCAGTTCCTCATGGGGACCAAACATCCAGCCCTCTGATTTTCCACACACAGTTGTACCCCACTCTTACAGACTTACACATTTCTGTGTAAAAGTGTGATGTGGGGACCTGATTACCTCCCTGATGAGCTCATTCCCGTTCCTTAATTACCATTACACTGGAAGTTACCAAAAATGAAATGACTAAACAACACAAAAAGCGAATGTCAAAACAAATATTTAAGCGTGGCTCCTACAGATATTCTTACAAAAAGTATTAAGGCTTGAGATTTAGTCCTTTACTATGCAAAAACCCCCTCAAACTGAGATACATGAAACTATATTCTGAAATCCCAACAAAATACAAGGCTACACTAAGATCATAACTTAGCTCAATTAGATCTAATTACCTATAATTAGGTAATTAGAACTAACTTTTTTGTTCATGCATACAAATTAGCTTACCCTGTGTTTTATTTTTGCTCCATTTTCTTTGCCTGGCATCCTTGCTAGCTCTTGCTGGCATCTTCTGATGGTTCTTCTCAAATTGTGGATTACGACATGTTACACATTATTGATGAAAACATCCTCCCATTTGGGGACCAGGAAGTGGGCGTGGTGTATGTTAATGTGTGTGTAAAGCAGTGAATGCAATAGCAGCTAAAACCATGTAGGTGGCACTCGTGAACACCACTTACACACACACAATGATCAAAAATCATGACTTTTAGGCCGATGCTAAAAACTTTAGAGACACATGTAGAGCACCTCCTGATTGCATTGCAACTGTTTCCCTTATGGGGACCTGCTTTTTGGTCCCCATACCGCAACTGGTCCCCATGACGTGACTGTGTATACAGGTTTTTGTCCCCATGAAACACAAAAACCAGTGCCCGCACGCACACACTTCAAGAATAACTAAGGGCAAATACAGCCTTGGCACAGAGTCCCTCTTCTCCCGGCTGAATATTTGTATGTAAAAAAAATTATATGTATAGGCCTACTCTAGAGTACGCTCTTGTACCATAAACTCCTAATAGTGCTAGGTTACAGTTTGTGTATGTCGGTGTGTTGCCAAAAAGTGATCCTCTTCCAAAAAGGGATTCCAGTCAATAAAAAAAGGTATTTTAGCCATAATACGTCCATGATTTCAGTACGTACACGGGACTAAGTGGGCTCTGGTCCAATAAAGCATCAGTACACATAACTGGGCCCGACATAGCGTTAACATGCTGGGACCGTGGACTGAATTCACTTTTTGGCAGCACGCCGCAACGTCTCATCCAGCAAATACCGTTCTTGACTTCGACAACTTCACAAAATTAACATTTTGGATCTTGGTTCTGCAACTGATATTACCAGTGTTATCAACTTGTTATCAAATGAAAATGCATCGGGCTGCCTCGGTTATCACCCCGCTAGGTGTAACGTCACGTTAGGATGATGTAACCACCGAGCTAACGTTACCTAGCTAACAACATGACTTTGATGCAATGAATGAATCAGAACTAGCTGACCAGCTAATTGCTAACGGATTTGAGCGTCAATTTAGCAAGCTATTTCTTTGTATCGACAAGTCAATAACACACACACACAAACTCTGAATTTGGTGTAACTTACAGAGGAGAACATGAATGAACAGTCATCCAAAGTGAAATTGTCCGATATGACTGAAGGAAAACTTTGTCTCAACTGACTTACCTTTCGCATGACTTGTAAGTGCCGATTCCCCCATTGTATACAGCTTGATATCCTTTTTGCAGACCGTACAGTATCCCTGCCGGTCATTTGGTCCTCGTCGTAACCAATTTTTATATTTATCATTTTCAAGCCAGTGAGCATTGGAACGGCAACCTGGCATGGTAGTTTCGGGAGCGATATGTCCATGTGAGTAGCGACGTGGTTCTGGATAATTGCTGAAGTGAACACAGATGAGGCCATGGACATATAAAGAGGGTGAGGCGCGTGCGCATGGAAAGAAAACACGGGGAGCAGACGGCGGAGAAAAAAACATTCCGACTTAATTTTTAAAACATGTACAGAATACAATTTTTTTGTAGCCTATTTGTTAAAATACAACACTGGTCAATACAGAGAAAATCAAGCATTTTCCAGCACAGTGTTCAAATTTCAAGCACATTTCAAACCTTGAAAACACTATGGTTAAAATCAAGCATTTTCCCGACTTTCAAGCATCTGTACGAACCCTGAAACAGTTCCATCAAGGTGTCCAGGGGTTAATCCACACCTATGGAATGTTCTCCAGCCAATCAGAATAGAGTATTCACACAGACTATGGTATAATCAAGAGTAAACAAACATACGTTAAAATTAAATGCATAGAACACAGACGTAAGATTGACACAGCAGTAAAGGTAACAAGCCTTTCTGACTGCTCATGTTTTTTTTTTAAATGGAACTGAATGCTAAGCTAACGCTGAAACTTTTGAGGGGCTGTGGAGGGATTGGGAAGCAAAGTCATTAAACAGACTCACAGTTCTATTGCTGGGGTTTAGCATGAAAAACTCAAACTCTTCTGTCTGGACCATCAGCAGCCAGTTTGTCTGATCTGCAGAGATTCAGAGAAACACAGCGGCCACAGATTCAGACCCATCGATGAAACTGCACCACAACTCAAGAAGAAACTTGAGGAATCTCTGGAGCCCTTAAAGGAGAATTTAAAGGTATTTAAACAAGTTAAAGTGAAATCTGATCAAACAGCAGAACACATAAAGGTCCAGGCCCGACGCACAGAGACACAGATTGAGGATCGGTTTAAGAAGCTTCACCAGTTTCTAGAAGAAGAATAATTGAGAACCTACATAAAGATGTTGTAGACTGTAGACTTTAGGTCCACACTGTCAAATAATTAAATGTTATATATTAAAAACAACAGTAGTAATAATAATAATAAAGTTTTATTGCAGACACAGGTCCATATAACACATCATACAGTATGAAAAGGAGATACAAAAATACATAGACTTAATAAATTACATATTGGCCTATAGGGTAAACAGGCTATAATAAAATAAAAGGATAAAACAGAGCAACTTACCGTACAAAGTGGTTCACACAGAAGGGAAACCGTTCACGATATTTCCCCTACTGGTCCTGACGGTGCATGTACATCAATCAAACTAGTTAAAAAATAAGCAATAAAAAGCATGTTACAACATAAACTGATATGTCAGAGGTGATGTCAAAACAGGACATTGCATTTCTCAGTTCTGAGTTAAAAGTATCTTTATAGATGTTGTAATAAACCTGGAGATTTGTTTCCTCGCCACTTGCGTTCTGCTTTATTCCATTACATTTCTCTATGGAGATATTTACTTAGGCTACCAGAGACCTTCATCTTATTGCAATAGCATCAATAATCAATAACATCTTTAATTTTGGAGTTGAAGTTGTCTACAAGCTCATTAACTGAGATACAAAGGAGCGTTGTTGAAGAAAATCTCTGAATAAATGTTTCACTGGTGTTTTCAGTAATAGTTTTTTATTTTTATTTATTACCTTTGTTTGATCATTCGTGTGCACAGAGATTGAAAGAGGAGAATACAGGAATGGTCGAAGGGACCCACATCAATCTTTTGATATTTTTGTTATGTCCAGGCCCTTGGAAATCATTTAGTCCAAGTGTGTCCTCTGAAAAGTCTTAAGAAAAAATGGCATCATACTATAATTATTAAATAGTCCTAAAATCACCTGTAGTCCATTATACTTTCTTCAAAATGCTTTTCCAGCCTCTAACCAGTTTGTTCAACAGCTGAGATGAGTTATCAGCTTCAGCTCATAACGAGTTGATTAGAATCAGCTGAAGACTAGTGGTTCTCCAGGAGAGGATTGAGACACACTGGGTAATATCAGGCCCAGTACACACACACACACATTCCTGTAAAGACACTATAGTGAGGTCCAGGTAACGTCAAGCTGGGAGTGAGGACCACCCTTTCTGCTATACTTGGTGACAAATGCATTTCCCATTTCAACACTAGGTAGCACCCTCACTGCAGTTTGCACCTCAGTTCCCTTAAACAAAAAGAAAAAATATAAATATAATAATATAAAAATATAATTATTTTGAACCAGTTCACCATAGGAGCGAGGACTTTTTATGGGGGCGCTATTGGGTTTGTTTCAGAATAGACTACTTTAACAATAATCTGTTTAAAAGCTTGCAGTTATTCTTAGCCACCATTTTATATTTTATTAGAAAATAATGTAATGAGTCTGCATGTGTTTGTAAAGATTTGCATAGTTTCTTTGTTATAGATTAGCAGCATACCTCATTATTTTTTTTCCATTGCTTAAGGTGAGACCGTATATAACATGGATGTAGCATCCGGGCTGACCTCAGTTATTCACACGGCATCCAATAATCCTGGTTTGTGCGCGTCGCCATTTTGTGAGGGGGAGGGAGATAGCTGACCTCCGAGGCAAAGTGAGGGACAACGGGTGGAGAGCTGTCACTCAAGAGATCGCGCCGATACATTTTAACCTCCAAAAGAATAAAAACTAGCGAGGTCCAAAAAATTCACCCCCCTCAGTGTTGTCATGGAGATATGACCTAAACATACAGACCTAATCTTTGACATATCAGATACTCTAATCACCACTAATGCCACATCCCCCTACTATTTATTATATGGAAAATAATAAATTTTTTGTGTTTTTTGGTATGAAATATTGAAATAATGCAAATGCTTGAGCTGGCATTTAAAGGGTTAAAATTCTGAAAATTATTGAATGTTTGGTAGTTTTGAGTCGGTGAGAAGTTGTCTAAGAGATTTATGCAAAGAAAATCAGAAAAAAATATTAATGTATGATGATTTAATAGCACTTTGTGAGCGTGGACATTTTGGGGGGCAGGTGCTCATTGCAAAAAAAAGGGGCACAATATATTCTATCGATAAATGACCAAATCACTTTAAGGGTACTTGTACAAAATCCCCCCCTGGCCTAATGACTTTTAATACCCGGCCACACATAGAGTGTTTCTCAAAGGAATTTGGGAGACTGTGTTTGGGACCCTGGACCTTCTAGTGGGTCCGGGGGAATGCTCCCACGGAAGAAAATTTTGAACCTTTTAAAGTAAAATTCATCAATCTGGTGAACTTTGAGAAGAAAGCTAAGGCTAAATCACCTGTGTCAATGTGGGCTATTTAGTACTATTTTCTGGAATAATTTGGAGACACAGAATTACCAAAAAGCAGAAAGAAAAAATGTACATGTTTGAAAAAAATAAACAGTCAGCTTTGGATTTTTTAAAATAATCCCTTGTCCTGAATTCTCTCTTTGAAGCCTTTGTTAGGCCCTTGATCTCCGTACTAATAATATCCTATTAAAGCTCCCATATTATACACTTTTCGGTACTATTATACACCATATTATATGGTCTTAGTGGTCCCTAATACGTTTTTCTTTAATTGTTTGCTGAAAAAAACTTTCAGATAATTTATTGTACTATGCTGATGTTCAGCTAATCTCACAATGGCCTATTTTTTAAAAAAGAGCTGCAGCTCCCCTCGTAAATATACAATCTTTGAGCTGCCCCCGCCCCCTGTCCGGAAGCGAAGCCAGATACGCCTCGCCCTCTGTCTGTCAGGGCCGTGGACCAATAAGAAATAGGGGTGTGGGCTGCACAGTGGAAGCTTCTGGCTTTCCAGTTTGTGAGGTCAGAAACGAGGAGAATTCTGACTGGAGTATATTGGGGGGAGGGGTGGGGGTTTCAGAAAGGGGGAGAGTGAGAACAGGAGAGATTGTTATTTTTTTTAATATTTTGGCAGTCTCTAGGCACACCGTGGACCCATGGATATAGAACACATTTAAAAAGTGCATTTAACATAATATGTGACCTTTAAGGTAAAAGATTACTTCAAGTCTTGTAACATAGAAATAATTTAGCTTATTAAAGAGGTTGTTAAAGAGGACCTGTTATACTACTTTTCTGGTCTTAATTTCTTGTTTTACACTGCTATAGAGCAACCTGACACGAATCACATCACAAAAAACTATGTAGATTTTCGGGAAGCTCTTTCTCTTATTTTGGCGATCCAGCACGTCCTGTCAACACTTGTGTGTGTGCTTCGGCCATCTCCGCTCCCTCCGCCAGTGCTTCAGCCATCTCCGCTCCCCTCCCCCCCTCCTGCAAACCCCACTCCGTTGTGATTGGTTACCTTCCTTCCGGAACACTTTCAGTGGCGGGAAGCGCGAGCATGGACCTATAAGGGCGCGAGGCAGACGCGAACAGGGAAGTGACAGCATTACCATACATGGAAACATCCGCGTGGTGACGTCACAAAGTTTTATGCGACGTCACAAATTATTAAAGGGTAGACCGCTCTGAAGACGTGACTTCTCGACTGGCTAGAATAGTGTTTAGTGCTCTGCACAGACACCCCAGACGGTCAGCAGGGAATATGTCGAAATGCATGTAAGTCATTATTTGATAATTTAGTATGGTTAAGCATGACTATGAATCATCATAACAACGTTTATAGGTCATAAAAGTCAAAAAGCATCATAGGTCCTCTTTAAGCAGGACAGTCGGCTAATTTATGCCCAGCTGTGTGGCACTGCATGATAGAGGCTACTTTAATACAGAGACAAATAAATGCAAGTTATAGCTTGGCAACTGAGGCTTAGGGGGCAAACAATACACTCTTGACTCCATTCATGTATGTGTTACCTCGCTGGTGGAGCAGGGCAGGCCGGGGAGTAGGTGTGTGTGTGCAGCAGCGGCAACGCGCCTCCGTTTGTGTCCACTCTGCACGTTCACGTTGACAAAGGAAGTGTGTGCGGAGGAGGAGGAGGGGGGGCATATTTATTGGGGCATTATTGTCAAACGTTTTTAATCGTTGAGCATATATAGATGATAATGTCGGCATGGGCCACATACACTGTAAAAAAATAAATAAAAAATAACTTTCAGATTTTTTTTTTCTTTTTCAAAAGGGCACTTGATTGGGCCAGGGGAAAAGGGCAGGTGCTTCAGCACCACTTCAGGTCTACCTGTGCACACCACTGACAGTAGGTCACATGTATTTTTTTCAGCATGGAACAACAAGGAGTAAGTTTGTTCCAATTTATTGAAACTAACTGTGTACATAGTGAATATGTAGATGTGCATTTCTTTGCAATAAACAGAAAGCCAGCAGCACCCATTTTTCCAATTGTTTAACTGGGATGGCAAAAAACTAAAGCCAAACAAAACATTGCTTCTTGCTTGCATTTTCTCTGAAAAAATATTCAGGTGAACTGTTAGAGGGAAAGTCGGCCACAGACAGTTTCCCAATGATTTTGCATAAATGGCAGATAAACTGTATCCGCTTGTACCCGCGATCTTGTTCTTTCGGTCATTACCCAGCCTTCATGACCATAGGTGAGGGTAGGAACAAAGATCGCCCGGTAGATCGAAAGCTTTGCCTTATGACTCAGCTCTCTTTTCGTCACAACAGTGCAGTAAAGCGAGTGCAAAACCGCCCCTGCTGCTCCGATTCTACGGCCAATCTCACGCTCCATTGTTCCCTCACTCGCAAACAAGACCCCGAGGTACTTGAACTCCTTCACTTGGGGTAAGGACTCATTCCCTACCTGTAGTAGACAATCCAACGGTTTCCTGCTGAGCAACATGGCCTCAGATTTAGAGGTGCTGATCCTCATCCCAACCGCTTCACACTCGGCTGCAAACCGATCCAATGAGAGCTGAAGGTCACAGGCCGATGATGCCATCAGAACCACATCATCCGCAAACAGCAGAGATGAGATCTTCAGACCACCAAACTGCAACCCCTCCCCACCACGACTACGCCTTGATATCCTGTCCATAAATATCACAAACAGGATTGGTGATAAAGCGCAGCCCTGGCGGAGGCCAACCCCCACCGGAAACGAGTCTGACTTACTACCGAGAACCCGTACACAGCTCTCGCTTTGAGCGTACAGAGATTGGATGGCCCTGAGAAGAGACACCCTCACCCCATACTCCCGCAGCACCCCCCACAGTATCTCCCGGGGAACCCGGTCATAAGCCTTCTCCAGATCTACAAAACACATGTAGACTGGATGAGCAAACTCCCATGCTCCCTCTAGGATCCTTGCGAGAGTGAAGAGCTGGTCCGTTGTTCCACGGCCAGGACGGAATCCGCATTGTTCCTCTTCAATCTGAGGTTCGACTATCGGCCGAACTAGGGCTGCAACAACGAATCGATAAAATCGATTACTAAAAGCGTTGGCAACGAATTTGGTCATCGATTCGTTGAGTCGCGCGATTAATAAGTCACTTGCAGGCGCGGCACTGTTTACATCCAGCCGCCGACAGGTTCATGCACGCCCACAGCGAGCCTTCCGCACGTGAAGGCTCGCTTCACGTGCGGGAAAGCTATAGTGTGAGCGGCCACAGCTTGTATTTTGGTCATATCTAACACTGGACTGCAGGCCTATATAAAAGTGTTGTACCTTTGCTTTCTTTGGGTTAAAAAAAACTCCTTCAACTCAGTATCCGTCTAGTCCAAAAAAACTCTGTCAACTGCTGCTGCTGCAGACGGTGTGCAGACGTGCTCGGAGAGTCGGCATCGGCGCATCAACAGTCATTCAAAGCAGCGGCAGTAATCACACAACCGAACGGTGTAGAAAGTCCCGTCAGTTAAAAATAGTGATCCAGATTTTAAATCCATGTTAAAATCGGAAGGATATAGAGCTAGTTAGCTTAAAAAAAGTAGCAAACGTGTCAACTGTGATGTGTTCAGGCCGGCTCAGTAATATGATTGATGTGTTCAAATGCAACACAAAAAAAAAGAAATTTGAGATTTTGGCGAAACTTGTTTTCCCAGCAATATAAAATAGATAGTAAAGATGGAATTATGACCTGTTTAATGTCCTATCTTGAGCTATGATCATATCGGCAATTAAAGCAATAATATAAGTTCTATTTCAACAAAATAATAGAAAATTATCAATTGTGATATCAATAAAGACTTGGATCGTTAAGGAGTCTTGAAAATGGTATCAATACAAATGAATGATCTCCTGTCATCTGAGAGAAATTAAGATGATTTAATTTTTTTCACCGTTAGTATTTACTGGTTAAAAATATTATCGGTTGACTGGTTTACCATGGACATCCCTTATACTGTATAAATGTATATCATACATTGTATGTTTTTTTTGTGTTATCCCAGTTAAGTTTATTATTAATTTTTTATCATTTAATATTACTTTTAATAGTTCCGGGACGTTGGAGCAATAACCTGGTGTTTTGACACTTCAGTCTGCACTGTGAATTTGAAGTAATGTTCAGTTTTTGAATAAAGATGCGGCATTTACAAATGTTTCTTTTTTTTTATCCGATTCATCGATTAATCAAAAAAATAATCGACCGATTAATCGATTATTGAAATAATCGTTAGTTGCAGCCCTAGGCCGAACCCTCCTTTCCAGCACCTTGGAGTAGACTTTGCCGGGAAGGCTGAGAAGTGTGATACCCCGGTAGTTGGAACACATTCTCTGGTCCCCCTTTTTAAAAATAGGAACCACCACCCCGGTCTGCCACTCCTTCGGCACTGTACCCGACTTCCACGCAATGTTGAAGAGGCGTGTCATCCAAGACAGCCCCTCCACACCCATTGCTTTCAGCATTTCTGGACGGATCTCATCAACCCCCGGGGCTTTGCCACTGTGGAGTTGTTTGACTACCTCAGTGACTTCCACCAGGGAAATTGACGATGATCCCCCATCAGCCTCCAGCTCTGCCTCCAACATAGAGGGCGTGTTAGTCGGATTCAGGAGTTCCTCAAAGTGCTCTTTCCACCGACCGACTACCTCCTCAGTTGAGGTCAACAGCGTCCCATCCTTACTGTACACAGCTTGGATGGTTCCCCGCTTCCCCCTCCTGAGGTGCCGGACGGTCTTCCAGAAACACTTTGGTGCCGACCGAAAGTCCTTCTCCATGGTTTCTCCGAACTTCTCCCACACCCGCTGCTTTGCCTCTGACACGGCAGAAGCTGCAGCCCTTCGGGCCTGTCGGTACCTTGCAACTGCCTCAGGAGTCCCCCGAGATAACATATCCCGGAAGCACTCCTTCTTCAGTCGGACGGCTTCCCTGACCACCGAGGTCCACCACGGCGTTCGAGGGTTACCGCCCCTTGAGGCACCTAAGACCTTGAGACCACAGCTGCCTGCCGCGGCTTCAGCAATGGAAGTTTTGAACATCGACCACTCGGGTTCAATGCCCCCAACCTCCACAGGGATGCTAGAAAAGCTCTGCAGGAGGTGCAAATTAAAGATCTCTTGAACAGGGGCCTCCGCTAGACGTTCCCAGTTCACCCGCACTACCCGTTTGGGCTTACCAGGTCTGTCCAGAGTCTTCCCCCACCCTTTGACCCAACTCACAACCAGATGGTGATCAGCTGACAGCTCCGCCCCTCTCTTCACCCGAGTGTCTGAAACATGCGGCCTCAGATCAGATGATACGATCACGAAATCGATCATCGACCTTCGGCCTAGGGTGCTCTGGTACCATGTACACTTATGAGCATCCTTATGTTCGAACATGGTGTTCGTTATAGACAAACCATGACCAGCACAGAAGTCTAACAACAAACGACCACTCGGGTTTAGATCGGGGAGGCCGTTCCTCCCAATCACGCCTTTCCAGGTGTCTCCATCATTGCCCACGTGCGCGTTAAAGAGGACCTATTATACTACTTTTCTGGTCTTAATTTCTTGTTTTACACTGCTATAGAGCAACCTGACACGAATCACATCACAAAAAACTATGTAGATTTTCGGGAAGCTCTTTCTCTTATTTTGGCGATCCAGCACGTCCTGTCAACACTTGAGTGTGTGTGCTTCGGCAATCTCCGCTCCCTCCGCCTGTGCATCGGCCATCTCCGCTACCCTCCCCCCCCCTCCTGCAAACCCCACTCCGTTGTGATTGGTTACCTTCCTTCCGGAACACTTTCAGTGGCTGGAAGCGCGAGCATGGACCTATAAGGGCGCGAGGCAGACGCGAGGCAGACGCGAACAGGGAAGTGACAGCATTACCATACATGGAAACATCCGCGTGGTGAAGTCACAAAGTTTTATGCGACGTCACGAATTATGAATGGGTAGACCGCTTTGAACACGTGACTTCTCGACTGGCTAGAATAGTGTTTAGTGCTCGGCACAGACACCCCAGACGGTCAGCAGGGAATACGTCGAAATGCATGTAAGTCATTATTTGCTAATTTAGTATGGTTAAGCATGACTATGAATCATCATAACAACGTTTATAGGTCATAAAAGTCAAAAAGCATCATAGGTCCTCTTTAAAGTCTCCCAGCAGAACTATGGAGTCCCCTACTGGAGCCCCATGCAGGACTCCGTTCAGGGTCTCCAAGAAGGCCGAATACTCCGAACTGCTGTTTGGTGCATACGCACAAACAACAGTCAGAGTCTTCCCCCCCACAACCCGGAGGTGTAGGGAGGCGACCCTCTCGTCCACTGGGGTCGTAGCGCCCAGCCGGGGGCTCGTGAGTGTCCCCACACCGGCCCGGCGCCTCACACCTTGGGCAACTCCAGAGAAGAATAGAGTCCAACCCCTGTCCAGAAGTACGGTTCCAGAGCCAAGACTGTGCGTGGAGGCAAGCCCCACCAGATCTAATTGGTAGCGCTCCACCTCCCGCACCAGTTCCGGCTCCTTCCCCCACAGCGAGGTGACGTTCCACGTCCCCAAAGCCAGCCTCTGCCGCCCGGGTCTGGTCCGTCGTGGTCCCCGCCCTTCACTGCCACCCTTTAGGCAGCGCACCCGACCCCAGCGGTTCCTCCGATGAGTGGTGGGCCCATCAGTTGTAGAGGAGGAGTGTGTTGCCACGTAGCTTTTTTGGGCTGTGCCCGGCCGGGCCCCGTGGCAGACCCGGCCACCAGACGCTCGCAGACGGGCCCCCTGTCTGGGCCTGGCTTCAGACGGGGGCCCCGGGCTTCCTCCGGGCAGGGTCACTCTTCCTCTTACTCGTTCTTCCATGAGGTCTTTTTGAACCATTCTTAGTCGGGACAAGAGACCACTTTGCCTTGGGAGACCCTACCAGGAGCACTAGGCTCCGGACAACACAGCTCTCAGGTTCACAGGGGCACACAAACCTCTCCACCACGGTAAGGTGATGGTTCCCGGAGAGGTTAGCTTAGTCATTCGTGAGGAACTCGGGGCAGAGCCGCTACTCCTTTGCGTTGAAAGGAGCCAGTTGAGGTGGTTCGGGCATCTGGTAAGGATGCCCCCAGGGCGCCTCCCTAGGGAGGTGTTCCAGGAGCGTCCAGCTGGGAGGAGGCCTCGGGGAAGACCCAGGACTAGGTGAAGAGATTATATTTCCACGCTGACCCGGGAACGCCTCGGGATCCCCCAGTCAGAGCTGGTTGAGGTGGCCCAGGAAAGAGAAGTTTGGGGTTCCCTGCTCAAGCTGCTGCCCCCGCGACCCGATTTCGGATAAGCGGTTGAAGATGATGATGATGATGGCAGATAAACTAAGCCAAATATTGCTACTTGCTTTTTGAACTCAAAGCATCTTCTCTGAAAAAGTTCTCAGGTGATTTTATGGGCATGGAGCGTTGTAAAAGGTTGTTCACCAGAAATGATCTCTAGGACCTTCCAGGATCCCAACCTGGGTGGACAACCTGGTCAACTAGCTGCTGGAAAGATACAGCCACTGTTTAAAGTTTATAATGGGAGTGGATTTAAAAAATAAATAAAATCTGAGCTTGCGTGTGGTAGATTTGCGATTCAGTGTAACTATTGTGTTGTGCACAATAGTTACAAGATGTTTTTTAACATCTTTCGAAGATCTTCTTGCCTGCACTGTTTCCTCTCCAATGCACTTTGCGCAGTCGATCTTTCTGGGCACTCGGCGCTCATCAAGGAACCTTGCCATGTTCTTATTAATGGCAACCCTCTCTTCCTCAGTCCATTGTCTCCTCTCACCTTTAGGAGGCTCTACAAATGATGACAAAGTGGAGTTATTGACATTTACAAAGAACTCCCAATTGTAGCTTTAAACTTTTTTTGCATAATTTTAAGAACATACTCTTTTTTTCCTGCAGTTGACCTTCAGCCTTGTGCAGTAGGCTATTTCCTGGTCTCTGATCTGCAATGACATCAGACATCACACACCCAATTTTTGACAGCTGACTTCTATTAGATAACAGGTCAAAACTGTAGGCAGGAGAATATCATTGAACCAGTTGTTACTTATGCTGGGCTTACACTAGAGGACTTTTAAAAGACTGAAGACTGAAACCCTCTTACATCTATAGACAATCAACACCTGAAGACAACTAGTCATTACCGTATTTTCCGCAAGTGTTATAATGTTTAATTACCATATGTAAGAGTTTGTGCACAGAGGGGATTGTCGGGAAAGAGATGGCTGCTTGAGGAAGCTCCCATTTATTAACTTTTCAACAAACAAGTTGCATAACGTATGTAAGTGTTACCATTTAGTGCAATAGTAGCTACTAGGGATGGGCACGAGTGTTTTCGCTACTCGTGTGATCGCTTGCATTCCTCGAGGATCAATCGAATCCCCGTTAAACTTTTTTCTACTTTTAGAACGCAACACATCTGTCTACAGAACAACGGTTGACCGCAATAAAGCGCTCAATGGTTATGTCAAACAGTCACAGTTGCCATATGATATTAAGGATTTTTTTCCACAAGTTTAAAACACCTTTTCCTCACTGAAAGTAATTAAATAGACGGGCCACAATTTAAACCGATCGAGTAGGTCTGCGATGGAGAGAAAAAAAGCATGGGCTGTACCCAGATAGCAGGGCGACATTGATTCAATGTTGAAATTCCATCGGTTTCATCAAAATGGTCAGGGTTGAAATTTCAATGATAAAAGAGACATTTATTCAATGTTGAATTACCACCAGAAACTGATCATTTTCATGGTTGAAATTTCAATGATAAGAGACATTCATTCAATGTTGAATTACCACCAGAAACTGATCATTGTCATGGTTGAAATATCAATGATAAAAGAGACATTAAGGGTGTATTCACACTGGGAAAGTCCGCTAGTTCACTTGCTTTGGTCCAGACCAAATAGAGTTTTGATTTTTTTGTTTGGTGTGGTCCACTTTCATATAGCCCCTTTTGCAAGTGAACCAGCATTACGAAGCAAAACCACACGTGATCTGAGGTTATTCATTCATTGGACAGACATTCTGGGGTGGAGAGAAACAGGAAGCACGAAGTTAAAACTGCGAAATATATATCATTGATATAATATGGGGTTAAAAATAATAAAATGGCCTGCATCTAACCTATAAATAAAGAGGAAAAACATCGGATTATTGTTGTTTCATATGGTTATAATATGTAGCCCTATGTCAATGCCACGTTATGTGGCGTGTAGCCTACAATGTGAAACATAATTTTTACTGTAGTTTTGGTGCTGGACGCGCATCACGCGAGAAGAATAGGCTCAAGATGACACTCAGCTGATTAAGCTGTGTATCAGCTGGGTCGGCGCAGTTCAGCTCCAAACTGACACGGGGTATTGACGGTCCGTACATGGGAAGCAAAATAAAAACACACATTTCTTGCGCAGCGTGAACCTGTTGTCGCTGTGCGAGAGACGCTCCCCTCTCCTTCATCTGATCGCTGAACACATTCAGCATGTTTATGCGTCCTCTCTATCAAATGTAATATATTGTTCTGGGCTCCCGGTCAAACCACAACTTATCGTCCTAATAATGGCGACAACAACATTTTCCCATAATGTGAAACTGACGGCTATTTATTAAAAAAGAAAAGAAAGAAAAGGCACAGTGCCTCCTGCATTTGGGTCGGATCGAGTCCGGACAAATTCACACCACAAACGAACTGCAGCAGAGTGCGTTTGGAAACGCACCGAGACTACCTCTTCAGCTGGGTCTCGGAGCGTTTGTTTGGTCCGCCCCCGAGTGCGATTGCTGTATTCACACCTGCCTGAAAGATGCGCACCGAAGGCAGAAGTGCATCTGAGTTCGTTTCAACCAAACTAAACACGGCATGTGTGAATACACCCTAATTCAATGTTGAATTACCAACAGATACAATGACCAATATATATTAGTTATATATAATTAAAAAAAATTATTTTACCAGGGAGTCTCTTGACAATATTTTGCCTCTTTTTAAAATATTGTTGGTAAGTTCTAAAAGCAGTGACGTGGCGTCCCGTGCCCAGGAGTTCCCAACAGTGCCTACCCTGCCAGATCGAACACAAAATTAACACTCTTATTGAAAAAGTTTAGACTCTATACTGAAATTATTGAAAACTTGTATAACCTATACAAACATTATTGCATGTTTTGATGTCCTACCATGTAATCAATAAACGATTAAAAGGTCCACTAATGTAATGTACTTTATTAATTAGATATAATACATGGAGAACAGTCAATTGTCAAAAGCAAAATACCCAGAATAGTGCCACTATCGGGAAAACGATGGAGAGATGGAGGCCTTTTGTGGTGGGTTTGATCCTCTGCTTTTCTCTCGACTCCGGGGCCGTGTCCGGACTGCCATACTAACGTCCTACTCATACTCATTTTGACTTCAATTTGAGTATGTGACGGTTGGGTATGCGAGTTTGGGTATACGAGAAATTCCCGGATGAGTACTAACTTCCAGGAAGATTTTGGGTATGAATCGATTGTATACGTTTCCTACTCAACCGCCCCACAATGCACTGGGTCAATTCTACCCGCCCAGGAAAATGAAATATATCTATCGAGTAGGTCTGCGATGGAGAGAAAAGAAGCATGGGCTGTAGTTGTAACAAAAAAAAATAGCCCAAGTCACCATTTAAAATAAGAAGGGCAGCAGATGATATAAAATGATAGTCCTAAAATTTAAATACATACAACTCACCAAAGCAGATAGTTGTAGACCTATATCCAACCGCGTAATGCTCACTCCGTGTCCGTGAATAATTACCACGACTAATTCCTCATTAACGGAACGTTACACCGGTCGGTTTTTTAATTTTATCCCCATATTCCCTATTAAAGGCTTCTTAACTGTTGTTGGCTCGGAGCGAATGTGCCTGAAGTAAGCCTTGCTTCTTCTTTACTTTTATTTCCAAGCGGAGAGCACCTTGCATGCTCACCTGGAGTCTACTCATTATTAACAGAGTAACAGGTGTCATCTCCTCTTTTTATAACTTTATCATCTGCTTTGAAATAATTGGACGGTTATATTCCTGAAAATGTTCTGCAGAAGAAAAGAGAGCCCGTGTTCAGCTCCGCGGTGCTGTGGAGAACACAGGCTGCGCTGCGGGGCACGGAGGTGGCAGTTATTTGCAGTTGATGTTTGACACAACGCTCAGTTTATTGCACTTGCATCAACATATTTAATTTTGTTAAACTTTATTTTATCCGTTTTGTGCCGTTTTGTACACGTATATAACATTTTAAAAAAGGGGCGGCCGCGGCCCGCCGGCCTAAAGGCTACAGACACTAAAAAAAAAGTTTTTCCTCATCCACCAATCGAGTTCATTTGAAACGAGGAGTACGCGAGTACTCGATTACTAACGCCCATCCCTAGTAGCTACAGAACATATACTGTGCTGTGTAATAACAGGGTCGAAAAATGGGGAAAAAGTTGCGGCTTATAGTCCGAAAATTACGGTAGTTTTCAGTTACAGACTGAGATTTTGAAAAGACAGGGGGTCTCATATTGCAAGACTACAACTAGATTCCTTTAGAGATTAATATTATTTCCGCAAACGCGATAGTGATTATTTAATTAAAAAAAATGTGTTCAATATTCCGGGCGGGGGACTTCCTTCAGTTATTTGACCATCTTTATTAGCTGATCTCATCCCCCAATAACTTTAACTCCAAACCCTGTATTTGACGGTAAAGTGTTAAGGTTGCGCGGCTGTCAGCCTGGTTCTCCCGCCGAGGCTTCAAGGAAAAAGTGTCCGAAATAAGTGCCTACACAGGCGGACACAGGTCGCGACTAATGCCACTCCTCCTGCGTCGTGCTTGGTGCATGCGAGAGTGTGACAGTGTTTACGTCATTTCGCTTGAGCCAACCCCTTAATACTAACGATAATATCAAACATGTTTGATAATGTCGGAACGTCAAGACGGGAAGAAGACTGGCTGAAATCGGGTCGGATGACCACCTTACACCAAACGACTGAGATTACGTGCGCGCGCCACAACTCCACCTCGACTTCTGTGATTTCATTCCGACATTGGAAGATTGTCTGCGACTGTCAAATCGCATGAAAATTTGTGTAGTGTAAGCTCAGCATTAGCTGTATCACAAGGGGAAATTAATGTCACTGCCACAAGAAACACTAATGTTCAATGGCATGGATTACCCATTTTAACAGTTACACACTGTACCCAAAAACATTTTGATAGATTAAAATATGAATTTACTGTAAGAGTGAAGTAGTATTTGCTATTAACGAAAGAGCTTAAAGTATAAAAACTGGCAGCATCTTTTGACAGAATGTTTTGTATAGTTCATAATAAGCCATTCAACTCACTATCTGTGTCTGAACTCTCACTCTCTCTCTCTCGGTCACTGAGGGACTTCCGTTTCTTTTTGGCGAGAGGGTCTGAAAAACAAGAACAGACTAAATGTGACACCTACATTCAGTGTACAGACGGAGGACATATTGAAGGCATACATTTGGAGACTTGCCATCAGATTATAGATACAAGTTTTTCTATAGGCACATTTTTAAATGGAGAGCATCGTTATGTCAAAAACCCACCTTTGTCCAAATCTCTTTCTTGCTTCCCTCTGTGTGGGACACTGTCAGTGGATGTAGACGTGGGACTTTTATCTGTGGAAGGCAAAAGAGTCAATGATTAATACTGATATGTCAAAAATTGTAAAGTACAAAGACAATTGTTTATTAGAATAGCTACATAAACTCATGTGATGTACTACTACTTACAAAAATACTGTTTATTTTCTGAAAAAACAATGTAACTTTCAGTGCATACCATACACAGAAAAATCTAGTGAGTTGAGGTTCTTCCCGGTTAAGCTCCCAGTGCCTTGTTCCATAGCAAACAGAAGTTTGCTTATCTTTGCTATTTGAAAAGTTTTGTCTGTCTGCCTGTAAAAGTCCTGATGAACGCAGATGTCATGTCCCATGAATCTTGCAACTTGTTCTAGTTCTTGCTCACTGAGATCCAAGAGCTGGCAGAGTGTGGCGACTTGTTTTCTTAATTTGGTTGATCTCAGGAGTTCAGGGTTTTCTGCTTTACATTTGTCTGCATATTTTCGCAAACAGTCACAACCACGTATATTTGTCTGAGAACCTGGTCTTGCAAAGAGATAGGGATTGTTAGCAGGTATGCCAGCTTCAGCTCTCATCTGAATCAACAAATCAATGGACTCCTTCATTCTCTCAGTAAAAAAGACAGGGACTTTCCTGCCTCTTTTCCCCCTGACCTCTATACGGGTTAGTCTCTTACTAAGCTCTTTTTCTAATGGGGTCAGAGTTTCGTAAATGTCTTCATTGATGGGATTTGTGCTTGCTTCTGTGTAGGTCTCCAGAGTGAAGCGGGACGCTTCCCCTTCACGGCGCTTGTTGAAAACAATAACTTGCGCCAGAACAGTTTCATTTAGCTTCTTGTACGCTGTTATACTGCACTCGTGGGTCAGTTCCTCTTGGGCTTCATCCTTCCTGAGGGGGATGTCATCTTTTTTTATTCCATTTATTTTCTTGTATTGTTTGGTGAGCACTGACAGAAACATGGTTTTTCAATTTTTTTTCTCTCTGCCAGGTCATCATCCATCATGAGAGTCTGTCCAATCAAAACCTCCACAGCTCCTTTAAGACAGAACCCAAGTTTGACTGCTGTGGAGGCTTTTCCGTACTCTGTCTATTTCGTACTCTATGTCTATGTCAAATATATGACACTTGTTATCTTCTCACGACGTCCAAAACAGTGTGTCCTCAGAGAAGGTTTCAATCTTTCATATGCAATTGAACATAACAATGTACTTTAATGATAAAAAAATTGCTTTTTTCATCAAAAGCAACACTAAATAATGTCTTATATCAATAAAAACTTTTTTTCTACAACACATTCATGTTTTATAAGGATTCTAAGTGGTGGGACCACTTTACTGTAAGTCAACACCGTCAGACATTTAATTATGTAAAACCAGGTCAGGGAGATCCACTACAGACACCAGCATATGCACGTCTTGGTCTTGGGTCCTCTTCCTTACCCTGCATTCCAAATTTATTTTTATTTTATTTTATTGGGATCTCCATTAGCTGAGGCCATAGCCAAAGCTATTCTTCCTGGAGTCCACACAACACCTGTGCATCTATACACTGGAGTGCATAATTACATTAAATAATGATCACCATGACAAAACAGTGATAACGGAAATGGTAACAAAAGTAATAAGAATAACTCTACAACAGTCAAAATTAAATAAAATAAAAATAATACAAAATTAACAAAACACAGGACCTAAATTATTCACAGAAACATAGAGATAAACTTATATAAACATGACAGGTATAATTGATGGTCAGACCAGACAAAAACATATATAAACAGAAACAATTAATGATGATTATACTGATGGGCGTGGCATCATTGGTTAGATAGTAGCCACTGCAGAGAGCTGCTCGACTAGTAGATGTTTTTAAAGTAATAGTTTGAATCGATTTTTGCAATTTTCTTGAATAATATGTCCAGGCATGGTGTTCCATTTACTCATGGCTCTATATAATACTGTACTCTTCGCTCTGTTTGTTTTCACCTTAGGTAGTGTGAATCTTCCTTCCATCGCATGCCTGGTGTTATAATTGTGTTTATCAAAACTGAAACTTAAACATTTATACAATACCCTCGGCAATTTAGTCACTGAAATTTTCCTCGTAAAATTAAGCAAAGAGGCAGTAAATCTATTCTTAACACTTAACCAGGATAGAAAGTTGTGCATTATTTTCACATTACTCCTATAGGAACACCTTAATAAACAGCGTGCAGCCTTATTCTGAGCAATTTGCAATTTTTTTATATGTGACATGGCAGCTCCTGACCAAACCTCTGAGCAATAGTCCAGATGAGCTAAGACAATTGTTTTAATGACATTTCCCATTATATTCTTTGGTAAAAAATGTGAACATCTCCGTATAACTGAGAGACCTCTGCCCATTTTAACTACCACCTTACCAATGCGTTGAGCCCAGGATAATTTACTGTCTACAATTATGCCAAGAAGTTTGGTCTTTTGAACTTGTTCAACTGCCATACCCTTAATGTACAAATTCAACTTGGGATCATTTGATAACAGATGTTTTGTCCCAAATACAAGGCTTTTTGTTTTAGAAACATTAAGAACTAGTTTGTTATGTGTTACCCAGTCCAATACTAACTGCAATTCATTGTTCAAGACATTATTAAGCATTTCAATTGTGGACTCTGACACATATATTGTTGAATCATCAGCATACATCGCTATTTTTGCATTTGTTACAGTTAAAGGTAGTTCATTTGTAAATACAGAAAATAGCAGTGGTCCCAGGCAACTTCCTTGTGGAATTCCACAGTTTAATGATTTGAACTCAGAGAAATGTCCGTTGAAGTACACTGTCTGTTTCCTATTAGCTAAGTAATTTCCTAGCCAGAGTATTGCAGTTGAATTGAAACCATATCCTTTAAGTTTTTGCAATAGCAGATTGTGATCAATTATATCAAAAGCTGCACTGAAATCTAACAGTACAGCACCTACTAAATTCTTGTTATTGATTTCTCTATGCCAATCATCAGTCATTTGAATAAGGGCTGTGCTAGTGGAATGCCCGCCTCTATAAGCATGTTGAAAGTCTGTATTTAAATCATTAGCTGAAAAATAGCATTGTATTTGTTCAAAGGCAATTTTTTCCATGATCTTACTCATAGCAGGCAGCAAACTAATTGGTCGACTATTAGGGCCACTGAATGGTACAGTGGCATT
This sequence comes from Hyperoplus immaculatus, assembly GCA_949357725.1. Taxonomy (NCBI): domain Eukaryota; kingdom Metazoa; phylum Chordata; class Actinopteri; order Uranoscopiformes; family Ammodytidae; genus Hyperoplus; species Hyperoplus immaculatus. The sequence continues at coordinate 10,527,047 of OX442352.1, read as the reverse complement.
CTTTGGTAGTGGAACAATCTTTGCAATTTTCCATGCTTGTGGGAAAACACATTTTTCAAAACTTAGATTCAACATATGACAAACTGGAGTGGCAATCAAGTTTGCTACCAGTTTCAAGAGTCTCACATCCATGTTATCCACACCAGATGGTTTGTCTTTACAATTTAAAAGCAACTTTTCCACGTAGCTAACATTGACTTTAGTAAATTCAAATGTGCATTTTTTACCTCTCATAATTTGATCTCTAATCAAGGTTTGTGATTGCATGTTGTTTGTTTGGCACATTTCATTCCTAAGTTTCTCCACTTTGTTATTAAAAAAGTTGCTAAGGTGATTGGTAATTCCTACAGGCGTAGTAATGAAATGTCCTTCTGATTCAAGAAATGATGGAGATGACTTAGATTTACTGCCCATCATGTCATTAAGAATATTCCACATTTTTTTGCTGTCATGGCTTGCGTTACGAATCACATTTACAAAATACATCTTCTTCTTCCTTTTATTTAATTTTGTTACATAATTTCGTAGTTTGCGATAAACTTGCCAATCCGATTCAAATTTAGAATTATTTGCCATTGTCTTTGCTTGATCTCTCTGCTCCATACAATCCTTCAATTCCTCATCAATCCAACAGGATCTGACATTTCTAACAGTTCTCTTCCTCACAGGTGCATGTTTATCAGTTATTTCTCCAAACAGCTTCAAAAGCCTCAACCGCATCATCTGGATCATCCTTCAACAACACACTATCCCAGCAAATATTTCTAACGTCTTCTATAAAACAGTCTTCATTGAAGTGTTTGTATGATCTCTTTATAATGATTTTGGGTCCAGCTTTCGGGACCTTTGTTTTCCTCACTACTGCCACTAGGTTGTGATCACTACATCCAACTGGTAATGATATGGCCTTGTTACATAGTTCTGCTTTGTTAGTATATATATGATCTATACAAGTTACTGTTCTTGATCCATCCCTTTTTAAGCACACTCTTGTTGGTTGGGTTATCACTTGAGTTAGTCCACATGCATCTGTGACAGCAAGAAGCTTATTCTTAAGAGGACAGTCCAATGATTTCCAATCAATGTTGAGGTCTCCCAGGAAATATATTTCATTTGCATGATCACATACATTATCTATCATATCACACAGTGTATCTAAGTAATCAGAGTTTGCATTAGGTGGCCTATAACAACAACCCACTAATAAGGGCTTCAAATGAGGAATATACACTTGAAGCCATAATGCTTCTAGGTCTGCTAACATAAAATCCACCCTTAATTTTACTGGTATATGATTTTGGATGTAAACAGCTACACCACCTCCATTTGCATTTCTGTCTCTCCTATATATATTATATCCTTGAATATTCATTACACTATCTTCAAACGTGGAATCCAGATGAGTCTCTGATATTGCTAAGACATGTATGTTACCTTCTATTAGCATATTGGAGATATCAATTAATTTATTTCTAAGGCTACATATATTAATATGAGCTATCTTCAGCCCTTTCCTTGGTAATTTAACAGAAGTCATTCTACATAATCATTTATGTTATCCATAATGTTTTCATTTATTAACTGATCCATCTCAGAGTTTATACCCCTACAACCATTCATTAAACTAATCCTAGGTCCAAACAAAAGTGACATAAACCAACAAATACATCCCACAAAAACATTAACCCACACCAAAGGCCCCATTCTCTCTGGGTACCCATTGTTTGTGATCATTGTGAACATATCTCCCCCTCTACCATAGTTCCAAAATGTAAATAAAATAAATAAAGAAAAAACGAGTCCCCTCTCAAACCATATTCCAATATTCTGCATATCTGCTCTTGAATGCAGCAAGTTCATATTGTCACGTGACTGAAATCACCATGCCAACAGCGTCAATGATCGAGGTCACATGACCAGAAACTGACGACCAAAACAATGTTCTCAGTAACTGCCGCAGCCCGGTTAAATTATCAGAAAGGAGACAAAAATAGAAAAAGAAAGAAGAAGAAGGGGGTCATACTTCACGGAGTAAACCTATCAATTGTCATTAGTCCTCGTCAACACTCATCATTGGACTCATTCGGATCGTGTTCTCTAAGAAAGTCCTCCAACTTTACCGGGTCATCAAAAAAGTTGTGCTCATGCCCTTTGGAAATCTTTATAGTTGCCGGATAGATTAAGAAGGCGAGGAAACCAGCCTCACGAGCCTTATTCATGGAGTCATAGCAGGATTTACGTCGTACTCTGGTTGCCATGCTGTAGTCCGCGGTAAAGTGGACCTCCATCCCTTCTATGTTCAATGGTGAGTTTCTTGCTTCTTTAAGGATAAGGGCTCGATCCGTATATTTCAGACACACAAAAATAAGCACTCTTGATTTAGCGGTAGCATTCACCCGCGGGGGTCCAATGCGATGCGCTCGCATAATCTCCGGTGGAGCGTCTTTCAGTGTGGGAAACCACACCGATAGCTGAGTGTTGAGATATTGTGTGGCATTTGGGCCCTCTGTTCCCTCAGGAAGTCCATGAACACAGATATTGTTTCTTCTACTTCGATCTTCAAGGTCCGCTAGCTTTGCTTCAACTGTTGTTAGAGATTTCGAAAGGGAACAAGTAGAGCGTTCTACCTTTTCTGTGCGTTTTAATAAAGTTGCATGGTCAGCTCGGAGTGCACCGGTTTCTTCTTTGAGTGATAGAATGTCCGTCTGTAACACATCAAAGCGTTGCTCGAGACAGGTAAATCTCTCCTTTGCGATGGCATCAGCTTTGGAAAAATGTTTCTCCAGAGCAATGTCAATCAGCTCGGCCAGTTTTCCAGATGATTCCATTGTTTGCAAAGCCTCCGATGCAGCTGGCGGTGCGCTGTTTTTTGTTCCACGCGGCATATAGGCCTACACAAGTTACTTCGACACTTGATTTTTTTTTTTAATTTATTTTTGTAGAGCTATTGTGCTATGTTAGACACTAAATCAGCTCGACAGGTACTCCAGTTTTAAAGCCAACAGTTACTCGTACTGCATTAGGAAAAGTAGGTAGAGGGAGATCAGGATGCAGCTACCCACTAGCAGCCATTTTACATTGTGCCTTCTTGGTGTTTTTGTAGAAGGTGTGGATCTGGCTCAAGGGTGCAACCGTGTCCTATTGGCAGCATGTGGCCCTTTAAGTGCCTTCCACATTTTTGCCAGGTCATGGGTTCTTGTCCTATGCATAAAACATTTTTGCGGTCGTTATTACTTTGATTTGTGATGAGAGTGTTTTCTGTTGTGCTAATGATATTTAAACCTGTTCAATGTCTGTGTCATAGGAGGCACTTTGCACTATTGTTAATGAAAGGGGAAAACATTAAATAACCTCAAATCATATTTAGCATGACAGTGTCAGGTTGGCAGTTGCTAAGAAGATCAGCTCCAAGCGTGGTTGTGTTCCGCAAACAGCAATGAGCTGTGAGAGAGAGACTGTTTAGACACAATTTAGGCAAAGTAAAGCAATGTTATGGTAAGGTAAGAGCCCATAGGGTAATGTGGTAGCCGAATTGTTCCCCATGGCTTGGCAAAGACGAGAGGTAGTAGACTGTAGACTTCTTAAATCAGGTGTTCAGGTTTATTTAGAAGGAGATTCCATCAGACAATACAGAGGGTTTCAGAGTGAGCATGATAGCAGCGGGCTGAGGCCGCAATGGCACTCTCCTTAAAGTTACAGGACTCGTTTATATCTGTGTGTGGGGTGTATCATGTGTCTTAATATCTGCAAATAGACAGATCGTTTCATCATTTGTGCAATACCAAGTCAAACACACGTCCATCTAGGGAGGTTCTACTTCTTCCCCGTGACCTCAACCTTTAGAGTCTATCTACTCAGCAACTGTTGAAATAGAGGCTATTCAAATCTACAACAGTAACAACAACCCATAATAATAATTTTAAAAAATGGAAGTAAACCCATAGTGATAATGTAGATACACTGGTCAATAATTTAACAAATGGCTGAGAGGATAATGTATTAACATTTAGCACATAATGTTCCAACTTATTACATTGTGTTTCACCTATGACATTATGAAGTAAACTAAATATGTTTTTTTTAATAGTGTAATTGATTTATTACATTATAAACTGAGTCAATGTATGGATTAAATGTTACATGTAGTATGTATTTAAAGCCCTTTTTAATAGTGTTGACTGTCATGGCTAAAAGTGTTCATACACAAAACTGCATTGATTTTAGGTCATTCTTGTAAGATGTTATTTTGTTTCAGAACATGTAACTTTCAATGTTCAGGAAAAAATAGCTAGTGAGTGCAGATCTGGAATGTACGCTATCTTTTACAGTGTGCACAAACATGACAGTAATATTTTGGCAGTGGCAACAACTGTGGGTTAGTTGAAAAGTCAAATTAAATATATATATTTTTTAATATAGCCTAATATCAGCCTTTTGCCTAAATGAGCTTCACAGTCCGTAAACAACAACATGACACCCTCGCATTTACAAAAGCAGTAGGCCTATGTGTAAATAAATAGCAACAATGGGCAATACATAGTAGGTTAACTGTCCCAAAAGCTAATAAGGCAGCAACGTTAACACGGCGTGTAGGCCTATGTGGGAGACGGAAAGGGGGTTCAAGTGTCCTGTATGTAGGTATAGTTGTCCATTATGCCGGTGACTTGTCATTTTCTGCTACCCGTCAGATTTTGCTCCCTAGTGGTTCTGCGCATGCGCATTCCAAAAATAATAATCCTGCGTGAGCAGCCATCACATTCTGCTACCTTTTTGGCTGATGGCGAGTATTTTCTTTAAAACATGTTTTTAACTGCGTAATTATGCTACACATATGTTTAAATTGTGCCTTTTGACCTGTGAGCATGTACAAATGTGCATGTAGCCACTGGCTTTGCTGCTGAATATAGAAATAAAATGATAGGCTTTTCTATGTGATAACTTTACCAGACTCGGAAAAGTTTTCGCCGGTGGTGGGGGAGGGGGGGTGTACATGGGTAGTGGTGTAAAATAACGTGATTCTGTAGTGGGAGCATTATTTGATAGAGACCATTGATCTCACATTATACCCTACTAAATCTATAATAACGTTATAAAGGAGCATCAAAATATGCTCCCCAAGCTTTCAGTGTAGGCTACATGGGGTGAGTAGTGGTGTAAGTAACGTGATTCTGTAGTGGGAGCATTATTTGATAGAGACAATTGGTCTCACTAAGCCTACTGTACCCCTGAAATCTTCAATAAATATGTTATAAATCAGCATCAAAATATGCTCCCAATATTCCTACAGTGTGGATGAGTGGTGTAAAATTACGTGATTATGTAGGCCTACTGGGAGCATCGTTTGATAGAGAGTAATTTTCTGATACGGTAGCATGATTTTATATAGGCTATTTAACACTAACAGCATCAAAATATGCTCCCCATATTCCTACACTGTAGGCTACACTGTGTGTAGTGGTGTAAAATAACGTGATTCTGTAGTGGGTGCATCGTTTGATAGAGGTAATTGTCTATACGCTACCAATGACGTAGGGTAGCATTTTCTGATAGGTAGCAAAATCTGACAAGGGAGCAGAAAATGTCAGAACACCGGCTATATTGCAGGTATAGCAGCATGCCGGCTATATTGCGCCACTGGCACGACAAAAGTAATACAAATGAGCGACGCTGAAGGAGGAGTCATTTAAAGCCCAGGACACACCAGTCCGACTTGTTCCGACTACGCAAAAAATGGAGTCGGCCGTTTCAGGAAGCTCCAGTCTTCCCGTCGCGGCCAAAAAACACACCGAGCCGACTGCTTATTAACCGTACACTCTGCGCTTGCGCGGGACGTAATGTCTCCACAACAGCAGGCGGCGCTAATCTGTATTGTGGCCCGAAAAAATACGAAAGCCGGAAATGATGGGACAGCTCTCTAGAGCATAAACATAGATAGAAATACGTATTTATATTTATGGACCATAAGAGCACAATTTTTAGCAGAGAGTGTCGAGCATGGTTTCGAGCAGTCAACAAGGGTTGATGCATGTGAGTACTCGCAAAACGAAACGAACAAACACATTAAAACGATGGCTAGCTGTTTGTGCTACCCGCCTCACTTCCGGGCTTCACTGATTCGCTAGCCCTCCACCAATCAAATTGCTCCAAATGAAAGACGGTCGGCCGTTCAATCGGTGGCCGACAGGCTCAAAACAAGCCCGACGACCTCTACGTCGGCCGACGTCACGGCACACACCAAACAGATTCGTGTCCCGACCCTCTATCGACTCTACGACGGCGATTATCGGGCTGGTGTGTCCTGGCCTTAAAACAGGCTATTACCGACTTTAAAAAATAAAACAGTCCTGTGGGGGAGGGGGCATGTAGCGCGACATGATCGGAGCGCCGCTGGTGGTGGAGAGTCATAAAAAGTTCAGCAGCAAAGTGTAGCCTACAGAACGTCTTACCTGAGTATAACTCTTCCCAAACTCATTGTAGAAGAACTACGCTTCACTGATTAGATTGACTTGGTTTTTATTCCTCCATTTTGTGTCAACATCACCACCGTGAAAAACTATATAAGAAAAATACAAACAGAAATATTGTAAATACACAGAAATACAATATCCTACACATTACAAACATGTTAAACAAAGTTGACAAACATACCGTGTGCGCCTTCTTTCTTTTGTTGGGAAGAGTTAGCTTTAAATAATATTGTCCGTCATTTTCATCCAGGGAGAGTACCGCGAAAAAGCATAACTGACAGCCCTTATTCTGACAGCATAACGTGAACGCACGTCACAAACTATACACATTCTCACCAGTAGATGGCGGCGGCGCCACACCTATTTAGCTCTATATTCATTAATTATCACCAAAATAAAATGTGCTTCTGAGACAGCTACACTGAGAGTGTACGGCGGCTGGGCCGTTATCCTGCTTCTTCTGCGGCACCACAGCCGGGGCAGGTAGGCAAAGGCTGTATCCCATTACAGAGACCGCCTCCTTGGTAGGAGGCGGTCTCGCGGTCTACGAAGACTATAGCCTATGAAGGCCGATTTTAAGGCCAACGAGCCTTGTTAAACGAGATGGTCTCAGGCCCCCAGGATTGTGCCTTCTCCGAGCAGCCAGCATGGACTAGTGGCCAACCCATTGGTACTGCATGCTGTGAATGGGAGCTTATTTTCCTATGAGCCCAGAGGCAGATTTCCCCCGTCCACACAATACAAGCGCCGAACAAGATTGTGTCTCCGCAAATTTTTTCTGGATATCAATCATAGGCTCATACCTATCTTTAGACCATTTACTAATAAAACTGAAGTTTTTTCATTTCAAAACGCCACCTCAAGCGTTTTATTAGCCCAACGGCTTTTAACGGCTTTCAGTTGGTTTTCGAGGGAGGAGGCATGGGTCCATGGTATGAAGGTATATATGTAGCATAAGTCTTTAGCACGTGTAACTGCAGATTTTGAATGCGTAAACTGAAGTCACAAATGTGTAACAGTAGATTTGAAGTCGTAAATATTTGTTTTGCATGTGTACTCCAAAGTCACAAATGTGTAACAGTAAATTTGAAGTCGTAAATATTTTTTCTACCATTGTGGACACAAAATAGGGGCTACGAGTTCACAAATCGTTGTTACGGGTGCACAAATCCTATCCTGTGCATCGCAACTTCAAAGAGTCATGCGCTTGACACTTTTGCTACAAACATTGCAGCACAGTTGGTGCAAAACACATTTGCACACCCGTGTTTCATAATGTGAGAACATGCCCCCAATTTGTGCATTCGTAAACCCAAATGTGAACTAACGCATCTAACGAAAAATGTCCTCTCAAATAAAATGATATCGAGCACAGCATTTTAATGAGCGAGCACAAATCGATGATACAACTGCTCAAATCTGTTCCTACAAGTCTCAGCTGAGGGTTTTCTCTGCTCGAATCTGCTCCTGCAAGTCTCGGCTGTGGGTTTTTTTGCAGGTAGATTTGCACCACGCCCAGGTGGTAAATGTGGTGCTCGACCGTCGGAAGTAGCGTCCTTGTTGCGGATGCAGTTCGTTTTCTAGTTTTATTTTGAAGGCCTATTAGAAACATGTTCGTAGAAGAGCTACACATGCTACAACCGATTAGAAGCAGAACACAACACAAAGACGAGTAAAAGCGAGGGGCATTTTCAAAACAAGAAACGAGATATAATATCCCCATTCTCCACACATCTTTATCTTTCTTGTTACTTTGCCAGAAAACATACTTTTAAGTGATAAAGAATAATTTACAAATCCAAATAAAGGAGGTTTAGTATTTCTCCCTTCACATAACGAAGATGATCGGCCTAAATAAAGTTAAAGAAGGTCTAAGATAAGATAGATCCCTTATTATTATTGTAGAGATGGATATGATGAACTTTATTATGATGTGTAACAACAAACAAACTACTTGTTGTAGTTTTGGTCTGGCTTTGCGACACTGCATGTAAAATACAATTCCCAGACCATTTAGATCACTTGAAATAAGCCTATGATTTAATCTTAATGGTATAAAGATATCACTTCACCAAGATCTTATGTGACTCAAGTTTGTGTTCACTTTTATATAAATCTATACAGGAGAGTTACACATCTAAATTATTTCTATGACAAGGGTTTAGATTAGGGCTGCAACTAACGATTATTTCAATAATCGATTAATCGGTCGATTATTTTTTCGATTAATTGATGAATCGGATAAAAAAAAGAAACATTTGGTTTTGGGTCCCTCGGCCAAAAAATCTCACTCCAAACTTTTGGTGAAACTTGACAGCCCTGCTACCATCAATCGCAGATAGTATACGTTTCCTTCGCCAATCGGTACGACCCTAATACCCGCGGTTTATTAACCTGAACGCCTGCAACAATACTTTATGAAGAAAAAATTACTCTGTGCAAATTACCGCAGGTCCCGTGAGCATGATGGCTAGGCTAGGCCAACATACACATACGATTTGCAAATTGCAAAAACCTCCCTTGACCTGTGGAACCAATTTTTAAATAGTTTCTGAAATAAGTTCTGAAAAAGAAAGTTAATGGACAGGGTAAATGCAGGGGGACATTGTCTTCATTCAGAATGCTGAAAATGTTTTATGTTCTGTAATTAGACAGCAGTTGTTAGCTAAAGTGCATTGAATATTTGTTAGTCAGATTTAATGCAACCCTTTACGGAGTATACTGTAGTGTAGTTTGTTGATTTCTGTTACTGCGGTATTGGTATTATTTTTTTTCATTTTAGAGTTCTTAAAAAGGTCTTAAATGTCTTTAAATTGAACTTTAAAAATGTGCAGATTCCATGGTCATGATAACTGTGGGTGCCAAATGGTGTAGTGTGTGTGGCTTGTATACAAAATTAATGACTAAGCAATCAATCTCAAGTTAACCTAGCTTTGGTATGTGTGTGTGTGTGTGTGTGTGCGCGAGAATTATGTTTAAAATAAGCATATTAAGTATTTCTTCTTATATTTGCAGGTTGACAAGGCAGTGCTATCCATCATGAGTGATGAACAGATGGCTAAATACATCACTTCATATGGTGACAGAATAGCTGTCCTCTCATTCTGTCAACAATCAAACACCAGCACCACCGATAAAGAGACTACAGAAATTAAGAGCTAAAATAAGAGCACGGAAAATGACAAAGACATGATCAAAGACAAAGGGAGTGTCACAATCAGGTGTGGTGGAGAGAAAAGCAGAGGGGATGACGAGACCAAAGAACAATGCAGCAGAAAAGATGACAAGAAAGATCGAAATCGGATGGCTTCATTTTACTGGCAGCGATTATCATCAAGTCAGGATCCAAAATGGGGGGCGGGGGGACAAGGCACGCGACAATGGCGAAAGCTTCAACTGTGTCTCAGATCCTCGAACTGGGAAAGCAGCTGCTTTTCCCAGATGGGGCCTCGACAAAGGGCCGAGCAGAAGACTTTGCCTTTGTTGTCTGCGATTTCAAAAGAAAGGAGATTGCTTTAAATGAATCTATCGGCAGTCTTTACGAACAAACTAAGTTAAAGCTGCTTAGATTTTACATCTGCACCAAAGAACAAGCAGATTTAACATATCGGTCCTTAGATGAGGATTCTCAACTGTGTTCATCCACTTCAGATGAGGATGTATCTACCATCACTCCCATTGATGCAGATGAAGCAGTTACTGATGACCTGGAGCCTGTGCCTTCATCACACAGCGACATCACTGATCAGGTTTGTGGCCCTAAAAAATAAAGTAGTAATAATGACGGAGACCGATGGAAATAGATTGTTGTACCTGTGATATATATGTTGGTGTAGGGCTGGGCAATATGGGCTAAAATCAATATCTAGATATTTCTTTACTATATCTCGATACACAATATATATCTCGATATATTTCAAATCTCCTCTAGAGCACATCCTAAATGCTCAATTTAATTTATTTTTTGCATAACATCACACCAGTAATATGATTTAAATAGTCCTGCAAAATGTGTCTGCACTAACGATGCATTAGGCTACATGAAACAACATCTTGTTTATATTCTTTAGTGCTTTCTATTGGAACAATTTGAAACTTGCACATGGCAAAGAGTTTGCACATCGTATTGATTATTCCACATCCTTCCACTCCCATACAGTGGATCCAGCATTATTTTATTTGGAAACAGTTTTTCCATCTTCTGTTAATCTGTAAACTGAGAACACTAATTATGACTCATTACAACCACTTACTAATTGTTTATCACCACTAACCCCCTGAAGATAGCAGCCACACTTTAAATGCAGAACAAGTTTTGCTCCGTAATAGTAGTCTGTGTATAAAAGGCTCTGACATTTATAATGGTTACTGTCGCTTTAAGAGCAGTTGCTCCCAGTCTGTAGTGTATAAATTAAGGTAGCGTTCCGAATCGCATACTTTCTACTATATAGTATGTAGAAAAAAGATTTAGGATGTCCCGATTCTTGTGGCCAGATTTAGGATGGTTAGAAGTACCCGGATGTCCTACTTCATGCGGCCAAGATTGTTAGTGTTGAAAAGTGCATCCTATTTGGGCGATTCTTACCCACAATCCAGTGCGCACGTGAAGTGACGTAACATCGACGAAGCCTCCATATGAAAACAAACGGGGATGCGACGGATATAAAAGCAAGAGGCAAGATCAAGGCGCAATGTTATGATGAAATAAGAGAGAAAAGTATGTCCCAATAGTATGCCTACTGCATCCTAACTAGATTCTTTTTATCGTCGGATGTAGTATGTAGAATAGAAAAAAGAAAGAGTATGCGATTCGGAACGCAACCCATGTTTCGTTTTCTGCCTGTTAGTCCGAGAGAGAGATTCATGTAAGCGCCCAACAGCAGGTGGCTCATCGTCCCTCTGTTACCTGCCTTATTATTTAATTAGCCCTCCTGCATTTTCACTAAAACACTGTTTTATTTTATAAGAAATACTCGCAAATTTAGCCTACTTTACATAGACTTTTAGTTAATAAACGGTGTGCACCTCCCTTGGTGCTGACATAGACCTATTATAAGAGGCTGCCCGTAATAAATGTGATGCCGTGGTTGTGTGACGTTGGACCAAAAACTCTCCATGAAGTCGGAGTAATCCGGCCCCCGGCGCTTGTTCGCCTTCCTCTCATAAGGACCAGGCTCTGTACAGCGGCCACTTGTGCTGTCAAGCGCCCGCCTCCCCCATTCTTTCGCATGTGTAGCCACTAGCCTTCCTCTCATAAGGACCAAGGCAGGCCGCTGCTGTCATGTGCGTCCGCCTCCCCCGGTCATTCGCATGTGTAGCCTTCTTCTCATAAGCATGGACCTACAAAAAAGGTCCATGCTATGAACGACGGCCACCATCGCCGTCTTTCGCGCCCCCCTCCACCCGCTCGTTCGGCTGTCATAAGAGCACAAGAGCCCTTATCTTTTTTTCTCCCCCTCTCGTTGTTTTCACATGGCGATAAAAGTAAACACACACAGGGCGCACTGCAGACTACGTCACAGGTGCGCGCCCAGGAGACTCTGGTTGGGAGGGGGGAGTGAGTGAGTTGCCAATGCATGCGAGTCTGTGAGGCCGAGAGCCACAGGAAAGAGCGAGAGAAGCGAACACCAGCGAGTTTGCCGGTGGCGGCTAAAAAAAAACACATTACGTGCCAACTTGTATTCGATGGTCGCGATAGGGTCATTTTATACATCCCGTGGAGAACATCTCGCGATACATCGCATATATTCGATATATCGCCCAGCCCTAATTTGAGTTATGTATTTATTTCTTAGGATCATGAGGATCTCATTTGTTTGTTTTTACTTCATTAATTTCCTTTTTACTGCTCATTCGTTATATTTTGTTTGAATTATTTTTAACATGTTCAATAAAGACTTGAAAATGCTCCTTCTCTATCTGGAACAGAATCTTCTGACTCAGAAGCTGATGGTGGCACATAGTCATTCTCACGTGAACTCAACATCTTTCCTCCTTTTTCTCTTCCTCTCCTGGGGCCGATTTCCCGATAACATCCTCTCTTAGCGAGCTACGAAGACTCCTACGTTATGACTTACCAAAGTTGTTTACCTCTGTAGTCGTGGTTCCCGAACGGTCTCTTAGGAGAAACACTCCTTACGTCGTTCGTACACTGCTGAAATCGATTGCTCAGAGTTCGATTTTCCATTTCCTGCTCATTTCATGCGCAGCTGCATGACAACACTAGGCTATATTATAAAACATATTGCAGTCTTTGCGAATAAAAGATTGCTAGAAATCCTTCTAGGCCGAAACATTTATTTAATACTAGAAGCGCCAGCGTTCTCTTTATATGCTGCATAATCAAATCTACCTCTGCATTTCTGGTGTAATATAAAGTCATACATTAGTTTGTCTAATCATCATTGGTGTTTTGGACCTCTTGTTTTATAATCTAAGTATCTTTAAGAACACTAATCACGTTTCGTGGTGGGTCAGTAAGGAAACTGAAAGTAGATATAATATTGCCAATAGCCTATATCAATAAAAACAGACGGCCAAAACAGCGTCCAAATGAGCTAAAATCCTACATACAATAAACATTAACATGGCACACTTATTTTAAGGTAAGCTTTAATTGATTATTAATAAATTGTTTCAAACGTTTACATGTTTTGAGGCGGAGGATCCGACGCACTCTGCCCGGCTGCTGTCAGCTGAGCCGGACGAGCCGTGTGGAACACAGCGCGGAGGTTCTAGTGTTAACCATGGTCGAACATACTACCGTAGCCTATACTGATTTATAAAAAGATATAGAAAATATAGAAACAGCGGAGGAGATTATGCAGATGACACGGTCATCCTCGCACATGGAAAGAACAGATGTGAGGTGGCCGCCAAATTAACAGAAGCAATGAACAAAATTTCTGATTGGCTCTCAAAGTCCTGCCTGACACTCAACATCAGTAAAACAGCATGCATGTACTTTTATATTAGGAAAAATGGAAATCAGCCTGATATCATTGTTAATGGAGAAAGGATCCAGACTGTTTCACATTTTAAATATTTAGGAATAACTGTGGACTCACAGCTCTTATTTAAGAAACATGTGAAGCAGGTGTGTAATAGAGTCAAATTCAATTTAAGGAATGTTAGGTACATCAGGAACCAGCTCCCTCTAGATGCAGCAAAACTTTACATGCACTCCATGATCTTTTCACACATCTCATACTGTATTACAAGCTGGTCACACACTGGAAAAACAACACTTGCTCCACTGCAAACACTTTACAAACAAACACTCAAGGTACTGGACAAAAAGCCATTACGATATCACCACTGTAACATAATTCAAAGACATAATCTCATGACTTTTGATAGTTTTGTGTTTCTTGCGGATGTATGTTTAGTTTATAAAATAATTAATGATTTGGCCGCTCCTCCATTAAATGAGTTTGTGTCACTGCGCTCAGACAATGGAAGGAGAACTAGAACGTCTAATAGAGGGGACTGTGTAGTACAGCACAGATCCACTGAGTTTGGCATGTCTGTATTTTCAGTTAGAGCCACCAAGTCTTGGAACTTAGTACCAAGCGAGATAAGAGAGTGGAACACCTTTGCTGGTTTTAAATGTAAGATGAAGTCATGGCTGAAATCAACCCAAGCATGTACCCATCATGCATAGATTGTTTTCTTAATGTTGTGATGTCCTGTTTTCTTGGTGTCTTACTGTTGTGATGTTGTTGTGGTGTCCTAAATGTTGTGATTTTATTGTTCGTATTGTGTTGTTGTGTTTTACTGTTGTGAAATTGTGTGTTATTGTTTTTATACTTCAGTGTGAGGTTTCCCATCTTGACAGAGATGTAATACTCTGTTTCCTGCCCAGGGACTGCAGATGAAAATTAGCTTATAGCTAAATCTGGTACTGCTTATGTGCTGTACATTGTCCCTGTTCAATAAACAAATAAATAAAATAAAAAGATTAAGATTGTTTCCAGCAATTATTTTCTTCATGAATGTGTGGCAGTTCCATGGGCAACAGGGATGTCACTCGTGTCCGTTTTACGCATGGTGCTTTAACGGAATGGAATGTATCTCTGGCGATGCCACAGCCATCGCAGGGACTTTCACTTATGTCATTAAACTTATACATCTGACTGTATTTCATATCAAAGGGACACAGTGATGACTGTATTAAATATCAAACTGATAAAAACGATCCGACTGCAGGCTATCACGTATAAAGCATTTTCATATTGAGGGACATCGCATCCATTCAGTTAATGCAAGTCAGTTAGATGACTAAAAGGTACTTGTTCATATAGTTTGAACACTTTGTGAATCAGAGTGAATGGTATTCTGCTAAAATATCAAATAGCCTAGAAGCCTACTTTAAATATACGTGATATACACTATACAGTTGGATCGTTGGAACTCTAAGTAGGGGTTACGAATGACGTAGCGTTAAGAAGGCTCTAAGAAGGCTTCGGGAAACCGGCCTCTTTTCTCTTCTCCTCTCTTCAAGTCAGAGTAAAGGACGTGGTCTCAGGTGCTCTCAGCCTGGATTTAAAAGCATTCAAAACAAATCAGTTCAGTTATTTTACAATCTTTTTGCAGCATGTTCCATGTGGAGGGAGCAGAGTAGACGAAAGCCCTTTATCCCAGTTCTGATTCAAGGTGTTTTATTAATGTCCCAAGAGGGCAAATTTGTTTACAGCAAAGGAGGTAGTGACTAAAAACACAGACAATACAAGACAACATTGAACACAAAACACCACAGTATGTACACAAGCCTGAGGAGTCATAAAGTGCTTAAAAATAAAGTGCCAAGATATAAATTGATTGGTCAAATATAACACACTATTGGTCCAACTCTCTCTTAATGGATGTTATTTTGTTGTGCACAAAGTATTTCACGACTTTCCCGTCTCTGATCGTTTCCATTAGAGTCGGATTTCCATTTAAACATCTTTGACAGTCTACTTCTCCAGGAAGAAATGATTCCTTCCTCGAGGTGATGTTCAATCACTTGTCTGTCTGTCTTTGACAAGGACCTTCAAAAAGAAACAATGTTTGTTGGCTTCAAAATGAATTAACAATATCAACTTGGCTGTACATTTTTAAAAAAGGCATGTAATTGACTTCTTCCTAATAGTTCTCTGCCTAAACCTGCTAAATAATGCTTGGGATAATCGAAAGTTATAGTAAGATAATGAATGAATGGATGCAAATCAACACTATCAACTCTTGACATGTAGATAATAATTTTAACAAAACAACTTACCTGTTGCAACAACGTAAGTTGTTTTGTTAGAATTACTGTCGCTCTCCCTCTCTCTGGAATACAATCTTCTGACTCAGACACTGAGCGGGGAACGTCATTGTCCAGGCTGGTTGTTGATGAATATTCAAGCATTTTAGTTGTAAGCTATGTAGGAAGTTATGTACCTTGTCTTGTTTCCAGTTGATCTAAATGGCTGGAGGGTGGGGAAGGTGCCACCCCTGATGTCTGCTGTGTTGGAGGAAATGTGGTCGGCTGAGGTTCTGCTTGAGAGCGTGATAAGTCCAAAGGTGGAGAGGGAATGATGGCTGCTGCTGTTAAAAAGGAGAAAATAAAAACATTTAAATACATTTTTATTAGTTGTATTTGCTTTAAAGTGTATTTGATTCAAATTATGTTACCTTGATTAAGACTCCTTGTTTGCTGCAGCATCTGTGTGGCAAGATTATTATCTGGAAAAAGCATGTACATCTATTAAAGTCATATCAATAACATTATAGGGAAATAAATTGGTTGTTTACTCACCATTTCGTATTCTTTCAGCTATTTCAGTGGTATCCTTGATGGTTATTTCCCCCAGGTTGTCTCTGAGTCTCAACGTCTCCATTGTAACCTGCAGACAAATGCTATCTACAGTGTATTTATATAGGTCTGTTGATTCTCAATGAATCACACCAGTGTATAATTAGGAAAGCTCTCAATCTATGTTTCAAACTGCACCTACACAATTAAGAGGCCCTTGAGCTTTACAGACATGAAAGGTGAGCTACAAATGTCAATTGAACACAGCCCTTCTGTCATTTGTAAATTTTGTTTGACACACCTTACCAATCAATTTGACCCACTGGTTTTTCACTTAAACAGAACCATGCAGAGAAGAAATAATGCATGTAAAACTCATAGGCACTTATTAGTTCACAAAGAATAAGAGGTTTCTTAATGTCCTCAAAAGATTCATGTTTTCATTGAAGTTAAACATTGCAAAAAGATTGTTTTTACATTGTTTATTTGGTAGGTTTAGAAACTTACAACACACATGTAGGCTACAATGGAACATGAAAAAGGGAAGAAGTATTTTCTCATTAAAGCTCACATATGGTGCAAATGCACTTTTCCAATGTTTTTGAACATAATTATGGGTCTACAGTGTGCCTAGACTGCCAAAGTATCAAAGAAAAGAAAGCTCTCTCCTTTTCTGAAACTCTCCACTCCTCCCCCCAATATTCTCCAGTCAGAATTCTCCCCGTTTCTGACGTCAAACTGGAAAGCCAGAAACTTCCACTGTGCAGCCCACCCCCCTATTTCTTATTGGTCCACGGCCCCGAGATCCTCTGGAAAAATATCCCTTCACCCCATGTTGTTTGCTTGTCGCAAAGCGACAAGATACCTGTATTACAGCAAAGCATGCTGAATGTTGCATAATCCACAATTTATCTTAACCACAGCAGTCTATTAATGCCTCGTTTTTAATAACACAACGGATAGAAAGCTACTTGTGCTTTTTTCAACTGAAAGAAATGTTTTTATTGGTATTTTTGCCTGACTGGTGTATAGCTATTAGCTTTGGGACAAGCATTCAGCTTTTGCACCATATTTATATTCCCCACACCAGTCTAGTAATGCCTCGTTTTTAACAGGACAAAGGATCGAAAGCTAATAGTGTAGAAGTCAACTTTGAAGCTATTGTTTTCACTGATTTTAGTGATATTTTTAGCAGCTAGCTTTGCAGTATCCACCATCTTATGCTGCATTTTTATTGTGTGTAACATGCCGTTTCCATTAGCTTGTGGCTGTCACTGCATCTGTATGAACATAGTCTTTCATGTAGACAAGGATCGGTCATGTCAAACTGTTTAAAGTGCAGCTGAGCTCCTGCTTACTAGCACTAGACATGGTTCTTCTCACGGGTAGGCTAAACCTAACCGTGCTAACAGGCAAATAAGTCATCATTGTTTACAAACAGACAGAGGGCAAGGCGTATACATCAGGTCGGCAATACGTCATCTGGATGGAACTCTCGTGACCACGCCCCCTTTGGGGGGAAAACAATACGGCTTACTCCATAGACATAGACAGCGTGATCATTCAAAATAAGCCGTTATAGCTAAAATCTGCAATGTCCTGAGCTGTTGTGTGGTTTACATGGTAAAAAACAAACATCATGGTTTTATTCCTTCGCCATGCCCCCAAAAATTCCCCTAAATAAGGTCTGTATGACAGCAGGAAGATCCCGGCTTCCCCCGTGCTCTGCATTTCAGTGGGAGATGGCTATCGTAATGAGCTCCCAGGCCAAAAAAAAGTATACTTTAACATACTAAATTTAAGCACACTTAGTGTACTTCATAAGCACAAAATTATTGTACTCAAAGTGTGTTATTTTCGAGTACTAAAAATGTACTTAGTGTACTAATGATATATCATTATTGCTACTTAAGATATACTAAAATACATCTTAGTGTACTTGACTGTACTATTTTGGGAAACACTTAAGATTAACTTAAATATACTTAAGTACACTTTTCTCTACTAATACTGTACTTATTTATAATGTTCTTTAGTTTGATTTAAAGTATACTTAAATTCACTTTTCAGATTACTATTAATACATTTAGAATATACTGGAAATGTATTTCTAATTTAATCTTTATGTATTGCCATTGTATTTTCAATATATTTACAAAAAATAAATAAAAATGTAAAAGTTTTACTTAAGCATATTATAGTTCATCTTAATGTTGTCTCAAAATAGCACAGATAAGTATACTAAGTTGTACTTTAGTATGTCTAAAGTAGCACTCATGATATATCATTAGTATACTAAGTATACAGTGTTGGCCAAGTTACTTCAAAAGTGTAATGCGGTATTTATTACTTGTCATTTCAAAGTAGTTAGTTACATTACAATATTACTGTCTTTGAATTGTAAGGCATTACATTACTTTTGCATTACTTTCACCAAAATAACAGGAAATATGGATTTGGTGTTCTTAATAGGTCTTCTTGTTTTCAATGCAGCTCATTACACAGCAGGAGGTGACATGGTATGGCATAATGACTGAGCTAGGCTTAAGGCTAACAAAAGTAGGCTATGTAATATAATGGTCACAGTTATGGCTCATGGTGCAATACATTTTATAATAGAAATACTGTATCTTTAGGTATTTATTTAGCCTATATTAATATCAATAGAGCTAGAGCCTACTATTGTAGATTGAAAAAGTAAATTGAGCCTCAAAGACTTGTTTCTTGCGTTCTGGCGACTTAAAAGCACACACAAGTTGTTCACATCATCATCAACTTTTGCCTTTTTTAGTTGTTCCAAAGAATCTGCCTTATCATCTTGCCATCTAATCTAAATGATAACTGCCCATTATGTTTGTTTATCGTCTCTCTTGCATGACATTTTATAATAACAATAGTAGCCTAAATATATATCTCCTTTGCTGTGCGCTGGGGAGAAACAGACACGCTGGCAACTTTTCTGGTATCAAATTGGTGATTGCGGGATGATTTGGATGCAGCAGCCTATTTGAACGACATGCTGTCGGGCGGACTCCGCCCTGCGGAGCTGCTTGACTCTCGGCCGGGTGCGAGGCAAAAATACATAAATAAAAAGACTCGTCGCATCATCAGGCTACATAATAGGCTGGCCTGATGTGAAACTTCTCTAAAGTATAGGCTACTTACTCAGGCTCGCCAACATAAAACAGACGCGCACATAGCCGCGGGAACATATTCTCAACGGGGTAAAAAAAAAAAGCTCAGCCTGCACTTGTCTCGCAACTCGCTACATTGACAAACTTCACCAATGTAAAAGTGTTACAAGCAGCGGTGATGTTTTTAATATAAGACTGGGGGTTTCCCCTACAAATAGGTCGTAAAAAGTCGGGTCGTCTTATATGTGGGGTCTAATATTCGGCGTCCAGTAAGGGAATGCCCGTTACCAGAGCGATCATTCAGCTTAAGGGCCTGTGTCCACCTTGTTTCTTTTCTTTTTTTCGGGAGGAACACTGGTTGTGCGCTCTGAAGCAGCTGGGACGTGCGTTTTTGCGCTGGGAGAGAGAACGCGGTGAGACTATAGTAGGCTATAAAAAGGCACGGGAAATCGCCAAAGAGCTCAACACCCCCAGCATTGAATTCAAAGCCTCGACTCATTATGTTGGGAGTCGACGTGTGTGTCAGAGGCATGAATCGACAAAGCGATCAACTCTTACTGTGGCTTTTTTGCTGCAGCACTTAGTCTAACCCTACATTTCTCTTTCTGTGACATCACAGAAAGAGAAATGTAGGGTTAGACCACATGTGTCAAACTCAAGGCCCTAAGAAACTTACGTGGCTTACAGCTAGGAATGTCTGCTGAAAGTTCTACAGCTCAGGATTTTAAGCCATGAATTGATGAACTTGCATCTAAGAAGAGCTGCTGTCAGTTTTCTGAGGGCTGTAAATAGGCCAATATATGTGGCCAAATAGCATGCTAATATTGATGATTGATTGTGTCAAGTGTCTAAGGCAGTGGTGTCAAACATCCGTTTCTGAGCATTTAAAAAAAAAAGTAAGTTAAATTAAAATTAAATTAAATTGGGAAAAACATCAAATCAACAAGTGTAAAACAACATATTCGTTCCGATATTGTAGGCTACCCTCCGGTTCCGTCATTTAGGGCTATGCATAAAAATAATCAATCAGATGTCTGTTTGAGGTAAGAGTATACGTTTCATTTATAATTCTGGAAACAAACTCCATGGAACTCTCATTTGTAAATTGGCTCCTCCATTCCGGACATAATTGATTAGCGGACACCTGTGTCAAAGGGCTTTATAACCCACTCACACTCGAGGCTCGATGGTTTGGGACGACACTCAATATGGCGGGCCCTCCCCGCGAACGCGCAAACGGAGGGATAGTGGATAGGGTGTGGGGGGTGGACCTAGATTGGGCCTCTCTCTCCAGCCAGGGCCAACAACGTGCTCACCATTCACCATTTTAGTTAGCCTTTGTTATAATAAACACAGTTTTCTTACACCTTTACCTGTTTTTGAGTGCTTTATGTTGCTTCCTCGAGCCGGGTCGTAACGTATTGGGGCCTCGCCGGGATAAATCCGGTGAGTCTTTTACCATAGGAAAGATTATAAAAACACTACTGCTTTTGTTTCTCTTTGTCCCCTAGACAAACTTTGTATGCTTTGGTGGTGTTTGTTAGTGTGGCTGTGAACAGCTCTTTCATGGTGAGTATTGAATCTGAGATTTTTTGAATTTTGAAAATGTGCTCAATCACCATCGTTTTAACTCACTATTTGATAGATAGGAACTTAACAGACAGTTGACTAGATAACAATCTTACAGAGTACAACTTTAAAGAATTGCCTGCTCCACCGGCACACGGTCACAAAATTATAAAAACACTACTGCTTTAGTCCAAAAAGTGCCGCTAGAATCAATAAAGAACAAAAGTTCCTCATAGCCACTTTAAGGATGCCCTAAAGTGGCAACGAAGAACTTTCAAGTCTTCATAACAAGTGCAATGAAAAGTGTTTGGTAATAAAGTAGTAAGTAAAATTCAAAATGTCAAGATCCCATATTGAAAGTCATCTAACTCAAAGCATATAAGACAAAAATAATCAAAATTCCATATTCAGTCTTTTGTTCTAACTGCTGAAGGGGCAGTACAAGATGAAGCTTAAAGGACTTTTACCCCGAAATCACGTTCATGACTTTAGTGAACTGCACCTGTTACAAAGCTCCATTTCTCATAGCTCTCACTGTTATGCAGATTTGAATGTTTCTGAATTTTATTCCAAGCAGCTCCCTTACTCTAAAATATGTAGAGGTTTGAACCTACAGCACTCCAAGTGTCTGCTACCTGGCTTAGTGTCCCATATAAAACCTTTAGCTTTTTCCTGGGATTAGGGGTGCATGTTAAGCACGAGACCAGGGTCAATGTGGTGAAGTGAGATCTATGCACTACACGTCCGCTGATGTTTCCCTGATCAGCCAGCCTGTCAGAGTCACTCATCCATTCAGGTTTTTCTTTATCTCGACCATCAAAGACGAACATTTAGATTTTCTTTTACCATAGGAAAGTGTTTCCACAAATACGCTAGTCACGTGTGTTTTTCTAAATTTCAGCGACTCATTAACTCCCGCCAGTGCAGAGACACATGCTTTAGAGTGCACCTGATGGGGTGTGCAATTCACTTTCTTTCAGAGAGTCAGACGAGGAAGTAGCTACAACTTTTGTATCTGACCATTTAAACTTAATATTATTGGTATCTTGTTCTTGGTTTGTATTTAAACTGAAGTGTAAATTTGAAAAAAAGGTGCAAACAGTATAGCCTATCTGCTAAACTTTACCATAATAGCACTGTAATAGTGAGCATGCTGAAACTTAAAACTAATGCCAGAATTTTTTCAGTATCACACAGTTTTAATAAAATCACAAAGACAGTAAGTATGTACAGTATAGTAAGTAACAATCTAACAAAGTAAAATGTAGTTGATTTCAAAATATTGATTTCAGGATGCGGTTTCTGCCTGCATCAAATCCTCCAGTGTAATAAGAGTCAAACTGGCGGCGTGAATACTGTCTGGCGCGACTGGCCTTGAAAGCAGTGAACTTAGCATATTGCTCTTCTGCGTTGAGGCTGCGCTTGTCATTCTGCCTCTGTCTGTGGTCCTGGAACTTCTCTAGCCAGAAGCCAACGCTCAGTCGCCTCTGCAGCCACTGCAGGCTCCCCTTGGCTTTGGGTGTGTCGGGTATTTCTAAGGACAAAATAAGAGTAAATATGTGTTTATTTTTAAGTACAAAACATATACACTGTCAATGTAGAGTGTTACATAGAGGAAGGTTCAAATGGAGCTCAAATGATAAATGTTCTCCAGTGAAATCTATATAAACTTTAATTTGAAGAAATAAGAACGATACAATACCATTTATTATATCAGCGAATGTATTTACGTAAGATATATCATGTGGACAAAGGACTTCATAATAATGAATGATTGACACTCAATATGTTAAAGGTTCTCCGAGGAACTTTCAGGTTTTTGTTACTTGCACCATCATGGACAAAAGCGGTAGTGTTTTTACTACGCCAGCTGTTTTTCCAGGATGAGGGACCCATGACATAAAGGCATTAAGAAAAACGATATAAAAATAGCACTGATGGTCTTGTTTGACATGTCATTTTTTAAATTTTTTATTTAACCTTTATTTAACCAGGAAAGTCCCATTGAGATTAAAAACCTCTTTTTCGAGGGAGTCCTGGCCAAGAGGCAGCAACAAGTTACATGTTCACTCACAATATTACACTCACAACATATAGACAGAAATTAAAATGATAAAAAAAATAAAATCAGAAAAAACTGTTTTCAATTAAAATAATAAAAACAGTTCCAAGTAAATTAAAAATCATAAAAAACAACTACAAGTAAAAGGTGGTCTGAAATGCTCTCAGCTTAGATTTAAAAGTGTTCAAAGAAATCATTTCGGTTAATTTAAAATCTTTTTGTAGCCAGTTCCATGTGGTGGGAGCAGAATGGATGAAAGACCTTTTTTCCTAATTCTGTGCGTGCAAATGGAACTGACAGAAGCATCTGATTGTTTGAACGCAGATTGTGGGAAGCAACACTTTTCTGTGTGATTTAAGTTACAAATATAGGAGGGAAGCAGCCCTAACATGGCCTTATAAATAAAAGTGCACCAGTGTCCCAGCCTTCTGGTGGACAAAGAGGGCCAACCCACTCGAGAAGACAAGTCACTGTGATGGGTCAGGGCTCCACAATTAGTAATGAACCTCAGAGAAGCATGGTAAACAGCATCAATAGCATCAATATGATGATTAGAGCACAGTAGCATATTTAAGTGTTAAATAAGTAAGAAAAAAAAGTGTTGTTACACAAACCTTCAGACATGGGGCCTGGCTTTGCAGCAAAGAGGAGATAGGTGGCGCTGTTCGGGTCGACCTCCTCTTCATCAGTCTCACTATCTGTCTCTGTGTTCTGCTCTCCAACCCAGTTGTTGTGCAGGGTTTTCTTCTGGGCTTCCTCCTCTGGCCTTCTCTGACTCTCTAACCTCCGCTGCTTGACCATCTCCTCCTTTTCCTCCACTTTCATCACCTGCAGCTGATCTTCGCTGCTCTTCTCCAGGGCCTGCTGAAGTTCATCTTCCCTTCTCTTGTTCACACGCCTCAATCAAATACTTAGATGAATGTAAACGGGTGTGGTTATTCTGTAAAGTCAATCAAGTGAATTAAAAATTATATCAGAAAATCAGAAATACACAATATGAAAGAATAACTAAATGATTGGACTTGATTATATTAATAATAATAATAATAATAATAATAATAATAATAATAATAATAATAATAATAATAATAATAATAATAATAATGCATCAATATGTTTATGAATAAAGTTATAGTTAAGAGAGGATTGACCAGACATTCTATAAGGTTTATCATCTATCAAAATAAGGATTCCTCACCTCTAGCGTTAGTCCAAGCCAAGGGATCCAGTGCCTTTTCCCTTGACACACATATTTCATTTCCAGCCATCGTAATAAATAGCAAACGGCTTATAATTCAAACTATTCAATTCCCAAAAGTCCACACAATGATACAGGGACCCTGTCACTTCCTCTGTGCCTATCCAACCATGCAGACCCAGTAAATTAGGTCGTATCTCTCTCTGCCAGAAAGTAGAAGGTAGTGGAAAAGCGAAAATATGTTTAGACTTTCTGTACATGTTATCAATGCAGCTGTGTATGGATGCAGTTGTATTAGTGGGAACGGTTAAGTAGGAGGTGGAGAGAGCATTTGTGTTCTGAGAGGATGGCAAAGACAAAGCAAATATTTTACTTCCACAAAGTGCCTGTAAAGTCAATTATAGATGCTGGCACGGTGTAGATCGTTTTTAATTGAGTGTGCATTGCTTATATTTCTTTTAGTATTTAGAGTAAACAGATGCAGTCATCACCCCTCCCCCCCCCCCACCCCTCCTCCCGGGACACTTTCTATGTAAATACTGCTCATCAAAGCAATAAATGAAATGCAAAAAGGCCTAATGAAATATCCTGCACCGGCAATAAGATGAATGTAAAGTCAACAGAACTGAGGGGAAGTCGAGGGAAAAGCAGGGAAGCTTCTTCTTCGACTCGCCAACCTTTTTAACCTTAGATATTCAGGCTCTTATTAAAGGAATACTTCCCCCATATTGAACCTGCGTTCTATCATTATAAAATGGCTATTTATATGTAAGGAAAGAGGTTTGTCTTGACTCACTCTTCACATGGCCCAGCTTTCCTGATATCCACACCCCACGTTTTACAAAACGACTTGGGGAATGACGTCATTCCCCAAGTCGCTATGTTGAGCCCAGGACTACAGACAGACCAGACCCTCTAGTTCCGCACATTTTTATGCCAACCAATAAGGAATGAGGGAGGCGGGACCTCCCTCACGAGATGTAAACAGAAGGTCCGCCATGTTTCTTCCCCGCTAAGCGAGAAGCCGAAACACCGATCATGGCAGAAGGAAATTTTCCATTAGAAAAGCCTGAAGGGGATTTTTAATGTTTACTGTAGTGAACGGACATTCGTGTCTACCTGTATACACCGGATATAGCGAGGAAGAGAGGTGATAGTCGTAGGGAGGAAGAGGAGACGCTAGCTGTAGCTACACTAGCAGCTGCTCCATGCTGAAGAGGAGCCCCGCCGCTGTGCCTGGTGTGTTCGCGGTGTTCACTGTAGCTTTACTCCACATATGGAAAGAGGGACCCCGGAGACATATTCCAGTATTGAGAAGTTGAACTGGAGGCACCAGCCACAGGCCGCGGGGAGAGACGGACGTCAACCACAACACAGTAAGTTTTTATTTTTACTCTTTCATCACCACCACACATCTTGCGTTTGCCTTTCTTTTTTTTCCCCGGCACTTGTGTTAGCAGATCAGAGCAGCTACACAGCGCTTTATTAATGGGAATTATCAGAGAAAAACTCATGTAGCAACAGGCTGCAGCAGTGAGACACTGACTGTGTGGGGGAAACAAAAACTACGAGCTAGTCTAGATGCAGTGCACAGACGTGTGTGACCGTGTGACCCGGGCGTAAACACGGCACAAGTGTTATATCTTATTACAGTTTTGAATCCTGTTCTAAAATGTCTTATTGGCACTATGTTTGGTAACATGGGCAGCAAAACTAACGTGACGTAACCTTGCAGTTCTTTTTCATGTAAGCTACTGCAGGCTAAAATTAACTTGCCTTACTAATGTTTTGCTCAATGTTTTATAGACAATATCGCCGATTCATGCCATTTCCTGGCGTGAATCCTGCAACGAGAGACCCAGGACCGTGGCTATCAAGAGACAAGAGCAGCTGTGACCAGAATGACCGGAGCCAACACACTACACATTTTATTTTGATAAATAGTTGTTCATATTTTTGCGATTAAAACTTTGAATTCAAGTTGGTTGATGTGGTTTGTCTACTAACCAGAGTTCTGTTCAACTCGAGTACTATTAGAGAAATACTCATTTCTACTGGGGTAAAAGGTTGAGGACAATCTTCAGATGCTGAGCTACTGTATTCAATAACTAAGCAAATGTGTAGCGTTGATAGCTTGCCGGACTGTTTACATTGACCATATTACTCGTGGATGGTCTCGTTTCAATCATGACAATCTAAGCTTTCTAACGGTGTATGGCATGACTATATTCACCCAAGGCTCGTTGAAATAATAAGCTGATTAATGTGTGTAGTGTGACAATAGCTTGCCGGACTGTTTGCATTGAAAGCTAACGAGTTAACTGCTAACACTATTATTGCTGTGAGCAACCATATTACTTGTGGATGGTCTCGTTTTAATCAAAAGGTTGAGGACAAACTTCATGCTGAGCTACTGTATTCAATAAATAAGCAAAAAAATGTATGCTATCAATATAGAAATGTGAGCTTACTTCATTGTAATATATTCGATAGCTTAGTTATTTTTCTGGTTTATCTGTGTTTTTTCCTGTGATTGTGTCAGTATGCTGGACCTACCTTGCATCCTTGTGATTCTATAACATATTTTACCTCATAAATTGTAGATTAAAAACAATATGACATACAATAATCTGTGCATCAAAATCAGTAACTATTGTTCAGCCTCCAACCAACAAGTCTGTAATGGTGAATATGGTGTAGACAGGAGTCCAAGGTAAGATGCAACAACATAAGATATTTTATTGTTTACAAAGCAAAATCTTATGACATCATGCTCAATGCTATAGAAACCAGGTAACACACAGACACTTCTTAAAAGTAAAATGTCCAATATACGAACATGATAAAGATAAGATATACAGGATGAGCTACAAACAAAATATTTACAATAGGTCTAGAAGTGTGAGGACATGGTATTAACATAGCCTTAGATGGGATGCTGCTGAGGTAGGGGTCTGATATCCTCTCTGTGAAGCTCACTGCAGCCTCCTTGGTCACTGGTTGCAGTTGAGTGGGAGACTGTAGACATCGGATTCTGAAATCACCATAAAATATGACAGTTAGGCTACTATAAGTGAAACGTTAGCTTTGAGTACTCACTGAAAATGAGAGCGGATGAGAACTTTTTTTCTTTAGTTGCCTTACAAACACACAAACGGTTTCTGAAACAGTTTAGCAAGCCCCCATCCCCCCTGCCCCCTGACAGCAGCTATAATTGCATACTGTGTGAACAGAAATATAGTCTAATAGGCTGAAAGTCTTACCTGTACGCGAGTGATTTCTGCAGGAGGTGGTGCATTAGAAAAGTCTATGGGTCCCGGTCCGCATACGTCCCTCACGTCCAGAGTGTCGTCTTCTTGCCCAGAATATTTAGTTTCAGACTCCGATTTGAAGGCTAGGCTAGTTTTGTTGATAGCGCTGCATGTGAGCC
Source organism: Hyperoplus immaculatus (assembly GCA_949357725.1). Classification (NCBI taxonomy): domain Eukaryota; kingdom Metazoa; phylum Chordata; class Actinopteri; order Uranoscopiformes; family Ammodytidae; genus Hyperoplus; species Hyperoplus immaculatus. The sequence continues at coordinate 10,499,406 of OX442352.1, read as the reverse complement.
TAGCCTAGCAGCAGGCATGTTGAAAAACTATCTTGACAACTGTAGCAAACTTAGCCGAGTGCGCGTTTCCTTTCCTCCGTTTTACAGTGAAACCGGAAAATATGTATACTTTATAAAAAATAATTAATTGTGGAATCTAAATAGTGTCTGTATTTGTCGAGGTATCGCCCATAACTGTACTTGGAAGTTGTTGTTGTTTTCCAACTCTCATCAGTCAGACAGACGAGACAAGAGACTACAAGGGAAATGTGGGCGGGGCCTTGGAGGAGTGCGAGCGCAGTGCATTGTGGTAGTAGTAGGATTTCTGACTTTAGAGGCAGAGACAGCAACAGAGACCATAAAAACACTCTTTTTGCCTTTTCTCAGGCTAGGATGAACCGATTTCTAAAATTTTTGCACATTTATACAACATAGGATCATAGAGTTCAATAAACATTCATGGTTCCACCGGGGGAGTAATTCTTTAAGTGCATATAGATTCCAGATTTCCAATATTCCCCTGTGCCCCATGATACGTACTGCAGCACAGCGTTTCTCTGGCTTTTTTTTTTTCAAGCGCAAAGATAAATTCGTTAAGGGACCGTCCGTGCGGCTGCAGGCTCACCGATCCATGTGCTAATGGAGTGAGATTGTGAAAGGGCTCAAAACACGAGTGTGGCAAATGACTTTATTGACTTCTCCACGCTCTCTGCACCAATGTCTGAAGACAATGGAAACAGTGGAAGAGTCCTGATACTACAATATAAAGGGCCCACAAACAATCATCTGTGCCCTCACTTCAGAGGCTAATGGTCTGGGAAATTAATTTGGACCGATTTCGTTGGCTGATGCAACGATTGCATGATTAGCATGATTTGATCAGCTGTAGCTAAATAGTGGACGCTAATGCTAAAACTGAATCACTTTTTAAATGAGTAATGGAGACCTGTTTTACTGTGTAAGGGTCTTTTATTATGTACCTGATGCACATCATTTACCAAGTCATGTTTTAACAGTCGCTGTGTGTTCGGCCATATGTAGCATTTTTTTTAGCATTGATATAATACTGTTAGACATTGGCAACATTTGTACGGCATAAGTGGTGCTAATGATTCTCAAATGTAGGAGTATTTCCTATGAAGTCCAGCATACTGAGCTTCTGATGTTTGTAAAAAAATCCACACTGGTAATGCAGTGGTGATTTATTGCTGGCAAAACTCTACATGTTATAGCACTGTGAAAAGGTGGCTTTTGACTCCTTTTTCAACCCCTTCTCTCTAGGCTATGTGCCCCAACATTACCAATGTTGTTATGTTTTGTTCATTCGAATTAGGAAATGTTTAGAAGAATGTGTCACAGGTTGATGTATATTGTAATGTAGACCCTGTAACTTTTTTATTTTTAATGCAAGGGAATGTGATGAGATGTAGTTTAGATTTCTGTTCCTCTTTTTTTGGTTTTGTTCATTGCTGGAGCTCCATACTTTTCTTGTGAAAAACTTTCAGTTAATAAATCACCTTTTTTTTGCACTTGTTACGAACATCTGACTTGCTTTTTAATTTTTTCGTGCCAATAAGATCATCTAGCCCAGTGGTTCTCAATTATTTTCTGTCATGCCCCCCCCCCCCCCCCCCCCTAGGGGACTGAAATGTTTTCGCGCCCCCCCTAAATTGAAATACTATAGAGCTGTTAAGCGGAAGTGGCGGAATTACGGGGCATGGGACCTATCGGCTGAAAAAAAATGAATGGGAGTCTATGGAAAGTAATCTACTATTTTCTGGTCCCAGTCATTAAATGCCTTGGATTACATATATGTTTTGTATGGGTCTAAATGATCATTTTTCATGTGAAGAGTTTGACGGTATGTTGTATGATTATTCGTCTAACGGCTTTTGAAAAAATGTTACGAGAACAACTACAAGTCTTGTCGCCTCTGTGACGTCACCTCAACACATTCCCTCCACTTCTCGACTGACAGTGCTAATGCTAATGCTAATGGCTGGCGTGGACAACGCCAACAATCTCCCCACTCGAGAAATTGAAACTCCACATGTCCACTTGTGTAGTGATTTTCGCCACCCTGAAGACTTTTGTCTTGTCATTGAAAGAAGGCGGTAAAGTGCAATAAAGACACAGCCATGTTTCTGAGCTAAGCAGGTGCCAGTGGTGGTGACGTATATCATAAGTGTCAAGAGCAGCGAAGAGCTGTAGTCCACAAAAGCGCTCTGCACAAAACCTGACCGTATCCTGCTTCTACTCACTAAATTGTTCCATTCTTTGCACGAAAAAATACCATCTAAATCCATACAAAACATATGTGTAATCGAAGGCATTTCATGACTGGGACCAGAAAATAATACATTTCTTTCCATTGACTACCGTTGTAATTTTTCGAGCCGATAGGTCCCATGCCCCGGAAGTAAGCAACTTCCGCTTAACAGCTCTATTGAGAACCTGCTAATATTTATTTATTTATCTGTACAAAACCACTGTATGAGTTTCTGGCACGAGCATTCTGCATACAATCACCTTATTATCAAATTAGATAACAAAAATTAGCTGAGATAACTTCTGCAGCAAAAAAATTCAAAGTTCAGTTTATTAGCTCAATTTCCAACATTTAAACAAGACTACTTGACACGTCTGTGTGAATCTCAGGACAGAGAAACAAGAGCAAATGATTCACTGCGGTTTGCATTTCATTAAAAAAAAATGTAAACTGTAAACATAGTTAAGGTGGGTTTTCTTTTATTATTATAGGTTCTGTGATGCGATAACCAATAATTCATTAATGTTATTATTAGTCTACTTGATTGATTTCTTTTTAAATAGCCTACAGAGACACTTGGAGACACATGTGGACATTTATTTACAGGGCATTAAGTAGGTCGACACTGTGACAAACACCTTTTAACTGAAGTGCAGTGGGTGTTTTCATTAGTAGGTCCACTCTCTGAGACTCAAAACATCAAATGATTACACCCAGTCCTATTAAACCTAATGCATTCTTAATGGTGCTGTAACTAGAATGTTAGTGAATGCCATGAAATGTTATTGCCCAAATTAAATGTCGACGCCCTTGCATTTTGATCTGGCTTTCTAAGTGCTCTGCTGAGGTGCAACTAAAGACCAAGACTGCCTTAAACGGGGTGTCAAATTAAAAGATATATAGAACCACTGCAGTGTGCTGATTTTATAGGCTCTCGTCGGACTTCTGATGTCCCATTTACTCTTTTAAAACCGGAGAGCCATTAATTAAAGGCTCCATAGTAGAGAAGCAGATTGTATTCTGCAAGAAGGGAGAGGACACTTCCAATTAGAAAAAAGACACTACCAAAGAGGTGTATTGATCTAGAGTCTGCGTATTTAGGCATTGTAGTATAACAGAATCCCATTAATTGGCTCAAAGGAAACCAAACAAATTGACGCTGAAGTTACCGCTGCTGCTGTAGAATACACAAAATGCTCCAGACAAATGCATTTTCATAGGTCTGCCTTCATAAACCGGTAATAAAATAATGGCTTCATAAATGTTCCTAATGCTTTATAGATAAGTTAAAGGTCACATATAATGCGAAAATGCACTTTTTCCTGGTTTATCAACATTATGTTGGGTCCCCGGTGTGACTAGAGACTCCAAAAGTATGAAAGAAGACAACCCTTGTTCCTTTTCCCCATCTCCACCTTTCTAAAAACCTGTGTTCAAAAGCCCCAGTAAGATGTCCTTCCCTTTATGATGTCATAAGGGAATAAGCCACACCCCCTCATTACCAACCTAACGTAACACTACCTCCACCTATGATAGGCCGTTTAAGGCACTACGCAGTGAGAACACTTGCCAAGGCATGCATGCTGCGTTCGATTGTACGTGGAAAATTGGGAACTTTAGACACGGCAGCACACACAGCGTGCAGAAAGATCTTTTCGTCAATTTTGAAAATAGCCCCTCCAATACTGTAACAGGGCAAAGCAGCAAACACAAGAGGTTTCATCAGTGGGTCATGTGCTCAATCACTATTGTTTTAACTCACTAATTGATAGATAGGAACTTAACAGACAGTTAACTAGATAACAATCTTGCAGAGTATAACTTTTAAACAGTCTATATCTCCAGTAGGGGCAAACAGATTCAAAAATGGGTTGTTGATTTAAAAACTCTGCGTTCATTTGTGCTAAATTCAACAGACAGTGCTTGAACAAGTTGGCGAGGTGCTCCACCAGGCACAGCTTTACAACACAAGCTCAGACTTAACACCATGTCACAGACTGCACATCATTATAAACCATCACCCACAGTATACACCTCCTTGTGCTGTCTGGAAGCCTGCCTGCTGTATTAGAAACTTGAAGGCTTGTCAGGTTGGAGAGGGTAAAATGAATCCAGCGAAATACTTCAAGTGGCACCATCAGCTTGATTGGCCAAGAGAACACAAGACAAGGAATTTGATGCTTGGTTTTTAAGTGTTATCAGTGTACCTACACAGGAATAAAAAATAACAGGTAAGATCAAGGACAAGACAGCCAAACACATAAAAGGTGAAGAATAGACAGGAATATTGTTCACAGAAATAGGTTTATACAGAATCAAACATCAATGACCAATAACATTGTCAATACACAAGTCAGTGTTTCACTAAGTTGTAAATGATAATAATAAAAAGCCTAAATAAAGAAGTTTTATTTCAAATGCAATTTCTTAAAAGTTTTTGCTATTTATTGTGACAATTTTCTGTTATTGGTATTTCAATTTGAAAACATAATAGATCCAGCAGTGCTCAGGACCTTCCAGTTACGTGCGTCAAATGCGCAGTATAGTAGGCTAGGTGTGTGTGTGTGTGTGTGTGTGTGTGTGTAACTGTCTATATCCAGCGACATTTAACCACGGAGCTTACATTATTGAACTATTGTGGACAATCTCTTGGGATTACTAATTACCAAGAAGGACCAAAAGTAGCTCAATTACAATTGGATTAAATAAAAACTCGATTTCTTTCTTTTGAATCTCCCCTTTATAAACCCAATGTATGCCGCGTCTTGATGCGCGCACGAGACTGAACCGAACCCACAAATTCCTCCCACAGGTAGCCGCTCTCTCTCTCGCTCTCATCCATCTCCCTGCGTCACTCCCCCCATCCCATCCACCACAACCCCAGTGTGTCCAGTCCGCTCAGGGCGATAGGAATCCGGCTAAACGCTCTGGAACATCTGGAACGGTGGCGGTCGGGTGAGACAAGATAACACGTTTTTTTTCTTTTTCTTTTTTTCTCGCCGCGGCAGCACCACCCGCATTGCAACACGGGAGCGATGCTGAGGACCGGCTGTTGAATGTCTAAGGAGCATCTCTCGCCTCTTCACATTGCTCTCACTTGTGTATTCTATCACAACCTAGAGTGAATGGACAGACAGATAGACACTCGTGCGCAACCAGTGCTTCTACTATAGTGTATTTGTTCCCCCTTCCCGATAGGATTACAGAGTGTGTGTGTGTGTGTGTTTTCTGGTTATTAAATGCGCCTTGGAAGTTGGGCTGTTGCAGCTAATAGGATTTCTATCTATCTAGCCTGGCACCGCAGCCTTGAAAGCACACAAGATCCGGACCGGGCTATACTTGGCAGAAATTATTCCTATTTGCATTAGCAGCAGCAGTAAAGTTCTCGTGGAAGATAAAGTGTTGCTTTGAATCCAACTTTGTCTTTGAACTTGAGGGATTTGGAGCACCTGTCTCTCTGTGTGGCGCCCCTTATCTCTTCCGGCCTCAGCGCGCGGAGGGAGAGAGATGGAGAGCTGCAGGTGACTGACCGCTCACCGCCGCTACTGGACGCCTACTGGTGGGGCTCTACTGGACCCCAGGAACCCCGGGCAGGATGGTGGGTACGCTGCGCACTGTGTGTGTGTGTGTGTGTGTGTGTGTGTGTGTGTGTGTGTGTGTGTGTGTGTGTGTGTGTGTGTGTGTGTGTGTGTGTATGCGAGAGTGTGAGAAAAATGACATGGCCTTTCATCTGCCCTTCATCCGCTTTACGTCACCTCTCTCAGTCAACTTCACCACCTAATACATCCCTCATTCAAACACGCACGCACGCTTTTGGAACTGTGGTGACTATTCTGCTCATCAGCTGCGGACTGCCTGGTCACAAGACGCTTCACACAGCGCCTTGCTTCGGTGATCAAGCACACACACACACACACACACACACACACACACACCACATTTGGCACAATGTTGACAGGACCAGATTAATCAATCAATTAATCGATCAGTTTCCTTTTGATTACTGTTTCAGTTGAACCAAAGACAAAGCGCAGACCTGCAGCAGGGAGCATGGAAACTCCACAGGTCCTGGTACTTCAATTAGTAAACACTTATACCGGTTGTAGCCTATGTTGATCGACTACGAGGAGCACGACTGTCTGGATGGTTCCACTAGGGGGCTCAGAGCAACCGTGGTGATTATCCTCCCTCCTTTAACCCTGCTGTGATACAAAACAAACTACCAAAATACCTGCATACAACCAAAATAACGTCGCAAACCACCCACCTGTGAAGCTATGTACAGTGCCGATGTGCTACTGAGTTTTCACTTAGCTTGCCTCATCTGTTAAGATATAATTTGATACTTTTCTCCACTTTTTAATGGATAACTTAAACTTCCATAATGACTTTGCAGATATTAGAATTCTAATCCAAAATATAATCAACATCCACTCATTGCATGATATTGTATATTATGTTATTATAATATAATAACAATGATAATATACACTATTTTGAAATGGGCCATTCTGCATAATGAGTACTTTTCACAGACAGGAAGACTTGACTATCTGCACCATGCATGTTCTTTATTAGATTCCCCCCTTTCATTCATGCTCTCGCTTGGTTTCTGCTTCAACTTAATCAGCTGATAATAATGTGAGGTTCTCTCTATTAGCTTAAACCAGAGCCGGCCCGAGGCATAAGCGAACTAAGCGGCCGCTTAGGGCCCCCGACTGCCTGGGGGGCCCCCTAAAAAAAAAAATTTTTTTTTTTTTTTTTTTTTTTTTTTTTTTAGTTTGTGTGTTTGATATTAACATCATATTATGCAAATGTGAGTTATCATACAAAAAAGGAATAAAATGTTTTGGTCTAGATAATTAATAGCCTAAAAATGTAATCAGTTCATCTGGGAGGAAATCCGAAATTATCTGATCATGTCACGTTCACATCCATGCACAGTGTGTATTGAGTTTATTTAAAAACAATTGGAAATGGGGCTGTCCTCAGTTGCCCATGCACTGTGTATAGTCTATAGCCTATTTCAGCCTTATCTGTGGAAAAAAAGATACAGTAGCTGGACAACAGAGTTCTTCTGCTTCGTTCCTCTCACTGCATTTAAATGCATTCACTATATTACAGAGAAATATGTCCCGTAAAAGAAAAAGAGCTCCAAGCCCAACCCAGAGGACCCTCCATAATATTTTATTTTATATTAATATTTTTATGGAAAATCCATGTGTCTTTCTTCAGTAGCTTCTAATTCGTCCGACCCAGTGTCTCCAAATTATTTGTTCACACAAAATTTCTCAGATTTATCCTCTTAAGTTTCCTCTCAAATTGCACCAGATTCATGCATTTCACTTTAAAAAGGTTAAGAAAATCTCCCGGGGGGGCATACCCCCGGACCCTCCTAGGAGGGTCTGAATCTCGGCTGTCTAATATTTTCGCACAGCTGCACAGTGGAGGCACTAGCGGAAAACACAGGGTTTTTGAATGATATTTAACAAAGATCTATAGTTTCAGCAGCGCTAACATTGGAGAGGGGCCCCCTAATCATATTTCGCTTAGGGCCCCCTGAAGGCTTGGGCCGGCTCTGGCTTAAACCTATCACTATAGTCACCTTAACCTCTGTGAGCCAATCCCCTCGGTCCCGTCAAACATTTAAAAAAGTCCTTAACTTGATGTCAGTTCTCATTTCAGTATTGATGCAAACCTCCTTCACACCATTCTCTTCATCATCATCATCATCATCTCTTCACCTTCACCGGCCCAGGATTCCGCTGCCCCCTTTCAGATGACTTCAAGATGGGGTTGAATCACTAAAGATGCTTTACCTTTACGCTTTATAGTACCATGAGCCACATATCAATAAATTCATCATTCATTCACCTTTGGTTCATCAATGTCTCTCCTAGTTGAATTGCTAGAACTTTAGTTAAAAGTGCACCTAGGAACTTTCAGTTTGTGTTAATTCTTGCACCCCCTTTGGACAAAGGCGGTAGTGTTTTTGCTACGCCAGCTGTTGTTCCTGGGTGGCCGTACCCATGACAAAGGCATTTTGCAAAACTATGTAGAAATAGCCTTCTTTGCACTGATGGTCTCGTTTGCTGTTACATGTCATTGATGATCATCAGAGGAAACATGGGACTGTTTCAGAAATATTTAAAAGTTCCTTGTAGCACCTTTTTAAGTAAAGGGTCCGAGTATTTCTTCACTCTGATAGTGACGGTGGACCGTTTTGTTCCCAACAGGTGGTGTGGCTGAATTGCATGTGAAGTTAACCTTTTGTCTGTGTGATTTTGTGGCAATGCTTTTTTTGTTCTTTTAATTTCAAAGACTTTACAACAAAAATCAATGTCAAACTAATTTTGTTCTATTGATAAAACCGCTCCCCCATGTATTCTGGATGTACTGTGTTGTTGTCTTTTGACGAACTCAGAGGAATTTTACGTTTCCGAAAATAAGAGCAGCAATTATTTGATAAGTCAACAACCGACACATCAAGTTATGCTCCTGTCTGGATGCTTGAAAATGACAGTTAGACGTTTCGGCATGCTCAGGGGCAAGCACGCACACACACGCACACACACACACACACACACACACACACACACACACACACACACACACACAAAGATTTTGTTCCTGAAAAAGTGTACTGCAAATAGCTACAAATCCAGGATGGCAGTTTCATTCCCTCACCTATATCTGTTTTATAGGACCCAGTCTGGTATCATTTGGTCTACAGCTGCATTAAGACGAAATATAGGCTCCGTTCCAATAGCAAATCTTTCTGATTTTAGTATGGTAGACAACATATTTAGGATGTCCAAATTCTTGTTGTCAGATTAAGTATGGTTAGAAATACCCAGACCCGGATGTCTATTACATGCGCCTGGGATTTTTAGTGTTTAAACCAGCAATCCCGTGCTCAACGGAAGTGACATCACACCAATGTGACCTTTATAAAAGCAAGAGGCAAGATCAAGGTGCAATGTGATGAATAAAATAAATGTGATTCAATGTAATGAATGAAATGAATAAGTAAAAGTATGTCCCAATTGTATGCCTACTTCATGCTAACTAGATTATTTTAATGATCAGATGTTGTATGTAGAATAGAAAAAAGAAAGAGTGCAATTTGGAACACATGGAAAGTCCAATGGTCAAAATTCCCATTTTATTTCGAAGCAAAATTCCCGTGATGAGAAGTAGGACAAAGGGAAACCACTTTGTCTTGTGAGTTATATCTTATTGACTGACCCGAAATAAATGTATAAGCACTCATTAACATACAGATATATAATTGCTAATAAGAGGCACACTGCAGCAAACAGTCAATAAGTAGACTACTTTCACATGACAGCTGTAGCCCTGACTGTCTCAGCCCCATGCACCACTCTTTTTATTGTGTTGCTTCCATTACTATGAACAGCTTTTATTGTGTAATTTATTCCATTAAAACCAGATGAAAGTTTGTGGCTTCTGCTTATGTTGTACATGTGTGTAATTCATTGATTTGTTAACCATCACAGTGTTTTACCAGCAGCCACAATACAGCTGCTATACAAAAGAAAAAAAGGGCAATTGCATGAAAAATAAATGTTGTCCTGAAAGAAAATTACTGCTTCAAAATGTCTAACATGGGACACTGCACTTGAGGCATAACAACTAGAAAATATTTTGCATTTTTCTGCCATGAGGACTGGCATAAAGGATTGATACAATGGATGGATAAGTAGACTAAGCTTGACAGTACCTTAAGGCCCTGGTTTTTGGTCTCCCTTTCTTGTTCATTCTCACTTTATTAATATTTGGGACCTTACTGTTCAAAGCAGTAACGTTGGCTTTCATATAAAGAACTCTGAAGTCATAGGTTAATATTTGGTGGGGGATGCAGGGGATATGTCCCCCTCAAAAAATATGGAAGACAACCCCCTCCCCAAAATTGTTATTTATCTATCCTTTTTATCTGTAACTGCTACAGTATACATTTAACAATGATTATAGACACTAAAGTGGACTGTACCATCTTAATATTGCCCACCTTCCACCATAAGGCTAAACTCTACCTGTCGTAAAAAGATCGAAGATGAATTCAATTATTTTAATCACTCATGCCAAAAGGTCATTTTAAAAGGCCCAATGTATCGTTCAACAGAGAACATTATGTCATATCTCCAGTAACTGTATAATATACTGAATCTTTGTAAACTCACACTGTTAATATTGATCGACTTTCAAAAGCACAATACTAATCATGGGATTACATGCAATTTCGACTGTCATGTATTTTATTTAGAGATGTTTGATCGTAAGGCTTTAATCTTTGCCTTAACTTGAATAAAGACATTTCCAACATAAATTGATACATATGTAACTCAAAAAGCTTAATTTAGTATAACTTGATTAATTAACTTGTATGCTAATGTAAACAGATTAGCAACAGCTGACACTACTGAAGAAGACTGCAGGAAGTAGTCCAATCATGTCAAGGTACAAACAAATGAATACTAGTATGTTTGCATGAACATACAATTTAATAAATTGATGCATAGAAATTCCCCAGAATGCAGGAAATGATGGACCTCAAGTGTCCTTTGTGGGAAGGAGATTACTTCAGAGGGTGACAGTGAGATATTATCTTTGTGGAGTTGGAAATGACATATTTAATCCTCTTTTAATTAAGTCTAAAAATAATTTTTCAAAAAATCATCATATAGTGCCCCCTTAAGGCAGGGAATTAGGAAGGGGATATTTATTTTCCCACCTGAATATATGACGCCGAATGTGCTGTTTTGTCCTTACAAGCTATTACTGTATACGTCTGAAAAGCTCAACTTTCTTTCATGAACATTCTTTTCTACTCACATTTCACACATACCTCTAGTGTTATTCGGTTCATTGTGATACTCCGATATTAGGGTGATGTTGAAATTCTCTTCTCTGAGATGAAAAAACATCTGCAATAGGTGCTGAAAACTTCTAATCAGACCATCTAGGAAAGCTGTGTTATGGGATAATGTCTGCTGCTCCAATCTCTTGGCTGAGACTAGTTTCATATTGGCAATACATTTTCTCTTTTTTTACACTACAAGCTCAAGAGAGGCTGCCTCCGCTCCACTGTTGAAACTCCATTTATACTCATCTCCACTCTGGGGGCTCTCTCTCTTTAGACACATTCCATTAACGCTGTATAGTTGAATTCAAAGTGTGAAACAATTAGGGTGAGGCAGAAACAGAGTTGGCACAGATCAGCAGGTCTGGTCTGCAAAGGCTGGAGGGGGTGTTTATCAAGCATGAATCAGCCCAACAACATAACCACCACACTAATAAGAGTGTTATAACTCTGAATAAACACCCAGTGTATCAATGGACCTGCTGCCTAAGGCCAATGATGGATTTTTCTTTTAAAGTTCACTGATAGAGGGACGGCATAAGACTTGTTGAGACAAAATTGTGAAGGTAAAGGGGTTGCTGGCAGGCCAGGCGACAAGAGTGCCCTAAATTGCTGCTAAAATCCTGCTCTCACCCCCCCCCCCCCACACACACACACACACACACTTTGCCAAAGGGCGAGCCAGAGTGTGTTGCGATACAAACAGTTTTCTCCATTTCAACCTAAAGGGAAGGGCTTTGGAAGTGAAGGCTTACAGTTTTTACCTGATGCTTAAACACTAGTGGTTGCTAGGCCCAAAGCATCACAACCTCTAACTTTGGTGACCATGCCCTAAACACAAGCACCAACCCTACAAACACAATAAGTGCTTTGCACTGTGTTTGAAATTCTCCAAGACACTTCTTGCAAAACACTACACACTATGTTTTTCACATAAGACACATTGTTCAGAAATTAAATCTCCTCCAATCATTGGGAAAACACATCTATTTAAAATGCAAAACACAACTAAAATTGGAAAACCACACACTCACACACATGAAAAATAAAGCTAATATAATACCAATCAGTGTGAGCCTTAGCATTACAAATAGACCTCAGGTGAGCTCAGCTTCTTTGTGAGACAGTAAGAGTCAGAGGAAGAGGACAAGAGAGAGCGGCAGGAGGACCATGACAAAGGAGACAACAGACGGAGACAGGGTCACTATAGTGGACTGTGTTATAGATCATGGCCTATCAATATAGGAGGCTGTTCTGAGATTCCAGCCCAACAACACAATAGCTCCATAATTAGGACATTTAGACTGGACATTGCATGTGATGTCGATGAGGCGATGTGGCCAGACGCAAACGGGAGGCGGTATCCAAAGGATTCATAATCCACTCCCCATTCCTTACAACACTTATTTTTATTTTATTTTACTGTAATTGTTTCAGAGATCATAGTGACACACTGAATTGCTTGTTGAACTGCGATCCTACCTATTCGTTGTGTTTTTTTCTTTTGTTGGCCCAAACCATGAAATTGCAACATAAACTTTTTCACAGAAGCTTTTCTATATTTTTTTCATGTGTCTAATTGAAAATATAGTGGATCAATCTTTCCAAAACATTCTGCAAGAGGTTGGATACGGCACGCAAGGCGATATTTCCCCCGTTGCTTGGCAAGGGAGGACATTGCCTGTGACGTGGATGAGGTGATGTGGCCAGATGCTAACAGGAGACAGGATCCATAGCCTAAATGTCTTCCAATCATTCCCCTACAACACTATGTTTTGTAGAACATTCTAGTGGTACCATTTCTTGTGTGTCTTTGTGTTTTTTTTTTTACTTTTGCAAACACCTGAAATGGCAAAATAAGATAAAAAATCTGAAGCGTTTACATTTTGTTTTCATGTGTCTAGATCAACTGTAGTGGATCAATCTTTCACAAAAAAAATCTGTATGAGACTTTTAAAGTCAAAAACCATCCAAAGTACTGAATACAGCTGTGTTTAGCATAAAGCCCATATGTGTGTTGTTGCTGCTAGGAAAGAGTAATTCAAAAGTGCATGTGTGTATTGTTTTGATGCTAAAAACAGTTTTGAAATGGAATTGTTAGGTTTTGTTTCAAGGGTTTCATTTTGCCGTATAAGTTAGAAGTTTATCTCCATGTGCTTGGTCCTATTCGGCCTGTGTGTTAAGTTTTGACACAGTGGGCCAAAGTCTGCAACGTGTGTAAGCATTCAGCAAAAACTGTAAGGAGAGACACTGCAGGTGAATTGGGAAAAAAACTTATGACTTACAGATATTATCATGAGACTTTGCCAGTTGATTACTTGCATTAAAGCAATTATTTGGTTATAGCCTTCCGAATAGTGCTACGAATTATCATGGAAAATTTAGTTGAAGAAAGTGCTGCATAAGTAGAGATGTCTGATTCAGAAACAAACTAATGTTGAGATAATGGTCATTCAAGATTCTTGTGTGACAAAGGGAAAAAAACAGGTTTAGTATAATAAACACTTAAATGTACATTTTGTACCTTTTATGTATACTGATATGAAAGAATACATGTTCAATCTCCAAAATTGACCACTGCTTGAAGGAAAACTGTGTGAAAACTGTGAAACAGTGTTTTCCCTGCAGTGTCTCGCCTTAATTGAGATTGCCTTCAGTTCACGTTGATCTCCAAAGAGCTCAGTCAGCCGAGTGTGTGTGTGTGTGTGTGTGTGTGTGTGTGTGTGTGTGTGTGGTGCAATGCTTCTAACATTTCTCCTCATTGTACCCTCACCAGCACTGGAATGGGGTCTTAATATTGAGCAAATTACAGTACTTTCTGTTGATGGCAAAATAATGACACGCAGCAGAGAGACAATGGGAGACACAAAGACATTGTGTGACTGGGTGTCGTCCATCATCATGAGCACTTTAACATGCAGCATGTTGTGAGGTTCGCCATTGATTGGTTGGTAGCAGCTGTGAATGCATTTGCCAGTCATCTCAAATTTGACTCCCCCATTCCTTGTGTTGTGTATTACATGTAATACAAGCTGAAAACTCTCTTGGGTTTGCAGTGGCGTCTTATTTACAAAATTCAGACAGTACATCACTACAACAATGGCACAATGAAAGAAGACTTTATTTGATTTCAGTGACCCTGTAACCCTGATTATACATTGTTGTGGAATATTTTTTTAGAAAACATTTGCCTTCTTACACATCCATTAGCTACATAGCAACATTAATTCAAAGTTTTGAGTCCCAAGTCCAAAATTCACGTAGCTTTTAAGTCTATTACAGTCTTCACCAATATTTAAAGGAAATATCTGGTTATTTAGCTGCACAACGCTCCAGTATGTGCACTAGCTGCTAACTTGGACGTTCTGCTGTTCAGTGCTGCATGGGCAGGTAGGTTACAGTGGGTTTATTTGAGATCTTTTTTTTCTTCACTTAAAATAGCCACCCACTGCTGCTGGAAACAGGGTTGATGAAAGTTGAAAGTACACTACCTGCTCAGCACCAAACAGCAGAAAGACACAGTTAAAGTGTAGCTCGTGAACACAGTGGAACATTTAGCAACAAAAGAGATATTTGCCTTTGACAGAGGCATACACTGAGCTAACCATATAATAGAGTGGAACTTTATTTGTGACACAACCAGGGTTTGTGGGAGGTACATAGCACATTTCTCACACATTTGCCACAACAACTAAAGAAGGTGCTAACATGCTATTTTACAGTGTGCTGCCCAAGGCTTCTGAAAAAAAAACAGCTTGTAATTAATTTTTCCAGGACTTTGTGTTGAGATCATTCATAACAAAACATCTATATATACCACCAATACATGACATTAGAAATTCATCCATCATTACATCATAATATAGGTAATGTTAATCGGACTACATCCCCCATATCCTATTAACATATACACTCACCGGCCACTTTATTAGGTACAGCGGTTAATTTTCTTTTTAACACATATAACTAATCAGCCAATCACATGGCAGCAACTTTATGGATTTAGGCATGTAGACCTGGACGGGACAACTTATTGAGGTTGAAACCGAGCAACAGAATGGGGAAGAAAGGGGTTTTAAGTGACTTTGAACATGGCAATGTTGAGGGTGCCAGGAGGGCTGGTATGAGTATTTCAGAAACTGCTGATCTACTGGGATTTTCACTCTAAACCATCTTTAGGGTTTACAGAGAATGGTACGAAAAAGAAAAAATATCCAGTGAGCGGCATTGTGTGGATGTAAAATGCCTTGTTGATGTCAGAGGTCAGTGGAGGATGGGCAGACTGGTTTGAGATGATAGAAAGGCAACAGTAACTCAAAAAACCACTCGTTACAACTAGGGATGCATCGATGCACTATTTTTAGTTCCGATCCGATTCTGATATCTGGGTTTTGGATATCGGCCGATACCGATACTGTCCGATACGATATCATAATTATTATACAATTCTTTGTTTGTGGTGACTTTATGTGCAAGGCTAGGAAGGCTTAAGCAATTCTTATTTAAAAGAGCAAGAAATACACGAATGCATTAGGGCCGGGCCGAATAATTCGAATATCCAAAAACTTGTTTAAGTTTGTATTCAAAGCTCAATTCAGTATTCCAAATATATATATTTTATATATATATATATATATTTTGTTTTGTTTTTTTTGCACAGGTAGCTTAAACTGCAATATATGTTGTCAGCAAATATTACTACTCAAATATACATGTTATATATACAACAATTGTTAAAATATAAATGTAATGCTCATTTAAAATAAATTATCAAATTATTTGAACTTTGATCTAGTTGGCCACCGTCCTTTCAAAGAGCAATCGGTGATACACCAGCTGTTGGCTACATGACATTGTCAGAGCGAGGCAAACTAAAAGCGGCACCAAGCGCAGTAGGAATACAGAGAGGGAGGAAGAATATCAGCATATGTGTTTCCCTTAACTTTATACTACAACATTAGCGTGATCTCGGAAGGGAAAGCAGTGCTCGGCAAAATGCTAACGTTAGCTTAGCTGTTTGTTTTCATTCCCTATGCAGCACTGCTATTGCCAATCAACAACTGCCTTGCATCATAGGAATACGCGGTCAATAATGGATATAATATGGACACAAAATACTATCAATATTGGATATTTTGTATGGATTTATAAATCCCCGAAAATGCATGTTCCAGGATGGATTAATAAACTACGATGGCACAGCTGATTTGGAACGGAATAACAGCTCTGTTCGCTTCCACGGGGAAAAAGTAAGAAACTCAGACTTTGGTGTTTTTTTAGGACAAGTATTCAAATCCAATCTCCCTCCACCGAACGTCGGCATCTGCTCGCGTGGGGCTTTCGCTCTTTCATAGTTTATAAAATAAAAATAAAAATAAAAATAAAAAATTAAATTAATTTTTTTTAATTTTTTTTTATCGGATTTTAGATCGGAGCTGTCAGTCCGATATCCGATCCGTAGATTTCGCCCATATCGGAGCCGATACCGATACTGGATCGGACCCATCCCTAGTTACAACCAGGGTATGCAGAATACCATCTCTGAACGCAAAACACGACCAACCTTGAAGCAGACCCCACCAGGTGCCACTCCTGTCAGCTAAAAACAGGAAAATGAGGCTACAATTCTCACAGGATCACTAATATTTGAAAATAGCAGATTGAAAAATCATGCCTGGTCTGATGAGTCTCGATTTCAGTTGCGACATTCAGATGGCAAGTTCAGAATTTGGCGTAAACAACATGAAAGTATGGATCCATCCTGCCGTGCACCATCAACCATGCCATGTTCAAAGTCACCTAAATCCCCTTTTTCCCCATTCTGATGCTCTGTTGGACTTCAGTACATTGTCTTGACCACATCTAAATGCCTAAATGCATTAAATTGCTGCCATGTGACCCTGTTTTTGTTTTTATAAGCCATTGAACAGGTGTACCTAATAAAGTGGCCGGTGAGTGTATGTTATCACATTAAACGTTGCTAAGATAAATTCAAGGTTTTGCTGTGCCTCCCAGGCCCTCGAGCCTTTACAGTTTTTGCCGATTGCTTACACACATGTTGCAGACTTTGGCCCACTGTGTCAAAACTTAACACAAAGGCCGAATAGGACAAAGCACATGGAGATAATCTTCTAACTTATACGGCAAAATGAAGCTCTTGAAACAAAACCTAACAATCCCATTTCAAAACTGTTTTTAGCATCAAAACAATACACGCATGCACCTTTGAATTACTCTTTCCTAGCAGCAACAACACAGATGGGCTTTATGCAAAACACAGCTGTATTCAGTACTTTGGATGGTTTTTGATTTCAAAAGTCTCATACAGATTTATTTTTGTGAAAGATTGATTCACTACAGTTCATCTAGACATATGAAAATAAAAATAAAAAACTTCTGAAAAAAAAGTGTATTTTTCAATGTCATGGTTTTGGCAAACAAAAAAACAATAGGTCGGATGCAGTTCAAAAAGTAATTCAGTGTATCACTATACTGTAAACTCTGAGAAAAAAAACAGTGTTGTAAGGAATAGGGTGGGTGGATTATGAACCCTTTGGATACCGCCTCACGCTTGCGTCTGGCCACATCGCCTCATCGACATCACATGCAATGTCATCCTTTGAGAAGCAACAGCGAAAATATTCCTGATATCCAATATAAATCTCCTAATTATGGGGCTACTGTGTAGTTGGGCTGCACTCTCTGCTCTTATATTGATAGGCCATGATCTATAACATTGTCCACCATAGTGTCCCTGTTGTATGTGTCTCCGTCTGTTGCCTTTTTGTTCTTGTCCTCCTGTCACTCTCTCTTGTCCTCTTCCCCTGACTCTTACTGTCTCACAAAGAAGCTGAGCTCACCTGAAGTCTATTTGTAATGCTAAGGCACACACTGATTGGTATTCAATTAGCTTTATTTTTTATTTTGAATGTGTGTGAATCTGTGTGCTTTTGCAAGTTTAGTTGTGTTTTGTATATTAAATAGATGTGTTTTCCCAAGGATTGCAGGAGATTTCCTTTTTGAACAATGTGTCTTATGTACAACACTGTGTGTAAATGGTAAATGGACTTGTATAGCGCTATATCTCCGTTTATCACAGACCCAAAGCGCTTTACATTGTTTTTTGTACCCATTCACCCAGTCACACACACATTCATACACCTGGGTTGGACTTTCTGGAACTGTACTAAGCTGGTTTGAATCCTACTTAAAGGATAGAGACTACTATGTGTCAATAGGCAATTTCACATCTGAGCGGACAAATATTGAATGCGGGGTCCCCCAAGGTTCCATTCTTGGCCCTCTTCTATTTAACATCTACATGCTCCCACTAGCTCAGATTATGAATAAGAACAAATTATGCTACCATAATTATGCAGACGACACACAAATTTACATAACCATATCACCAGGAGACTACAGTCCGATACAGGCACTGAGTAAGTGCATTGAACAAATCAATGATTGGATGTGCCAAAATTTCCTTCAATTAAACAATGATAAAACTGAAGTAATTGTCTTTGGTGCCAAAGATGAACAATTAAAAGTCAGTGCACAGCTTACATCCGTAATGTTAGAAACCACACCCCGAGCCAGAAATCTTGGTGTTGTTGTAGACTCCGACTTGAATTTCAAGAAACACATAAAATTATTATTATTATTATTATTATTCTTCCGGACAATTACACACAATACATAATTTTCTCATTGCATATTCATACATATTACTTTGTGTTAAAATCAATTAATAAATCAGCCTACTACCACCTAAAAAACATATCAAGAATTAAAGGGCTTATGTCTCAGCAAGATTTAGAAAAACTTGTCCATGCATTTATCTTTAGTAGACTTGACTACTGTAACAGTGTCCTTGCTGGCCTTCCAAAAAAATCTATCAGACAGATACAGCTAATTCAGAACGCTGCTGCTCGAGTCTTCACTAGGACCAAAAAAGTAGATCACATTACCCCAGTTCTGAGGTCTTTACAATGGCTTCCAGTCACTCAAAGAATTGATTTCAAAATACTGATGTTGGTTTATAAAGCACTAAATGGTTTAGGGCCAAAATACATTACTGATATGCTGATACGTTATGAACCGTCCAGAGCCCTTAGGTCGTCTGGGACAGGTCTACTTACAGTCCCTAGAGTTAGGACTAAACAAGGAGAAGCAGCTTTTAGTTATTATGCACCAAAAATCTGGAACAAACTCCCAGAGAACTTGAGGTCTGCTGCAACTCTCAGTTCTTTTAAATCGAGTCTGAAGACTTTTTTGTTTCCATTTTAACCTGCAATTTTCATTTTATTTGCTTTTAAATGTTTTTAAATCGAGTTTTCATTTTATTTGCTTTTAAATGTTTTATAATGTGTTTTATGTATTCTAATATTGCCCCTGTAAAGCACTTTGAGTGGCCTTGTGTCTGAATTGTGCTATATAAATAAACTTGCCTTGCCTTGCCTTGCCGATAGCAGCAGCTACCACGCAGGGTAGGCTTAGCACTAGGGTGCTAAGCTAACTAAGCTAACTATCGGGAGCAATTCGGGGTTCAGTGTCTTGCCCAGGGACACTTCGACATGTGGCGGGGAGACGGGGGATCGAACCTCCAACCCTGCACACCAGAGGCGAACTCCCTACCCACTTCGCCACTGCCGCCCCAGTGCCGTGTGTAGTGTTTTGCAAGAAGTGTGTTGCAGAATTTCAAACACAGTGCAAAGCCTATTTTGTGTTTGTGGGGTTGGTGCTTGTGTTTAGGGCATGGTCACCAAAGTTAGAGGTTGGGATGATTTGGGCCTAGCAACCACTATTAGTGTTTAAGCATTAGGTAAAAACTGTAAAGGACATTAATCCTTTCCATAGAACATAGTAGGGGGGAGAACGGGGTAATGTGAGACACTTTTTACATTTGTTCCCCTCTAAGCGAGCTAAAATGATTTATCAGTCAAATTGACACATTTCCCATTAATTCAGGATGCTTCCTAGAAATAGGCATTAGCAGAATTTATTCAAGACAAAGGGCAGTGAAAATATGATTGTTTTAAAAAAAGTTGTCTTGTGTCTCACTGTACCCCAGCTGTGGGGTAAACTGAGACAGACCAGATAAATCAAGAGGGTAAACTGATCCACTAACTTTTTCCACTCTGAAACTACCATAACAACACATTAACAGTAACAGTTAGAATCCTGACAGCTAGCTTGAAAACCAAATATTCCAAAACTAATGTTGGACTAGTAACTATTTTATTGGGATCATTCATTGAATAAATACTTTTTACTTAGAGTCTATTGATGTTAAAGGTCACTCTCCTGTCCCCCACATACATACCAAACCATGCCCTTGCTGACACCTCTTCAACCATCAACCCCCACCTCCAGCCCACATTGTCTTTTGTTTTATTCAAACTAGTCTCCTTGCTACCTCAAATATAATGGATTCATTAAATGAGGGCACAGACACTGTCTCACTTTACCCCACAGCATTTGTCTCACTTTACCCCACTGCCACAATTTGAGAAAAAACTACCTCTCTCAGCAATTCAGGCTAATCTTCAGTTATTATCATCACATGGTTTCATATGTTGGTAGTTCATCAGCATGTATGATAGAAGTTTTTCTACCTGAATGAATTTGCTTTGGCATAACAATCGATTAAAGCGGCTACGAGTAACATTTAAATATCTTTTAAACAGCCTCATGTTTCCTCTCATAATCATAATTTACTTTTAACAACAAACGAGACCATCAGTGCAAAGAAAGACGTATTTATACAGTTTTTATTTCTGCTTTTGGTCTGGTCGCACACCCAGTCCGATTTTTGGTTCGCTCGTGCAGGCTCTATGGTCACATATCCGTATTGGTCGCAGATTTCAGTGTGGCGCTGCAACGCGATTTGAGAAGCCTATCCCTCCAGGTGAGGGAAGGGGAGCGGCAGCCTTGTTTGAGACAGTTATTTGTCGTCATAATGACTGATGATGGGTCTGAACCATCAAAAAAAAAGAGAATGCAATGAAGAAAAGCTAAAAGGGAGAGTGATGTAGGCTACGGGCGGGACGAGGGCGTGGCCAAGCAACGTGTATACAATTTCACGAGAGCGAAACTAGACTGCAGTGTTTACTCCTAAACGAATGAGCGGTTGGTACTAACACAAAGTTTGCTTTCTTTCACCATCATCAGATAACCATTATCTGAAATAGTCATTATTTACATCAACAACACAAACACATTACCTCATCGTGATCCATACTAACTGCCGTCTCTCGTTCATTCGCTTTCTGTGAGGACACGTAATCTTTCAGCTCCGTGAGAGAGAGTAGTTAGGTGACACTGCTGCATCAACTCATTGCAATCAGGTGTGTGTAGCACTGACTGGCATTAGTTGATGCAGTGTCAAAACCACTCTCACGGAGCCGAAAAGAGTCCTCACACTTTCAACACACGGACATGCACTATATTGCGCCCTTCTCAGTTCACACTCGCACGCCTGGCACGAGCTAGAAAACAGCTTTGCGACAGCGGGCGTCGTAAAAATACTACCGCTTTTGTCCAAAGGGGACGCCAACGTGCCATGTTACTAGTAGTGGCTTTAAGTTGACAGGAAGAAAATTTCCTTTTACATGCAAAAAAGAAATTTTTGTGAAAGAAACATGCTTACAACATCACCATGAGGTCCTCTCTTTCATAGCCGAGTGGAAATGAGAGGGGCTTGAAAACATATATCTCACATGACCAATAATGTGTTCCATTGCCTAGATACAGGGGGTGTCTCACATTACCCTATGCCTCACATTCCCCCGTTCTCCGCTAGTCGTTATTTCTACATATTATTCACCAGACAATTCTAGAGTGACAATAAATAGGAGGAGTTTCCACCTAAAATATTATTTTTTAACATCACACATTGTAGAATATAGATCCTAGCCTTCAAAGTCCCACATCAAAGTTATCTTCAGTTAGACAGCAGCCAAAGAGAAAGCCGTCAAGCTGAGAAGCATTCACACAGACGAGAATAGAGCTATGGCGACATTGTCTGTGTCATTATCGTTTCTCCATCACCCTAGGCGTCTTCAGACTTGTGGGTTTTTTCAAATGACTGGCAGCACAAACCCATCCCTTTCTCTAAAAAATCTGAGCCATGCAGTGCCCATGGCATTGGATTCCATCTTTTTCTCTCATTGTTCTCTCTTTGCCTCAAGACACAGATTGTAAAGAGGCGCCTCCTCCAAGTCAGCAGTCAGACGTGTGAGGGTGGATGGGAAAAATAAAGAATGAGAGGCAGAGGATGAAATAGAAGTGTGACTTTGTAAAAAGAAGAAACAGCCTCGAGCTGCCATATGCTAAGAATCGTGCTTAATATTTAAACAGTACTGACATGTGAATCACCTGGAATCCAGTCCAACCTGAGTGTGTTTTAGTTTTATGAAAGTCCATGGCTTCACGATACGATACATATCGCGATACATGGGTCACAATATGATATGGGGCGGCAGTGGCGAAGTGGGTAGGGAGTTCGCCTCTGGAGTGCAGGGTCGGAGG
The DNA here is from genome assembly GCA_949357725.1 of Hyperoplus immaculatus. NCBI lineage: Eukaryota > Metazoa > Chordata > Actinopteri > Uranoscopiformes > Ammodytidae > Hyperoplus > Hyperoplus immaculatus. The sequence continues at coordinate 10,476,745 of OX442352.1, read as the reverse complement.
TTCGATCCCCCGTCTCCCCGCCACATGTCGAAGTGTCCCTGGGCAAGACACTGAACCCCGAATTGCTCCCGATAGTTAGCTTAGTTAGCTTAGCACCCTAGTGCTAAGCCTACCCTGCGTGGTAGCTGCTGCTATCGGTGTATGAATGTGTGTGTGACTGGGTGAATGTGTACAAAAACAATGTAAAGCGCTTTGAGTCTGTGATAAACGGAGATATAGCGCTATACAAGTCCATTTACCATTTTTTTTTTTACCATATGTCACGATACATTGCGATTTGATGCATATTGCGATATATCGTGATATTCCACATTGTTCACTGACATTTTTAAAAGTTATTTCAGGGGACAGAAGGTGTCAAAACTATTTAATTCAAAACTTTTATTCAAACTCTAAACCCGGCAATACGAGTAGACTAGCTATATTGAAAACATCTAAAGGAGCGGAGGTTGTAGTTCACAAATTTTTGGAGGTGAAAATCACTCCAGATATCACAAAATATAATATCACAATATTTCTATATCAATTGTGTAGCACAGTCCTTGTCCAAAGTGTTCAGTGTTTGCAGCAGATTGGTTTAGTGTGTATTGCATCAATTGTAGACTGTACGGAGGTACAATTTAGGGGTAAAACAAAGAACTCCACTCTCTGCATTTCAATGACATTCCTTTAAACAGCCGTGTAGGTGTTGCAGAGAAATGAAGCGCTTTTTCTTGTCTGGAGAGAAACCTTTTCTTAAGCACAGGATTTGCAGGTAGACGTGCAAACAATTTAGATATAATACACACATACTAGAACACACTGGGAGGTTGCTACCTGTTAAACTGGCATCATTCTTTCATACACACCCCTGGACACGCACACACACACACAAACACAAAAACACATGCACACACACACACACACACACACACACTCTCTGACGGATCAGATAATCTTAATATCTTGTAATTTAATCATATAATTTTAATCCCTACAGAGACCAATCAGCACGTACACCCAAGGTCACTATCAGATCCACACACACACACACACACACACACACACACACACACACACACACACACACACACACACACACACACACACACACACACGCTGCACACACACTGATCCGGATGCTGAGAATGACAAAACCTTTTATTTGCTTTAAGTGGCAGTGAGTCATAGCAGATTAATGTCTTTGTTCCAGTCTTTGTCTTTGCAAATGATTTTTGCCGGCGCTAATTTTTTTCCGACCGTTAAATTGATTAAAATGGCGAAGATAGATCCAATCCAAAATACAAACAGTAAGGCTGTGGAAATACAGTGCTAGAAAAAGGTTTACATTACTGTTTTGGATCCCTGTGACACCAGAGAGAGGAGCAAATTTATTAATTAATTAACACATTTTTAATGTGTTTTTTTTTCTTTCGCTTTAAATGGAAGAGTTTTTGTTAATGAGAAATTCTGTCCGAAACCAGTCGATACAAAGCAGACTTGGCCGCAACAGTGTGATTTATAAAAGAGTTCACATCTGATTCGGGGACATTCTGAAAAGCTTGTCCAATTATTTTCCCATCAAAACGTCACCATGTCATTTCTGCTGTAACGCCATGTGTAAGACAAGTAGCAGTGAATGAATTGTGTGTTTCGCATGGTTCTCACCCGAAAGAATGTCTTGCTTTTTTTTTTGTCCAAATGCATAAATGAGTAAAGTCCCCAACGAGCAAGCAATATAAATTACAAGTGAGTCTGTTTAAAGGTTTTGGAATTCCACCAAGGTATCATCAAATCATACATAGCATCACATCCAATGTCAAATCCACTACCCCATGATAACCCATCATACTGTATGAAGGATAGCACACTGCACATGCAGTTTATATGCAACATGAACAGGAGAATAGAACAAGGAATAGTAAGCAACATAGTTCTTCGTATTACAGATAGGACTGGCAAAACAAGAACTTTAGATTAAATCAATGGCTCAAACTCTCCTGAGGCAGCAGCTAAATGTTGGTTCAGTTTTAGATTAAAAAGACGTAGACTTTGAAGTGTAGATTACATCTTTAAAATGGCTGGATTCAGAGGGGGAAAAACAACAACTATTCAGTTGTGTATAGGGATAGATAACTAAATAATGCATTCCACATCTCAAAGTGTACTGTGATGTACTACTCCCTTGTTGACATGTGTCTATTAGAATGGATCGAGGAGGATGGGAGGACCATTATAAATGACATTGAAAATCGTTAAAAACAAGGGCATTTTACTGTTAACCAGATAGCAATTAGTATTTATGGTGTGACAAAACGGCACTTGGCATTACACAATGAATGAGAAATACGATGTACTGCCTCCTTGTGTTTCAAAGTATAAAGATTTTGCTTCCTTCTAACTGTATCAATATAGTTGTCTGACACATCCATTCGATGCATAGTGCAGGCGCTATAAAAAAACAAATGATATGCAGTGCATTGAAAATATGCCACCTCACCTCTGGGTGTGTCATTTTATACATGTCCTGCTCAAGCTGGCGACAGGAGTGTGGAGAGCTCTTTGTGCACGATGACAGTGAATCAACAGGGGGATTTGCAGAATGATTTATTCAGCACTGGCATTACATTTACATTTGGTTCAAAGAGGTTGGCTTGTATCTGCTAGATAGAAAATACATGTGGAAAAAATGTATGGAATAGTGTAGCATTGGACAGATAGTTGAGTGTGTGCTTGACAATGTGTGGGCTGAAATGTATGGATGGCTGACCTGTGTGTGTGTGTGTGTGTGCGTGTGTGTGTGTGTGTGTGTGTGTGTGTGTGTGTGTGTGTGTGTGTGTGTGTGTGTGTGTGTGTGTGTGTGTGTGTGTGTGTGTGTGTGTGTGTTTGTCCTCAGGCTGTTGTTCAAAAAGTAAGACAGATACCAGTTTGCTATGCTAGTCATGTATTACAGGAGATGGAGCTACCTGCCCTGTGTATTTATCACATTTTCGGAGCACAAATCTTTTCCTGTTACAATCACAGGTGGTTTCCAAAAGCTAAAACAGTGTGAGGGCTCTTAGGGTTGAGGGCTCTTGCAGCCCTTAAAATTTGAAATGTTGGAGTGTATCAGCCCAGTAGCCTAAAAATGACATTTACATAAGACACCCACAAATGCAGTTATTTTAAACTAATACATGTAGGATGTTTAAATGTTAATATGATTATGAATTACAAATTGATTTATTGCTCAAGAAATGTGCAAAGATTAACAAAAAAACCTCTATGGGTCTTTCTTTATGGAGAGAAACAGATTGAAAAGCAACAGAAGTCAAATTAAATGAAGGCATGGTAGAGGCAGACAGACAGCTTTAATCTACGAGCAGTCTGAAATTGATTTTCAAGGTTATTGGAAAGACAGCCACACTGCCAAACTCCATATTCATCAATTCAATCTCTGTTGGGGTTCATAAACAAACATCTGACTCATATCCACAGATAGCTTCTCTCTGTTGTCTCATTTCAAACAGACACACATGGAAGTCTACAGGGGATTACACAATGATGAAGATTACCTCACTCATTGCTGCTGCCTCACAATATTTATAGGCATATCACTGTGCCAAGACTTTCTGTAAAAGGGTCAAGAGTCACGCAGTTAGCGTTTTTCATGTTTAAATGATGCGCTCTTAAAAACACAGTCGCCTCTGATTGATTTGAGCTCCTTTTAGTTCAGTTAGAAAGTTTCATTCATCTCATATGTCAAGATGCTAGGGTCATTTCAATTGTACAGGTGGCTCGTTTACTGCAATACTCTGATGTAACAAGTGTCCATAGATGAAAAGCATGTTTGTTAGCATATTTGGAGTAATTGTAGTGCATATTTGGAGTAATTGTAGTGTATTATCTATAGCATAAATCATTTAAAGGGGTTTAAAATGTTGAGGTGTGGGTGAAGACTGTGGTTTAAAAAGCTGTCTAGCCCTGTTTTTTTGTGTGTGTCTTTTATTTAACTATTTTTTTTTACCTCACCTCAGCTGTGAGAAGAGAGGTCAGGTACCAAAACAAAAGCCTGGGTTTTGCTTTGGTGGACCTATTATTGATAATAGGACAAAGGTCGACATGTAGATACTGCGCTATAATCTCAGTAAAAACAAATAGCAAGTCAGAAACCATGGACCGGATTGGGAAAGTATTTTGAGACACCCCTCTATAGTGGATACCTTGTGGACTGAGTCAGACACTCTACCTTTTCAATACAAAAACTAGTGAGTCACAGCACCACTTTACCAGGTGGAGCTGCAAATGTTGTTGGAGGAGTTGGACCTGTTGTTATTGTAGCCTATAAATAACCAATACCTTTAAAGGATAGGTCCGCAATATTTCATGCCTGTCTTAAAGCAACATTCTGGGGCCCATATGACCTTTAATACAGTTACTGATTGCTGTTAACATTCCTCATGTTCATATTGGAAAATTCCAAAGTTATTTCTATTGCTTCGTATAGTCGTACGTGAACAAACATCGGATTATATATAAAGTCAACCTCATGGTCGCACTAGAGGAAAAGTCAAAGAATCGTTCAATAGTTATTGAGATATTAAAGTCTCGATCAAAGTGGTTGACTTACAGAGTAGAACAACATTTCCATTCCTAGAGTCAGACCGTTAGCATGGCTAAACAGAGGGAATTTTGTACCAAAACAAGACTGTAACTTTGAAATACACCCACCTGATGTGTCCAAGTACTCAAACTGCTGAAGCCTCCTCCTATGCATTGGACACATTTATAAATACCTTTTGGCACAAAACAAGGACTGTGGATTTTGAGCTCCATCAGATACATTGTAAGCACAGTTGGAAAGGGTCTGTTACGAGTCAGTATGAATAGTAAGAATTTTCCCTGTAAGGTAATTGCATAGAGTTACATTACAAGTCCAGCAAGATTCCAAGATCCACCTGCCATTGTGGTGCTTCATTCACTTGAACACTCATTCACAGTGAGCCTTATCAATGAAGTGTAAATACACAGAGTTGACCGATTCAAATGTATTGACAGCTTTTTCTATGCCACATTTATGTTTTATTTGCTTAGGTATTGATTCAAACTGAATGAAGCTAGTTCCATCTTTTATCGGTATTTCCCTCACATTTTGTACAGGAAAAATATCTGCAAATGTTCTTAAAATAACAGTACTTTTCGTCTTTTGTATTTTACTTTTATATTCTAACAATATGTATTGCTGATTGAGTAAAGGCATCTTGGAGCTGGTAGTGGCTCTGCTGCAATTAGTTGCCCGCCCAAATACTCCAGTCTGGTCTGGTCTGCTGCTTCTACTATACCATACTGCCTTATCATGTTCTGAATTATTCATTTTCACACACATGGAAGGAGTACTGTGGATCTATTTCGACCTCCCTCAGACCGTCACTACGGTCTAACCGTGAATGATACCCTCCATTCTACCTATCTTTTGAGACCCTAATATCAACAGAGTCGTATGACCGACCTTCAGAGGCGGGGCTCGGAGTGCATTTAGCATCCGGGAAAGCCCGCCTCTTCCTCTTTGCCTTTCTCGCCTCATCTGAGAGACCGGTAAGTTGTGTGTGAAAATTTAGGAAGCTAGTAATCCATCACATTATTGTGCAGGTGCCTTGTGTCCCTGAGGATTGTTAAACTGGTTTCCCTGTGATTACAGGTTGTAACTATTGGCGCCGAAAGGTCTGCAGTAGTTTTGTAGCACATGGTGTTTGATTGTTGTTGATTGTTAACACCTGTTGCTTCTCCCCTTAGCCTGCAAGGAAAAAGCAGTGTTGGGGTGAGATACACTTTTCTTAAATTCTAAGAATAAGCGCAACAAACAAAGCCTAAAGGTCTGCAGTAGTTTTGTAGCACATGGTGCTTGATTGTTGTTGATTGTTAAAACCTGCTGCCTTTCCCCTTAGCCTGAAGGAGAAACAGCAGTGTTGGGTGAGAATACACCTTTGTGTTAATACTAAGAACAAGTATAGCAAATGAATCAATCAGTTAAATTAAGCCTAATTGAAAAGGTAAGAAATAAATGATGAAAAAGCACCTCTGCCTTCGGCATTAGAAGGTTGCTTTATTTATATATCTTCCTTGTATGTCCCATACAACAACAAGAAGTTTGTTGTAGGAGTAGTTTCAAGCACTACAATTTCCACAAGGCTACAGTAACAAAGATAAAATGTTTCCTAGTGACACTACAACATTTTATTCCATAGCAGACAAAGTACAGTCACATGGTGACGCGTACTGTTTCATAGTTGATTTTGATCTTATTGGTAGTCAACTTAATTTTCCCTAAAATGGGTTTCTTTAGTTATTCCCCTAAGAGGCTGTTAATCAACTTCAGGGTTCCCTTAACCTCTGTGCGCAGAAGGTCGGGTTCCCTTAGTTGTCCCCCATTGTACGTCCACGTGCATACTGTGGGTGAATTTGATTCAATAGAAGGAATAGGAGAAAGAGAAAAAGCAGCTAAACTAAGAGGCTGTTAATCAACTTAAAGGTTCCCTTAACCTCTGTGCGCAGAAGGCTGGGTTCCTATAGTTGTCCCCCATTGTTTGTCCGCATACATATTGTGGGTGAATTTGATTAAATGGAGAGAAAAGAATAAAGAGAGAAAGCAGCTTAACTAAGAGACTGTTAATCAACTTAAAGCTTCCCTTAACCTCTGTACGCAGAAGGTCGGGTTCCTTTAGTTGTCCCCCAGTGTACGTCCGCGTACACATTGGGGTGAATTTGGGCATAATGGCCCCCCAGACATGCCGTTTCTGTGGAGCGACCATGGACCCCCGTGATGGTTACAGAGGGTGTCCCCCATGCTTGGGCAGGGCTCACCTCTTGGAGGATGTGGAGTCCCCATGCCTAGCTGCATTGGACCTACCGCTGGACGAGAGGTCTCGGAGGGCTTGGTTAGGAGAACACCCCCCCGCCGCTACGGCAGGTGCTCCTTCTCCCACCGATGGTAGGATACAGGACCGCCACTCTAAGAGCAGCCATTCACGCAAACGCCAATGTGAGCATTCCCATGGCCGTAGTAAAAAACGAGCCTTTAGTGGGGCTCTGCAGTCAAAAGGCCCGGCCCCCACCCCAGTGGCGGCTTCAGGGTGGGAGGACATACAGCTGCAAATTGTCTGCCATTCGTGGCCTGACAGTCAGGGGTGGCAGAGTTGAAGCTCGCTCTCAGAGTGCAGCTTTCTCTGAGGCTCATACCTCTGGTCGAGCATCCCCCGCACATATGTCATTGTGCCAGGAGCCAGAAGCCCTATATCCCTCTATGCCCGGGGTTCCCTTTTCGCAGAGGAGGGACAACCGGAGTTTGCTGCAGGACCATACGGCCTCAGCTCAAACCCACCCAGGGGGATCTGCTTCTGCAGATTGCTCAGAAGAGCTGGGTCAAGATGGTGTGCTCTCAAGGGTCCTGAGTGCTGCCAAGATCCTGGGACTTGAGACTCCAGTGGAAGTCCCAAGTCAGACAGAGGGGGTCTGGGCTGGCATTCTACAACCCCGTCCCTCAGTGGCTATTCCGGCAGCAGAAGTTTACTGTAAGATGCTGAAAGAAATGTGCAGTGCTCCTAGACAAGCACCTCAGTTTAATGCAGGCTGCAAGAGGATGGCTAAGGCACGATACCCGCCGGAGACAGGACTGGGTGATATGCCTCCGTTGGAGAAGGAGATGGCAGCCTTAACCTCTCTCAGCCCAGAGAAGGTAGCAACCATATCAGACTGCTGAGGGCCGTCAAGGGCCTTGGATGCGTGACAGACGCCAAAACCCAGGTAGCCAAGGCAACGGCATTGATGCCGTAAGGCCGTGGGAGTCAAAAGAGATAAAGCAGTGGCTCACCACCATCGATCTCAAGGACGCTTGTTTTCACATCCCTATTTGTCAGGAACATTGAAAGTTCCTTCCCTTTGCCCTTTGGGGGCATGCTTACGAGTCAAAGGCCTCCCATTTGGCCTCTCATTGCTTCCCAGAGTATTTACCAGGGTGGTAGCAGCTGCCTTGATGCCCCTACAGGGGGGCAGGCTCTAGATTATACCATACCTGGACGACTTCCTAGTCTGCGGTCCGTCTCACCAGCAGGTTGTGCAGGACACAGGAACAGTCCTGTCCCACATTCAGTCTCTGAGCTTCCAGGTCAACTTCAGGAAGAGCAACCTCCAGCCAGGGCAGGAGACAGTCTTCCTAGGACCTTGTCTGAACTCCCTCACAATGAGGGTGTCACTCATCCCTCAGAGAGTGGCGAAACTTCTTGCTACCCGGCGCTACTTTGCCTTGGCAGGCGCCTAGTACTAATCTACCTTTAGAGATCGCTGGGGTCGATCACGGCGGCGGTGGTGGTAACCCCGTTGGGCCTCCTAAGGGCTTGGCCCCTACAATGGGGGCTAAATGCTTTCAGCCTTAACCGACATCCACACCGGGACAGGCATTTAAGGCTCCGGATAACACAGTCATGTCTTTGAGCCCTGTGCCCATGTTGGGACAGCAGGATGCTTACACAGAGAGGCCCTTTGGTCAACCCGCCCTCAAGGCGAACACTAGTTTCTACGGATGCTTCCCAGACAGGCTGGGGAGCAGCTGGAGCTGAGGATAGTTTATTTGGTCCTCAAGGCTCTTATTTCCTTCAAACATGGCAGGCACGTTTTTGTAAAAACAATTCTGCCACTGGCTACAACGTCAACCATCAAGGGGTACGAGGTATCTCTCGTCTAAAGGTGGCTAACAGGTTACTGACTTGGGTTTTCCCACGTCTGGCCTCACTCAGGGCGGTTTATATAACTGATGTTTTGAACATAGGGGCAGACCTCCTCTCCAGGTCCGGGCCTCGCCCGGGGGAGGAGAACTACAACCAGAGGGGGTGGCGAGCATGTCAGCCCACTTTGAACGTTCCAAGTAGAGACGATAAAAAGTTCCAGGGCACCTTCCACACGAGCCAATTACCAACAAAGTTGGAAGTTTTCTCGTCAGGGTGCAAAAATAGGGAGTTGACCCTGTCACCTGTCCGGTGGTTTTCAGTTGTTTAAAAAGATGCATGTAATTCTACTGCATATAAGGTTGCAGACTGGGACTGATCGTTGTCATTCTGTCATCCTCAATCATTGAGATAAAAGCCTGACCCTTTTCTGCGGAAAAGAGACTTGACTTTGTTTCTTTGTCTTCTTGAATTAAATAACTTGACTCTGATGAGTTCAGTTCATTTGTCACAAGGGTAACTGCGTTTTACCACCTTCATAGTGCTCCTCTTTCTGCAGTCCCTATTGGACTCAGGGAGGGCAGCGAACACCCTGAGGGTCTAAGCTGCTGCCATTTCTGTTTTTTACGAGACAGTTGGAGATCTTTCTGTGGGAAAGCGCCCCATGGTGTCTCAGTTCCTTAAGGGCACTAACCGTCTGCGATCAGGCAGGAGCCTGAGAGCTCCATCTTTGGACCTCCCCTTGGGGTTGAGGTATTTGACTATTGCCCCATATGAGCTACGGGAGCAGTCAGACTTAAAGCTTTTGGCACAGAAAACTGCATTTCTTGTGTCCATACGTTCAGCTAAGAGGGTGGGTGAGCTACGCGCACTTCCCATCCAATGGACTGGATATTTTTAACTTTGTTGACCAGCTGCAGTCTGGGTCTTATGTATTCTTATTCTTATAGTGCTGCTATAACAAAACACGTTTTATTAATTGCACTACTGGTTAGATGCTAAACTGCATTTTGTTGCACTGGTTGTCCTTACTTGGGCAATGACAATAAAGTTGAATCTGATCTGATCTGATCTGATCTGATGAGTGCTTGAGGTGGAAGCCTGAGAATACGGGGGTGTCTCTGTGGCCGAATCCGTGCTTCCTACCTAAGGTGGTAAGGCCCGACAGTTAATCAAGCTTTGAACCAGAGGCATTTCACCCTGGCCCTGCTTTCCAAGGAGCAATGGCTCTGCATACACTGTGTCCAGTAAGAGCAGTGAAGGCTTATGTTGATCGTACACAGCAGCTGAGGCTATGCTGTTTGTGTGTTATGCTGATAAGCAGTTGGGCCACCCAGTGTCTAAGCAGTGTCTTTCCCACTGGCTGGTGGAAACGATTTCCAAGGCTTACACCATGCAGGCACTCCCAATGCCTGGTGGCCTTGTGGCTCACTTCACACGAAGTGTGGCCACGTCAAGGGCAGCTTTAAAAAGCGTTGCTCTAGGTCTAGGTGATATATGTGCTGCTGCTTCATGGAGCACTCCATGCACTCTCACCGGGTTTTATAGAGTCAATGTTGCGTCCGCAACTATGGGCTCTGCTATTGTCATGTCTGCCACCGAGCGGGCTGATGACGGGGAATTTTCTTCCTCGCGACATTGTTGATATGACTCATCCACGGTTAGACCGTAGTGACGGTCTGAGGGAGGTCGAAATAGATCGTAAGTTATGAACATAACTATGGATCTATGAGACCGACCGATGACCGTCACTATCTCCTGTCGCTCGGAACTGGCTGAGGCGTTCCAGGCAGGAGGAAGAGGCGGGCTTTCCCGGATGCTAAATGCACTCCGAGCCCCGCCTCTGAAGGTCGGTCATACGACTCTGTTGATATTGTGGTCTCGAAGGATAGGTAGAATGGAGGGTATCATTCACGGTTAGACCGTAGTGACGGTCATCGGTCGGTCTCATAGATGCATAGTTATGTTCATAACTTACGTTCCCATAGGTATGTTACACAATATCAGGGCTGTACAGTGCGACAGTTTTGATCGCATTTGCTACTGAAATTGATCACGTGCGATGATGAATACAAATCCATTCGCACTCCTGCGACAGGTTGCTAATGAGGAGAGGCTGTCTTGAAACACAGAGGAGAGATGCACAACACTACTTAGAGTGCTCTACATTAACACTCCAAATGCAGGTCAATGAGTCTTAGGCGAGTAAGTTATTGAGTCCACCCTCCACTTTGGCTGGTGAAAGATGTGTGTCCTCGGGATTTGTGCTCATGCAGCGATTCTAGGTATAAAAACTTCACCAACGGTAATTACCGGAAGGAGACGGCACATTACCGCAGTTAAGTTAGCGCGTGTACAAACATAACATTTCCTGTGCGCCTTCACATTAAAAGCCTGTTACTAGCCAAACGTGAGTTGACTTTTATTTTGAAGCCGGTAAGAACAGGAAGTTAGCGCTTTTTTCTAGCTTGAAAGGCAGCTCCTTCAGCTGCAGCGAGCAGTCAACAGTAGCCTAGTCTATTTAAACAAAGTTTTAAATAAGCCACTAAAAAAGCTACTCCCAACACATTCACAACAACCTATTTAATTTATCCTAAATTGTACCAATATGTATACTTATTTATTTAATATGCTATGTTTAATGTTTTTAAGTTTGGTTTTAATTAACAGAAGGACATTATAATAATAATAATTCTGAATCAGCAAAAAATTGCAATTGGCAGGTTAGATTATTTTGTCTAAATTGCAATCAGTGCACCCCTATTCATTCTTAAATAATTATTACTGCACACACTAGGATATAATATTAATTGAGAATCTCAAATGAGACCAAGATAACATGCTCAAAGGTAATTAGAGCGAAATGCAAGGGTTAAGGTTATGCAAGTTTTCAATCATACTTTGTGTGCTACCAAATTTATTTTTGTGCTACTGAATTTTTTTGCTTGCTAGCACCAGTGCTACCACCTAAAAAAATAAGCGTACAGCCCTGAATATAATTTTTTAACTAGATATTAATCTTGTAAATCAAAATGTTGAAATTGTGAAAGATAATTATTAATCACCTCCTCTTCTGTGCACGATTTGTGTCTAAGTTAAATTTGCATCTGTCAAAAAAAGGTTTACAAAAGTTGAATTGTGAAACATTGTGATTTTCAAGCAATGTATATTTTGCCAATGGTTGATTGAGGAGTCCATCGAGTGTATGTATACTGCTTGATTGGGTGTTTTAATTGACTTAAATTATTGTAGAAAGCTTCATTTTGGTAAACTGTTTAAGGGGAATTAATAAATCACACATCTATTTGAAATGGAACAACTTTCCTTTGAACAGGTGCCAATTTCCCTCGACACTGACTACAGTTCCTGCCAGCTCAAAAATATCCATATTGGTTGATGTTGTTGTCAAAATTGGTTTTGAATGTAAAGTGCCAGACGTGGTTCACTCCATCTTTTTAAGTACAATCTACCATTACCAAACCTGTGTTCTGTCAAGTCAAGCCAAGCCATATTTTATGTAAATGTGCAAAGTGTTGCATGGTGCACTCACTCACTGAGGCCAAACATCTAGCATCTCATTACCTAGCAGTACAGAGCCAAAAACGTTTATCTCTGCACTTGAAAATAAACATGTCAGGAGAGTTTTTATTGAACCAACAGTTGTAACTGTTACCAAGCAGCACATCCCTACTGTGAAACACCTGGATTGAGATGCAGTGGGGAAAATCTCAACAAAGACAGTAACACGACAGAGAGAAAAGACAAGTGTGTGTGTGTGTGTGTGTGTGTGTGTATCATGGTCTTTCATCTCCACACGGTCCATTGGTAGACCTCAAAGCCCCATCACAATTTCAGATAGGATTCACCTCTTCGGTTTCAGAATCTTCTCCTGAGAATTATTTTTTTATTTTTTCAGCTTCAATCTCTGTGTCGATAGAAATTGAAGGCACACACACACACACACACAAACACACACACACACACACTCGCAAACTGCCATGTACTTATGCATGTGTGGGTCTATATTACACACTACAATGCACAATAATGCATACATATGGACCCACAAGCACCACAGAGAGAAAATATGTGGGTTTCGGGATGTTGCAATCCATAATTGATAAGGCTGTTAATGTGTAAGGGCGTCAACTGTATTACCACGGTAGATCTATGTACAGTGACACTGTTCTTCATCAGAGTTTACCCTGGAGACTCAGGCTGTCAATACACATTCCTCATCCAGACATTCTTAGCCCGTGCACTATCGATTTTGTTGATTCATTCTATCTTGTGCCCACAAATCTACCAATACTATTTGTACATTTTTAAACCACCTTCAAAATTGATTCTAATGGCAAAAAAAAAAAATATTCGTAGAAAAAATCAGACCATGGCGATATAAAATGGTGCTGCTCTGAAGTGCTTTTTTGCAATACTACTGGGGGAATGTTACATTTTCTATACATTGTGCAGGAGCGGTAAAAGACGAATACATACAACACAAAAAGAAGAAGGGCAATACAGCCTAGCTATGTCAGGCTTATAATTAAATAATTCATACACTATATTTCTCTTTGGAGGATTTTTTCACTGAATACATTTTGACATGAAAAGCACCAGTGTCGAGGAACAAAAGGAAGATACATGCATTGTATTGCTTCAGTTCAGGCTTCTTGCATTGTGCATGCTGCCTCACTGTGACACTGCCTTGGTTAAGTGAGAAAGCATGGCCATCATTAACGTCATTAGTAACACTGTTGGCTTTCATTCTATGACTTCAGAATGTCTGGTGTGAAAAATGCCTAACCCACTCTCAGGCTGTGGCCCTAATAACCCATTCACTAGTACTTATGTAACAGGACACTCAACTGATTACTCAGAGTGAGCAGTAGACTAATATTCTATATTCTTGTTGTTGGCATCCATATCCATTTTTTTCTTTCTAGATTCAGGATTCCTTATGAAGATTCAGTGTCAAAATACCAGTCTGTAGGTGTGTGTGTGTGTGTGTGTGTGTGTGTGTGTGTGTGTGTGTGTGTGTGTGTGTGTGTGTGTGTGTGTGTGTGTGTGTGTGTGTGTGTGTGTGTGTGTCTGTGTCTGGGGTATCTGTATACCCAACAAAAGGGGTCAGTGTTGCACAAGCAGAGTTGCACATGTATGAATGAGCCTGTAATTGTTACAGTCACAGAACATCACTGCTTGTACTCCACTATCGCAAGTCATCCATCCGTCTGACAATATCTAGACATTTTGATGCATACACAGTACTAGAAAAAAAATACACATCTCCACACATGGTGCAAGGCGGAGGAAGAGGAGGAGGCCTTTTAGAGATCACAAGTTTCACATGCATATTAAAATATGAACAAGGGCCAGAAAGGCTGAAACAAACAGCATCACATGCTTTAGTTTAGCAGATAGCTTCCCATTGAACACGCACAGAGAATACACACGATACATCCACACAATACGTGTACACACACTCAGAAAGAGGAATAAATGAGTATACAAATGAAGCGGTAATGGAGGGATAAGGACCGTTTTCAGTCAGAAAAGGTCAAAATTAGACTGAGGCAGGAAGCTGAGAGGTATATTAATGGTACTGATAGGGAAAACTCATGGGTTAAAGGGAAGCGTGCGTGCGTGTGTGTGTGTGTGTGTGTGTGTGTGGGTGTCCTGAAGGATAACTGTTTATTTTGAAAACAAGAAAGAAGTGTAATGATGTGAATAATTGCATCCTCAGATGGAAAGACACGGTCATAATGTCAGAGGTCAAATAAAGTGGTTAGTTTACTACTGTAGGTAGTCTAAATGGAAAACAGTTGACAGGTAGATAGTAAACAGGATATGCTAATTTCCTTAGACCGACAAACTGTTTATTCCATAACTTATATTTTTGGGTTTGGAAAAAAAATAAAAATAAAAAGCTACCATTCAACCTATTTAGATAACATTTATTTTAATACAGTACCGTGAACACCCTTTCGACACGTGTTGAACGCTTAGACTTAGACATGCTGACTGTGTCATGTATGTCATCTAGTCGCCAAGCTTTGATAGCGCTAAAATCAAATGTAATGCACCACTGAGACTTTTGCTCTTCTAAGCCTGTAATGGTCACTGTGAGAATAATGTCCAGATTCCACAGTGGCAAAGATAATCTATTGTCATACTTGTGGCACAACGTGTGTGACAGTAAACAACATGAAAAGCTGGACTCTGGCAGGTCTGCTGTATGTGTGATTATAGAAAACCATTTCCTATCACGGGGGGAAAATGACAAGCTAGAATAGTAGAATTATATCGATGCCAGACGGGTTTGTGGAGAAGCATTGTCAGAATATAATGGAGATACAGTATGTGGCTATCAGTTTGTTTTCTACCATCGAAGGACAATTGCTTTTGGCCTTGACTGGACGAAAGACTATAGGGTGTCTCTTTAGAAAACCTCTTTGGTCTAAAATCATAGGCTACACAAGGTGAAGTCATTCTTTTTTTCCATGTAAAGAGGTACATCCAACAGTGAAAGGTCCATTGGAGATAGAATAACATGTCAATAGATCATGCCTCTGCAATGCATTGCTGATTAAGTCGATTCAATGCAGTGTATCAGTTGGTTAAAGCTGCCTCAAATAGCCTTTGAATGATATAAGAATCCCCTACTTTGTGTGTTTGTGTGAATTATATATTCTTCCACGTAATTGTTTTTTTTTGGGATCTTTCAAATTCATTTTTTAGTCTTGTTTTGACCAGTAACCATGAAGTTGCTTCGGAATTTGAATCCCCAGCACCGGACAGGAGGGGGTTATTAGTAAAACTAGTGGTGGCTGGTCTTACATCTATGGTGCCCACCATCTCTACCATTGTGTCCTTGAGCAAGACAGTATACCACAAACTGTTCGACGTGCGCTGAAAACTGCGCTCTGACCCCCTTCTGGAGTGTGGTGTCTTGAGAGGGGATTTGCGGAAAGTCAGATTGTAATGTAGCCATTGACCAATAAAGCAACTTAACTTAACGTAACTTATTCAACAGGATTAGTTTGATCTGTTCAATTCAGTCCACTCATATCAGACTCCAAAGAGGGTCTTTGAACAGAGGTAGGCCACATGGCTCTCTATTGTCATAATCAATCAAAAGAGTTAGGTGCACTTTTCCTGTAAATTGGTAGATCTTTTGGTATTGGGTCATCTTTTTTTTTTATTGAAATGAAAGGGTAAAGGTGCAAAATAACAAGTTACTAGCTTGAATGTATGTACTTTATTACTTCCCTCCATAAGCCAGCAGTGTAGGACAAGTGACTCCTTGACGACTGTGTAGCAGATATAGGCGTGCTGCTGATGGGTTTCAGATGGGTCTTCCACAGAAATCAATAGAGGATTAGACATAGTGAACTGTGTGGGGCTCTTGATCCAGACACACTGATCCATCTTGTCAACTCAGACCCTGTGAGAAGGAGTAATCTGTCCCCCAGAGCACCACAGTCACAGCTGAGTGAGAGGCTATACTGTCACAAAAGGCTCGGGCCTACCTGAGCCTATCTGTCTGTCTGTCTCTCTCTCTCACACACACACACACACACACACGCACACACACACACACACACACACACACACACACACACACACACACACACACACACACACACACACACACACACACACACACACACACACACACACACACACTCCCACACAAACACCCTCCATTAATAGGCATGGTGCCAATTATATTGTGCAACACACTTCATCTCTTACTCAGTGTTTGAATATGCAAATAGTCTATTGACTCTGGAATGCTGAGTGCCCCATATCATAACATGGTAAGTTTCTTTTGTGAAAGTGGTTTGGAATGAGAGCTGCGTATCTAAAAGACAAAGGCCTATATCTAAGACTCACATGCTCACAGACACATGTAAACAACACACAGATAAACTGCTTACAAAGGAAAGGGATCATCCATCCATCCATACAGGCATGTGCAGATAAAGACCTCAAAATGGACTGGGTTCCCTGTTTGCTGGGATTGTTTCTTTTCTTCAATAAATAGATGGATTCGTGATGCATGCTCTGCCGAACAGATATATTGATTGAATCAACATCTGGAGACAGGTGCTCCCACCCTTAGCCTCCCTCCATTGTTTTAAAAAGATAAATCACACACATGAAATTGCACGCAACAGCCTAAGGAGTTACTTTGAGACACACATCAGGTTTATGGCCAACGGATATGCCAAGTCATAAAAAATACCATTTCTATCAATCTATCTATCTATCTATCTATCTATCTATCTATCTATCTATCTATCTATCTATCTATCTATCTATCTATCTATCTATCTATCTATCTATCTATCTATCTATCTATCTATCTATCTATCTATCTATCTATCTATCTATCTATCCATCCATCCATCCATCCATCCATCCATCCATCCATCCATCCATCCATCCATCCATCCATCCATCCATCCATCCATCCATCCATCCATCCATCCATCCATCCATCTATCTATCTATCTATCTATCTATCTATCTATCTATCTATCTATCTATCTATCTATCTATCTATCTATCTATCTATCTATCTATCTATCTATCTATCTATCTATCTATCTATCTATCTATATTATCAAAGTCATTGTGGTGGGTAAGTTATGGATTCGGATGACATCAGTGAAGATCCTGGTATCATTAGTAGTCAAACAGAGTATATAAAGATGTTCTTCTTATATTGATAATGATGCCTTTGTGAATTGCTTGAAACTATTTGGCAGATAGCGTACCTGCTTGAACTAGTTAGCAGTTGGAGATGTGCAGAGCATCTCCTTAAGGAGGACGGCTAATAGGTACAAGTTCCCAGAGGAAAAGAAAATTCGAAAAGAGATCTAAAAAATGTTTCATTTACTTCTCCTAGACAACTATAAGATCTATGTGACTCCAAACTGAGACTGAGGTGTATTTCTCCTGTCTCTCATTTCCCCCCCCCCAGAGCAATAAGATGCACTAAATCTCAATTTAGTCTCCTTTGAAGTTTTGGAAGAGATGTCATAAAAGTCTGATGTAATTATCAGTTTCTCAACGTTTGTGTCTCTTTGTGATCTGAGGCAGAGAAATCAGAGAGCTCTCTCTGTGAACTCAGTCTACTCTCATCCCAGCTTCAGTTCAAGCATCTCATCCTGAGCTCATACTGATATACTGATTTCTTGTTGACTTTCTTTTCCGAAGGAGAAACAAAGGAGCCATTAAAACACTGAATGGAGAATAGCAAGTATTACTCCCTCTAATTAACCTAGTGAATTTTAGAAGAAAACTATGAGAAACGTTTCAGACAAAAATATAAACTAAAATTATGATGTGTTTCCTGAGCTTTAGAAGAGCAAGCATTTTTCCTCTGGGTTGGGCTTGTTACCATTTGAGGAGAATTTATACTTTATTTATTTGAATGTATCATTCATTGACTGTAGCAGTGTTTGAGCAAACCTAAATCATGAGTTTGCTTTAAATATATACAAAGCACTGTGATATATGTTAACCAAATATATTATTAATAATTAGAAAAATTGCCTAAATTAATCATGTGGTCCCTTCTGCGCATCCCTGCATCATTCCCAAAGCTGTCTTGTTTGGCATTCTGTACGAATGGCACAAAACAAAAGCCATTAGCTTTTGGTATTAGGACTGGTGATGGATTGCAGCATAGGGTCTGGTTAATGGGCATGGATGTGACAAACACTGTTTGTGTGAATTGAATAGAGGTAAACATGAGAGTGCAAGCAGAGGAACGTGAGCTTTGTGTTTGTATGTGTCAGTTCGGCTGAGGTACTTGAGTCTGGTATCAACAACACTTATCTGATGTCAAGCACTTCAGTCATCTTGGTCTCCATCAATGTTAGATGTTTAAAGGGTCTCCTAACACACTGTCAATGTAAGTGATGGTGGACAATGCTTGATGCAAAAAAAAAGGTGTTCACACGAGGCTCAAGCAGTCTGAATTAGTCAAACCGAGTGGGTTACAAGTTACAATTTTTTCCGCACAAAATCCTGTCAATTGGCCTCTTAGTGACTTCATATAAACTTTACGGAGCTATATTAGCCAAAGCTAATATGAGGTTAGGGCACTATGAGTTGTTATCTTTGTGCTGGCAGTCACATTTAGGTCTGCGGTCTGAGGTTTTGGCCCTTCAAGTGTCCGTCTAACTGTGCTCAGTAAGGAGACACTGTTTGGGGAAACACAAAGAGATAATTTTGCATCCGAAAATACCCATTTGATTCGCCTAAGTCAGACTGCTGAAGCCTCGTATTAGCTTTGGCTACACTATGAATGCTTTTTCTGCCCAGAGAGAAAAGGCTTTTTTGTCCCCCATTTAAGTCGCCATATAAAGGCTTCACACCACAGCCAGTATTGAGAGGAAGAATGATTACACTTAAATTAGCTGGAAGATGTGACTGAAAATGAAGGATTTGGATAAGTGGCATACATTGGATGGATGGATATATTGAGGTGTTGCTCATAGGTCGTAGTGCTTATCCCGTGTATACCTCCAGTAATTTTCCATCAGGAAATAAGAGTTATCAAGAGTTTAAAGAATGCGAGCCCTTGCATAACCTTGAAGAGAGCAGTTGAACAAAGACGTGAGGCTAAACTACAAAGGCATGCCTCTCCCAAACAAGATTCACACAAAGCATGGTCATTCTAATCATTAACTTTAACTCTATTCAACAACACAAACATATTCTGTTGAAGTGGGAGAAACTATTTGTGGGCTTGAGGTGCTTATTTTTTTTTGTAGAGCTCCCTCCATCTCAGGTTGAACTGCCTGCTGACAGCTGTGTATAGGTTCCCCTCTATATGTTTCACATCACTACGAAAGAACATCAAACACTTCAGGTTTCTGACTATCAAGTTTCGCAAGACAAATTAACTCAAGCATAGGCCTATTTGTTGGACCTCAGAAAGAGATATCCAAATGGGAATTTACTCTTGTATGGGAGTATCAGATTGCAAAGAGAGAGAGAGATAGATAGATAGATAGATAGCGAGAGAGAGAGAGAGAGAGAGAGAGAGAGAGAGAGAGAGAGAGAGAGAGAGAGAGAGAGAGAGAGACACACATGTGCACCTCATTGATCCGCTCAACAATATTGTTTGAGCAAATGTTTAACTTGACCCAAACTAAACTCAAGCCGGATGTTAAGATATTACACTGGATAAGGGTAACATGTATATCAGCTTGTGGCTCTATAGTGGAAAACGTTGGAGAATCCCCAAACTCAGCAGGCTGCATTCTTCAGGCACACTGGATATCTGGATGAAGTCAGCAAGAATATCTGTACCAAAAATGTCAAGGCAATCCATAATGTTGGCTAGCTGTTGAGATATTTCCTATAGGGCATAGGCTTAGCCTACTTCATTGAAAAGTTCACTTTATTATTAAGCCTGTATGATGAACTCAATGGTGACATAGGACTTGTTTTCAAAGCAAAACGAGTAGGCATATTGCTACAACAGTATGACCATCAACAATTCATATGTCTGCATTGCAATAACCATTAAATGAATTGCTCTAATAAAACGGCTATAAGTAGTTAATCATCAACTTCCTCGGGGTGTAGTGGAGGATCAACCCACCTGGACTCAGGTAGCTAACTGTAACTCACCACAAATTTTTAAATAAATACATAAAAATAAATAATTCCTGGTATTCACCCTTTATCTCTGAGTCTTAGCTGTCCAATAGTTTTTATTTATTTATTATTTATAAATAAATTAACGAGACAATTCTTACGAGAGAAACGTCTTGCTACGAAAAGCATTCGAAAAATTCCCAGAGCGCGTAAATCACTCACACACTTGATTGACAGCGGTTCCAGATGGGAGGGCCGACGTCGTTTCCACTTCAAACCAGCAAAGTCCCCGCCTCACTAATGTCTTGCTGCTGGACTCTTGAGAGGTTATAAAATGAAGGAACTTATTGAAAGCGGGACGCACTCTGTGGCTGGAGTTCCCAGTGAGGACTCCCATACAGACAACAGAATCAGCCCAATGGTTTGATCAGCGCGGGACACACACAGAGAGAGATTTCGCTGACGGGTTTCCTCTCACTCTCACTCCCGAGAGCTCAACACACATTTTGCCCCCAGTCGCCCCGGGGCACACAGCCAGAGTACAGCCATGGCAGGGGACGGCTCGGACCAGCGGGCGCTCCAGTATGAACAAACTTTGGTAAGTTTGACTTGTTGCCACTTTGAACTTTGCTCGCTTGCTGTATAACCACAGACAGTGTTCCCCTTTGCACGGAGAGGTAAAGCCAGACTCCACTGACAAAGCTGTCAACTTAGCGCAGCCTCTCTTAACCGTACACACCTGGTAGCCTACCAGCCTGTGTTACTGTAACGTAATTGTGGCGAAAACGTTATAATTTCATTGAAATAAATGCGTGTTGACGTAGCTTGTGTATGCCGAATCAAACATTGTGGTTCTGTGACTCGAGGAGTTTCTAATAGAGTGTGTGTTTCTGTCGACAACCAAGATTAAACTAGAAGTGGTCAAATCTTAAATGAAGTTCAACCTAGTGTAGCTACGCTCACGTGAAAGTGACTGAGGTTTGTGGTGTCGAAAGTCGCATTGTAAGGCTTATCTGTCTGTAAGTCCTCGATTGCCTTTTTTATGTAGGTAGGCCTACTTGTGAGGTGACTTTACTAAGAGCACTTCTTTTTAAATTGTCCACAAGTTTAATGTATTTAGCTACTAGCTTTACAACTGTAGCCTATGAAGGAGGCGGAGCTCATTGTCATAACATCTGGATTTGGCTGCCCAGGTAGTCTTATCTTCTCATGTATGGCGAGAATATGGCTGAACTCCATTGTCAAATTGTCCTCCTCTTTAAAAATAGGCCGTGTAAATGGTCGTAAACGCATCATTTAATAGCTTTATACCTGTTTTGAATGTTCCTAATGTGCTGATAAGTTCAGCATAAAAACAATTTGTCAAACATTAATTAATGCATCATAAATCTAAACTTTTCCAGGCGGTTGGATTTTTCCTCGCACCCTTAAATGTTATGAAATGAAGTGCTGCTTGGTGCATAATAACTTTGACGAATTAACAGTAGGCTCTGAAGGATTGAAAATATTCCCGGAGTCATGTTTTGTAAGGTGTGAATAATTTTCAAAAAGCAAGTTCTAACTCATGAAGAGATTTCTGATTTTAATTTTGCACAATAATCTGTGCATTCACAAATAACCCTTAGCCTATTTGGCAAATATTCATATCAGTTTAAATTACTTATTTAAACTACAGTACATGCAAGAGGATGAGGTCATCTTTACACAGTGGTCATCTGGGTTACTGTATAAGGTGGTTAATCACTGAGCTCTGTGTGTGTGTGTGGGCTGCATTGATATAAGCAGACAATATATCAATTCATTGTTGTTCAGAAGCTTGCATTCTGAGAATTTGCAGCAGTGTGCATGTGCATGCATAATGTGTTGCAAGTCAGTGGAGTTGTGTCTTACAGTTGTGCAGGTGCCCTATGTCGGCTAAACCTCATACTAGGAGGTTGAACAGTAATGGAATGCGATCTTAGACTTAATAAGTTACTGTATGGCTCACAACCATTACATAAGGTCATTTGTTTCTTTTTTTATCTTGCATATCAAACAAGCAGTTGCTGGGATTCATAGGTGGTCTGCACACAGCATAGAGAATCAGTTGAGGGAATGGTTTGACATTAGGCCTGTTTTCTATACAGCAGGGGGCTCTAGAGCATTTGCATGTTAGGCCCTCAATGGATACAAATCAAAGTCCATGGGCACTCACTCACTCACTCACTCACTCACTCACTCACTCACTCACTCACTCACTCACTCTCTTAACTATTTAGTCTTTTGGACCTCCAGAAAGGACTTTTAGGAACACATGATTACTTTGTCCTAATCATAATCCCTCTACCCTGTAGAGAATGTATAACAAATTACACTTGTATCATTTTGCTCCTCGTAAAGGACCCCTCCTGAGGTTCCTAGATCCCATTTTGTAGGGGAAGGATTTGCAGTGTGCACCTCGGGGTGATTTAAGGCTTTGGACTGAGAAGCAAAGGTGTGTGTGTGTGTGTGTGTGTGTGTGTGTGTGTGTGTGTGTGTGTGTGTGTGTGTGTGTGTGTGTGTGTGTGTGTGTGTGTGTGTGTGTGTGTGTGTGTGTGTGTGTGTGTGTGTCCAGTTGAACCTTCCCTGACAAACTTCTGTCAAGCCTATTTGAAAGGACTAGTTTATAGGCCAACAGGGCCCATTCAGTGGCAGCGAGGCTTTAAATTAAGGAGAGCCGCAACTGTACCACTTCTTTGGGCCTCTGTTTCCTTCTCTTCAAAAAGTTTCTTTGTGACCCCCCTCCCCCCCCCACACACACACCTCCCTCTGTGCTGTTAATCTGTATGTGTGTGTGTGTGTTTGGTGAGAGAGAGATTACACAACGTGCGACCCGCTGATTCAGCGCTGGACGCTCCGACAGCCTGGCGGGGTCTCGGTTCTCGGCACCTAACGCTCTCAGAAAAAGTAACATTTGCAAGCAGCTCTCTTCCCCCCTCCACCAAAACAATAAATAAGTCCATCCACACACACACACACCAGCTTCTCTGCTAATCTGCTCAGCTCAGGCTGGCCTGTGACTGTGTGTATTGTGTTACATGACCAAAACTGTTTCAAAAAGGCATCCAAATAGAATCAAATAAAAATAGCCACACAGTATTTAGAATAACCTCTTCAAACATAAATGAGTTCTCTTTGCCCCCCCCCCCCCACCATCTCCTCGACCGTGGGTTGTAGTAACATGGTGTCTTTGTGTGATATTGGCAGTCATTGGTGGTTGTGTGGGTTTTTGTTGTGGGCAGCAGCAGTGGATAGCTCAAAGAGGCCAGTGTTTAGTATGGTTGTGTGAGCGAGGCTGAAAGAAGGCCGGCTACAGAAATGTTGGCAGTGCCCAGCAGTAAGGAGCACTTGCAAAATATTTAAAAAATAAAAACCCAGCCTCGACATAATGTCAGTTAACCTCAGAGCGATGCAACCGTTAGATAAGTATTCGTATCATGGCTCATTTAAGGGGATTTCTGCTCCGAGCTCAAGTCAGATGTTGAATATTTAATGCAAAATGACATAACATGCACACAGTATATTTTTTTTTACCAAGTTGTGATCTGAGGCTGCACACAAGCGTATACAAACATGTTCAGCATGTTCCCTCGCTGGTCTCACGAGTCCCATGATTATCTAAATCCTGTTTTAAGATGCTTTTTCAAGATTATAAGATGAAAAAATTTTTTTAGAATCTGATTCTTGTTTTTTTTTTGGGGGGGGGCATTGAAATAATTGAAAGAAGTCATTTAAAGAAGCCAAAAAATATCAGCGAAATATCAAAACACATTGGTGACAGCCAGGGCAGCCTTCAACAAGGAATGTCCCGGAGAGGCTTGGCATGAGTTAAAAGGTACAATTTGGACCATAAAAATACTTTACTGTTAGAAGATTTCCCCTATATCACATGGCCCCTTGCAGATCAACACACACACACACACACACACACACACACACACACAGATAAAAACAGAAAGTTGAACGAACTCTTCCAAAACATTGAAATTGAATTTCTTCAGAAACATGGCCAAATAATTGTTTAACAGGTATCAAATTAGGTTGGTCTGTTTGCTTGGGTGTGTGTTTGTTCTTAAGGACATATTGTCCTCATGCCATTCAATATTAAATGGACCGTCTTGTGATCAAAGGTAAAGTTTTATTAGGCGTTGTACAATAAAAAGCCTCAATTGTTTTGATTTAATCGCATGTCAGGGTGACAGGCTAATATTTCTTACATTATCTGTGGCGTGGCAGTTTTCCTACAGCAATTCAAAGCAACATTGTACTGAATGTCAGGATCCCTCAAGGTTAAATGCAACACTGTGTGCACCTAAAGAAACATTTTTTAGAGCATATGCTTGAATGCATTGTTTTCAGCAGCTATCAACTTTTTTTTACAGTTTTGTATTTTGATATATCCCAGTTTGAATATGCATTAACATTAAGAGAATTCTGAAATACTCATATGAATCATTCAACATCAACAGGCATTTGGAGTCAACCTCTGGACAGTGCTTATCACTGTCAGGCGTCTCCATTATAAAAAAAGCATAAAAAAGGCACAGCGTAGTGTGGATGCATTGTAGGGCTGCAACTAACGATTATTTTGATAATCGATTAATCTGACGATTATTTTCTCGATTAATCGATTAGTGTTTGGGTCCGTAAAATGTCAGGAAATGGTGAAAAATGTTGATACATTTTCCAAAGCCCATGTTGATGTCCTCAAATGTATTGTTATGTCCAAAACACACAGATATTTCAGTTTACTGTCATAATAGGATTAAAGAAACCAGAAAATATTCACATTTGAAATCAGAGAATTTGGAAATTTTTTATTAAAAAATTACTCGACACGATTAATCGATTATCAAAATAGTTGGCGATTATTTTAATAATCGATCCGTCGATTAATCGTTGCAGCTCTAATGCATTCTGTGTGTGTCTGTGTGTGTCTGTGTCTGTGTGGTGGTGACATGGCTTGTCTACAGGCTTAGGACCAGCTATCCCAGAGCTTGAGATGTTTTACATGTTGACTCAGCAGCTCCGATAAGCTTAGATAAGATGAGTGATAAGGTGACAAATACCGAGTTAAAGGCTAACCACTGATTTAGCTGTGTTTAATAGGTACATCGCATTGTGACACTTAGAAGCTGTAAACACATTTAATTCCATGTTTTATGTGACAGAAACACTTTATCACAACCGACAGAGCACCGGTCACTGTAACCTGTTGCAATCTGCACAGGCTATTCCATGGTTAAAGTTATAGTCAAGTCTTATGCTTTATTGTGTGTTATTGTCCTACTTATAATGACTGCAGACTTGTTGATGAAACCAACATGGAAGTGAAAGTGTCAGGCAGAGGAGAAGTACAGAAACATAATCATTTGCAAGTTTATTTCCCCCCCCGCACTGTGTACGTGTGTGCCTGTGTATGTTATGGCCATCTATATTGCTTTGACACTGGGTAATTTGTAACCTTGTGTGTGTGTGTTATTTGCCCTTGCCGTGATGGTAATTAAGCTTTTTATATGTAGTCTGTTTGATGTCAGCTCGCTTGCAGTCGTATAGTGGAAATTTCCCCCTTTTGACTTGCCCTTTTCACTAATTTTTTATCAATTAATCATGCCTTGTCTTAAGTCTTTAGTTAAATTTTTTTCTCTTTCTTCGCGGACAGGTCAACAACTCCTTGACTCGTGCTTTTATTGTGTGCAGAGAAAGGGTAGACTGCTTGCATAACGTTTGTTCAGCTCAGAGTTGTGAATAGGCTGGCCTTTGCTACAGATAAGCATCAAAAGACTAGTCTAAAAGTTTCTCTCTCTCCATTACAAAAGATCAACCTTTTGCTTTTTTTTTTGCTTTTTTTTTCTCTCCCTCTTTTCAAAATGACCTGTCTCAATTCTATTTACTTTCTGGACAAACAAGGCTTGATTGACTTCCCTCAAACTGGGTTAAACGTTGTACACGGGAGGGGGGGGGGGTTCAATTTCTTTACTACAAACATTTACCTGAAAGCAAAAATAAAGCAACCTTATAAATGAGTAACTGTTTGTAAAACACTTTGGCCAGACAAAAGAAATGTAGAGTAAATCCTATGGAGGGATGTTTATTTGTTCCAAGATGCATTGATCACCTATGCCTGTGTGTTATGCGGATGATTAACCACTATAGATGTGGAGAGAGATATGCTCCGTAGGGTCAATAGATGAGTGTGTTGAGGCGTGTCTCTTGATTAGCGGACATACAATTAGTTCTTCCCCCTCTTGTGCCCCAAACAAATAGGAACTAGACGATAGAGAATAGATGGAAAACTGATATGTCCATTCTATATTGGTTTATTGATAACCCTCTTTAGTGCTGATTGATAGTTTAGTATCCAGCAGTGCACGCTCAATGCAAGGTACTGGAGGTTAGTCTTATTGGTAAATGGACTGCAATTATAAAGTGTTTTACAGTGCTTTACAATGTGTGCCTGTCATTTGCCCATTTGCAAGCACAAACGCACACACACACAAACTGATGGCTGACAGAGTTATCACGCAGGGTGCAATTTGGGGTTTCAGTGTCTTGCTCTAGGAGACTTTGACATTTTACATTTGACAGGGGAAAAGCAAGCCAGATCTAGCATCTACGTTTTCTTTAAATTGTAACTGTAATCACAACCACATAGACTTATGGTCAAATGAAGGTCTTTGGGGCTGAATGCAGGGCCATGGCTGTGTACTGACACTCCTCTATCGACAGTCATTTTTTTACGTTTAGAACAAAAAAGAATTGAAGAGAACATTTTGAAAACATATGTGGACATGAACATCAATCCATGACATCTAAACTGTTGTAGTGGCGTGTGAGGGAGGCTCTGGTGACCATGAAGCACAAACCAAATTTGCATCTTTGACTGCTTCTACACACTTTTGCTATAATGCTGGCCACATGAGGTATAAACATATCTATAGGCATTGTGTTGCGAGGGATGAGTCACAAGTATATTCAATACCAATTTAAAAGCTTTAACATCTGGTCCTATGTAAATTGCTGGCTGAATAGTTAACAGGGAAGAACCTACATTATTAAGGTAAATGTACAGTAGCTTCTACCCTTTTTAAGTCAAAGTGGTGATAGAAAGTAGAAGAATAAACTAAAACCGATGCAGTTAAATCTAATTCCCACAAGGGAATAACGATAACATCAGCGTGTGTGTCTGGTGAACAGGTGCTTTTTTGCTTTAGTTCGTTCACACTCTCATATTTGTTTCAAACAGAGAACAGAGGCTGGTGTACAATAATAAGATGTCCTCGCTTAATCTGCATCACCACTATTTTTGTATAGTTTGAGTCTGCCCAG
This sequence comes from Hyperoplus immaculatus, assembly GCA_949357725.1. NCBI lineage: Eukaryota > Metazoa > Chordata > Actinopteri > Uranoscopiformes > Ammodytidae > Hyperoplus > Hyperoplus immaculatus. Next base: position 10,449,101 of record OX442352.1, on the reverse strand, counting down.
ACACTTTTTTTTCAATGACAAGAGTTATTTTGCTGTTTATAATGGGTAATGCTTTTCATATTGCAGCATGGTATTGCAAACTACTATCGAAGGGGCTGTGTGATCTTATACTTTTTGAACTTCATGGCATCCACTTATGAAACCAAACATCTTTAAGCCATCATTTACAAATGAATGACTGTGGCACTGCAGTCACCTTTGTGCGTTGGCCGTCTGTGTGAGCTCACCCCTCCTCTTTCCAGTCTTCAGCTGGTTTAAACAGATGGGCCGTCTGGGCCAACATCCCACACCAAGTCACCTTGAGGGGACTGCGTGCCATGATAAAGCTGTTGGCAAGTCAGAGTTGACATATCAGGGGATGTTCAGTCCACTATCAGCTGTGTGTGTGTGTGTGTGTGTGTGTGTGTGTCTGCTTTTACCTGAAACACATTTTTTTTTATCTTGTTGATGTATCAACTGCGTCTTGTTAAAAAAAAAGAAAAATCCAGGTGCATGAATGCATTCTTAAACAATCCGTCCCTTTGACCTCGCCTGTTAAACTCTGTCACCTTCTCCTCTTTAAACACCTTTCACCTTGTCTGAATGTAGTGTCTGCACCATGCTGCTGATGCTTTTAGGAGCTGCTCGAGTGTCTCTGCCTAATTGTCTACAAGGCTCTGTGTGTGTGTGTGTGTGTGTGTGTGTGTGTGTGTGTGTGTGTGTGTGTGTGAGTGAGAGTCTGAGTAATCAATAACAATGAGCTATGGTTAGAGCCGTTGGCAGCAAAAAGAAAAGGCTCAAATAACTGTACCCTGTTATATTGTTTTATTCTGTTGTAATGTATCATAAGGTTTTATGCTATCATATTAAATCAGATTTATTTTTATTTTATGGCTTTTGCTCCTTATTTTTCCATCTTTTCAGCCTTTTCTTCCCAAGTAATTTATGAAACATAAGTGTGATTGTATCTCGCACCAGTGTCGGGGGGGGGGGTAGCTACACCAGTTTGTAAATGCTTCCACACTGAGAAATACAGAAAGAGTTTTGTGGAGCTGGTATATAGGCTCAATCACCCTTGTGTCAACTTGTTTGTTGATGGCTTGAATGCAACCGTCATTCATGTATAGAAAAAAAGTTACGCCCTATAGCTTTAAATATCGGAAAAGCTACTTCATCACTGGCTGGAGTATTGCTCATGCAGATGTTTGTCACAACAAAAAAGAGGGACGTGGTGGGTGTGTGATGCATGCTGGTCTCTCTCTATGGTGTGGTGGGTCCTTGGTGTGCTGTCACTCTACTGATCCTCCACATTGTGAGCCAGCGCCTCAGTGTTATTGCAGCCGGACTGTGTCGTCAGCACATTTTCTACTGCTTATACATCCATGATGGTTAGTCACCATCTGCCCCCTGTATAAACATGAGTGTCAAGAGGTCAATACTGTGACACTATTAGACATCATGGTTATACGTTTCAATTGTTCCTCCTTTGGTTTATAGATAGCATTACTTCCCCCTCCCCAGCTGCTGCACTGAGATCCAGTCATTGTGAAATACCAAGCAATGCTCATCACATGTGTTGTAAAGTTCCTAAAACAATAGAAATCCATATGATAGTGATTTAAAGGGTTTTCCCACCTTAAATTATGAGAACAATCTTCATGGGACCTGATTGGTAGCACAAAAATACAGGGAAGATTTATAATCAAAATTCCCTATTATTAAAGGCTTACCTCTTCTCGAGTGTTGCAATATTCCCAACAAATTCACAATTACAATGCTAACATGTTGCTATTAGTTCAGCTCGTTAATGTTCTTGCATTTGTTAATAACCATAACAACCCACAAAGAAGTACAAAGGGAGGATAAAGGGATTTGTAATTAGTTTAGCATGTATTTGGTTATAAACTAGTTTGTGGCACTAGAAAGGAAATTTATGGGATCACCCTAAAGCAGCAGGATTAATCCTTTTTTGGGGATTAAGAATGTCCTTACAAAAATTGCATGGCCTTCCTATCCAACAGTTGTTAAGATATTTCAGCCTGCGCCAAAGTACTGAACAGGCTTACATTGCCATGCTAAAAAAAAATAAGAGGCCTATTTATCCAGTTAATAGTTTACATGCAGTATAGGGTGCAGGGATAGTCGCAGCAACCAAACATTTGTTTTGCTTGACGTTGGTTGTTGCCATTGCTCAACAACCTAGCATTTACACAGAATCCAGCTGCTTTGGATTGTCACTGGTGAGACCAATCTTTTGTGCAGCAGGAATGGGTCTGATGAGAGTCTCTAATGTGCTTGTAATGGGTCCCAATGAATTTTCAAAGTAAAGATCAAACAAGAATCACTGTTATATTTGTCTATAAGGATTTTTCATGTTCTGGGTAACTCTTCCTTTATTGATATTGGAAAAAAGGGCTTAACACATGGCATTCCTCCACAACTATATATTTATTGTGAAATCACTAGTGCATTGTCCCCCCACTGTCTGCCTTCTAATAGCTGTTAGTTTTGTGTTGATGGAGTATAATTAAACAGCCGCTTGGCTTTGGTGTGTAGTCACTGATGGAATTGATCAGTGCTGCTTCGGGCGGCAAAGACTCAGACAGATTGGAAGAGGAGATGGAAGGTGCTTTGATGCACCAAACACTGGTTATTATTATAAGAGAAGGCATTAAATTGCTCTGTCAGTACTACACAGTGCTGCCTACACAGACACAGACAGACAGACAGACAGACAGACAGACAGAGTATAAGTAATAATACCCGTGTTTTGAATTGGATTTATAATCGAATACATGACGTGTTGCCTGGTGCATGTTAATGGTGACGATAACACTTTGTTCTGTGGTGGCAGTGTGTGGTACAGAGTGAGTATATGAGCCACTGTTGCATATTAACATCATTATATTTGACTGCTGATTATGGGCAAAAGTAGTCCAAAATCATACTTCAAAAGGATATGTGTAGTTTATTAGCATTTCCTATTTAAATTTATTTATTTTCCTTTTCTACTGCTCATTTGTTTTATATTGTTTGTATTACAAGGTCGATGCCCATATGGTGTCTATAAACTACAAAGCTTACTGTATAGTCTGTTGTCTGTAACATTGGGATTCCACACAGAACACATTGCCTTGCAGCTTGTGTTGGTTTTAGATTAGAAGTGGACCAGAATGATATAGGCAAATATTTGAGAACAGTATGAAAGAGATATAGACATCTTTCTTTATCAATCTTTTTGACACAGCACAATGTCCTTATCTGATTGTCGTTCACACATTTGTGCAATTGGCATGCTGACAGCAGGAATGTCAACCAGATCTGTTGCTCATGCATTGAATGTTCATTTCTCCACCATAAGCCGTCTCCAAAGGCGTTTCAGAGAATATGGCAGTACATCCAACCGGCCTCACAACCGCAGACCACGTGTAACCACACCAGCCCAGGACCTCCACATCCAGCAGGTTCACCTCCAAGATCGTCTGAGACCAGCCACTGAGACAGCTGCTGAAACAATTGGTTTGCATAACCAAACAATTTCTGCACAAACTGTCAGAAACCGTCTCAGGGAAGCTCAACTGCATGCTCGTCGTCCTCATCGGGGTCTTGACCTGACTCCAGCTCGTCGCCGTAACAGACTTGAGTGGGCAAATGCTCACATTCGATAGCGTCTGGCACTTTGGAGAGGTGTTCTCTTCACGGATGAATCTCGGTTTACATTGTTCAGGGCAGACAGCGTGTGTGGCGTCGTGTGGGTGATCGCTTTACTGATGTCAATGTTGTGGATCGAGTGGCCCATGGTGGTGGTGGGGTTATGGTATGGGCAGGCATCTGTTATGGACGAAGAACACAGGTGCATTTTATTGATGGCATTCTGAAGGCACAGAGATACCGTGATGAGATCCTGAGGCCCATTGTTGTGCCATACATCCATGAACATCACCTCACGTTTCAGCAAGATAATGCACGGCCCCATGTTGCAAGGATCTGTACACAATTCTTGGAAGCTGAAAATGTCCCAGTTCTTGCATGGCCAGCATACTCACCGGACATGTCACCCATTGAGCATGTTTGGGATGTGCTTGACCGTCGTATACGACAGCGTGCACCACTTCCCACTAATATCCAGCAACTTCGCACAGCCATTGAAGAGGAGTGGACCAACATTCCACAGGCCACAATTGACAATATGATAAACTCTATGCGAAGAAGATGTGTTTCACTGCATTAGGCAAATGGTGGTCACACCAGATACTGACTGGTTCTTCTGAGTCCCCAGATCCCCAATAAAGCAGAAAAATGCACATTTCAGAGTGGCCTTTTATTGTGGACAGTCTAAGGCACACCTGTGCACTAATCATGATGTCAGATCAGCATCTTGATGTGGCACACCTGTGAGGTGGGATGGATTATCTCAGCAAAGCAGAAGTGCTCACTATCACACATTTAGACAGATTTGTGAACAATGTTTGAGAGAAATGGTAATATTGTGTATCTGGAATGAATTTTAGATCTTTAAGTCCATCTCATGAAAAATGGGAGCAAAAACAAAAGTGATGCGTTTATATTTTTGTTGAGTGTATATCAGCGCCTGTGTGAGAGAGACTCTACTGAAGTGTGTGTGTGTGTGAGGGAGAGAGAGAGAGAGATAGTTTGAGAGTGTGTCGAATGGATAGATAGAGTAATGTGATGTGACGATGTGGAAGAAAAGAGGAGATTAAGTTCGAGAGTTGGCCTGCTCACTTTAACGGCTCAGCTATTAAAATACACACACACCCACACCGGATGATCACACACACACACACACACACACACACACGTGCCTTGTGTCTCAATCCACTGAACACGCATTGTCCTCTGAACAGATACAGTAGATGGTGGCGGAGCCAACATGTGTTGACTGCCAACATGTGTATATTACACATATTTAGAATTTCTGTCATCTGCTAACACTGTGCCCCCCCCCCCCCCCCTCAAACCCCCCCACCTCTCCTTCCTGTAGCGGTTGTGCACTTGCCATAACGGCGTTGTACTTTTCTGTGTTTGCAAACAGACTCCGGAACATTCTTTCACCCTGACGGACAGAGATTGGATGTCTTTGAACGCCACAGTTGCACGCTCACCAGTACATATGATTAGTTAACCTACACACACACACATACACACAAAACACGGAAGAACAATGATGCACTCATTGCACCCAAAGGCATGCGTATACACTCACATACAGTAAGAAAAGTGCAAAATACAGCTTCAAAGACACACATTGAATACACACTAACACGCCTACACTTTGTTTGAAGGTCTGCCCACTGTGTCCCAGTCGCAGTGAGAGTGTGTGTGTGTGACTAGACTGTTAAAGTGTTTGTTCTGGAGTGGGTCCACCTATCTCCCATCTCCTGCTCTGTCCCTTTCTCTTTTTCCTTGGCCTCTTGTCTTCTTCTTCCTCTTCTTTCTTCTCTTCTTTTCTCTGCGTTTTTCCACGCATGCCAGTCCAACTCCAAACCGGTCTCCCTGTTATCCCCCTCTTTTCTTTTTAATCACCTCATCATGACCGCATATCTGCGTTTGGTTGCATCTTTTAAAAGTTGGCCCTTCTGCGATTGGCATTAAAGCTATAGTGTGCACATTTTTCAAATCAATGAATAAGTTTATATAAGAATTAGAAATAAAACCACATCAAATTCTGACAAAATAACTTGTGTAATGGTTTTGATTGATAATTGCAATGGATGACCTTTTTTTTTTCATTTGATGGTTTAACATTGTGTTCATGTTAGTCATTGTCTGTTTGGGCTAATCTTTAGCCAATGTAGAAGCGGGCTAGCTTAACACTAGCACTAGCAGTAACAGTTCACACCAGTCTTCTATCAGTTGAAATTGTGGTTGAATCATTTTCTGTTGATCCACCTTATTCTTTATCTAATCACTTAATCTTAAGGAGCTTTCCAGTAAGTTTCGGCTCATTACGATGCTTTCTCACACACCACTTAACTATGTAAAGCTCTTAAAGCCCACTGTACAATGTACCTGCTCAGCACCAAACAGCTGAGATACACTGTTACATACAGGACATAGTGGAGCATTTAGCCACCTAGGTATGGGTAGAGACCAAAAACAGAGCTAAAAGTGAGTGCGTAATGATGAGCGAGCCGGTACTAACTCCAAATGGATGGTCATTTTGTGCTATTAAAGGTGATAATATGTCATTGTAGTGTTTACAACTTGTGTCTTCTGAACCAAGTGGCCGAAATCAAAATGATAAAGCCAGCATGTTGTTGCAGCTGAAAGTCAACAGGCTTTTTAAAATATGAATGAACCACTACCTGATATATTGTATATCTTGCAATATTGAGTCATCCTTAAACACAAAAGCATATCACGTTATCTGTCTTTTCTCTTAGAATTTAATACTAGTAGGAAAGCTTGATGGAAATGCTGTAATTTACTTTAGCCTTTGTTCTCATCAGCCTGCAGCAACCTGTGCGCACAGGTTTTTTTATATATAAGTGTGTTGTGTTCATTTCTCACAAGATCAACCCCTCTTTTGTGTCTATGTAAATGACCGGTGTAGCATTTCTTATGTCGATTCATGAATTTGAATGAGTCCAGGAATGCATTGATTTTCCCCATAGACCTGTGTCCTGTCCGGCACATCAAACAATGAATTTGCTCCATCTGATCAGAAGGGCCGCATTAAATGGGGTCGGACTAGGACTGTGTCTGGGGAGAATGGCTGGAGTTAGATGTTGTGTCTAATGATATGTGACTAGTACTAGAGGTCCACAATCAGCAAAGTGATGAGGGCACAGTTTAGGACAGGCTATCTGCAGCCGAGTGCTACTACATGGTGTTTTCAATTACCCATCTCTGACTGCAGCACAACAAAGCATGTCAAGCTCCCTATGTGGATTTGGCTTCAGTATCAGAATCAAAAAAGTTCAAGAGGGTGAGTATGAGTACACATTTGCTATTCAAATCTGTGTTGAAACCCAAAGTGTGTGTGTGTGTGTGTGTGTGTGTGTGTGTGTGTGTCTGTCCCTCCCTCCCAGACATCTTCTATATCTCACGTCTAACACTATCTTGTGAAGCATTATTCAGATATTCAAACCCACATTTTCCCCCAGTCTCCAACCTATTTAGTTCTCCTATAACGTACAGCGTTCCCCACTGTCCGACCCGCAGAATATCAACTGCTACATCTTCCACCCATACCCACGGCCATAAATCACAATTTATTTATTTTTTTACAAGAGAGATTCAAGGATAACAACATTGTATAACAAATCTAATCCTGTGCTAACACATTTTCTTGGCATCCAGCAATTTTCAGGAAAAGTGGCGAGGACTACTTTTCTCTGTTTTGTCTAGTTTGTAGTGGATTTTTTTTTCCCTCCATAGAAAAATAACATCTTCATTGATTCTGTGCAGAAATAGCCGTCTGTTCTGTTCATGTTCAACACTGTAAGAAATTAAAAAAGTTAATTAAACCCGAAATTAAAGTTTAGTTATGGGTTTGAGTTTGTTTAACTCAAATGTTTTGCTTCATTTAACTGTCGCCAAGTTGGAGTCACTTAAACTTTTGAACTTCTTAGAGTAACTCTAATCTGTACATTGCAAAATCACGTTTTCTTCACTGTACACAGGATTTAGAGCTTTAGGATATTTTAAATGGGGATTAATTTGAAGCCTTAAAACTTGTATCGAGTTTGCTTGGTTACATTGCATGTCTCTAGTGTGTGTGTGTGTGTGTGTGTGTGTGTGTGTGTGTGTGTGTGTGTTGGCGTGAACTTCTCCTCCCGACAGTGAAGTCATTCATCCCTTCATCCTGCGCTCCTCCAGGGAAAAGAAGGAGCAGAGAAGACAAGGAGGAGAACTGGATAGACAGACTGGTGCTCAATTGGTGTGTGTTGGGGGGGGCGCACCCATTAGGTGTTGCAATAACACCCACAAGATGTGATTGATGCGGTTACAGTTACACATGGTGAGAGGGTGCGTTGTGGGGTTGAATGAGGACCATTGTGCTGGTCAGAACGTTGTGCCACCCGATGCCACCCTTGGGCGACCCGGCAAAGACATTTAACGAAAGACGGCGATTGAAAAGGTGGGAGTGAGTGGCACATGTGGATGGAGGGACATAAAGAGGACAGGCAAATCAGCAGAATGATGATGGGCTTATCATTCCAGTTGACTCATGCTGGCCTTTGCAGACTGATATCATTTGAACAGAAGCTGCTGATGTTTGATTTCTTTCTTTGGTATGACATCATTTCTAGTCAGGCCTAATTTCCCCTTGGCACAGCGGCTCGGTCGGTTCGGTGCGGCTCAGCTCAGACATTTGCGTTTCCGTTGCCAAAAGTTGGGTAGGGTCCCAAAATAAGCGAGCTAATGCGTACCTATTTTCGGTCATCCTCCGTTGGTGAAACAAGCTGTCTGAAAGGGTGGAGCTACACACTGCCGTCCGATCGATTGGTTGAAAGAACAATTTCCGCGTTAATCCCATACAATGCGGACTACTATTATACCTTTTTTCTAAAATCCAAACATTATCAAACCTGATGACAGTCTAAACCCAGTTCAACTACTGGAAGCTTTTGGCTGTGGGGATGAGTTATCATGTCTCAAACACTGTAGCAGAAAATATCACTCCGCTCTCCATTCACCGCAGGTGGGCGTTTATTTTTTATAAGGTGTATGGCACCAACGGCTGTGCTCACTCTACCATACAGCCCCATTCCCTGTTGTGTGTGTGTGTGTGTGTGTGTGTGTGTGTGTGTGTAAAAGGAGGGATGTTTTTATGAACACAGATCTTTTGTCTGACGCCTCAGCCTGCACCAGTAGATATAGTCTGTTTGTGCATCTGCATCCTGATAACTTCTCTTTTATGTTTGACTTTGTTGTTAAGCGGAGGCAATTATCGAGTGTGCGTGTGTGTCTGTGTACCAGACAGTTTGTATGCTAATATAGAACTCTAGATTATACTTTGGTGGCTGTGATGTATTAGTTTTAAAATGCCAACCGGTACCTTTGGGACACTTGATTGAGTTTTGAGACGGGCCCTGCATTTTCTGCTCTCCATTGCTGTATTCACATTAAAGCTGGATCAATAGATGTTATTTTTAGCTTTCCTAAAGTCTCTACCCCCCGCTCTCTCTTGCACCTCCTCTTGCCTCCATCCCTCTATCTCTCCCCTCCATTCATCCCTCCATCCAACCCATTGCCAGTGTTGAGAGCTCCCGCACATCGACCCCACTCTAAGTTGCCCACTCTCCCACTTCTCTACTGTGTGTGTGTGTGTGTGTGTGTGTGTGTGTGTGTGTGTGTGTGTGGCTATTGGGGTTTAGCTCTCATGAAGGGCCGTGCTTTGGCACACTGCACTAGACTTAGGCATGGGAGAGCTGTGAGCGATACACATGGACAGCTGTGGGCTATCTGTCCACACACACACACACACACACACACACACACACACACACACACACACACACACACACACACACACAGTATAAACTTCCGCAACCGGGCTTAGGTGACGGTTAGCTCGTGGGTGCTAGAAATTGGTTATAAAACACCTTTCATTTAACATTCTCGCATTCTATTTGACCTCACCGTATTTTTCCTCTGAATTACCTTCAGATTAAGCCTGTTGAAATGCATGTGTCATTTATTTGATTGTGTAATGGCTCACCATTTGCCACTAGGTTGCATGTCGTTTTGGTGTCTGACGCGTGCCTAGCCTCTAGTTATCAGTTTGGTAACGTACGTAATGTCCACTCGTTCCAGTAATGTATAATGCATCGTTTATTTACATATATAATTAAAGTAAGACTTGAACATTAGACAATACACTGTTGTTGCTGTTGGCTCCCTAGCACGGTCGAAAACAATTTGCCTTCCGGCATGCAAGCACCTGGCTAGTGAGTGCGTCTAATTAATAGACTTGCATCCGGTTCAGCCCCGCCACCAGGCGGTCGAATAGGGTGTAGTACAGCACAATGCAAACAACAAGGAAAGGGGTAAATGGCTCTTACAGATTGATTTATTTGATTCAAACTAGATGCGTGCTCAGAGATTCTGTTTGGTGTTAGTTTGTTTATTTCCATCGATAGCAAAACTATCCTATTACCTAACATTAACATCAGATTATTATAAATTATGGTAACAAAGGATGATCGTGGCTGCAATTTGAACAGTGTTTTGTTATAAAACTAAATACTTTGACTAGTGGTTTTCATCAGATTAGGACGTTATGTGTGAACACAGTACTTTAGCTACAAAGCCACACTAACAAAGTATCTTTGCGTAATATCAACTAACTAGCTTTGTTGGCTTACGTAACTTTATTCCGTACATGAAGCGCTCCAACTACAAAACTAAAGATGGCCGCGCTTTTGCTGATTTAGTTTTTTGTTTTTACATTCATTCTGAATGGTCGTCTAAAAGGCAAGGCAAGTTTATTTATATAGCACAATTCAGACACAAGGCCACTCAAAGTGCTTTACAGGGGCAAGATTAGAATAAAACTTGATTTAAAAACATTTAAAAGCAAATAAAATGAAAATTGCAGGTTAAAATGGAAACAAAAAAGTCTTCAGACTCGATTTAAAAGAACTGAGAGTTGCAGCAGACCTCAAGTTCTCTGGGAGTTTGTTCCATATTTTTGGTGCATAATAACTAAAAGCTGCTTCTCCTTGTTTAGTCCTAACTCTAGGGACTGTAAGTAGACCTGTCCCAGACGACCTAAGGGCTCTGGACGGTTCATAACGTATCAGTATATCAGTAATGTATTTTGGCCCTAAACCATTTAGTGCTTTATAAACCAACATCAGTATTTTGAAATCAATTCTTTGAGTGACTGGAAGCCAGTGTAAAGACCTCAGAACTGGGGTAATGTGATCTACTTTTTTGGTCCTAGTGAGGACTCGAGCAGCAGCGTTCTGAATTAGCTGAATCTGTCTGATAGATTTTTTTGGAAGGCCAGCAAGGACACTGTTACAGTAGTCAAGTCTACTAAAGATAAATGCATGGACAAGTTTTTCTAAATCTTGCTGAGACATAAGCCCTTTAATTCTTGATATGTTTTTTAGGTGGTAGTAGGCTGATTTAATAATTGATTTTATGTGTTTCTTGAAATTCAAGTCGGAGTCTACAACAACACCAAGATTTCTGGCTTGGGGTGTGGTTTCTAACATAACGGATGTAAGCTGTGCGCTGACTTTTAATTGTTCATCTTTGGCACCAAAGACAATTACTTCAGTTTTATCGTTGTTTAATTGAAGGAAAAAAAAAAAGCCTTTTCACGTTCATTCTGCTGAAGGCGCTCAGGTAAAAACACTGTTCTGTGGGACGGATAAGCCTGCACAACCTTGGAGACACCTTGCTGATGTGATGCAATGTTTCTATGTTCAATGTGACACACACACACACACACACACACACACACACACACACACACACACACACACACACACACACACACACACACACACACTGATATGAATGTGGACATTGGTCACTGTATCACATTCCGTAATGCCATTGCATTGACTGATATAGATTAGCCAGTTTTATTATCTCACTGTTTGTACCCTCACAGGGAGGTTAACCTGGCAGTCGGCAGTGCTTTACACCACAGACACACACATGATACACACTTCCTAACCCCTAAGACAGGAGGACAATGTCTTAATGATAAAGAGCAAGGTGGTGCATTGTATCTGCTTAAGCATAGCAGCTCAGCTATATGTGCCTTAAGAATAGATTTACCTTTGTTAGTTTGTTGCCATTTAATTAGAAAAAACCCATTTACAGTTTAACGTGGGCTAAGTGTTTTATTTGTCATCCATTGTGTTTTTCAATTACAGTGGAGCTTTAAAGAAGCTCTTTAAGGTTAGCTGTGTGAGACCTGCACATGGAGCCGGAGATAGAAGTGAAGTCACTGTTATTTTAGGTGTAGTAAGCGGTTAATGTGACATAGGCCTACGATTATTAGTAAAAAACACCAGAGAAGATCCCTACATTGCCTGCACTGGGGCCTGTTTAAGGTAGCTGGTTTTACATACTCTGAGTTTAATCCTGCGCTCTGAGTTGGTCAACTCAGAGCGCAGGGTTGATGAGCAACTCTGGGTTTTTGGTTTCAGAACAGTGGATCAGCGTTGGGTTAATCAACTCGCTGATAACATGATTCACCATGGAAACAGGAGAAACAAATGCTTGATCCTCCCACTTCTCCACTTCTCAAAAAAGAAAAGAAAAGAAAACCTCTCCGCTCCTCCCACTAGAGTTAGAAATATTAAAACATGAGTTTATGGTATGGAGGATAATTAACGAGGATATTGTCTCATAACTCTGATCTAATCACCTCGGCAAATCAGAAAAAAAAATGGGCAAACCAAAGAGCATCATGAGAAGCAATAGTCTATTTTAAGAATTAAGTTACGTCTATCAGCAGCAGCAAAAGTATTAAGCTGGCGCTGCACAGCATTGCTGACAGTGTTTTATATTCGCTGTATTATGTAGGCAAGCTATACTGTGCCGTAAACAGACTGTCACTTCTTTTAAATGGGGAGTGAAATACATTTACGTCAGACACATCAGATTACTGTTTCCATTGTAGAGCCTGATTGATTTATTACGAGATCCCTTGTCCTCTAGTGATCACAGTTTAAATTATTATATAATTTCTATATTCATATAAGGCTATTTAACGAGGCTTGTCTCGTCTGTGACTTTATGATCACGCAAGTGAACAGTACGATTTCGTGCATCTGTTCAGTAGCACAGACGTTAAATAATGAGATAGGTCTACATACAATAGGTCCATTAATCTGAATGTAAAGCATGTACACAATGTGTAAGGTGGCCGGATATGAACGGCACGAGGGCTGAGAACTATGCTACTGATCAGATAAATGATCGATCAAACGTAAAATCATCAGGAAATGATAAAAACATCCCGATGGAGATTTCTATGGAGTGATTTTGCTTCAAACTGTACAGGGACGCGTGTGACAGTGACACTCTTTCTTCAGTCGGAGCTGCAGCGTAAAGTGAAAACAAACTCAGAGTGGGTCTAACCACCTATCCAGCAGGTTAGACCCACAGCGTATGTTGCTTCAGTAACTGACTCTCGGTTGCGCTGAACCTGCTTCTTGAAACGGAAAACCGAGGTTGCGTTCTGAATCGCATACTTTCTACTATATAGTATGTAGAAAAAAGATTTAGGATGTCCCTATTCTTGTGGCCAGATTTAGGATGGTTAGAAGTACCCGGATGTCCTACTTCATGCGGCCAAGATTGTTAGTGTTGAAAAGTGCATCCTATTTGCACGTGAAGTGACGTAACATCGACGAAGCCTCCATATGAAAACAAACGGGGATGCGACGGATATAAAAGCAAGAGGCAAGATCAAGGCGCAATGTTATGATGAAATAAGAGAGAAAAGTATGTCCCAATAGTATGCCTACTGCATTCCTAACTAGATTATTTTTATCGTCGGATGTAGTATGTAGAATAGAAAAAAGAAAGAGTATGCGATTCGGAACACAACCCGAGAGTTTCCACTAACTCAGAGCGAACAAACTCTGGGTTGCCTCAGAACCAGCTACCTGAAACAGGCCCGTGTTCTGTAGCCAAGGTTCCATCCAAATGGAGCACACATTTGAACTGAAAATAGAGGAATTCGAAAAGCCACTTTTTATGAAACTTAAATTTTTCAGTTGTAGCTTGTAGATTCCGATGCATATGTAATTAGGTCTTTTACTGTAGAGGGGATCAAAACTCCTATTAGAAATTGCTCACGGCTATGCATCAATGCCCAGAAAGGCTTCATCTCCCGAACCCAATGGATCCAAATGCACAGATGATGACATAATCCTATGTTGTACATTACATTAAACTTAAAATAGCAAACGTGACCTGTAAAACGTTCAAAGTTTGCCAATAACGACAAGAGTGACCGTTACTCCGTTAGCTGCTGTCACGTTATATCTCACAGCTTGGTGTGTGTGTGTGTGTACACACACACGCCTGAATGGAGAAATGTCGACATATTTTCACTTCTGTATTTTGTTGTTTACTTCTTCAGATGGCATTTTACTGCTGACTGTGCAAATGTGGAACAAAAGTTTCTTCCTGTTGGGAATGGTGCTCTATTGAACATAATTCTCTGAAATCACAGCTACTGTTGATATCTGTTACATTTATTAAATGATTGAATTATTGTTTTATTTAAAATCTGTTGACACACACTTTTTGTAGTCTTCAGATACAGTTTCAAAGCTCGTATTTATCATTAACAACAAGTAGAGGCCATAGATCTCTAGCAACACACACACACACACACACACACACACACACACACACACACACACACACACACACACACACACACACACACACACTTACATTCATCATACTCTGTTCAGCTGTTTAAGACTGAGTTTAACATTGACCCACATATGAATCAAGTTGTAATCCACTTGCTTTGCAGGTTATCTGACATGCCATGTTTGCAGGGAGGAGAGAAGTGGGTTCAAGACAAGTAGTTATGTAAAATGAGATAAGATCATAACATCTTGTCTTATTACTGAAGAAGCTCCGGCTATATAACAAGAACTGATGAGTAATATGTTTGGTGACATCAGCGTTGACAAATTTTTTCGAACTCAGCCTCATTTTGCTGGAGCTTTGGAAATTCCACCAAAACACATGCTGTGTCTCAATTCAGGGGCCGCATCCTTCGAAGGCTGCATTTGAAGACCGATTGCGTCATAGTGGCGCGTCAAGGCTTGTCCCATTTCGAAGGCTCCTTCATATGCGGCAGAGAAATGCAGCCTTCGTTTCACGGATCTGAAGGGTCCAACGGATGTATCCTTTGCGGCCCAACGTATCCCAAGATTCATTGCGGTTTTTTCAGAGATGGCATAAAATAAAAAATAAAATAACAAACCGGCAACGTTTTGCTCCATCTTCTTAACTTTTATCTTCATTTCTTTTTTTCAAGTCTTTTCTTTTCTTTTGTTTTTATTTGTCCTTCTTTCTTCTTGTACTTTTTTTTTCTTTTCGTCTGGTATGCAGCTTATTTTTCTGTTTTCCTCCGTTGACAAGGCTGTCTCTGTTGGCAGCAATCAGGGTTGCTAGGCAGCACAGGAGAGGCGAGTCGTCACGCAAGGTTACGGCTTGTTACGCAAACCGGAAATGCTCGTATACGGAGACCTGCGGAGACCGTCTCATTTAACAACGCTCGTTTGGCCTTCGGTTCGACCTTCTCGGTCTATGGCCTTCATAGACCGTGTCGACCGCGTCCTTAGAAGGATGCGACCCCTGAATTGAGGCACAGCTACAGACAGGAAGAAAGACTAAAGTTTGATAAATGGCGGTTGAAATGAAATGAAGAAGTTGTCCATCACTCTGCAAAATGAAGTTGTTAGCCGCTTTGAAATCCAGATGAATTTGATTGACTTTTCTCCCCGACTTTCTACGTAATCAATTTGAACCCTTGCATGGTATCCTCTTTTTTTTCTCCATTATAAACTCGGCTATATGTCTGTCTTTTTGTTGATTTCACTAATTATACAGCTGACAAATCTCACACAAATGCATAAAATAAGTGATGACTCAAACTAGTATGACAAGAGATTTCGAGGTTGTTCCTTTACTCGTCCACACACAATTGTAGTTAGAACATGTGTTTTTCATTCAAAAAGGATATGATGGTCCGTAGACAGAGAATGTATGAAAACCTTACATCAGTAGCATTTTCAACTGGGTTCCTTAGCTTCCTCTCTACATGACATATGTAATATTTCACATGACATTATGTGCTATCAATAAAACATATTAAAATAATGCTGAACTGAGCAGGGTAAGAGACACACACACACACACACACACACACACACACACACACACACACACACACACACACACACACACTAATGAAGGTACATTATTTACAGATTCAGCTTCTGCCCACACTGTCAAACTTTTTTTGTCTGATAATAACATTACGTATGCATATGTGACTGCACCAGAATAGCCTGAAATAGCCTATTTATGTTCTACTCTATGCAGCAAGAATCTCACACACCCTCTCTTTTTTTACACCCATATTCATGGTGCACCTCAGAAGTATCGGCAACAATCAGCAGTGCAAGTAGCCGCGGCCGGAGTGAGGGGCTGGCTTAATGAAAGAAGATTGATTAGAACAGTCAGTTAGGACTGTGTGGGCTCACAGTTACCACCATTGACAGCCACTTGCTTTAAGATAGATGGGCATCGTCAACTTCAAATTCATTATTACAACTTGCCCCCCTCCAACTCCTCCGCCTCTCTTCCTAGTTAACATGTATTGAAAAAGAACCCTGCTCCCTGCATTCAGAAAGCAGTGCAGTGACATTCTTCAGCAGGTGCACATTTACAAATACAGAGAAAGCACTATGGGACTGGTGGAGAAGGTTGTTTTTAAGCCAAAAGTTAATCACTCATGATTGATGGCTGGAGCAGGCCAAGGCTGGAAGAGAGATAGTAAAGTCGAGGTGTTATATAAAATAAAATCAGAGCTCCTTACTCCACTTAAAGTATGTTTTAAAATGCTAATATTGTTTTGGGCTACAATGAAAGCTTAAAAAGCCAATTTAGTTAATTTGCCTCTTTCTAGGCAAGGATTCCTCCATAAAGGACATGGACTCATATTGTTGGACTCAGTTTCTGTATTCAATATTTACCTCAGATTTCGTTTATCCTCAGGACTACAATTATTTTTTACTGCATCTCGGCTTTCTCCTTCTACTCTGTTGTTATTGTTTTAATTTCCACATCAGCAAGGTTATCGTCAAAGTAGCCCGCAAATGCACTAGCCAGTCAGGTACATGCTAGCATTTTAATCTACGGATGCACCTTTCTGCACCTATCACTTTTTACTATCTTGCTTCCCTCAAAGGTCAGAAGTGTCAAGACAGTTTGATATTGGTCAATGGCACAGATGTCTGTCAAAGTTCACCAAGGTTAAACTAAAATAGTATATTTACCTAATGAAATTAGCATGTCCCACCTGTTTCACTAAAGGCTACTCAATGTACTTCATGTTTCTAAATTGCATCGCTTCTTTGCTCATTTTCATGGCTTTCTGAATTACAATATGTTTAAGAAAGCCCCAGATTACCTGCATGTTTCTCAAGGACACAGTCTTATGTAACCAGGTAGATATCATCGTGGCACATAATGCTTAATAACTCGGCCGCACATACCTAAGCAAACATGGTCGCACACGTTGAACTCACTATGCTCAAGATAACTTCAGTTAACAGCAAATCCACTATTGTGGAAAAAGAACATTTCAATCTTAAGACTTTTATTAAGGACTGAGCCTCAGGCCTCCAGGGAGTTGTTGTGTGTACGAGGTGCACTTTGGACAAATGTTATTCGCTCGGATCAGTGGACTAGCAGTGGGGATTTTGAAGGGGGATCTCACTGTGTTTGTCTGCAAATTGGTGTTCATGTTTGAGTGGGTTCAAGTGAGAGCAGCAGGGGTGAAGGAGCATTACCTGAGGTCTAACAGAGCAGAGCCCTAGACAAACAGTCTTCAGTCTCACTGTGCTCTGAAAAACATGAAATATTCTGTGGATCACATCATTTATCCTGTGCCTAGAGCGAAATCAGCTCCCTGCATTCTTCTCAGTCTAGACAATCAAGTCTCGACAGATCCTATAGTAAACCTCCATGACTGTATCCTTCAAAATCTACTCATGTGTCTGTATGACATTATCAGTCCGGGATCACAAAAAGAGGTGTATCGCTAATGTGGTCCAATCAAACCAACCTTGCAAATCTTTGAGGTTTCCCTCATTTGCAATGATGTTGAGAGATGCAGCAAATCCCAAACTCAATCAGAGGACCTTAGTCAGGGAAATGGTTTCATGGTCTTGAATTGTCCAGGTGTAATAACTGTCAATCTTGAGAATGTCTTGTAGATCATTCCAAGTGGTTGGTGAATAAAGACAGAAAATCGGTCACAAGAGAGAATGTGATAGGGTCCTTTGGTCCAGTCCAACATTGAAAACAGTTACTTATTAAGCCTTTGTGCCAGAACAGACCAACGGACATTGACTGTCATAGGGATTTCTGGAAATGAATCTGAGAACACAATGATAAACTGAGAATAGTAGTTTACCAGTGGAAGCTAACAGCAACATGTCTGTAGATTAGATTACCATAATCTAAGGGCGTGTTTACACTAGCTTTGTTTAGAGCAGTTGAAACAAACCCGATGGTTTGAACGCAGTGCGAGACTCTGGTGCACATTAACAACCAGCCTTTGCCCCGCTTGAAAGAGGTGGTCTTTTCGCCTTTTTTCTGTGTTGTTTAGGCGATGGTAGAAATTGCGAGCGATTTGCATTCGTTTGCAGTTTTTGACGTGATCAGGCATGACATTTAGCCTACGTGATAAGGGCATATAGTTGTTTATATTTACTTAAGATAAGAGTCCACCCAGTCCATTTTACCTGCTGAAATCACTTTTATCCCCGGTAGCAGGATTGGAAATAATATTAATCTCAAAAGACATCTAGTTGTGGTCTTGCAATATGAGACCTCCTGTCTTTGCAAAATCTCATTCTGTGACAAAAACTAATTTTCTTCAGGTGTGAATCGATTGTCTTTAGATGTGAGAGCGTGTCAGTCTTCAGTCTTTTCAAAGTATTTTATAAATCCTCTAGTGTAAGCCTAAAGAGAAATGTACAGTAGGTTCTGCAAAATTTGGATGGATTGTAATATGGTGTTGACATCAATGGTGCATGGTGAGGATGAATAGTTGTCATCCCCTTACTTGTTTTGTCTAGTGCCAGCAGGAATTAAATACCTCGTCCAGGGCCACTACTTGATGGATTGTCACATTAACGGTTATGTTTTTTTAAAGCTCCCATATTGTGCAAATGCACTTTTCCGATGTTTTTGAACATAATTATGGGTCTACGGTGTGCCTACAGACTGCCAAAGTATATAAAAAAAGAAAGCTCTCTCCTTTTCTCACTCTCCCCTTTTCTGAAACCCTCCACCTCTCCCCCCAATATACTCCAGTCAGAATTCTCCCCGTTTCTGACGTCAAAAACTGGAAAGCCAGAAGCTTCCACTGTGCAGTCCACCCCCCTATTTCTTATTGGTTCACGGCCCCGAGATCCTCTGGAAAAATATTCCTACACCCCCTTGTTGTTTGCTTGTTGCTAAGCGACAAGATGCCTGTAGTAGGCTACGGCAAAGCATGATGAATGTTGCATAATCCAATAATTTATCTTAACCACAGCAGCCTCGTTTTTTAATAACACAATGGATAGGAAGCTACTTGTGCTTTTTTTCAAACGGTAAAACTGAAAGAAATGTTTTTATTGGCATTTTTGCCTGACTGGTGTATAGCTATTAGCTTTGGGACAAGCATCGATCGTTTGCTCATTATAACCCATTTAGATTCCCCACAGCAGTCTGACAATGCCTCGTTTTTAGCAAGACAAAGCATTGGAAGGTAGTAGTGTAGTCGTCAAACTTTAAAAATTAATTTTTTCACTGATTTTAGTGATATTTTTAGCAGCTAGCTCCCGTGCTAGCTTTGCAGTAGCCACAGGCACGGCAAAGACGTCATCATTGTTTACAAACAGACAGAGGGCGAGGGGCAGGGGGAGCTCATAGATTGTATATTTACGAGGGGAGCTGCAGGTCTGTTTTAAAAATAGGCCATCGTGAGATTAGCTGAATAGAGGCATACTACAATAAATGATCTGAAAGTTTTTTTTCAGCAAACAATTAAAGAAAAACGTATTAGGGACCACTAAGACCATATAATATGGTGTATAATAGAACAGAAAAGTGTATAATATGGGAGCTTTAAGATGATGTGTTCTAAGGAATTTGGCCATCCCCTGATTTTCCTTTCTGTGCCACCACTATGGTTTTGAAATATATCAACAGTTACGGGTTGGGCCTAAGTCAGAATACATTGGACTGCAACACAATGGATACTATTTGATCGGAGCCTTTACCACCTGAACATGTATGATTATACATTTTGATTGCATTTATTGTCAGGCAGGTGACACGAGTTGAAAGGTATATTCTTTAATCCATAACACATGCATGCTGTGTCCGCCCCCCCTCTGTGTTTGTGACATACTCACTATGTGACTGGACCAGTCCTGCTGTACTCCATGACAAAATGCAGCTGCAGCACTCTGACCTCTCGCATCACGATTGGGGACCTGAGATTCTGCTCTGGGATTGGAGTGGGAGTCCCATATTCCATCTCAGCTGCTTGGTTTGACTAACAATGATCACAAGATTCACCCCCTGATGGGATAGACCTATCTGATGGAAATGTGGGAACGGTGACTTCTACCAAAACCCGGACAGGTTTTCGGGAGAGCAATTACTCATTTGTCAGTGTCCTGGCTTAATTCCTTGGTGATATTTGTTGTTCACCGTCACTACACCTTTGCCTCAGGCTATTTGATCATAACCTCAGCAAATCAGATATTTTCTGTTGATGCTACCAGACTGACATTTGGTGTATGTATAAGGGGGATATATTTGGCAACATAAAGCCAATATTTCCATCAGAGTTCGACTAAAACATTGGTCCTCTTTAGGGTAGGGCTGACCTTTTGATTTCTTAAATCAATTGACACCTGTGGCTTTTGAGATTGAGCAGTTATATTGCAGAGGTCCTGAAAGGTATGAGTATACTATTGGCGGATAAAAAGTTGTTCAGTTTCATCGGTGTCATGGACCACTAAAAATGTTTTCCCCTGATATATTTATTGGTTAACTGCCTGGCCATTTGCCGATGTTGTTCAGTCACTCCATCACTTAAACATATCTCTATAAATATTTGATTGCCACATAATTTGATAAATACATTCATGGTCACCTGAGGATACATTCTAGTTACTGATCCTTTGAATTTTCTGCTGCGCCCACAGCAGGTTACAAGTTGTCACTTAGGTGAAATATCTCAACATCTAAAATGTTTTACAAACATTGATGGTTCCCAGATGTTGAACCATCCGGACTTTGGCGATTCCCACATCTGTTGAGTAGGAGATCTCAATGAATATTTGGTGGATTGATGGAATCTTTGGTTTAGATATTGTGCCCCTCATTATCTCATGTAATATATTTGATAATCCCTTGATTTTGCATTTGGTGCCATCATCAGGTCCTTTTAATGTTTACAGTTAGCTTCATCTTGATAGCGCCACATTTATTTTACCCTTGCATTCTAATTGTTCCCTGTAGTGCGCACTGCACACATTTTTTTGTTTACATCATGCTAAGAATGGACTTCTCTCACAATGTCACATGGTGATATTGCATATATTGACACAACTGCCAACTTTAATCCAAACAATCCCTTATCTCCCTCAGACAGCTTTTATCAGTCAAACTCTTGTTTTCATTTCCAGTGATTTAGGTTGGTTTGAAGAATCGTGATGTTTTAAAAAAACTGACCAACAAGAGAAAAATTATCTGCTGAACCCTTTTATCAGGGGGCAAATGTGTCACTTTGTATTGTAATAAAGAAGATGCCTTTTGCACTTCTTGCGGTTTTTCTTCTCTCCTTAATATTCTCCAGTCATCTCAGAATGCACTGACGTAATAGGTCAGCTAAGTGAATTTAGCAAGGCACCAGAGTGGAACATGTTCACTGTCTCCTGTCCAAGTACTTTAGTTTAGTGATTATTTGGGAGATTGAGGGCTGCAGTGGGGGGGTATTCCCAAAAGGTCATGCAAAAACGTGTGCCGCATCAGCATATGTTGATAGGCTGGGTTATGAAAAAGGAACAGTTTTGGCCTCTTTCTGACTATTTGTTTTAATGAATGTTAGACCACAAAAAGCTGTTCTTATTGCCTGCCTTAGTGTAAGATTTGTTCACAGCCCACTCACACCTCTCCTCCACTGTTCACCTGGTCTCTCTCTCTCTCTCTCCATCTTCTCTTTCTTTGTTCCTCTTTGGATACTGACACCGACAACCTTCATTTCATTACGGTTATTGACAAAAATCTTGCCTGCCTGGCAGCAAGCCGAGTCCCTGCTCACAGCCTCTTCTCGTGTGTGTGAGTGGCTTTTTATTTCTCTCTCTTCTCTCTCTCTCTCTCTCTCTCTCTCTCTCTCTCTCTCTCTCTCTCTCTCTCTCTCTCTCTCTCTCTCTCTCTCCCCTCTTCTATCTCCCCTCTTCTATCTCTTGAGGGCTCACACTACTAGTTCCATCGATTCTTTTGTCGTATAAGCCATTTTCTTCTTTATTTCTCACTCTACTGTAATGCCCTGTATCCTCTCTTTCCGTTTCTATGTTTTTTTCTTTCGGTCTGACAGTGTGTTTGGCCATCACTTTCTCAGGCCAGTTATTGTCACAGCTGTGTTTTCTCAGTCAAGATGTCAGTGGCGAGTTTACTGGACAGCGTGTCCTCAGCCCATGCATGCGTGTGTGTGTGTGTGTGTGGACGGACAGATAGCCCACGGTTGTCCATGCCTAAGTCTAGTCTAGTGTGTGTGAATTGCGGGGCCCGGTACAGGGCAGTGCCATGGCGGTGCCTTCCCACATCGCCGACAGTAACACGTGTGAGAGACAGAGAAGAAGAGAGAGGGGGAGAGACACACTGGAGGCATTGTGCGCAAATGTCTTTTCTCCCTCCTTTCCTCCCTCTCACTCTCACCCTCTCTTTTTATTCTCACTGGGACTCCATTGTCCTTACTGTTGCTGTTGGCTCACTTCATCTCAGATTCAGCAACATCATTTGAAATGGAGAAAGATTGCATATATGTTGCATTTGAACTGGCTGCATTATCCACATGTTGAGGTCATTATTTACAACAACAAGTGATATTTTGCCCCTGTGGCTGCCTCACAGCTTGAGCATGATGTTTTCATCTTGGATAATAATTTTCAAATAGTTTATTCAAGTTATTTTCGCTTAATATCTTTTTATTATTGGCCTATATTCCAATACTGAAGGTAAAGAATATACCGAACAGTATCAGGAAAGAGAAGAAAAGCGAGAGGAGCAAGTCTTTTTTTTTTCATTATGCTGCACAAATAATAGACTAAATAAATTGTCTGATAAACTCCACAGGTAAAGACTGAGGTAAAGTTTTGTAGATGTTGACATGTACTTCTCGTATTCATAAATCACAAGCTAAATGTTATTAAAATACAAACAATGCATCTTTGCTTTCGTCATGAGGCAGACAATGGGCTAATTTTCACCAAGCGAGACGTCCTCTGCGCTCCACTGAAAATATATTGCTCTCTATGAGTTATGTACAGCTGTGAGATGAGAGCACACAGACGGTTTGTTAAGCTCAACACCCAAGTTAAAAAATATATTCAATACTTTCACTCTTATGCAATGATAAAAATCAGGTTGTAGTTGAGTTATTGATACTGGAAGTTTGAATCTGGCAATATCTTTCCAACTTTACAGCAGTCTTTAACTTTCGAGTTTCTTCAATATTGTGTATTAATCTCGACATTGTATTATTTCTTTATACACAAAATTGTATATCCACTTTATTTGCCACATTTCGACTGTATTCTCCAATGCATAATGATTCTCTGATATTTCTGTATGATGGAGAATTTCTGAAAGAATATCATTCCAAATTTGTCTTTTTTAAGATTTCAGCTTGGGCTCTGGGAAGCTCTGGGTTCGGCATTTTTCATATGCTTTCTGACAAACCACAGATGAAAAGAATGATGGATTCAACTAAAAAAACCTATCGCTAGACTTTTTCATCATAATACTAAACAACGTGCTGCAACATAGTACGGTTGGATGGCACCGGGGCCAAATATAACTGCAAATAAAAAGGAAAAAGCCAGACTTAATGGGCAAAACGTCACACCATACATGTGTGTAAACTGCTGTGATTGCAAGAACAGTACATAAACCTTATCTTACCCGGCTCTTGCTCAGTTTTGCCTTCAGTGACACTTTCCACAAATCCCACAAACTGCTGTGACCTCTGTGAGGGGCCGGAATTCATGATGAGATGACTTTCTCTCCCATTTTATTTTTTTACTGTGGTAGTCATGTGTGTCTTTGAAGAATGGTGCTATGTTAAGCCTGGTGTAACTGGGGTTTAGTCCCAGTACACTGCTTGTCAGCCATGTCACCTCAACTATTCCCCTAATGGGAAATGTGTCCGCGAGAGCTGCTTCTGTACTGACGTTAACGATACCCTCGCTTGCTTGCTGCAGGGTCCTCATTCTGACTGTCTGCATGTGTCTACGGTATGGCAAGAGTGGTAAGGACGTGCTACATAGAGGGATAAGATAGAGGAGATAAAATACAGTGTGTGGAATAGCATTGTGGCACTATATGCTTTGAAATGTGTCTAAAGTAATACACTTACATGTTGTTCTTCATGGCTCCAACTTAACTTTTCTTTTCTACTTTGAATGCAATATGGGGGCCTCAATGGACGGCACCCCACTCCTATGTAGATATTTAAGCACACACTTTAAGTATGTAAGGCAAGGCAAGGCAAGGCAAGTTTATTTATATAGCACAATTCAGACACAAGGCCACTCAAAGTGCTTTACAGGGGCAAGATTAGAATACATAAAATACATTATAAAACATTTAAAAGCAAATAAAAGAAGCAAATAAAAAAAATGAAAACTCGATTTAAAAACATTTAAAAGCAAATAAAAGAAGCAAATAAAATATAAATTGCAGGTTAAAATGGAAACAGAAAAGTCTTCAGACTCGATTTAAAAGAACTGAGAGTTGCAGCAGACCTCAAGTTCTCTGGGAGTTTGTTCCAGTGATTTGGTGCATAAAAACTAAAAGCTGCTTCTCCTTGTTTAGTCCTAACTCTGGGGACTGTAAGTAGACCTGTCCCAGACGACCTAAGGGCTCTGGACGGTTCATAACGTATCAGCATATCAGTAATGTATTTTGGCCCTAAACCATTTAGTGCTTTATAAACCAACATCAGTATTTTGAAATCAATTCTTTGAGTGACTGGAAGCCAGTGTAAAGACCTCAGAACTGGGGTAATGTGATCTACTTTTTTGGTCCTAGTGAGGACTCGGGCAGCAGCGTTCTGAATTAGCTGAAGCTGTCTGATAGATTTTTTTGGAAGGCCAGCAAGGACACTGTTACAGTAGTCAAGTCTACTAAAGATAAATGCATGGACAAGTTTTTCTAAATCTTGCTGAGACATAAGTCCTTTAATTCTTGATATGTTTTTTAGGTGGTAGTAGGCTGATTTATTAATTGATTTTATGTGTTTCTTGAAATTCAAGTCGGAGTCTATAACAACACCAAGATTTCTGGCTTGGTGTGTAGTTTCTAACATAATGGATGCGAGCTGTGCGCTGACTTTTAATTGTTCATTTTTGGCACCAAAGACAATTACTTCAGTTTTATCGTTGTTTAATTGAAGGAAATTTTGGCACATCCAATCATTGATTTGTTCAATGCACTTACTCAGTGCCTGTAACGGACTGTAGTCTCCTGGTGATATGGTTATGTAAATTTGCGTGTCGTCTGCATAATTATGGTAGCATAATTTGTTCTTATTCATAATCTGAGCTAGTGGGAGCATGTAGATGTTAAATAGAAGAGGGCCAAGAATGGAACCTTGGGGGACCCCGCATTCAATATTTGTCCGCTCAGATGTGAAATTGCCTATTGACACATAGTAGTCTCTATCCTTTAAGTAGGATTCAAACCAGCTTAGTACAGTTCCAGAAAGTCCAACCCAGTTTGCTAGTCGATCTAGTAATATGCTGTGGTCAACTGTGTCAAAAGCGGCACTGAGATCCAGTAAAACTAAGACAGAACTTTTGCCACTGTCTGTGTTTAAGTGGATGTCATTGAGGACCTTAACAAGAGCAGTGTCAGTGCTGTGGTGTTGTCGAAATCCTGACTGGAAGACATCAAAGCAGTTATTCATTGCTAAGTAGTTATTTAGCTGTTGATAAACAGCTTTTTCAATGATTTTACTTAAAAATGGTAGGTTAGATATGGGCCTATAATTTTTCATGAGTGATGTATCTAGATTGTTCTTTTTTAGGAGTGGCTTGATGACTGCTGTTTTCAGGGCCTGTGGGAATACACCTGTCTGAAGGGACATGTTGACAATTTGTAGAACATCTGAGGCCATACAGCTAAAAACTGTTTTAAAGAAGCCTGTGGGCAGAATGTCAAGACAACAGGATGAGGAGTTTAGGTGTTGTATAATGTCCTCCAGGTTTTTGTGGTTTATAATGTCTTATTATGTCTTTGTTAAGCGTCCTTGGGTTTCATGAAAGGCGCTATATAAATCCAAGCTATTATTATTATTATTATTATTATAAGATAAAATTCTGTCATTGCATTTGAATTGATTTTAAGAGGGAACACATATGTTGAACTTGGTATTGATGCAGTGACAGCTTGTCTAATTTTGTGAATTTTCTCAGTAAAGAAGGAGGCAAATTCATTGCAGGCCCTCGTGGAAAGATGCTCAGACGCTACTGGCACAGGAGGGTTTGTTAATCTGTCGACAGTAGCAAACAGGGCACGTGCATTGTTGTTGTTTTTGTCATGGAATAAGATTAGGATTCATTTGAGGTTGTGTTTTTCCACCTGATGAGTTTGAGTCCTAAAAAAACCCTTCCTTATAGCCCAGTTTGATGCACCATCTCCAACAGTGTGTGTGAGAAAGCTTTAAAAGGTACATTGCGATATTGATACAGTTAATTGGGTAAAGGGCAGTTTAAAAAAACAAATCAATACCAGCAGCACTGGCCTTTCAAACCTCATATGGCTTTGAATCTTGGACGGAAGGACAAGAAGTGATCAAGTCAAGTATTTGGAAAGAGCGTAAGCACTGTCTGCCAACAGAGCTGAATGTGCCCAAGTAAATATGGGTTTTTCTTAATGAGGAAACAGAGGTTCGCACATGCTGCTCTCACACACACACACGGACACACGCACACGTACACACACACACACACACGCGGTCCACAGGTGAATATCAGTACATTGCTGGGTCCGTGGCTTTTCTTGTGACATCGGTCAAGACGTGCCACTAATACCAATGTGCAGCTGCCAGCCTGCTGCCATTTGAGTCCAACACTGGAGTGAGAGGATGAGAGAGGGAGAGAAATATGGAGAAAAGGGAGATAGATTCATTTTGTCACTGAAGCGCAGCATCACTGATCCTGTCTACATGCAATTCTTAATGAGGAAACAGAGGTTCGCACATGCTGCTCTCACACGGACACACACACACACACACACACACACACACACACACACACACACACACACACACACACACACACACACACACACGCGGTCCACAGGTGAATATCAGTACATTGCTGGGTCCGTGGCTTTTCTTGTGACATCGGTCAAGACGTGCCACTAATACCAATGTGCAGCTGCCAGCCTGCTGCCATTTGAGCCCAACACTGGAGTGAGAGGATGAGAGAGGGAGAGAAATATGGAGAAAAGGGAGATAGATTCATTTTGTCACTGAAGCGCAGCATCACTGATCCTGTCTACATGCAATGAAAGGATGAAAGAGAAGAGAGGGATGAGAGGAAGAAGGGAGACAGTGTGCATGTGCTAAGTTTGTCCTCTGGGTAATTTGTGTTTATTGGACTGAATAATGATTTTAATCTAGCAGCAATTCTAGAACCTAACTTATATGTACAGCACATGTTGTATCAGAGATTTTTTCTTTAAAGGAGAATATTGTGTGTGTGTGTGTGTGTGTGTGTGTGTGTGTGTGTGTGTGTGTGTGGTGTAATTCACTGCTCCTCTTTGCTCCCCCTTTAGTGCTTACACTGGACAGGTGTGAAGACCCTGTCATTAATCACCAGCCGTTCCCCCAAACGTTCACAGCTGCATACTTTCCCTCTTCTCCCTCCCTCTATCCATCTTTCCCTCCTTCTGGAAGCACAGTTACAATCTAAATTCAGCACACACACTGTTGGATGGCCTCTGCATATAGTGCTAACCATCCCAACACCCCCCCTCCCCCCCCCCCCACACACACACAGTCTTCTTTTTCTGTACCTTTATATGCAAATCCATCCGTCAGTCACTGCCCCTTTTCTTTTCTGAATCTCCTCCCGCACTTTTCCCTGCCTCTTATATTTCTGTCATCCATCCATCCATCCATCCTACCTTCTTTTCATTCCGTGTGTTTGTCCGGCTCTGGGTCAGTGCGAGAGAGGCCCTAGGGGTTGGCATGGCAGCCTGGCACAAGCACACAAGACTCTCTATTAGACCCCTGGGGTGCCCCATAGGAGGATCCTTCCTTCCACAATCCTTCAGCATATTCTCCTGTTACAGTAGATGTATTGTTGATGCTCTTTTTGTATCTTCCTTATAATGACAGTCCTGCATTTTCTTTTAAACCCCCTGCGTAGGTGACAGAAGTTGTATGAAGCCCTTTGTGTATCCAGAAGGAGCTGTGTCTATTCAGAAGTGTCCTCGAGTGATGTAACATGAGTCAGTTTCAGTAGGATCTGAAGATAAAAGTACTTCAAAGAAAGAAGAGGTTAAAAAGTAGTGAGTTTAGCAGACCTCTGTAGCCTGTTCATATGGCTATATTCCACTGGCGAGTCAAACTGTGCCACCCTGATTTGCATTTTCATTATCACTTTTATTGCACTGAGCTGAGCCCCAAGATGGACCTTCTCTGGAGTGGGGTCAGAAGTTATTTTGTAAAACTGAGATACATTCAGGGAAAAAAAATAAAAAATTATGAAGCAGATCCAATGTACAATAAATTGTGTCATTAAAGACAAAATAATTCCCTGCATAGCTAGCGTAACTGCTACAAGTATGTGGCAGATACCGAGCATTAGCATTTCTATTGCAGTAATGTTAAACTATACTATACCTTTGAACAGCACAAGAAGGCAGTGCTTTTTAAAAGGTCATCAACTCAGGGCACACATCATCAGGTGAATGCCATGGCACAACCAGGTAGCCCTGTACTCTTAATGGAAATGCAAACCCCTGCCGTGCTGGACTGAGCCAAGCCAGCACATGTATTATGGAAAAACGCCACAGTTGTCTGCTGCAGGCTTGTAGAGGCTCCAAACTACTTCAGCTACTAGCATTTTTCCACAATGCATAAGAACACGTATACATCTGCCAAGTGGTTTGTTACTTTTAAAAGTCCTTACAATTACAACTACAACAACTATACAGTTTAATAAGAAGTCTTAAAAGATCATATGACAAGTAGAATGATGTAGCACAGTGACAATTGCAGGCAATTAAGTTTTGTTGGCACTCCTGACACAATAGGGTAACATCTTAGCTAATGCAAATGGTAGAATCAGACTACCCTATTCTGAACTATACAGTACATATTGCTTGAGCTAATGTATTATTCATCATAAAAGATGATATTTTTCTGTAGCCCAACATTCCACTTTAACTAGTTGACAAGTGCAGACCCAGATCTTTTTTGGATCCATTATTTGAGACAGGTTTGCAGTGAGGGTAGTTAAGTTTGTGCTAAAGTTTTGATATGTCGAAATTGGAGCTCCTTTCCCTTTTAAAAATACCACGTTTTGAAATGAGAAAATTCAGCCCTCTACAATGAGACAAAGGTGCTGCTGTGTTTTCAGTAACATTCTGTGAGCCTAGAAAACTTCCAAGGATGCAGTGTTTTCCCCCTGCAATTTTAATCGTTGTTGGGGTGGAAACAGTCTTCACACCAACAAATTCCTTCCTCTGTCCCACATAGTCTCACTCTTTGCCCCTTTTCTTCCTCCAGTCCCTTTACACAGTCCCCTCCTCTAGATTAATTGCACAATGATTCTTTCAAATTCTCTTCTTCCTTCCTTCCCACACCAGTGTGTGCTCACACACACACACACACACACACACACACACACACACACACACACACACACACACACACACACACACACACACACACACACACACACACACACACACACATTAAAAAAACGGCAGGAAAAGGTGTCTGTTGAACTCTCTCCTCTACCTGTTATTGTATGGACGACTGTTTTTATAAGGAAGGTTGACGGACAAAACAGAACACCTTATCTGTTCTTTTTGTCTCTTTTCAACACTGAATCTTTTGTGCTTTACTGTTTTGGTTACACACACACGCACACGCACACACACACAGGAACAGACATGCACGCACACACACACAGGAACAGACATGCACACACAAACACACAAACACAGGCAGACAGAACACACACACACACTCTGTCACAGAGCTCCTTAGCTGAATTGAGCAGGGGCATGCTGGACTCAAACGGTGAGGCTCCTGGTCACTTGGGGTCTACTGCTTGGACTATTGCCAGGCGTGTGTGTGTGTGTGATAATTCAGCTCTCTAGTCTAGTTGTTGTATGTTTTAGGCTGTAGTTCCCTCATTTCCTCACTTTGCGGCACTTGTGTGTAGTTGGCATCCGACCACACGCAATACCACACAAGATAGCATCGCACACACGCACTTGCTTCCCAGTGGCCCCACATTACCTTACAAAAATAATGACATTGCCCAACTTTTGTACAACTGTATCCCTTTACTTAACTGTACTACTGTATTGTATGTGTTTGCTACTAGATCAGTAATGTGTCATTACAAAAATATACTGAAAATAAAATACATTTAATTTAAACTAATATTTGCATATTCATCACCTTTTGTGTACGGTAAAATAAATCTTAATGATACAGTTTCTAATACAGTAGTCCTGGGTGGTGTAACACACAATTGAGGTTTGAGGCAACAGATGTGCAACAGCAGATGGTAGTTTTTTTTAAGGCCTGTTGTAATCGTTCAGCCCTTACTAAAAGAATGGGACATACCAGCAGCTAACATCCCACAAATAGGTTAACAGCCGGTGTGGCTGTTGCAGTAATATAATTAGGAACTTTTTTGTGGCCACCCGCACAGATATTGCACCAGCCAAATTGCCACTATTTGATGGTCAGCCAAGCAACCAATCCTGCGCTATTGTAGGGGGAGCTGTCAGTGCAGCGGAACACATTAAATGTAATGTGTCATAAAAAAGTAATATCAAGACGGACACAAACATTGATTTTATTGGAAAAAAATAAACAACCCAATTAAACACTGAATTGTACCTGTTTAACTCATTAGTACTGGTGTGTGTGTGTGTGTGTGGGTGTGTGTGTGTGTGTGTGTGTGTGTGTGTGTGTGTGTGTGTGTGTGTGCGTGTGTACACTATAATCATGCTGTGCTGGTTCACTCATTAACCATTCTACGTGGCTAAACCAATTACCCGGGGGCAGTTGTGGCTCAAGCTGAGCTCCATGATTGGCTCCTGGAGACATTGAGGAAGTTGTTTAAGTCATTTCTCTGTCCTCCTCTCCTTGACTTGTTTTCCCTGTCTGGACTGTTCTTATCAATAACACATTACTCTCCTCCCTCGTTATTTTTATCCTTGTACCGAGCATAGAATCCTAAACGATTTGTTTACATTTTGCCGGAGAAATTGCGCTAACCAGGGCTGTACGCTTATTATTTTAGGTGGTAGCACTGGTGCTAGCAAGCAAAACAAATCAGTAGCACAAAAATTTATTTGGTAGCACACAAAGTATGATCGAAAACTTGCATAACCTTAACCCTTGCATTTCACTGTAATTACCTTTGAGCCTGTCATCTTGGTCTCATTTGAGATTCTCAATTAATATTATATCCTAGTGTGTGCAGTAATAATTATAGAAAAATTAATAGTGGTGCACTGATTGCAATTTAGACAAAAGAATCTAACCTGCCAACTGCAATTTTTGGCTGATTCAGAATTATTTCTCCCCATAAAAATAATATCTATATATTTTTGTAAACACATATAATTATTATATTAATAATAATTACAATTTTTAGAAAATGTCCTTCTGTTAATTAAAACCGAACTTTAAAACATTTAACATAAATAAGTATACATATTGGTACAATTTAGGATACATTAAATAGGTTGTTGTGAATGTGTTGGGAGTTGTTCTTCAGTGGCTTATTTCAAACTTTGTTTTTAGACTACTGTTGACTTTTCTCTGCAGCTGAATGAGTTGCCTTTCTAGCTAGACCACTGCAGGGCTGTGAAGCGCTAACTTCCTGTTCTTACCGGATTCAAAATAAAAGTCAACTCAGTTTGGCTAGTAACAGGCTTTTAATGTGAAGGCGCACAGGAAATGTTCTGTTTGCACACGCCCTAACTTAACTGCGGTAATGTGCTGTCTCCTTCCGGTTATTACCGTTGGTGAAGTTGTTATACGCTAGAATCGCTGCACGAGCACAGATCCCGAGGATACGTATCTTTCACCAGCCAAAGTGGAGGGTGCACTCAATAACTTACTTGCCTAAGACTACATTCACCCCCATTTGGAGTGTTAATGTAGAGCCCTCTAAGCAGTGTTGTGCATCTCTCCTCTGTGTTTCAAAGAGGCAG
The DNA here is from genome assembly GCA_949357725.1 of Hyperoplus immaculatus. NCBI lineage: Eukaryota > Metazoa > Chordata > Actinopteri > Uranoscopiformes > Ammodytidae > Hyperoplus > Hyperoplus immaculatus. The sequence goes on along the minus strand of OX442352.1, from coordinate 10,416,659 downwards.
CATCATTAGCAGCATTAGCACTGGTGCGAATGGACTTGTATTCATCATCGCACGTGATCAATTTCAGTAGCAAATGCGATCAAAACTGTCGCACTGTACAGCCCTGGCGCTAACATAAAATGCATTCAATCTAAGAAGAAAAGGGTTCATTTAAAATATGCAATAAAGTCTTGTCCTGTCTGATTGTTATGTATCTTCTCAGTAAACAAAAAAAGACCAAATTGATGGAAACCTGGAAAAAAAGAAATCCCGCACTGAGGTTACGTGTAAAATTCATGACCCTATTTGTGGTTTAGGACCTATGAGGTTGCTAAACCTTTACAAATGCATGGTAGTACTGTTAGAAACAAGGTTATTTCTTTAAGTTTAATAATCACCAATCAGCTGAAAAAAAGGGACTTATCTCACTTAATGCAAGTGTCATTTAAACAAGGTTGCTTGTGGACCCTTGAGGCATATCCATTGTTTTCGACTTGGCGAAAATGTCACTTGTTAATTGCAGGTGTCAGTTAGTCTTTGAAGTGTGTTGTTTCTTTCATGCTACATATTTAAAGTAAAGTTGTTGGTTGGAAATGTATTATAGCTTCATAACAAGGCATATCTTTTTTTTTTTAAATATTCAACTTCAATGTCTCTTGGTTCCTCAACAACTAATACTCTTTCAGATCAATGGCTGTGTATCAATCACCAACACTTTTTGATCTTGGCATTTTTCGATACAAGCACAATTTCTATTCTCGACCCTTTTCCATACTCAATAGTATTGAAGCATACCGGTCTGTGCCTAGTCAGTATTGAATTGCGATGCCCAGCCCTATTCATATGAATTCTTGATTATTGGTGACCCGTACTTCACCCCTTGCCCCAGCAGCTAGAACAATAAGTCCAGGACATCCCAAATCATCTGGGATCAGTTAACGAAGGAAAGGCAGGCTCGGCTAAGCGTCCGTTTCTGATTATGCTTAACGTAATGATAGGCTTTCAAGCAGTTATGCCTTTGTTCTGGATGGCTCCGTTTGTTTTCTTCTAGTCAGATGCAAGTTACAAGAGGGGGTGCATCTGAGAAGGTCTATTTCAATCTGCCCCCCCCCCCCCTTGTTTTCCGCTGTTTTCGGGAGTTTCCCTTTGCGTTTGAAGTGTCCTTAATTAAGACTTTAGAGTTGGCGATAATGAATGTGGCTGAGAATGCAATGCAGAATGGCATCTTGCGTAGAATAGCGGTTGGCATTTGATGTCAGAAACCCCAAAAGTCGCCTCACAAATGTTTCCCTTCTTGATTTTCACTCTGTTTACAACTGTTTTTGTACATTCCTTCCCAACTCCCACATTGGACTTTAACATGGTGAAGTACTTGTAAGTAACGGAACAAATTCAAAAAAGGATTCTTTAAGGATGGGAATTGAGGAGCACAAGTCTTGACCTTTGTACCAACTCATAACTCCCTGACAGACTTTTCATTGTCAACCTTGGATAGCCAAAGGGTTACTTCTCTGGTTTTAACAAGGACAAAATGTTCCAAATTTTCTACTTCCAATTATTCTTTTCTATTTAAAATGTCTTCACGACAGTGTTGAGCTGATTTGAAGCATTCTTGTAAGATACCACAAGAGTAACTGTTAAGTAATTGGCCATGTTAAGCTTCCATCGACCAAGGTCATGTGAAGTTTGGTCTGATCATGCCTGAAGGCAAAAGTATTACTTGTTGTGCATGGCCACACTTAAGTGTGAGAACTTAAAACCCTGCCTACATTCACATGTATGCAAACGAGACTATTTGCTGCATAAAGTGGGATTTGGAGTGGTGGAGGGAGGCCAGCCATACCCTTAAATTTGCCGTCAGAAAGGGGATATCAAATGTTGTCTGACCATGCAACAAACACGTTGTTTGAAGCATACTGAAACCTTGAGTCTATAGACATTTGCACTGCAACAACATTGTTTTCAGGCATATGCAATTTCTAAGGTCTTTCGTTCTAGACAGTTATGTAACGGCATTAAGAAATCAGTGTGTATTGTAGTCCAGTCACGTCTGACTGTAGAATTAACCATTTACTACACTCAACAAAAATATAAACGCAACACTTTTGTTTTTGCTCCCATTTTTCATGAGATGGACTTAAAGATCTAAAATTCATTCCAGATACACAATTGTACCATTTCTCTCAAACATTGTTCACAAATCTGTCTAAATGTGTGATAGTGAGCACTTCTGCTTTGCTGAGATAATCCATCCCACCTCACAGGTGTGCCACATCAAGATGCTGATCTGACATCATGATTAGTGCACAGGTGTGCCTTAGACTGTCCACAATAAAAGGCCACTCTGAAATGTGCATTTTTTTGCTTTATTGGGGGTCTGGGGACTCAGAACCAGTCAGTATCTGGTGTGACCACCATTTGCCTCATGCAGTGCAACACATCTTCTTCGCATAGAGTTTATCAGATTGTCAATTGTGGCCTGTGGAATGTTGTTCCACTCCTCTTCAATGGCTGTGCGAAGTTGCTGGAGACGGCTTATGGTGGAGAAATGAACATTCAATGCACGTGCAACAGATCTGGTTAACATTCCTGCTGTCAGCATGCCAATTTCACGCTCCCTCAATGCTTGTGGCATCTGTGGCATTTTGCTGTGAGACAAAACTGCACATTTCAGGGTGGCCTTTTATTGTGGACAGTCTAAGGCACACCTGTGCACTAATCATGATGTCAGATCAGCATCTTGATGTGGCACACCTGTGAGGTGGGATGGATTATCTCAGCAAAGCAGAAGTGCTCACTATCACACATTTAGACAGATTTGTGAACAATGTTTGAGAGAAATGGTACAATTGTGTATCTGGAATGAATTTTAGATCTTTAAGTCCATCTCATGAAAAATGGGAGCAAAAACAAAAGTGTTGCGTTTATATTTTTGTTGAGTGTAGTTACCACTGGTGCTTATACTAATGATCATACCAGTGACATAGACTGCAGGAATTCCATTGACCCTAGTGACACAATTGGCCAAGCTCTACAAATACCAAGCATGTTTGATATGGAGCAGACTTGCACAAGACAGGGGTTGCAGTGCTCGGAGACAGCAGTAGTCGACCTTTTCACTGCATGGTTGTGATTACGCCCTGTCAAACATTTGTTCTGACAGTTTGACAATGTGACTTGAATCCATCTTTCCTGTGAATTGGGAGCCTTTTATATGGCTAAATGATTTGCCTTGATCCTTGACGTTTTGACTGACAGTTTCTACAATCTAAAATCCTGTACCACTCGTCACTCAAGCTGCTGTGATTTTTGACCCAAATAAAACAGAAACTGGTGCACTCCTGAGCTCAATGATTCACACAAACAACGTGTGTGTCTGTGTGTGTGTGTCTGTGTGTCTGTGTGTGGGGGGTGTGTGTGTGTGTGTGGGGGGTGGGGGGGTGTGTGTGGGGGGGTGTGTGTGTGGCTAAAAATAGCCAGAAGTTTGTGTTCATGACGGAAGGTGCCAAGTGCAACCCTGTCAACGGTGTGTGGGTGTTGGTACCTAAACACGTTCTTCCTTTAGGCCATAGGGGCCACTTTCAAAGAATTGTGTGCCAATATTGTCTGTTACATCCTGAAATGCATGGAGCTTTTAGTGACTCTGGACATTAGATTATTATAACAACATAAATTGCATAACACCAAGCACAAGACCTTATATGAATCCTTCCCTTTCTTTTTCAGAATCCAAACTTCAAGCAATATTAATTGCTTGAAGTTTGGTATACCTTTTTGTAAGATCAAGTGTAATGTTAAAAACTATTGTTTTAACATTAGGGCTTCTCTCACGACACTATACTTTCCCAATATAGACTCTATTTCAGCCAAAACTAGCGGCGTGGCACTATTGATGGCTGTGGTTAATACACTGTAAGCCTTGCAAATGCGGCTAAAAATGTGCCGGAGAAATCCAGTTTTGGTTCCGTGCATTATGACCAAAATTATGACTAATTCACAAATGTTCTGGCATAAAACTAATTCTTTATATATAGGATTTTGTATTTCTGATTGTAATGCCAGGGAAAGAAATGCGTCTGTAGACCTTCTGACTAATAGAGCTACAGTAAAACATGCTTCATATAGGGCAACCATCTGGCCAATCTGTCATTTCTGTCATCTGATGAGGAGGCAGGATTTGGCTTTGTTTCGCTGAAGTTCAGTGCAGAACAATTTATAACTAAAATATCCTTCTTGGTTACTTACGTTTGATTGCTGTTATTACCAATATCCAACTTTTTACCATTTTATAAACCTGCCTCCATGCCGGTTTCAATGTCTTGCTGTGTTGTGATGGATGAACAAGAGGAAGTCATTAGTGCCCTTGTCCCACCCAGGTGCATTATGGGAGGGGGAGCTGGTGGATGGGTGGAGTACATTATTGGTGCTTCCTGTCTCTTCTACTGCTGACTTGACATGTTTTGTATGTGTGTATTTGGTTGTGTTAAAGAGTATATATTTCATAGTGAGTGTGTGTGTGTTTATGTATGTGTGCTTGGGGGGGGGGGGGGGGGGTTGGCAAGGTAAGTGGAGAGGCTTCACGGCGTTGGAGCCAACGGTCGGTGAGCCAACGGTCAAATGAACAAATTGCACCTTTTGTAAAAGTGCTGTACTTCTACTTCTGTTTGTGCACAATGCATTCTTAAGCTAATGCTCCTTACTGTGTCCATTTGCAGATGTATGGGCGCTACACCCAGGAGCTAGGGGTGTTCGCCAAAGAGGAGGCGGCCCGGCTGAGGGAGAGCGGGCAGAGGCGCTCCGTCGCTGACCGCCGGGCTCTGGACCTGCTGGAGTATGACAAGGGCCGCTGTGCCAAGTGTCGCAGTAAGTCTCATCATACCACAAAGTCAACACTATGGAGGGATGCACAAGCAACTACTGTATAAAAAAAAAATGTTTTGCTTGAAATGGAAACACACCCTGTCAGTGTACTCAATTTCTATGAAGAAAACTATGACCCAGCTCACGTAAGTGAGCTCAATATGAATTCAATAAGGGTGTTATGCTAATAGGCAGGAAGGCTGAGCCAATGCTAACATCTGACAATGGGATTTTCACTAATAAACAAATTGGGATTAATACATGTTCATTATAATTGCCTTGAATGTAAGAGGCATGTGTAGGCCTATTGTTGTATTTTGTAGATTTTTCTAGGAAAATATCTAAAATATCTACTGTAAATTGATATTTAAGGTTTGTATTTCTTAGAACATATTTTTACAAAATATTTCTACAATCACATTATCTTTATAGTAATTTTTAGGATTGCGCTACCTAGCTCAAGACAAAGCCCCTTGTGGTTCTGTATACTATCCATAAAAAATAGGGAAATAAAGCCTGGACTGCTTCAAATCAGCCAGATTATATTGTTTCCAACCAATGTCCTATTTTCCCATTGTATCATACCATGCTGCGTAACAAGCACTCACACAATCTGTTCAATCAGTACCTTTTTAAAGCCATTGTAGCCATACCACTTTATACGTGGCAATAACACATGTGGAGCACCTGCAATAGGCCTCAGTTTGAAATGAAAAGGCTGCTCTTCTGGCTCTTTTCAAACTCAAGGAAGATCAATTGAGAACATGAAATACATTACGCCTGCATTTGCTGTTTTGAATTTTTTTTAATGCAGTTTGCTTCTTGCAATGTACAGTATGTTACATCTCCTCACACATATGATGCGCCAGGTCCATCCTGTGATATGTCCAATGACGAGGCGAGGTGTGCCTTAAGAACAGAGTGTACTGTGAAACTGTAAAGGTCACAAAAGGTGTTTCAATCAGGAAACCTTTCACATGTATTTTACTGTGCTCTGAGAAAGCACCAGTCTACTGATTGGACCATTGTAGTCCATGGGCCAAGACCCCACATTTCACTTATCGGTACCACCTGAGTGGGCAAATTCTAGTTGTGATTTTTTTTTCATACCCTATTCATTCCTAGAGGTTTTGATGTGATAGATCTTTTATATCGGTAGCTTTTTAGTGGTTATCCCCTCTTAAAGTATAGGCTGAGTGTAATGGAGGTGAGACACTGCAGGTGAATAGGGTAACATTTGTTACTTAGATATCATCATGGAACTTTGTCAGTTGATTACTATTATATTTTCAGAAATGTTTGAATAAATATGCAAATTTAGCAGTATATAACTATATATATACTTTAAGAGGGGAAAACCACTATACAGCTTGGAAATATCACAGACTTGGATCAATTGGTTTTACTGGAATGTTAGGAAAGAAGAAAGAATTTAGTTTTTAAGGCAGTTTTTTTTTAACTAAAAGGACAACGTTTACTGGAAGGAATCACCTCATAAATGACCCCAGTTCAGAAAAGTCCTGTCATTTTATATCACAGACTTTTAGTACTACATAATACATAAGACCAGTCCCATAGAAATACATGGTAACAGTATATTCTCCAAGTTATAGCCTGGATCTCAAGTTTCACTATCCTCTTACCTTATCATTACCTTAGGGCTGTAAATGTAATACTTAACGCACTTTGATGCGTCTATAGTATAGACTTACTGGCTTACTGCTTTTTATTTACCTTGGGAGCATTTATCACGATAAGCAATGTGGTAAAAAGAAGAAAAGAAATGCTGCAGCGCTAGACAATCATCACAACAACAATTCTGTGGATGGCATGTGAACATTCCCCCACCCTTCTCCTTCTGCTGTTGGTGGTGATGTGTGTGTGTGTGTGTGTGTGTGTGTGTGTGTGTGTTGATGCGGATGATAGAGATTAGATAAAGAGTGTGAATGGGATACATAACAGGATAAAACAGGCTGGAAACACAAGTACAGGATGTCATTCAGATGCATGAGGAACCTGAAAGGCATTGTATCTTACACCACATACACACCCACAAACGCACACTATCAGATGCAGGTGTGTGTGTTTGTGGTCAAGCTTTTTTGTCTCAGCTTGTGGGTTAGGGGCCTTATATATTCTAATAAAGCATAGCGGCCTCTCACACCTTTCTTAAGTCAGTCTTGAAACAATAGTCAGGTGCCAAAATGAACTTTTAAATGTTATAAAGTGTTGGGAGCCACAATTTAACTCAATTAAGACTGTGGATTTGGTCCTCCATTGTTAGAAGTTCATTTGGAAAAGATCTCCGAATGGCTGGTATGAACAGGATGGTTGGTTAAAAAGCAATCAGTCTTTCTTTATACAGACTTTTTTGGGGAAAGAACATTCGGAACCTTAAGAAATAATTTGACATCCTGGGGAGCAAAAGTTATTCTGTGCGCAAGCAGTGAGGTTAAGACAAAGATATCTTTCTGGTTCCTATGTGTGGCGTTTAGGGTTGCCAGTTATACTCTAGCTACTGTGGAAGCCAATTTTATATTGATTAGTTTACTTCTACTCTTGTCTCTTCATTCATTATTTGATCATTGTATGAAGTGTATTTCCTCTCATCTCAACTACTGATGTATCCTGTCTGGACTTTCTATTGTAATTACATCTGTCTGATTGGGCTGCCACCCTAGGTGTGGGCCATCCTGAAAGCTCCCAGATTCAGATAAGCATTGATGTCATCAAGAACCAAACTTGATTGTGCCATTGTTATTCTACCTATCTGACCATGTCAACCATTCTATATAAAGCAGCTCATTTTGTGTACACAACGCAGTCAATACCCTGGCATTGCTCTGAATAGGATGCTCTGGTCTTCTCTCCATGCATGAATGCTGACCATAATCATCTGTATTGTCTTTTGGAATTAAGTAAAGATTTGTTTTCATATTGGACTATAGTGAAGTTTTCTTCAACCAAAAAACTTCTTCCACACTACCAAGAGAAGAGCTGCAAATGCATGTTAAGTACATTTTAAAAACTCTCCAGAAAGCATTAGTCATGTTAGCCTTAGTCACATTTGTCCTGTGAGCTTGGCTACTGATTTGCTACCCTTTTTGTTTCCTTCAATTTCTAAAGGATGGGACAATAGAAGTGGCTGAATTTGAAATCCCTGCTGAAGTACTATTGAGCATGTCACTAACAGTATTCCCTGTGAAGCTGCCTGTTGTGTGTAAAAGGAGCGCCCTCTTCTGTTGAGAAGTGCTCTATGCACCCAGAACTCTACTCTCAAATAGACTCTTAATTTGTCCTAAATGCTGCCAATCTTTGAGTGTTTGTGCGTGTTTATGAGAAGATGTCCATGTAGAAATCAGACACACAAGCAATATAATTGGGGTTTGTCCCAGAGCAGGTATAGCTTCAAGCATATGAGACCGCAGCCACAATAACACTTATTCGCCCGGCGTGAAAAAAAAAAAAAAAGAAAAAGTCAAAAACCAACAAACACAAACACAGTAAGGCAATGACATAAAACAAGAGATGGAATACTTTATATATGGAAAAGTCACACACACACACACACACACGCACACACATACAGACACAGACAGACAGACAGACAGAAACGCTATTTTTTTCTTTTCAATTGCTGGTGCGTAATGATGTTGAATGTTGCAGCCGGCAGCAGAATATCATACCGCCTGTCATGTGCACTCAGTGGCCCACTAAGAGCTGTCACGCTTTTAAATGTGTGTGTGTGTGTGTGTGTGTGTGTGTGTGTGTGTGTGTGTGTGTGTGTGTGTGTGTGTGTGTGTGTGTGTGTGTGTGATGTGCGACTTCTCAAACAGCCGGGCATTCCCTTCTTACAGCTCCAGGCATCGTTGACGGCAAAATGTAATGACAGCAGAGCAGCTCCAACAACAGGTAGCGTTTCCTGTGTAATTATGGCCAGCAGTGTGGCAGACAGAGCCAGCTTGAGTCACAAGAGGCTGCCTGCTAGCGGTTCAGTGTTCTATAGGGGCCTGGGTTTATATGTCCATGCTGGGTATATGTATACAATCTCAGTTTTTTTTTGGAGGCAGTATGAAAAATGCGACCTCGTTTTAGATTCCAGAAGTTCATTTCTGCTTTTGGGAATTGGTGTGAACTTTAGATCCCCGTCAGAGGACAATCAGTCAAGTTTTTACAACTTTTTCTTGCTGATTTTGTTGATAGAAAAGGAACGTCTCCGAGGTCTAATGCTAGTCTTCATTAAGTTTATTAACACGAATCTGGCTTGATGACATTTGCTTAACACAATAGACATGCAGCCTATACAGTGTAAGGTAAACTTGCTGTTAAAGTGTTGAAAGCAACAGAGCCAAATCAAGTTACAGCTTGTTGGATGGCTAGCATTTGCCAAGCGCTAAATTGTTTTGTTTCCTGTAAAATAAGGATATTTTTGATTATATTAAGCATTTAAAAAAAAAAATTCTTGTCATAGGTCTTCTCTTTGTAATTTTCTTTTTGTTTAGATTTACAAAAATGTTTTATTCTTTTGAAAATGTTGACACTTTTCACGTTCAAATGATAAAGAACATTACAACGTGTTGATGCTGGTCTCTCTAGGGTTGTCTAAAGTGTATTCATGTCTAAGATACATTGTGCAGAGCCTATTTTTATTCGTCACCAAATGAGCTACCATTGTGCATAATTGAATATTTCTATCTCCCCATTAATTATGTCAAATCTGCCCAATAAGCAGGCACTTCAGTTGAGTGAACCACATTAGACAACAGGCGTGTAGGTGTATTTAAAAAAAGCCCTTTCGATGTGTAGCAACAAACAGAAAAAAAAAAAATAATTCTGACATTTTCAAGCACTTTCGACGAAAGGACATCAGGGGAGAGCAACACGAGTAGAGAGAATTAGCCTAATTAATCTCCATTTGTTTTATCATAATTAAACACAAAAGAGTGTATGGTTTGTAACTCTCTATTAATTTACTATATCTACCTCTAAGCTCTCTCCATAATACCTGCAGCTTTTAACACTACAGTGCTTCTCCTCAACCATTTTATTCATTTCATTTTTTAGCTGTATTTTAACTGCTGACTTTTAAGGCCTGACCGACTCTGGCCCCTACAGCTATATTCTCCACATCTATCATTCCCCCCTATGAGGCACAGCCCAGTCGTGCATCATCAGCCATGGGGACACACCTTTGCCCTCTCAAAGAACTGTGGAAAAGCTGAGTGGATCTTTTTATACTGTATATTTTTTTCAGACAATCAGAATAACTTCTCCTGATTGACTCATTGTTTAGAAAAAAGAAGACATTTGTGGACGTCTGGTAATCTTTTAAGTCAAATCACAAAGGTTATTTGCCATGCAGTTTTTCTTCCTGCAGCCAGTACAGTTTGCTATTATTATCATCATCTTCGAGGTATGATGATTCAGTGATTGTGATGACTATAATCTTATGGTTTATACTGTATTATTTCTGGTTGACTGGGGGCACTCTTGGTGTAGTGGTTAGAACCCCCCCCCCCCCCCCCCCCCTCCAGTCCTCAGAAGCAGCAGACCTGGTTGGAATCCAACCCGTGGCACCGTTCTCTGCATGTCATTCCCCTCTTTACCCCATTTCATCTCTGTCTCTCTCTCTCTAGGCCAAAAGTGTGCTGAAAAACAGATAAACCCAGAGTAAATATTTCCTGTCTCTAATTTGTATGTCCACTTTTCCGTATCAATAACAAGTTGGGATCATTTTATCTGTGTATGGACTTCGGTCTTTATGTAGTCATCTATTAATTCAATCACTTCTAAATACAGATATAGTCAGACAATCTGGACCCATCAGGGAAGCTGGCAGCTTAAAGCAGGAAGAGCGGATGCGTTTTCATGCCCGTTTCCCCTCGCTTCCATTTGGAGACAGTACAACTGGAAAACAAGTGCCACGCGGATGAACAGACGGTGTTTTCACTGGCTGTTGGCTGTTCAACCAGCCAGTGCGCTCCTGTGGGAGGACCTGTTGTTGTGTCAGACAGCCACAGGGGGGCAGTGTTGAGCTTTCACTGCAGCAGATGTAGTACTGGAGAGATGCCTATAGGTAGAAGAAATAAGACGGGGACCTCAGAAAGGGAGAGCGATCGTGGCAGTCGCCTCTTCCGCTAGAGAGAGAGAGTGTGTGTGTGTGTGTGTGTGTGTGTGTGTAATCTCCTGACGTCGGGGAGCGTCTTCCCAGCCTCAGTCAGCCTGCCTGTTGATGGTGCATCAATCGGACACACACACACACACACACACACACACACACACACACACACACACACACACACACACACACACACTTGTCTATTCTTCCATAACACTTTGACATTTCATATAACATTTAAATGTTTGAAAACTCGGGGTCAGGTTAATCCTAATAGAATTTCCTTTTGTTTCCACAAAAGTAATTTAATTGTATTTCCCATCTCTGTGTGTGTGTGTTATTCTACTCTAAAGGTTGATGGCATAAAGATATTGCGTCTCATTTGAAATTGAATCCCAGAACCAGACATGGTTAAAACGGTGTGTGTGTGTGCGCGCAGCATAACAGATTATGTTAAAGAGCTCAGTCATGTGAATGGACATTAAATATTTAGCTGACAAGAGGAACTTGCCCTGATACACACACACACACACACACACACACACACACACACACACACACACACACACACACACACACACACAGTGCAGCGCTGGGAAGTAACTCAGCGATGCACCAAATCAGATCAACCCCTTTGGCTCTTTATTCCCCCTTAAAGTCTCTTTTCTGTCTTAGCTGTATTATTGTCTGCTAAGTTATTTTATGTTGTGTAAAAAGAGCATGTTATTGTCTTATTTCAAAGGAGCAATAAGGAGAATTTGGATAATGAAATACCTTTTTTATCTCTATATATTTCTTTTGTTGTTACTGGGGCAGGGGGCATAGCTTTATAGCTTAGGTAACGGTGTGTGTGTGTGTGTGTGTGTGTGTGTGTGTGGCAGCAGCAGTCAGGCTGCTGTCATTCACAGGCTTTTTAGAAGACACACACACACACACACACACACACACACACACACACACACACACACACACACACACACACACACACACTGTATGCAGCTGTGTCCACATTGTGATGAAATATACACAGATGTCTTTTTATTTTCTCTCCCCCTTGTCTCTTTTCTTCATCTTTCCCTCTGTCCACCTACACTGCTATGTCATTTAACACACACACACACACACACACACAGTGTTCCGCTTCAACAGGTGTGATGTCAGCAGGAGCTAAGCATGGTGCCGCATGTTGCTATGGTGACCGCCAGGCGCCTAGCGACCAACAGTTGCTCACATGCTCTTGTTGTCTTTCTGTTTTCTTTCCTCCACTCCTCTCTCCTCTCCTCTCTCCACTCCTCTCTCCTCTCCTCTCTCCACTCCTCCTCCCATGCCTCTGTTCCCTCACTCATCCAATGCTAGTTTAAAAGATGGGTTGAAATTAGGCCTGCAAAATATCAGGAAAAACTTGCGATATGCGAACACAGTGTAGTGTAGTGTAAGTGCGTATGAGTGCACCTGCAGATGTGTGTGTCTGTGTGTGTCCAGTCTTCTAATTCCTTCTGGCATGCTGCCACAGCTGTTTAGAAAGGATTAGAGAAACACATTTAGAATTTTGAATGACCATTTTATTGGACAGTAAAACCAACAACATTATCCAGTAAATAAATACCCAAATACAGGTGAAACTGGAAAAATTGGAATATCGTGCAAAAGTTCATTTATTTCAGTAATTCAACTTTATAGGTGAAAATAATATCTTATACAGACTCATTACATGCAAAGTGAGATATGTGAAGCCTTTATTTGTTATAATTGTGATTATTATGGCTTACAGTTTATAAAAACCCCAAATTCAAAATCTCCGAAAATTAGAATATTACATAAAATCAATAAAAAAAGGATTTTAAATACAGAAATGTCGGCCATCTAGAAAGTATAATCATGCATACGTACTAAGTACTTGGTTTGGGCCCCTTTTGCATGAATGATTGCCTAAATGCGGCGTGGCATGGATGCTATCAGCCTGTGGCACTGCTGAGGTGTTATGGAAGCCCAGGTTCCTTTGATGTGGCCTTCAGCTCCTCTGTATTGTTGGGTCTGGTGTGTATCATCTTCCTCTTGACAATAGTCCATAGTTTCTCTATGGAGTTCAGGTCAGGAGAGTTGTCTGGCCATTCATGCACAGTAATACCATGGTCAGTCAACCAGTTACCAGTGGTTTATGGTACCGTGGGCAGGTGCCAAGTCTAGCTGGAAATGGAAATTGTCATCTCCATAAAGCTTGTCAACAGACAGAAGCATGAAGTGCTCTAAAATCTTCTGGTAGACGGCTGTGGTGACTTTGGACTTGATAACACAGTGGACCAACAGCAGCAGATGACATGATACCTCAAATCATCACTGATCCAAATTAAATGTTGTTTCATTTGGAAATCAAGGTTCCACAGTCTAGAGGAAGAGTGGAGGGGCACAAAATCCAAGCGGCTTGAAGACCACTGTCAAGTTTCAACAGTCAGTGATGATTTGAGGCACCATGTCATCTGATGGTGTTGGTCCACTGTGTTATCAAGTCAAAAGTCACCACAGCTGTCTACCAGGATATTTTAGAGCACTTCATATTTCCTGTCTGTTGACAAGCTTTATGGAGATGCTGAATTACTTTTTCCAGCAAGACTTGAAACCTGTCCACAGTGCCAAAACCACAAGTAACTGGTTGACTGACCATGGTATTACTGTGTTGATTGGCCAGACAACTCTCCTGACCTGAACCCAATAGAGAAACTATGGACTATTGTCAAGAGGAAGATGATACACACCAGACCCAACAATACAGAGGAGCTGAAGGCCACTATCAAAGCAACCTGGGCTTCCATAACACCTCAGCAGTGCCACAGACTGATAGCATCCATGCCACGCCGCATTTAGGCAATAATTTGTGCAAAAGGGCCCAAACCAAGTACTAATCATGATGTCAGATCAGCATCTTGATGTGGCACACCTGTGAGGTGGGATAGATTATCTCAGCAAAGCAGAAGTGCTCACTATCACACATTTAGACAGATTTGTGAACAATGTTTGAGAGAAATGGTAATATTGTGTATCTGGAATGAATTTTAGATCTTTAAGTCCATGTCATGAAAAATGGGAGCAAAAACAAAAGTGTTGCGTTTATATTTTTGTTGAGTGTACTTTTGCAACGATTAAAGTTCCACAAATCAATATTTCTTTACTGACAGTGTGGATATCATAACGTTGTGTAATGTGAAATATGACGCTCATAGAGACAGACCCACAGGAGATTTTTTTTTTCATTAGCTGGTGAAGATAGTTATCTTTATCTAGCAGCCAAAGAACCACCTATTTATTGAACCAAGCAATGTTTGGGCATGTTAGCCTTGTACATGACTTAGTTATGACTTAGTTGGATTTATTATAAAACAAAATGTTTTAAGTCTTCCAGTAAAATAATTTAGGCGATCCATCACGCTGTGTGTACTCTTGGTTTTGCACAGAAAGGTCCTGCACATGAAAAAAACACACACAAATGATGTACTTATGCACCCACTGACATTGTGTAGTCTACACTAAAACTCTTTCCACACTTCTTTTATTCCCTTCTTTTCATTCTTTGTATAACTGTGGCCACTCCAAAACTCTTCAAAGTTTTCAAATTATAGCCGCCATCGAGGCAATGTAGCGGAGAGACCGAGACATGATTGGATTATGGTTTATGACACACTTCACTACTGCATGGACTGCATTTACCAAATCAGCTGTGAATTTGCAAAATTAACCTGGCAGACGATTGAAACAACATACTCTGTTCCACCATTTAAACACACTCGCGTGCGTGCGTGCGTGCGTGCGTGTGTGTGCGTGCGTGTGCGTGTGCGTGTGTGTGTGTGACCATGCCGATGCACTGTGGGGGTGTGGAGTGATTTACATTCTGCTGCCAGCCAAGTCCAGGCAGTAACACAGTTGTCACAGATACACTCCGTGTGAAACCGGTGTGCGTGTGTGTGTGTGTGTGTGTGAAGAAAAAGAGTGGGACAGAGCGAGCAAGGGAACTTTCACTTTAATATATCAAGTAACCAAGGAGACTTGGGCCACTGATCAATATTTGATTTGGTGCCACTCGAGTGGATGGTGTGTGTGTGTGTGTGTGTGTGTTGTCCACTGCTTTTTACTACAGAGGTTGTGGCGTTGGTCCAATGTGTGTGTCAGCATGAGACAACCCTCAGTAGCCCACAGGGTTGGCTTATTGGGATTGTGTCAAACTCTGGGACGGCAGCAGGGTTAAGCCTACATGACACCCATAACAACGGGAGCTAGGAGCATTAAAGACGGTGACATCATATTTAAAATTCATACACCTGTTCCCGAGCTGCCAGATGTCTAAAAATGAGGGTTCCCGTGGTTATTCCAAAGTACAGGCAGAGCAGGACAGCTGCCAAACGGAGACATTTAATTCAATCAGTTTGAGTACGAGCTCTATAGGGATGGGCTTTGGGCAGGAGTCAGTGGCAACACAAACACAAGGCAGACACACACTGATGGTCATTTTTATTATTTTACTATATTTAGTTATGCTTTTTTTCCCTCAATTTGCTTCTTGCTAGTATACAGGATCTACTTTTAACTCATGAAATTAGGTATTTTTAAAACATTATAATTTTTTGTAGACTTCCAGTATGTCTTTATGAGTAAAAAATCTACAGAAAGTCCTCTTTCTTTGTGCCTTGAAGAGGTGATGGAACACTTGTGTGCTTTAACACATGTTAAGGTGTGGTTTCGTCTAGTTTTTAATGATGTTGAACACACTGTGAACCATGGTAAAGGTTGGAATGAGATTCACTTTATACACACTTACTCATTTCAAAAGGTCATCAGTGGCAGCCTTCAGGTATGATGGAAGCATTTTATAATGACTATAGATGTCAAACCTCAATACCACCTAAAGTTGTCACTATAAGTCTAGTTAAATACATATACGTGTTATTTATCGGAATGTATTTAATAATTTTTTGAGAAAATGTTTTACGCTGTGTCCTCAGTTGGGATATTTTGAGCACAAGTTTTCCCCTTAAAGAAGCCAAAAAATGTAACTATATATATATTTTTTTAATTATCACTTCATAAACGGACAATTTACCGGCAACTCTATTAAATTATAATCAGTTTTATCAAGGCATGTACTAAGCCGTAAGGCTGAATATATTTAATGATTTATTTTACTGATATAAAATGACTGATCCAGACAAAACCACATATTTCTCTCTTTGTCCGACTCCTTCATCATTTTAGCCTGTATTTTAAAAAGCACATTGTAAAACCAACACTGTCCAGATAAGCATGGCTCTACACAAGGTGACCGAGGATCATCATATTAGATTTTTCTGCATTTTTAACACATCCATGTGTGTAGTTTAGTTTAGTTTTTACTGAAAAATGGTCTAGAAAAAAAAATGTGGCTCACAAAGGCCACAGCGAAAAAAAGTTAGAAATGGCGAAAGTGACAGGTGAAGTGTGTCTCAGTTTACAGAAAGAGAGAGAGAGAGAGAGAGAGAGAGGGTAGAAGGAAACCTACTTGGGGTCTATTATTCACTTTCCATGATGCCATATGTGAGTGAGTGACCTGCTCTCAGGACACACACCTGTCTTACCTCAGTGGCAGGCTGACTTTCCTGGCAGTGTTTACGGTCACTGAGGGACTAGCAGTGTTTCCAAAAGTCATCAGGTTCCCCCTATCTGCTGGGAGACATTTTAAAGAGTAATGCTGTACCTGGGTTCGGTTTCCTGCTGGAGTAAATGCACTGCGGAAGAATAGGAGAGAGTGGAGGAAAATGAGAGTTTTGGCTACAAATGGTTGATTGGAGAAAGAGGTTGGGTCATTCTTTCAGCAGCATAACAAAACGGATAATAAGGCTTCTATTAAACATGGTTAAAAGAGAAGAAAGTGATATTTTTTGTGGTTAATATATGTG
Organism: Hyperoplus immaculatus; assembly: GCA_949357725.1. Taxonomy (NCBI): domain Eukaryota; kingdom Metazoa; phylum Chordata; class Actinopteri; order Uranoscopiformes; family Ammodytidae; genus Hyperoplus; species Hyperoplus immaculatus. The sequence continues at coordinate 10,399,781 of OX442352.1, read as the reverse complement.
TTAAATCAGTCTGTATTATTCATACAGTAACCACTTAAACAGTATGCCCAGTTCATAACAAAGGTCTCCCAGTCATTAATCTTTGCAGTAATTGGCAGATAAAATTCTGAGTATCCCGCTCGTTTTTATCCAATCAGGCGACAGAACCCTATAAAGAGGCGGGTCTATGTGCCCGTAAACTATGACTCGCTGCTCTATCTGACGTAGACGGCTGTGTGTTCATGTGGTGGTGACGTAGGGACGAGGGAGGGGACTGCTAACTGCACTCACTGACAGGAAGTTAGCTTAAAGGACCATATCACTTACTTCCTCATGCAACTATTCCAGTTGATTACTGATACATACTAACCTACATGTTGATATGATCATAACGCCAGAGTTAAAATCTTCATTTCATTTTTACAAATTAGAGTGCTCAAAGTTTTCAAAGAACAGATTTTGGATAAAGCCTTTTTTTTATTTTATAAATCAAAAAAACGCTACAGTTATTAAAAATGCAATTTTATCTTATTTCTATACTACTATGAAAACAAGACATGTTATGGAAGCAAAGAAGACAAATAAATCTCAAAATTCACCAGTGCTTGAAAAAAACCAATGTTTTTTGCCCGCAGTGTCTCTCGACTTGCAAATGAAAATACAACACGGTGCATTTTAAATAATGCAAATCTGATTCATCACCCACCCTG